>JAAGEH010000032.1:25988741-26157821 GCA_011751065.1 Lasiurus cinereus
CTGCACCCTGGTGGTCAGTGCACTCCCACAGTGGGAGCGCTGCTCAGCTGACAGGCGCCAGATGCTGAGTTTCATGGCTAACAAGTGCAGCTGCTGCAGTGCGAGCCTCCCTCTCCTTCTCCAGCAGGCTGGAGCCCAACAAGCTGGCGGGTAAGGCTGGGCTACGGCAGCATGGAGGCCCATTGATCCCCTCAAGCCAGGAAGAGGGACCCCTCTGGTGCACGAATCTGTGCACCTGGCCTCTAGTAGGAGTTATAAATGGTGATGCGGGGGGAGACTTGACTTAGTGTAGTGGACATATAATTCAGTGAACAGATGATGTATTGTGGAATTGTGCATCTGAAATCTGTATCATTTTGTTAAACATTGTCACCCAATAAATTCAATAAAAATATATTGTAGAGCAGTATTCATACAGGTTTTTATCTTAGGAGATTGTTAACCTCTAGATTGTTGGGACTATTAGAAAAGAGAAAATTTCTTATTCATTTATGACTAATAGCTGAAGGAAGTTGAATTACCAGTAACACTAATCTGTGTTTCTAACTAAAAACTAAAATTGTTTTCTAATATGCTAGTTTGATCTTACAAATAGCTTTTACTTTATTTTATTTTGTATAAATCCTATACTCAATAAACTTGTTGAAAAGTTAGTATTAAATTATATTTTAATATATATAAAGAATTCTTATCATTCCCAGAATTGCAGTGAGGCAGCAGAGACAATAAGGGGTGAAATTATTACCAAACATTAAATAGAGGCTAGGAAAAGTTGGGAACCTTAAGTAAAAATACCTCTAAATATGGACAGGCAGAACAAAGGTAATTGCCCTGTTCTTCAAATAACTAAACACTGAAAGTGATTATTATCAACTATATTCTTCCAAGCACATAAAAATCAGGTAGAGGCAGGCCATAATTGTACCCCTATGAAAACTATCATAGGTGAATGTGAATTGTCGTTATGTGTATAAATCTCTGTTGTATTTCATGAGGAATATAGGCCAGACTATATACCCTACAGTTCCCAAGTGCACGAGTGGAGCTTTTCAATGGTAGGTGTTATACTTTTATTCCTTTCTGTGGTAGGGACAACTTTTAAGCTGGAGATAAGACTTCATAATGGATAGTAATCTACTTGATTCTTTTAAATGGGATTTTTAAACTTGACAAAGACTAGGTCGCCACATTGGGCAAAGCACTGTTCAACTAGTTTTATCATATTTATAGGGATAAGGATATAATAAAATAGAGATGGAGTTTGAAAGTTTCATGTGTATTTTTAAGTTAGCCTGAAACTTTGCTTCCAAGAATTGCTATTAGGGAAAGATATAGAATTGCTGAGAGATAATCAATTTTAGAAAGCTTTTAAAAGTAATTTCTAAAATGACATTCTTATAAGAAAATTCCTGATACTTAATGTTTATTTTATTTAAGTATAAACAAATATTGCAGGAATACATTTTAAGTAGTGTGTGAGATTAAATTCATATTTTTGAAAAGGTGCAAGAAAAGGCTATCAGGAGAATAAAAGAATTGAAAGAATATATTTTTTGTCTCAGAAAATTTTGTATATTTTGAAAGTGTGGCTTAGTTATATTATGATCACAAAAATATATCTAACGAATTAAAATTGGGACTATTTTCCTCTTAATAGAACAATAACAATTTTGAAAAGATTTATAAGTGTTAGTGTGGCAGTGGTAGCCATTTTAATGTGATTAATTGCTTCAAAGGTAGAATAAAACCAATATAATATAACTTGGCCTTGGTATTGACATGAATGTTAGTGCCATTACAAGAAGATAGGCTTATCCTTAATTAATTAATTTATTTTTAAAGTACTTTATAATTAATTAGTTAGGCTAATAATTGCTATTAGGTTTATGTGTCTGTGATCTATATCATACTTTATTTTGAGGAGAAAATATATGTATATGTTTTTGAACAAAATCTTCTTTTCTTTGAAACTATCCAATAATATTGTGTAACTAATCCTATATAATAAAGGGGTAATATGCAAATTGACCATCATGCCCTTGCACAAGATGGCTGCCCCCATGTGGTCACAAGATGGCCACCTCCATGTAGTCAAAAGAGGGCTGCCACAAGATGGCCAGCAGGGGAGGGCAGTTGGGGGAGACCAGGCCTGCAGGGGAGGGCAGTTAGGGGCAACTGGGCCAGTAGGGGAGGGCAGTTGGGACAACTGGGTCAGCAGGGAAGGGCAAATTGGGTTCAACCAGGCCTGCAGGGGAGGACAGTTGAGGGAAAATCGGGCTGACAGGGGAGGGCAGTTGGGGGCAATCGGGCTGACAGAGGAGTGGTTAGGGGATAATCAGGCTGGCAGGCAGAAGCAGTTAGGGCAATCAGGCAGATAGGCAAGTAAGCAGTTAGGAGCCAGCAGTTCTGAATTATGAGAGCAATGTCTGACTGCTGGTTTAGGCCTGAGAGGTCCCAGATTGAAGAGGGTGCAGGATGGACTGAGGGACACCCTCCTCCCCCAGTGCACAAATTTCATGAACCAGGCCTCTAGTAAAAATTTAATAGAGAAAAGTATTTTATGTTTCCAAAGAAAAAAATACCCTCTTGCTAGGTTAGGACACTGGTTTATATGAGGTCTTTAAAATTTATTTACCTCAGGAGAAACTTGCTTAAAGAAATAAAATCAGAGCACAAAGAAGTTGAATACTCAAAGCAGAGAGATAGACTCACAAATGCATGACCTTACTTAGTTCAATATTTGATATTAATTTTGGATCTGAATCATATTAGCCATCAATGTTTGCTGTATTTTTACTTAACATGCATTTCTATCATAATGTACTAATTAGTTCCATTTATTGAGGTTGGGGTTATCCCTTTGGGGCTAATATGAAATTCCACACAAATACATGGGAAGATGGACTCAGGATTATGTATAGAATAAGCAGCTTTCACATGACTCAACACATAATGTTAACAGGGGTACTGCATTATTATTTTATGTTGAAGATGAAAATATCCATAAGGGTTATTTCAAAACAGACTTACAATACTAAAATAATTTATGTTTACTTATTTGGAGGAAAAATACATTTTCATCTTTATATTAAAAAGTCAGAATTTTTTCTACTTTTTAAAAATTCTATTCTTCTAAATAATTGTGTTAGTCAAGAATAGGCCTATTCAGTTGAAAACAAATAAAACATGATATCAGAGCAAAAAGGGAAGACTAAATGCCACTCTAAATTGAATCTAGCTATTGATATAGCACTGTTAATATTCATAAAATTAAAATTATAAAGGTAACATATGTATAACATATATTGTTACATATATGTAAGAATTACTATATTATTATTACTATATTACTATATTATTATTACTATTACATATATGGTAATTTTTATTGGAAATTTCTCAACATTAAAGAAATAAAAGGATACTTATATTACACAGAAACCTCTGGCAAATAGAGAAATATTCTAACTGTATTAGGACATACCATTATCTCAGATTTCAAAACCTGAGGATAGTTGATTGTTATACATTATATTATACTGGAGATGATTTTCTCAAACATAATATTGAGTAACTATGAAATTCTCAGAAGAATATTTAGAATAGATTTCATTTATATAAAGCATAAAAAAGACAAAATTTAATTAAATGTTTTATGGAATTATAAGAATGGCAAAATAATGAAAACCAAGGAAACATTTTTCACAGAAGTCAAGGTAGTGGTTATCTTGGCTAAAATAGGGAATTGCATTTGGGAAGAACAAAGGAGTATGTTTGGCAGTGAAATAAAGTTTCTATTTTTAGTATCAGAAATAGTTTAAAGTATATTGACCTTATAATTATTTTAAACTTTAAAATATATTTTATCCATTCTTCTTTATTTTTATACCTCATAATGAAACATATTTATGAAGGTTGTTTTAAAAAAGAACATTTGTGAATTAAAATTACTTTTCCAAGGAGGGAAACCACATTTTTAAATTGTAGTGAAACATGTTTTCAATTAATATCTTGCATGAAACAGCTCATCAGCAATATCTTTTTTTAAAAGTATATTTTATTGATTTTTTATAGAGAGGAAGGGAAAGGGATAAAAAGCCAGAAACATCGATGAGAGAGAGACATCGATCAGCAGCCTCCTGCACGCCCCCTACTGGGGACGTTCCTGCAACCATTGTACTGGAATAAGGTTTGACTGGAATCGAACCTAGGACCTCCTAGTCCCCAGTCTGACGCTCTATCTACTGAGCCAAACCAGTTTCGGCTCATCAGCAATATGTTCATTGCATGAATTATATTTCCTAATAAAAGCTATTTTTTAATTTGTAATATATACATACCTAGTTATAACTTCCTTCTGAAATACTAATATATAAAGTATTTATACTTTATAATATATAAAGTATTTGCCCTTAATTTATGTGTTTAATTTAAACCTTATCACAGTGCAGAAGCAAAATATTAATGTTGGAAATATCATTACTGCTATTTTTCATAACATTGTCTATCAACTTTTAAACAAACATACTTTGGATTAGAAATGTAAGCTGTAGCTGGCTACTGGGAAACTGAATGTATTATCAAAGACCTATAGCATTTATGGCTCACACACATTTGATGGATTGTTTAGGCTGAATTTTCTTTTTGCTTTTATTTATGCAGGATGCATTTTTGATCTTCAAATAAAGAAATTTAAAATGTTTTTAAATTTTTATAGTGATCATTGGCTTTATTTTGCACAATAAAATTTCAATATGGCTTTAATAGTTTGCAAATAATATTATCTTTGAAAATCATAAATTTGTCATAATTCAGGAAAATAGATATATCTGTTCAATTGGTCTAGTGTTTATTTCATTGGAGTCTTCATATTATTTTCTGGTGAAGCTCTTTTTTTCTTAAAGTATTGGTCTTTGTGACATATTGAATTAATATCCAAAGTATTGATTATTCTATGAAATCTTTGTTTCCAGTTCCAGTATTCATGTTATTTGGATGGATTTATATTTCTTACCTATATTTTTCTTCTAGAAGAGAAGTGGAATGATTTGCAGGTTGATAAATACTATATCGCACATGGTTGTTCATTTAACACCATTCTCAGCTCACAAATGACAAAATAAATGTTCACCTTTGACATGACATGAGCAAAGGAAAACAGCAATGACTTAATTATATATTAAGTAAAAATAAAATCTAAAAAAGATTTAATTTGAAGGGTCAAAGAAAAGGGAGTTAAGAAAAAGAGACAAAGCAGATGTTTCTGGGTCATAGAGTTTGCATAAGTTCATTTTTAATGGTCTCTACCAAATAATTTTCTAGAGTGGTTATATCAATTTGTACTCCATATAGATGAGAATTAATTAAACTACTTTTTTTTCTTTCTTTTAGCCATAGGTGTTTCAGAAGAAAATTTCAATTTAATACTTTAAATTAATGAACATTGACAAACCTATTAACTATTTTCTATAGTTTAAGAAGCCAACTTAAAAAAATTAGTACATTTTTCTTGTGATATATATATTAAAATTTGGTATCGTTATTATCATTATTTGTTTGAATATAAACATTGTAAAATTTTAAAAATTATAAAATAGAGAAATATTTCTTCAAATATGACTAAGCTAATCATAATTCTAATGTTCTACTTAATTTGCGTTGCCACAACTTTCTGCTATAGACCAGCACTATCATTTGTTGTAGATAGATACTACTTAATATAGGTTTTTTTTTTTAACTTAGTCTCTTTTTACATCTTGGAAGATATAAACTTGAGGTTATTTATTCCACACTGAATAGAATAGAAAGTTTAATTAATGCTAGGTTCCTGGCTGCCTGATGATTTTGCTGGGTCACTCCTTTAAGAATCTTCTACTTTAACATTAAAGAGTAAAGTTTGAACAATTGTTTTCTTTATTAATTAAGGTATTACATATGTGTCCTTATAACCCCATTATCCCCCTCCACAACTCTCCCCCACTCATACCCTCACCACCCTGGTGTCTGTGTCCATTGGTTAGATTTATATGCATGCATATAAATCCTTTGGTTGATCTCTACCTCTTACCCCCACTCTCCCCTAACTTCCCTCTCATACTTAATGGTCTGATCAATGCTTCTTATCTCTGGATCTGCTTTTTTCATCAGTTTATGTTGTTCATTATATTCCATAAATGAGTGAGATCATGTGATATTTAACTTTTCTGACTGACTTATTTTGCTTAGCATAATGCTCTCTATTTCCATCCATGCTGTAGCAAATGGTAAGAACTCCTTTTTTACTGAAGCATAGTATTCCATTGTGTAGATGTACCACCATTTTTTAATCCACTCATCTGCTGATGGGCACTGTTTCCAAATCTTAGGTATGGTGAATTGTGCTGCTATGAACATAGGAGTGCATATATTCTTTCTGATTGATGTTTCTAGTTTCTTGGGATATATTCCTAAGAGTGGGATTGCTGGATCAAATGGGAGTTCCATTTTTAGTTTTTTAAGGAAACTCCATACTATTCTCCACAGTGGCTGCACAAGTCTGCATTCCCATCAGCAATGAACTAGGGTTGCTTTTTCTCTGCATCCTCAAAAGCTCTTATTTGTTGATTTGTTGATGATAGCCATTCTGATATGTGTGAGATGGTACCTCATTGTTGTTTTGATTTGCATCTCTTAGATGGTTAATAACTTTGAGCATGTTTTCATGTATCTCTTGGCCTTCCTTCTGTCCTCTTTTGAAAAAATTCTATTTAGGTCCTTTGCCTATTATTTTGATTGGGTTGTTTATTTTCCTTTTGTTCGGTTGTATGAGTTCTCTGTAAATTTTGGAGATTAGACCCTATGAGTGATAACATTGGAAAATATGTTCTCCCATGCAGTGGGTTCCTTATTGTTGTGTTGATGGTTTCCTTAGCTGTACAGAGTCTTTTTATTTTGATGTAGTCCCATTTGTTTATCTTCTCTTTAGTTTCCATTGTAGTACGATTTATTTTTCTTCTCTTTAGTTTCCATTGCCTTAGGTGCTGTATCAATGAAGATATTGCTTTTACATATGTCTGAGATTTTCTGCCTGTGGATTCCTCTAGTATTTTTTAAAAATATATATTTTATTGATTTTTTTTTTTGCAGAGAAGAAGGGAAGGGATAGAGAGCTAGAAACATGGATGAGAGAGAAACATCAATCAGCTGTCTTCTGCATGCCCCCTACTGGAAATGTGCCCACAAATAAGGTACCTGCCCTTGAAAGGAATCAAACCTTCAGTCCACAGGCGGACACTCTATCCATTGAGCCAAATTGGTTTCGGTTCCTCTAGTATTTTTATGGTTTCCTGTCTTATGTTTAAGTTCTTTATACATTTTGACTTTATTTTTGTGTATGGTGTATGTTGGTAGTCCACTTTCACTTTTTTTGCATGTTATTGTCCAATTTTTTCAACACCATTTATTGAAGAGACTGTTTTGACTCCATTGTATGTTCTTGCTTCCTATGTCAAATATTGATTGAGCATAATGGTTTGGGTTGATTCCTGGGTTCTCTCTTCTATTCTGTTGTCTATATGTCTGTTCTTGTGCCAGTACCAGACAGTTTTTAGAACAGTGAACAGTGGCTTTGTAATACAGCTTGATATCTATATTGAGATCACTCCTATTTTGTTCTTTCTCAGGATTGCTGCAGCTATTTGGGGTCCTTTTTTTCTTTTTATTAATATTTATTAATTTTTTATACATATCTCCCCATTGCCCCCCCTCCCTCCCAGGCATACCCCAACCCCCCAGTGTCTGTGATCATTGGTTATGCTTATATGCATGCATACAAGTCCTTTGATTGATCACTTATTTACCTCACCTAACTTTAATCTTTCTGCTGTAATTTCACAGTCTGTTTGATGCTTTATGATTTTTGTCCTCTGAGAATTATCAGTCTACTCCCTTTCTGTGCTCCTGATTCTGTTGTATTCACCAGTTTATTCTGTTGATCAAATTTTTAATTCACTTAATTTTTAGATTCACTTGTTGATAGATATGTATTTGTTGTTCATAATTTTTTGTCTTTTACCTTTTTCTTCTTCCTGTTCTAAAAGAGTACCTTTCAGCATTTCATATAATACTGGTTTGGAGTTGATGAACTCCTTTAGCTTTTTCTTCTCTGTGAAGCTCTTTATCTGCCTTTCAATTCTGAATGATAGCTTTGCTGGATAGATTATTCTTGGTTGTAGGTTCTTGCTATTCATCACGTTGAATATTTCTTGCCACTCCCGTCTGGCCTGCATCATTTCTGTTGAGAAATCAGCTGACAGTCGTATGGGTGCTCCCTTGTAGGTAATGAACTGTTTTTTTCTTGCTGCTTTTAATATTCTCTCTTTCTCTTTTGCTCTTGGTATTTTAATTATGATGTGTCTTGGTGTGGTCCTCTTTGGATTCCTTTTATATGGGGTTCTGTGTGCTTCCTGGACTTGTAAGTCTATTTCTTTTACCAGATGTGGGAAGTTTTCAGTCATTATTTCTTTAAATAGGTTTTTAGTATCTTGCTCTCTCTCCTCTTCTGGCACCCCCACAATTCTGATGATGGTACGCTTGAAGCTATCCTAGAGGTTCCTTACATTATCTTCACATTTTTTGGATTCTTTTCTCTTCTTGCTTTTCCAGTTGAATGTTTTCTGCTTCTTTATATTTCAAAGTTTTGTCTTGATTCTTGCCATCCTCTAGTCTGCTGTTAGGACTCTGTATAATTTTTTTATTTCAGTCAGTGTCTCTAGTGTGTCCTTTTTCATCTCCTCTTGGGTCTCACTAAATTTATCCAACTTTTCTAGAATATTCTTGAAAAACCTTAAAGCGTGGTTTTGAACTCTATATCCAGTCGTTTTTTTTCCCTCCATTTCTTTTGTTTTTGATCCTTTCCCTTGTCTTGGCATTTTCACTATGCCGGGAGAACTTCTGTGTTGAATTCAGCTTTATGATACCAGACTTGCAAAACCGAAGAAGCTTCTGTTGAGCTTGGGATGGGTGGAGTCTCAGGGCTTAAGGGACCGCCTTGCCTTCCAGTTGGCCCCGCCCTACACGGCCCCTGAGTCTCACGTTACTGGGTAATTGCTGGAGCAGTCCTTGTGCCCGAGCGCCTGCAGTGCCTCTAGACTGCAGCCCCTCTGGCTCCCCTGCACGCCAGGACCACACGAGACTAGGTCCCCAGGGTTTCACCCAAAACAGGGGCTTAGTGGAGTCAGAAGTGGCACAGTTCGGAGGGTCTGTCTCCTGCCCACTTGCGAAAGCCAGCGGCACAATCAGCAATCTGTCCTTTGCGCAGTGCCATGTGCGCCACCAGGCCTTTGATCTTTTGCGACTCCCCTAAATTTCCATGCACTTCTCTCTTTTCACAGTCCAAACTCCCCCCTTATGAGTTTTGGCTGGATCTGGGGTTTATTGTCGTAGGATAAGGGGTTCAATGCCTTTGGAGAGTCTCCGTTTCCCTCCTGCCAGAGAAAGCCAGCCAGGCACACCAGCACCTGCTCTCTCCACGCGCGCATCTCCGTACCTCAGCTTTTCGCAGCTCCTCTGGGTCTCTGTGAGCCCCTCTCTTTCCCTCTAGTTGTAGAACTTCCACTCAGCCAGCTTTCGTGTGGTTCTGGATGATGTCCGTTCTGTCTTTTAGTTGTAGTTTTGAAATTGTTGTGTGAGGCAGCAGTGTAGGTGTTTACCTATGCCGCCATCTTGGATTCTCTGGGGTCCCTTTTTATTTCAGGTGAATTTTTGGGGAGTTCTTTCTAGGTCTGTGAAATATGCTGTTGCTATTTTAATGGAAAGTGGATTTAATCTATAGATTACTTTGGGTAGTATGGGCATTTTAATGATGTTGATTCCACCAATCTCTGAACAAGGTATGCTCTTCCATTTGTTTAGTCTACCTCTATATCTTTTTTCAGTGTCTTGTAGTTTTCCGCAAATAGGTCTTTTACCTCCTTAGTTAATTTTATTCCTAGGTATCTTAATTTTTTGGTGTAATCTAAATGGGATTTTTTTTTTTTACTATGTCTTTCTGTAAATTCACTATTGGTGTATAAAAATGCCATAGATTTCATAGCGTTAATTTTGTACTCTGCTACATTGCCAAATACACTTATTAAATGTAATAATTTTTTGATGGAGTCCTTAGGGCTTTTTATATACAGTATCATGTCATCTGCTAATAATGGAAATTTTATAGTTTCTTTTTCAATTTGGATACATTTTCTTTCTTCTTCTTGTCTAATTGCTATGGTTAGCACTTCCAGTACTTTGTCGAACAGCAGTGGTAAAAGTGGGCATCCCTGTCTAGTTCCTGTTCTTAGATGAAATGGTTTTATTTTTTGCCCATTGAGTGTGATGTTGGCTATAGGTTTGTAATATAAAGCTTTTATTATATGAGATATGATCCCTCTATTCCGATTTTGCTGAGGGTTTTTATCAAGACAGGTTGTTGGATTTTGTCAAATGCTCTTTCTGCATTAATTGATATGACTATGTGATTTTTTATCTCTTAATTTGCTTATTGGAGGTATCAAGTTTATTGATTTGCACATGTTGTACCATTCTTGCATCCCTGGGATACATCCTATTGGTCATGGTGTATGATCTTTGTGGTGTAATGCTGGGCATGAATTGCTAGAGTTTTGTTGAGGATTTTGGCATCTATGTTTATGAGGGACATTGCCCTGTAATTCTCTTTTGTTGTGTTGTCTTTATCTTGTTTTGGTATTACTTTGATGCTGGTTTCATAGAGAGAGCTTGGGAGTGCACATTCCTCTTGAATTTTTTTGTAATACTCTGAGGAGGATAGGTTTTAGTTCTGTCTTAAATGTTTGGTAAAACTCCTCTGTGAAGCTATCTGGCCCTGGGATTTGATTTACTGGAAACTTTTTGATGTCTGCTTCCATTTTCTCCATAATTATCTGTCTACTGAGATTTTTACTTTCCTCCTGATTGAGTTTTGGAAGATTATATTTTTCTAGAAATATGTCCATTTCTTCTAGGTTGTCTAGTTTGTTGGAATAGAGTTGTTCATAGTATTTTTTTAACAATCTTTTTTATCTTTGTGGGATCTTTTGTATATTGCCTCTTTCATTTCTAATTTTGTTTATTTGGGTACTCTCTCTTTGCTTCTTGATAAGCCTGGCTAGAGGTTCATCAATCTTGTTTACCTTTTCAGGGAACCAGCTCAGGGTTTCTTTTATATTTTATATTCTGTGGTTTGTTGTTGTTTTTTTCTTTTTCTTTTTTTTGTCTATATGTCATTTATCTCTGCTCTGATCTTTATTATCTCATTCCTTCTGCTTCCTATGGACTCTTCTTATTGTCTCTTTCTAATTTTTTAAGTTATAAAGTTAGGTGATTTATCATTATGTTTTCTTGTTGTTGTTTTGTTTGTTTGTTTGTTTGTTTTTTAAGGTAGGCCTGTAGAGCTATAAACTTCCCTCTCAAAACTGCTTTCATTAGGTCACATAGGTTTTGGATTGTTGTGTTTTCATTTTCATTAGTTTCCAGGAGGATGTTTTTAATTTCTTGTTTGATCCCTTTAGTAATCCAATCATTGTTTAAAGTGTGCTATTCAGCTTCCGAGTATTAGAATTGTTTTATTTTTTTATTGTAGTTTATTTCTTTTTTTTTCCATTTTTTATTAAGGTATTACATGTGCACATATCTTCCCATTTCCACTCCCAAACCCACTCCATACATGCCATCATGCCCCAATGTCTTGCGTCCATTGGTTATCCTTATAGCATGCAAACAAGTCTTTCAGTTGATCTCTTATCTACTCCAACTCTCCCTATACTTTCTGACAGTGTGTTTGATGCTTTACTGCCTCTGAATGTAACTTGTTGTTTATCATTTTATAATGTTTTTATTATCCATAAATGAGTGAGATCATGTGGTATTTTTCTTTCATTGACTGGCTTATTTCACTTAGCATAATGCTCTCCTGTTCCATCCAGGTTGCTGCAAATGGTAATAATTCCTTATTTTTTATGGCAGCATAGTATTCCATTGTGTAGCTGTACCATAGTTTTCTGATCTGCTGACAGGCATCTAGGCTGCTTCCAAATTGTAGCTATTGTAAATTGTGCTGCTATGAACAGAGGAGTGCATAAATCCTTTCTGATTGGTGTTTCTAGTTTCCTAGGATATATTACTAAGAGTGGGATTACTGGGTCAAATGGGATTTCCATTTTTAGTTTTTTGAGAAACTCCATACTGTTCTCCATAGTGGCTGCGCCAGTCTGCATTCGCACCAACAGTGCATGGAGGTTCCTTTTCTTTGCATCCTCACCAACACTTGTTGTTTGTTGATTTGTTGATGATTGCCATTCTGACAGTTGTGAGATGATATTGCATTGTCATTTTGATTTGCATCGCTTGGATAATTATTGAATTTTAGCATGTTTTCATGTGTCTTTTGGCCTTTCTTCTGTCTCCTTTTGAAAAGATTCTATTTAGGTCCATTGTCCATTTTTTTATTAGCTCATTTATCTTCCTTTTATTAAGTTGTATAAGCTGGCTGTTGGAGGTTAAACCTTTGTCAGAGATAACGTTTGCAAATATGTTCTCCCATACAGTGGGCTTTCTTGTTATTTTGTTGATGATTTCTTTTCCTGTGCAAAAGTTTTTTTGTTTGTTTGTTTGTTTGTTTTTTGATACAGTCCCATTTGTTTATTTTCTCTTTAGCTTGTATTGCCCTTGGAGCAGTATCAGTGAAGAAGTTTCTTTGGCTTATGTCTGAGATTGTGCTGCTTGTGGATTCCTCTATTATTTTTATGGTTTCCAATTTTATGTTTAAGTCCTGTATCCGTTATGAGTTTATTTTTGTTTATGATGTAGGGTGGTGGTTTAGTTTCATTTTTTACATGTATCTGTCCAATTTTCTCAAAACCATTTATTGAAGAGACTGTCTTGACTCCATTATATGTTCATGCCTCATTTGTCAAATATCAATTGATCATTGTGGTTTGGGTTGATATCTGGATCCTCAATTTTATTCCATTAGTCTATATGTTTGTTTCTGTGCCAGGGCCAGATTGTTTTGAGAACAGTGGTTTTGTAATAGAGCTTGAAATCTGGTATTGAAATCCCATGTACTTTATTCTTCTTTCTCAAGATTGCTGTGGCTATTCGGGTCTTTTTTTTGTTCCAGATGAATCTTTGGAAAGTTCTTTCTAGTTCTGTGAAATAGTCCTTGGTATTTTAATGGGGAATGCATTGAATTTACAGATTGCTTTAGGTAGTATGGACATTTTAATAATGTTGCTTCTTCCAATCCATGAACATGGTATGCTCTTCCATCTGTTAACATCTTCCTCTATCTCTTTTTTCAGTGTTCTATAGTTTTCTGGCTATAGGTCTTTTACCTTCTTAGTTACGTTTATTCCTAGATATCTTAATTTTTTTTGTGCAATGGTAAATGCTTTTCAGTCTCTCTTTCTATAAGTTCACTATTAGTGTATAGAAATGCATAGATTTCTTGGCATTAATTTTGTATCCTGCTAAATTGCCAAATTAATTTATTGTCTATTAGTTTTTTGATCAAATCTATTTTTTTATGTACAGTATCATGTCACCTGCAAATAAAGACAGCTTTACTTCTTCATTCCCGATTTAGATGCCTTTTAGTTCTTCTTCTGATCTAATTGCAATGACTAATACTTCCAGTACTATTTCAAACAGGAGTGGTGAGAGTGGGCATCCCAGTCTTGTTCCTGTTCTTAGGGGAAATGGTTTTAGTTTTTGCCCATTTGTATGATGTTAGCTGTGAGTTTATCATATATAACTTTTATGATGTTGATGTATGATTCTTCTATTCCCACCTTGTTGAGAATTTGTATCAAGAAATGGTGTTGGATTTTGTTAAATGTTTTTTTCTGCATCCATTGATATGACTATGTGATTTTATCTCTCAATTTGTTTATGTGATGTATCACGTTTATTGCTTTGCATATATAGTACCATCCTTGCATTCCTGAGATAAATCCTACTTGGTCATAGTGTATGATCTTTCTGATGTACTGCTGCATTCGATTTGCTAGAAATTTGTTGATGATTTTGGCATCGATGTTCATGAGGGATATTGGCCTGAAATTCTCTTTCATTGTGTTATCTTTATCTGGTTTTAGTATTAGAATGATGCTGAGTTCATAGCATGAGCTTGGAAGTGTGTCTTCCTCTTGAAATTTTTTGAATAGTCTAAGGAGGATAGGTTTTAATTTTTCCTTAAATGTTTGGTAAAATTCTCTTGTGTAGCCATCTGGTTCCAGACTTTTGTTTGTTAGAAGCTTTTTGATGATTGTTTCAATTTCTTCAATACTTATTGGCCTGTTGAGATGTTTAGATTCTTCCTGATTGAGTTTTGGAATCTTATTTATTTCTAGGAATATGTTCATATCCTGCAGGATGTCTAGTTTTTTGGAATAGAGTTCTTCATCGTACTTTTTAATAATCCTTTTTATTTCAGAGGGGTCTGTTTCATTTCTGATTTTGTTTATTTGGGTCTTCTATATTTGCTTCTTGGTGAGTCTAGAGGTCCATCAATCTCGTTTATCCTTTCAAAGAACTAGCTCTTGGTTTTGGTCTTTTGAATTGTTTCATTGGTTTCTATGTCATTTATCTCTGCTCTGATCTTTAGTATTGCCTTCTTTCTGCTTACACTGGGCTTTTCTTGTTGCTCTCTTTCTAGCTCTTTGAGTTGTAGACTTAAGTAATTTATTACCATTGTTTCTTGTTTTTTGCAGTAGGCTTGTAGAGCTATGAACTTCCTTCTTTGGTAATGTTTTGTTTAGAGGATTTGTCCAATGGTTATAATGGGGTATTAAAGTCTCCTACTATGTTTGTATTGCTATAAATCTCTCCCTTGGTATCCTCCAGGAGTATTTTTATGTATTTGGGTTCTCCTTTATTGGTAACATATATGTTTATTAGAATTATTTCTTCTTGTTGGGTTGTTCCCTTTAGTATTATGAAGTAGCCCTCCTTATCTCTTTTTATGTCCTTCACTTTGAGAACTAATTTGTCAGATATAAGTATTGCTATGCCAGCTTTTTTTCATTTCCATTCACCTAAAAAACCGTTTCCCATCCCTTCACTCTCAGTCTGTGTGCGTCTTTTTTTTTCAGAGGAGGGTTTCTTGTAGACAGCATATATATGAGTCATATTTTCTTATCTAATCTGTTATCCCATTTCTTTTTATTGGAGCATTTAATCCATTTACATTTAAAGTTATTACTGATCGGTACTTCTTCATTGCCATTTTTATTCTTTACCCCTCTGTTCCTTCTTTTTTTCCCATTTCTTTTTTTTTTAACAGTAGTCTCTTTATCATTTCTTTCATTGCTGGTTTGATATAATAATTTCCCTTAGTTCTTTTTTGTCTGTGATGCTCCTGATTTCACCTTCATTTTAATTGTTACTGTACCTTGCTGGGTACAGTATTCTTAGATTCAGACCCTTTCTTTGAATGACTGTTGATGAGTTTCTGTTGAGAAATTAGTCACTAGTCTGATGGGGTTTCCTTTGTAGGTAACTTTCTCTCTCTGGCAACTTTTAAGGTTTTTACTTTGTCGTTGTTTGCCAATATAATTATAATGTGCCATGGCATTATAATTTTGGGGTTCATTTTGCTTGGGACTCTGTGAGCTTCTTGGATTTGTGTGGGTTTTTCTTTTCTATATCAGGGAAATTTTCTGTCATTATTTCTTCAAACAGGTTTTCTCTTCCTTGCTCAGTTTCCTTTCCTTCTGGAACACTTATTATGTGGATGTTGATTTATTTCTTATTGTCCCAAATTTTCCTTAGGCTCTCCTCCTGCTTTTTAATTATTTTTTTCTAGAAGCTGCTGTACTTGGTCATTTTTTTCTACTTTGTCTTCTAGCTCACTGATGCAGTCCTTGGCTTCTTCTAGTCTAGTTTTGATGCTTTCTATTGAGTTCTTTACAGCAGTGATGCCATTTTTCATTTCTTCTTGGTTCTTGCTCATATTGTCTAATTTATCTTCCATTCTTTTCAGCCACCTTATGACCATTTCTCTGAATTCTTTCTCTGGCAGGTTGTGTGCTTCCATTTCATTTATTTTTTGTTCTGGTAATCCCTGCTTTTCTTACATATGCAGGCTGTTTCTTTGTCTCCACTTGGTCTCTCTTCTCTGGGTATCAGGTCATGTAGTTTTCTCTTTCCTACATTGATTTAAAGGCACACCATAGAACACAACCAGGTAGAACACACAAGGCACTAAACAGTAATGTATTCCCGATATTAATAACCACGAATAAAGGTGACCAACAGAGAGAGATAAATTAGGGAATAGGAGAGAAAAAGAAGAGTTTAAAAAAGAAAGAAAGAAAGGAGTGCTAAAATGAAATTGCAAGGAGGAAAAAAAAGTAAAAGAGAAAAGAAAGAGAATTAGAAAGAGAATTGGAACAAACTATATGTATGGGGGAAAACTCCAATAGAAGAACCACTAATCCCAACAAATGCCAGCACCAATACCTGGAGATTAATACAAACTACAAACAACAACTAATATCAATTGAGGCAAAGGAAAACAGAATAAAAAAACAAACAAACAAAGAAAAAAACACAAAAGAATAATCAAAACTATCTCACAAAAAAGTCTAGAAAAATCGATAGAATCAACATTCAAGCAAACACCAACAAAAGGACAGAGATAAAAACAATTTTTGAATAGTGAAGATAGAGAAGAGAGTGGTATGTATGGACTTGGTACAGAGTATTGGAAATTGTATACTGTATATCAGTAGGTGAAATATTATCAGGGGTAAAAAGAAAGAATAGAGAAAATCTAAAGTAGGAAAAGGGTAAGAGAAAGAGGACAACAAAAGGGGTAAAGTTAGGAAGACAGTGATGGCATAAAGGTAGAGTTGAGATAGAATAAAATCATGCTAAAGAAAGATGAAAATAAAATGTAAAACACTAATCCTAAAGTAAAATAAAGGAAAAATAAATGATACTTTTTTTAAACAACAAGGTAAGAGAGTAGTAGTACTACTACTAATTGAAAAAAAAATGTAATAAAAAAGTAAAATCAAGTAAGGGATAAAGAAAAATATTTTCTTAAGTAAAAGGTGAAAAAAATAAATATAAAAAATAAAAAATAAAAAAAATAGAATGTACAGTAGTGAAGGTCATTCATTTCCTCTATTGTTCTGTTTTGTGCTCCTGTTTCCTAGTCAGGACAGTATTGCAGTTCCCTGTGTCCCACTGCTTCTCAGTGTTGTAAGCCAGTCCTGATTTTTAGGTAGGCACTGTGTCTTTATTTATCTCTTTATTTGTGATTACAAAAGAATCAATTTGTGATTCAACCCCTGGTGGCAGTGTTTCTGGATTGAACTCTGTGACTATAGGTCCTCTCTAACCTGTGCTTAGATTCTGCTTTCCCTGTGGCACTCAATAACAGTTTGTGGTAGTGGGCTGCCCCAGAGCTGGTTCTTCGATGGTCACTCCCCGTTCTGATCCCCAGATTCCAGAAAAACAACTTTCCCCTGTTGTTTCGTAGGGTGTCCCCAGCTAGGTGATCCTATGTATTGGCTCAGCAATTAGAAGCAAGTATCTGAAGAGGAAAGAGTACAAATGGGCTACCCCTCCCTATCCCTTGGGTACAAGCAGCTGGCACACTTTTAAAATTCTCAGGCTGTCCTACTGCATCAGATAAAAATGGGTTGTTTTCTAGAGATCCCCTCTGTTAGCAACTCTGAGGACTCTCTTCCTTATTCACAGATCATGCCAGCTCCAACAGCCACGGATCTCTCCAGGTGCAAACTTCCCTGGGTACTTCAGCTCCTGCAGTGTGTGTGCTTCTCTGCCATGTGGGACCAGAGATCTCACCTCATACCAGGAGAAATTTGACCTTTCCATGATGGAGTGTATAACTCCTTTGAATCCGCATATTTGTGCCAATTGGGGACTGGTGTTCTGGGTTTTGCAGCTGCTCAGTGGGTGCTGCAGTTGTATATTCTCAGTTTTCCTATAACATCCACCTTCCCCTTCAAGTTGGCTCAGTCTCCCTGTCCAAGCTGGCAGCTCCAGGAAGAAACCTAGCAGCAGTAGGGGTTGCTCGGTCAGGAGAGGCCCATCCAGCAGTTCCCCACCTTCTCCTGGAGTATAGCTGTCCCTCAACTTGCCAAAAAACACTCCTCATGCGACCCTCAGCTGTTCCCTCTGTCTTATCCAGGACAAGGCTTGGAACACGTCTGTCTCTTCCACCACCATTTTCTTTCTCTGTAGTTTATTTCTAATATTATACCATTGTGGTCTGAGAAGGTGCTTGATATGATTTCAGTATTTTTGAATTTTGAGAGACATTGCCAGTGACCCAATATATGGTCTATCTTTGAAAATGTACCATGTGCACTTGAGAAGAACATATATACCTTGGCTTTGGGATGAAATGTTCTAAAGATGTTAATTAAGTTCCTCTGATGTAGTGAGTCATTTAGGATTGCTCTTTCTTTGCTGATTTTTGTCTAGAGGATTTATGCATTGATGTTGGTGGGGTATTGAAGTCTCCCCCTATGATTGTATTGTTGTCAATCTATCCCTTGATAACTTTCAGGAGTTATTTTATATTTGGATGCTTCTGCTTTGCGTACCTATATGTTTACCAGGGTTATATACTCTTTTTCTATGGATCCCTTTCATATTATGAAGTGGCCTTCCTTAACTCTTATTATGGCCTTCACTTTGAGGTCTATTTTGACAGATATAAGTATTGCTACCCCAGCTTTTTTTATTTTCATTTTCATTTGCCTGAATGATATTTTTCCATCCCTTCACTTTCATTCTGTGTGAGTCCCTTGTTCTAAGGTGGGTCTCTTATAGACAGCATATTCATGGGTCATGTTTCTTTATCTATTCAACCACTTGATGTCTTTTGATTGGAGCATTTAGTCCGTTTACATTTAATGTTATTATTGATAGGTAATGGTTTGTATCCATTTTTATTTTTTGTTTCTGTGTTCCTTCTTCCATTTTTATTTCTTTTTTTTTTTTTTTACCACAGTCTTTTTATTTTTTTTTTTTTGTTTTGGTCTGTGAAGCTTCTTATTTTCCCTTCAATTTTGAATGACAACTTCGCTGGATAGAGTATTCTTGGATTCAATCCCTTTCTTTGCATCATTTTGTAAATGTCCTTCCATTTTTTTCTGTCCTGATGTGTTTCTGTTGAGAAATAATTTTATAATCTAATGGGAGATCCCTTGTACATAACTTTCTGTGTTTTATCTTGCAGCCTTTAAGATTGTCTCTTTGTTTTGAACATTTGCCATTGTAATTATGATGTGTCTTGTGGGAATTTTTGGGTATTCTTGTTTGGGACTCTCTGTGTTTGTGTTTTCTTCCCCACATCAAGTAAGTTTTCTGACATTATTTCTTCAATAGATTTTCTAACCCTTGCTCCTCTTATTCTGGCACCCCTATTATTCTCAGTTGCTTTGTTTCATGTTGTCCCATAGCTTCCCTGTGCTTTCCTCCTATTTTCAATTTTTTTTTTCTCCAATTGCAGTTCAGTTTGGATGTGTATTGCTTCCCTATCTTCTAATTTGCTAATTCGGTCCTCTACTTCTCTTAGTCTACTGTTGAAACTTTCTATGATTTTTTTCTTATTGCAGCTTTATCAATCTTTATTTCTTCTTGATTCTTACATAAGTTGCTGATTTTTTTCATCTAACCAGTTTATGAACTGTATGACCCTTATTCTGAATTCTTTTTCTGACATATTACATGCCTCTCTTTCACTTTGCTGCCTTTCTGTCAATTCCTCCTTTTCTTTTTTTGGTGGGTTTCTTTGTCTCCATATTTTTGCTCTCACCAAAGAATCTAGATGTGGAGTCATGGAGAGGCTGCTCTTTGGTTGGCAGTGGTTCCTTGGGAAGTGGCTGCTCCCTGGGTGACAGTGGCTCTTTTGGCAGTGGCTGCTTTTGGGGTGGTTGTGGTAGTGGCTGCTCCTCATTTGATAGTGGTTTCTCTAGTGGGCGCTGCTTGCAGCAATGTTAGCTCCTCTGCTTGATGGGGTCAGGCTGCTTGTGCAGTTGCTGCTACTGTGACGGGAGGAAGCTGCATGAGGCTGCTGCTCCTTGGACAGGACTGGGCTATGCAGGGTTGCCACTCCTTTGATGTGGCAAACTGCTTGCGCAACTGCTGTTCCTCCTGTTCTAGCAGGCTGTTTCTCTTCAGACATGGGCTGGCTGCTTGTGGGGCTCCTGCCCTTGTACAGAGGCGGGCTTCTCATGTGGCTTCTGCCACTTGGGTGGAGTCAGGTTGCTCGGCTGCTTATGGGGCGACTGCTTGATGGACAATGGTGGGCTGCTCAGGCAGCTGTTGCTCCTTGGATGGGTGTGGGCTACATGCGGCCTCCACTGCTTGGTTCGGGGCAGGTTACTCATGCAGCTGCTGCTCCTTGGGCTGGGGCAAGCCACTTGAGGTTGTTGCTCCTTGGACAGGGTGGGAACAATTCTTACAAAATCATTCTTCTGGAGAGAAATGAAACACCTTGATATAGATATTAAAGAAATGAATTCCATACAGAAGATTACATGTAGTTGAAAATAATTAGTTTCTTAAAGTTTTACTTCTAAGGGGGATCTTTGAAACTAGTTATTTCTCTGTTATTTCCATCTAGTTTTTGGGTGCAGACTACATTGACTTTTCTAATCACAGGGCCATCCTTGAACAACTGATACAGGTTGTTATGATTCAGGAACTCAGAATCAGCAAAACAATCCAATGATTCAAGAGTGAGTATGAAGACCAAAGTTACAAAGAAGAAAAAATAGTAGTGGGGATTTAAAAATTGACCTTGCTATGGCAAGGTCAACAATAATAGTAATTCCTACCATCTAAATTCATAAAAAATATCAGTCAATTACTCGTGTTGTTAATTATGAATTTTTCCATCATCTTTTTTTAATATTATTCCTTAAAATGTTTATATAAATAGATACCCAAGGAAAACGTAAAACATGGATATGAATTATGATAGCTCATTTGTCATCTTCTAAATTTTATTCTGAACCATAATTTCCTTACATTTATAGAAGGAGTAGATAAAACAGTGGCCATAGAAATTGAGATAAGTTTTTAACAATGGAAGAACCAAAGATCCAGGATATTTCCCAATGTCCAGTGGAGACATGGCTATCAGAGCTACCAAGAACACATGATCTTAGATTTGTCATTGACATATTATATTTCTATAGACCCCAGGGCAGCAGCAGTGGTGGGGGGAGGAGGCGTTGGGGAGCTGAAACTGAAAGTCATGAAAAGATATGATTGAAATCTGTATCCCAGTAAAGCCTGATGGACTCTAAGACTTAACTCTGGGGACCAGATTTTCCTATCTACTGGTTAATATATTTGTTTGTTTCTTAAACACTGAAAAATTCAAATTCTTAACTAATTTCATGAATATAAGTATCTTGCCTTTGAAACTGTGAATAGTGAATATATTAATTTTGTCCTTATTAAACTTGCAACAACATTATTTATCTAAATATGTATCTATTCCATAGTATAATTCTGAGGTCTATTTACAAATATTCAGACTCTGGATTATTTTATATATACATATAACAATTTAGGAAAATATTTTGTATGTTTAGTAAGAAAGTAGTAAGAAATAAGAAAGGGAAACAATTACCAACACAAAACTTTATTTTTATCAGTTTTTTTTTATTTTTTTAAACAGTCTAAGAATCATTTATAGTTATTCAAGATAATCTGGCTAAAATTATTATATTGTACTTATATTGGGATACTTATCAATATCTTTTTTCTCCCTTTGTCCTCATATATTATCAGATATGTAATTTCAGATGTAATAAGTATCAGAGGCTGTATTTAATTCAAAATGGGACATATAGTTTACATTTTTTCTGGGAAAAGATTTGCATAGCAAAATCCAGTCAAGAAAGTTAAAAGAGAGTTTTGTCTGTTCGTTTTGTCAGTTTGTTTCTTTTGTAAACATTTTTCAGGAAAACCTAAGATGTTAAGTAGTACAAACCAATTGTACTCTTGGCCCTTGGGTTTCTACTGCATACAATTATATGCCAGCTCTAATTCTCGGAAGTTATACTGATCTCTTCGGGGCTGCCAAGTGTCCTCCCTGCTTTCTTGGCCATTTGACACTTCATATGTGTAAAAACCAAAAATTCTAACTTAGTATGAAATAAGCAAACAAAAACAAATGTATCCTTCCAAGAAACTCCAATTCTCTGTTAATTAAAAGTTATGCCACCCTTTTTACTTTATTCCTTTTATTGCTTGTTCTAAGGAAAACATTTTCTTATTTAAACTCTTGTAAATACGTTTTGCCTTTTGATAGAATCAATTTTCATATATTTCAGCACAATGGGTTTTTATGGAAAGGAGTATAATGGGATCATATTCATATGAACACTAATCTAAAAATGCAGCTTCTCTATTTTCATATATGATTTAATTATTAACAGAAACCTTCACTTAGCTGGACTTGGGGTAGTCTGGTCTGAAGGTATAGAAATGTACTTTCAACATAAATCTGAAGTATATTAGTTTCTTTAGATTTTAAGCACCCCTAATAAGGTTGTTAAAGTCTTTTTTCTTTCTTTCTTTCTTTTTTTTTTTTTTTTTGGTAAAATGATCAGACTTGCAGGTATTCTTCTCTTTGTTCCTTCCACTTTTGTATCTGGGTATGTTGGAGTGGAGGAATAATCTGATTTCATGGCCCTAAGGGAGAGGGCCTCCTGACTGTGCATTCTGGCCCTTGTCCATCCAAGAGAACTGGCTTAGTCAGCTTTGTCTCAGAATTTGCTCTGCTGGACTGTGCCTGACTTTGCCTTTTAGAATATAATAGCCTATCATGGCTAATTTGGTCCTTGCTTTCAGAGATAGGTTTCTACCTTTGGCTTCTCTTCTTTGCAATTACAGACTTCTGTCATTTGCTTTTATGCTTCTTCATTTGCATTTATGCATGATCTCTGTGTCATGCATGAGAAGTGCTGTCACTTCCATGCCATAGTGGATGTGGTGCTAAGTGCTGGAAGAGGGTCTCTGAGGAGCTTGTAGATTTCCTGAAACCATGTCCAGGGCAGTGTGTCTCTAGCTGCCATGCTCCCCTATTCCCAGATGAATTTTTCTACAGTTTGCCTTCTATTTCTCACAGTACATATCACCGTTGAACTAGGAATAAGAGATAGAGACAGAGTTATGTTCTCAACTTCTCTGCATTTTGCTTATTCCTTCCAGGATGAAAAGATGAGTAGATACATTGCTACTTTCTCTTCATGCCTGGATGTTCAACTAAGTCATATCTTACTGTTTCCCCTTTGCTTGGTCCTATTATCTTGGGCTATAATGGTGAGTGGGGACAGATGGGAAAAACTAGCTTACAATAAAGTAGCTATATTAGGAGATGCTTCAAAAGGATTCTCCATTTTAGACTAGTTCTCTGCTTATGGTTACAAACTTGAACTTTTTATAGTCTATTGATGAGTTGCCAAGGTGTGAGATGAGGAGAATATCAAACAAGAAGTAAGCACTTTTATAATTTTTTTATTTTATATGTCATTGAGCTATCAGTTTACATGAACTTTGAATTTCTGATTTACTGTACATTTATCAGTGAGACCAGAAGGGCTCAAATATAGCAGGAAAAGCAAAAAGCAATAACCTCAAGGCCTCAACAATACAAACTTATCTTTATTTTGTTAAACTCTACTGTTCAGAGTTTAATATATCATTCCTTTATATAAATAATAATATTTTATATCTTGAAAATGCCATTTCCTTCAGACTCTGAATAGATTACTTGAACTCTGGATTATCAAGTAAAACCTTGATGTTCTCATCAATTTCAACCATAAAACAGTTGCCGATTCTGTCTCCTTATGATATTTTGTATTTATCTTGATAAATAAGGGATGTTTATCATGGGCTATGCCTTATTCTAGGCATTTCCTATATATTTAATAATTTATACCTCACAAAGTTCCATTAGCTTGCTATTAACATCCCTGCTTCACAAAGAAAACAGGCATAGAAAAAAAGTAATTTGCTCAAGATTACAAAGCAAGTGACAAAGCTGAGATTTGGGCCTGAGGAATATGTTTTCTGAGTTTTAAATTCCTCACTACACTATCTCTCTAATAGAGGAGATAAATTTATGAATTACTATTCTTAGTTCTCCCTCACCTCTTGCTACTTATTCTTTACTAGAATGCTAGCAACTAAGCCTACTTTGAAAGTGTGCCCACATAATCACAGATTCACATGTACATACATATAAACACACATGTTACATTAATTAAACAAGGAAGTTATTCAGTGGAGGTGGTTCTAATGCTGTGATCAAAAGCAAACTAAAATCTAAGCATTTAAATGCATCACAGTTATAAAATTAAAACCTGAGGACAATGAATCACAAAAAGCTTATTTAGGCTTTAAGCTTTACAAAATCATTAATTTGCTTGTTTTGCTTCTACCCTTTCTTTATAAAAATCTCTCCCCAAACTCCTAACCACTTATAGTTTGGGGCTGCTCGAATTTTGCTCAGATAAACTCTTAATATTTTAATACGTTCCAAATTTATTTTTAACACATAAAAATAATACAATCTCCTAAATTTAAACAAGAAAGCAAAAATAATTTAAATAAATAGTTTGAATATGTAAACACAAAGTAAGAAAGAGAACTTGGCATCTTAATATTAGTCCTGTGAGTGAGAACACACCCATCCAAACACAAAGATTCTACCAGTGTGACTGTCATATTTGTTACAACAATATCATATATCATTTGATATTTGAAGAGATTCTTAGCAATGAGTATCCTGTATTTTCTACCTATATGTATAACAATCTTCCCTCTGATTTTTACCTTGCTTCTAAACATAATGTGCATATTCTCTTTTGTTTAGCATATTCATTATTCATGTTTCCCAGACTGATCCTGTTAGGACAATTAATGACTGTGAAAGCTTCTTCCTTTTCTGTTCATTTATCCATTCTAATTATACTTGAAGGTGGCATTACATTTTCTTTATTTGAAACTTCAGAGGAGAGATACTAATGTGCAATCAGACAAAAGGATACAAGCAGGTAGAAATGAAAGATTGCCTGTCATTAACTTATGACTATGTGAACTTCTATTTGTTTAAAGGAGGATTTGCACTAAGTGTCTTTCATCTTGTACAAAGCAGACATTGAGTGCATGAGAGGAAAATGACTGACAAAATGTGATGATTGAACTGGCCAAGCTACATTATCATCATCCCAAAGTTAGCTAATAGGATCCTAGTATAAAAGGATCCAGCTGAGTGAAGACAAAAAAGAAAAAAAAGAACTCCTACAGCTAATAACTTAAAAGATGTGAAAAGTTTTGTTCAGTTATGTAATCTTTAATCTCATTAAAACTTTAAATTAGACAGAGCATCACAGTTGGATGAAGTAAGCCTAGACATTCCTAAAATGTTCAAACAGAGAGCATAAAAACATTAAATGTCTATGTATGACTTTCATGCTCTTCCTTTATCATTATCTCCCCTTCCTGCAATGTCTTATAGAATTTGAGAAATGAGGGGATCTGGAATGCTTTTTGCTCCTCAGAGACAATGATTTCATCAGTTTGAGTTCAATAGATCTAAATAGCAAAATTGGTCACACTAGTGAATAGTGAATTCAATCAAAATAGTTCGCCCATGTGTGAGACACTGTTTAAGAGTTGTGTGTATTTTGACCATCCCAAGTGGAGTACAACATCCCTGATATCATTCTAAATGTCCTTTCTATTTTATCTTAAATTATCCATGCCTAATCTCATGGTCTTTAAATAGAAACTAAGGGCAAAAGAAAAATAATCTAGTAAGTCTATCCTTATTATTGAAGGTGTATACTTTAACAAAATTGTCAACATGAAGTTAGGTATGCAAGAAGTGCTAATGTTTTTAACTGTAAACACCAATGGATTTTATAATAACGTGACAGAAATGACAATTTGTAGACCTAATTTTGAAAACTGCACCTAGGATTTATCAAAATATGTAATGCATTTATTGCAATGTGTTTAGGTTTTTTTCTCTCTAATTTTCCTTTGCTTTAATACTATGTTTTAAAATATATTTTTTCTTACTTTGGTATTCCTGAGCCTTTAAATTTTGCTTCAACTTCATTATTCCAGCTGAAATAGACATCATAATTACCTGGCTAAAAAGTGAATGATTGTTCAGGCCAGGTGGCTCAGTTGGTTGGAGTTTCATTCTATACACCAAAAGGTTCTGAGTTTGATTCTTATAAGGGTACATACTTAGGTTGGGACCTCAATGCATGGTTGGTGCACATGCGGGAGGAATCTGATCAGTGTTTCTCTCTCTTCTCTCCTCTCTCTAAAATCAGTAAACATATACTCAGATGAGCATTATTAAACAATAGTTTTAAAAAATGTATGATTTATTTAATTAAGGGATGTTGAAAAATCACTTTGCAATTAGTAATTTTTTAAAAATCAAGTTGTTTTGATAATCCTGGCTTTAAAATCCGTTTTTAGAATGTCAAGTTAAAACTGTAAATTTTTGAAAGACTTTATATAAAACTGTAACTAAATAATAAATAGGTTAATATTTTTATATGCCTATGCAGTCATGGATATTTATGTTTGTCATTAGGTTTAGGAACATGATTTCTATAAGAATCTCACTTCTGTTTAAAGGAATAATATGACTGCATTTACAAGTTTGGCTCACAATATTAATGGAAGATAAGATTTCATAATTGGAAAGCCTAAAGACATGTACTAACTTTTCTTTCTTTTTTTTTTAAATATATATTTTATTGATTTTGTACAGAGAGGAAGGGAGAGGGATAGAGAGTCAGAAACATCGATGAGAGAGAAACATCGATTAGCTGCTTCCTGCATGCCCCCTACTGGGGATGAGCCTGCAACCACGGTATGTGCCCTTGACCGGAATCGAACCTGGGACCCTTCAGTCCACAGACCGACGCTCTATCCACTGAGCCAAACCGGTTAAAGCTGTACTAACTTTTCTTATAATCCCCAGCACCTCTTTGGACTCTGGCAGACATCAGCTATCAATGACCTTGTCCCATCTGTAGGAATTCATAGGCTAGCTGTGGAAATAGGCGGACAGCAGATCTCTTATTTCTTCTCTGAAGCCACTCAGAATGCACTTAGTAATTGGTTAAACTTCATTTCCAGACCTACCAAACTTTACAAGGATTACAATGTCAATAGATATTTCACTAAAGATTTACTGGGAAAGAAAACTCATATTGCACAATATATATCAGAAACAATAAATTTCTTCAAGTATGTATGTTCTTTTCTCCAAGGTTTCTCAATTATTTCTGCCACCTAATTTCTCCATTTTTTCTTCTTTATTACTGAAGAAAGGTTTTCTTGGCCACTTTATATTATAGGACAAAAGCCCCATAATTATGAATACTTGTTGCTCCTTAAGTAATCCCATTTGAAGGTTCTCATTCTAGCCCAAATGATATATCTAGCAGTAACCCAAGAGATGAATCTTATTATATTAACTAATCATAAGGAAATAAGGGCTCAGATGAATAAGAAATTAGATCCACTCTGGGTAAGAAATAGTTCATAAAACTAGTTACTTATGATCTGGATCTTGAGGGACACATAGGGATCTATGTCTATAAAACTGCTATAATTTAGGTTTTACTTACATAATAATCCAAATAGTTATTTGGTGTTTTACATAGTAATGATTATCATGAAGTGATTCAATATTGACATAATTGTTAATACTTAGTATTACAAACCTCATTTTATAGCCAAGAAATCCTAGAAGTTGAGGAAGTTGTCTGAGTTCATATAGCTAATATAGAGCTAGAAATGAATCTAAGAATGATGACTCCAGCATCTGATCTACTGTATTCTTCTGTTAAATGAAATAATTTGTTAGTTCACTAAAAGTGAGTTTAACAGCCGAAACCGATTTGGCTCAGTGGATAGAGCGTCGGCATGGGGACTTAAAGGTCCCAGGTTCAATTTCGATCAAGGGCTTGTACATTGGTTGCGGGCACATACCCAGTAGGGGCGTGCAGGAGGCAGCTGATCTATGTCTCTCTCTCATCGATGTTTCTGGCTTTCTATCCCTTTCCCTTCCTCTCTGTGAAAAAATCAATAAAATATATTTTAAAAATAAAAAGTAAAAGTGAGTTTAACATATTTTTAACCTTATATGTTATTAAATATTTTGAATAAACCCAGTTTGATTTTGTTGCCATTTATCATGCTAAAAGATAAAAAATAAATGTAGCATTTATGCTTTTCATGGAAAACTCTAAAGTATTTTCCATAGTGAATAAAAGCCTTAAGCAGATATCTTTATAGTTCATCTTCAAGGTTGTACATTTTTTTTTTACCCTTGAGGAATCAGTAGATTAGTTTGTATAATTGCATCTGCATCAACTCACATCTGCTTTTAATCACAAGCTCCTGTTATTCTCAAGAATTTAGAAGCAAAGGTTGAATACATTTAGGAGACTGAACAGGTACTCAGAGGTACCACTAGTTTTAACATAACTAGATTCATTCTCAGTCAAGCCTGTGAACTAAAAGGTCATCCAAATAAAAATGCCCTATATCTGTTTTTATTATTCTCTTGTCCAGCATTGTGCTTTGCTGTTTAAATATAAGAGTCCATGATTTTAAATAAGAACAACTTTGGAAACTTGAAGCAAAATGCTTTTGATGTAAAGTATTTAATAGAATGACATTTGTAATTATTTTAAAATCTAAATATTATAGATTTTCAGTTATTTCAATATGACACAATAACAAAAGCAGAAATTAAACTAGAAATCCTCATAGTCTTTTCTGTCTTAGTGTTTCCTATTATAATATGGATAGAAATACAAAAATATTTTACATTATTTTTAAGTCTATATTGTTGAAAGTATTATGTATGTCCTCTTTTTTTTTCCATTGACCCCTTCTAGCCCACCCACTACCTTTACCCCAGACCTTCACTATCCTATTGTCTGTTTCTATGGGTTATGAATATATGCATACAAGTTCTTTGGTTGATCTCTTCTCACCCATCCGTTCAAACCATCCCATTCCCCCCCAACTTTCCTCTGAGATTCAAAAAGAAAATCAGAGCAATGGTGAAATGTTTTGTCCAAAGATCTTGGTTATCAACTTTATATTACTTGTTGATTCATTCATAATTCTCATTTATTTTATAACTATTATAGTTAATTAAATAGAATGGTGATCCAGTAATATATAAAAGAAACTTGATTTTCTCTAGAGAGGCAATACATAGTAACCTAACAATTGTATAACTAATATGAATATTAAATTTATGACATGTTTTGGAGATGTACATGGTATGAAGAGGTTATAAAATTGAATACTTTTATCAGTAACATTGGGTTAGTATAATATTGTCAATAAGTTTATATAAAGATTATGAATGCCTACTAGACAATAATTGGCGGTTCTAACTCAGTAAAATTTCCATTTATGCTGAGATACAAGTAAGATTGTTCATAACCTCAGACAGACACTAGTAGTATAATTCTTAAATGTTATTTTTGGGAAGCAGAAGAGTCTTAGGGACCTAAAAAATGTGCCCTCATATACACTGAGGGGACTGGGGAAAGTTCACTAACTTTCAGTTTAAAACCCAAGGAGACTTGAGGTTCCCCACTATTTATATCACCTTCACATGGGAAAGAACTTACCAACAGAAACCATAACAAAATTGATACATACGGTTTTAAAAACTGCATATATCAAAAACCTCAATAATGCATGTAAAGGGGAAAATATTTGTAGCATATAAATATATAAAGGTTATAAACATCAACATATAAAAAGTTCTTTTAAGCAACCCAATGAATACTGCCCAATTGAAAAAATGGAGCAAAGGACAAGAAACAGCATTTCATATAAGAAGAAAAACAAATGGCCAACTAAGATGTTGTAAATATTAACATTAGTAGAAATAAAAGGTATGTTAGGAAAGCAAGGTATTATATAAACAGACACATTTAAAAAAATTAAAACTCAGGAAGAATATAGAAAGGATTTTTAGTACAAAAATTCAGGTATCTTTATCATATCTACACTAATAAATGAGAAAGAAACAAATTGACTGTACTTCCATGACACCCAACAGCCAATCAGGAGTGAGTATGCAAATTAACCCAACAAAATGGCAGGTTAATTTAATATGCAGGCACAGAGTGAAGACTGAAGACTGAAGACTGAAGCTCCACTGAAGGATGAAGACTTGGCTCTGCTGCGGCCCCAGTCCTGGGTGCCAGAGGAAAACCAATGGTGGCAAACAGGGGAAGAAATGTCCAGTGCACAAATCTTCGTGCAACAAGCCTCTAGTATTATATATATGAAAGTAATTAAAACAATGTACATATTTAACTATATTAGATTATGAATAAAATTGGATATATGCAATCGTATATAATAATCTTATATAATAAAAGGGAAATATGCAAATCGACTGAATAGCGGAAAAACTGGAACACCTGTAGCCCTTCCCCCTAGCTGGCTCCACCCTAAGCAGGAGTGGGGCTAGCCCGCAAACCACCCATGGCCTCTTGTCCCATCTGGCCCTGCCCATGGACCCTCACCCCAGCCAGCCTGCCCCCAATGGCCTCCATTGGGGGCAGGCTGGCTGGACGACACCAGATTTATGTACCAGGCCTTTAGTGGAATAATATAAAGCCATTATAATTATTACATACATACTTGGTTGTTGCCATAAAGAGATGGTAAACATATATAAGTGAAATAAACTAATTATAAAACCAGGAATAATATTTAATTTTTAAAAGTATGTTGTATTCATGTGCATAAATATTATGAAACCTATGCTCCAAAATATATGCCATTTGGTAGAATTATAGGTGATTCTTTTAAACTTTTTAGTTTCTACTGTTTTTTTTACAATGCCTGTGTATGGCTTGTGTAATATATCTACATTAATAAAAGAGAAAATATGCAAGTTGACCATCACTTTGTGATGCCCACCAGCCAATTAACCCAACAAAGATGGAAGTGGCCCCGCCCTCCAGCTGCTCCAAGCATCTGGGCAGCATTCATGCAGGCCTGAAGCTGCCAGGAGGGGCAGGATGGCTGTCATGAAGGGGAGGCAGGGGCAGTGCTGACAGCCAGGGGAAGAAAGGTCTATTGCACGAATGTTTGTGCAACAGGCTTCTAGTGTGTGTGTGTGTGTGTGTGTGTGTGTACACACCACACACACACACACACACACACACACACACACATAAACACACACACACACAAGTAAAACTTTTCCACCTTAAGTTTTATCTGTGATTGTCACTATGATCTCAAATAAAATTGAAATGCCCAAAAAATCAGGAGCAATAGTTTAATTTTAAAATTTTGAAACAAATAAATGTCAAAAATATTGAATATTTAACCAAAATGTTTCCTTCATTTACTAAATTACAATAGGAATTTATTTTTAAAAACTCTATTAATTGAAACATATTATGATAATGAGGAATAATAAAGGAAAGTGAAATTTGGTCAATAAAAGCAACAAGGCAAATAAATAAAAATATACAAATGCAAATGAAAGACCAATGTAATCAAAATCAACTGTAGTTTTATGTTTAATTTTTTAAATTAAATATTTATTATTCAAATTATTACATTTGTTTCTCTTTTTTCCCCTCCATAGCTCCCCTCCACCTGGCTCCCAACCCTCCCTCTACCCTTACCTCCCTCCCATTGACCTCATCCATAGGTGTATGATTTTTGTCCAGTCTCTCCCTGTATATCCCTCACCCCTTTCCCCCTGAGAATTATCAGTCCACTCCCTTTCTGTGCTCCTGATTCTATTATATTCACCAGTTTATTCTGTTGATCAAATTTTTAATTCACTTAAGTTTTAGATTCACTTGTTGATAGATATGTATTTGTTATTCATAATTTTTTATCTTTTACCTTTTTCTTCCTCTTCTAAAAGAGTACTTTTCAGCATTTCATATAATACTGGTTTGGAGTTGATGAACTCCTTTAGCTTTTTCTTATCTGTGAAGCTCTTTATCTGCCTTTCAATTCTGAATGATAGCTTTGCTGGATAGATTATTCTTGGTTATAGGTTCTTGCTATTCATCACGTTGATATTTCTTGACATTTCTGTCTGGCCTGCATCGTTTCTGTTGAGAAATCAGCTGACAGTTATATGGGTGCTCCCTTGTAGGTAATTAACTGTTTTTCTCTTGCTGCTTTTAATATTCTCTCTTTGTCTTTTGCTCTTGGTATTTTAATTATGATGTGTCTTGGTGTGGTCCTCTTTGGATTCCTTTTATATGGGGTTCTGTGTGCTTCCTCGACTTGTAAGTCTATTTCTTTTACCAGATGTGGGAAGTGTTCAGCCATTATTTCTTTAAGTAGGTTTTCAGTATCTTGCTCTCTCTCTTCTTCTGGCACCCCCACAATTCTGATGTTGGTATGCTTGAAACTGTCCCAGAGGCTCCTTACGTTATCTTCACATTTTTGGATTCTTTTTTCTTGTTGCTTTTCCAGTTAAGTGTTTTCTGCTTATTTATATTTCAAATTTTTGATTTGCTTCTTGTGTTCCTCTATTCTACTGTTAGGTCTCTGTATAATATTTTTTATTTCAGTCAGTGTATGTTTAATTTCTAGTTGGTCCTTTTTCATCTCTAGTTGGTCCTTTTTCATCTCCTCCTGGGTCTCACTAACTTTATTCAACTTTTCTAGGATATTCTTGAAAAACCTTATAAGCGTGGTTTTGAACTCTATATCCAGTCTTTTGTTTTCCTCCATTTCTTTTGTTTGTGATCTCTTCCTCTTTCTTGGCATTTTCACTATGCCCGGAGAACTTCTGTGTTGGATTCAGCCTTATGATACAAGACTTGCAAAACTGCAGAAGCCTCTCTATTGAGCTTGGGATGGGTGGAGTCTCAGGACTTAAGGGACCACCTTTCCTTCCAGTCATCCCCGCCCTCTACCACCCCTGAGTCTCACGTGACTGGTAATCGCTAGAGCAGTCCCTGTGTGCATGTGTGCACTCTCGCAGTGCCTTCCGACTGTTGCCTTTCCAACTCCCCTGCGCTCCAGGACCACACGAATCTGGGTCCCCAGGACTCTGCCGGAATCTGGGGTTCAGCGGAGCCAGAAATGACGCAGTTGGGATGCTTTGTCTCCTGCCTTCTTGTGAAAACCAGGGCACAATCAGCAGTCAGTCCCTCTGCCCTCCTGTGATTCTTCCAAACCTCCATGCACTTCTCCCTTTTCACAGTCCAAATTCTCCCCGTATAAGTTTCAGCTGGACCTGGGGTTTAGTGTCGTAGGACAAGGGGTTCAATGCCATTGGGAGTCTACCGCCGGAGAAAGCCAGCCAGGCACTTTGGCACCCACTTTCTCCCCGCACGTGTTTCTGTATCTCAGCTTTTTGTAGCTCCTCTGGGTCTCTGTGAGCCCCTCTCTTTTCTTCTAGTTGTAGAATTTCCACTCAGCCAGCTTTCCTGTGGTTTTGGATGATGTCCGTTCTGTCTTTTAGTTGTAGTTTTGAAATTGTTGTGCGAGGCAGCAGTGTAGGTATTTACCTATGCCGTCATCTTGGTTCCTCTTCTCAACTGTAGTTTTAGATAAATATGTGAATATGTTTATAAGTACACACATAGACATTGAAAGAGGCTGTGGAAAATATTATAGAGAGACTGGTGAATTTTGACTTTTATTTAGTTGTGATTTTTAAAAAATATATTTTATTTTTTTTTTACAGAGAGAAAGGGACAGGGATAGAGAGTTAGAAACATGGATGAGGGAGAAATATCAATCAGCTGCCTCCGGCACACTCCCTACTGGGTGTGTGTCTGCAGCCAAGGTACATGCCCTTGACTGAAATTGAACCTGGGACCCTTGAGTCTACAGGCCGATGCTTTATCCACTGAGCCAAACTGATTAGAGCTTAGTTATGATTCTTGCAGAATTTTAAAGAAAGATATATTAGTAAGTAAACGAACATATAATTAGTAGTAGAAGGGAGTCAATATTAGCTTTATAATAAAACTGAAGCATGAGCTTCCCTAGTTATGACACTCATTAATCTGGCTTTATTAATTGCTTCAAATTCCCTATTAAACATTTGTCTTAAAGTGTTTCTCATTGTTGTGTTTTCACTGTTTTGTATTTTCCCCATCATATGATTGAACATTGACTTTCTCCTGTGACATAGGCGAGTTGTCACAAAAGTAGAAACCGATACTCAGGATAATATTAGAGTCAAGACTTTAAACATTGTTATTCCATAACCATCCCTTTTGTTGTTGTTGTGTTGATAAGAAATGAATAGCAAGTAATTAATATGAAAGAATTAAGTATACAGTGGTACCTCGAGATACGAGTGCCCTAATATGAGATTTTTGAGATACGAGTCGTTGAGCGAGCGATTTTTGCTTTGAAATACGAGCAACATTTGAGACAGGAGTAATCGCGAGGATCGGCCAGCTGCACACGACCCACCAGTTTACAGCGACTCGAGCGTCTCATAGTTTCCCACGCCTCAAGGTTACAGAATGAATTAAACTCTATCTCGAGGTACCACTGTATTGGATGATAAACTAGGAGTTAGATATGATGAAGAGGGACAATAGTGAAGGATTTTGAAGCTTACATCATGAATTTTAATTTAAATCTAGAGCTCTGCATTCCTTAAGGAATAGAAACTCTTCTAGACCTTAAGCAACATGCTTCTAGCTATTAAATAATATGTAAAAGTACTAGGAAATTGAAGGTCAACAAAGAGGCAATTAAGTTTGTTGAGATGTAAGGTTCAAACGTAGCCTATTGGAGAAACAGTCACATCTATTTTGAGAGATACTTGCCAAAGGGGATTTTATAGATCCCTGGCAGTGCACTTTATTACCTTAATAGTCTTACGGTCAGAATTTATTTATTTACTTATTTTATTGTCATATCTGACTCTAAACCTGTTGATGAAAAGAAAATTTAACATTTATTAAGTATTTACTCTGAATCAGGCTGCTTAGTCTTTACATTTGTGTTTTCAAATAACCCTCCCAATAATACCATAAAGTAGTATATATTATTCCTACTGTACAGATGGGACATTTATTGTGGAAAAGTTAAATAATTTGTCCACGATTATTAGGATTTGGACACATAATTTTCTGATGCCAAAGCTGACAGACACAGAGCATGTCTTTGTACTTAGGCATTTTCTGTGGCATTGTATTTGAATATGAAATAATGAAATAATTTACCACATTTACATCCAGATTGTTTGACAGGTCTCATTATCGCTAACTGGTTATTATTAGTCTTGTAATTGGAAAACTATAACTGGCTAGCAAAATATATTTTAAGAATGTTTAGAACTCAAAAGAAAAAAAAAGAGGAGGGATTTGTTTGCTTTGGTTGCTTTTCTAGAATAAATAAAGACTTTGTGTCAAAGAAAGAAAAAAAAGATTAAAAGTAAGAAATGATGAAGAGGATAAATTTTAAATATATATAGTGTTTGTTTTTCTAATTTACTTTAAAGTTAAAATAAACATATCCTTCATAGAAGTTCAAAGAGGTTGTGGATTCTCAAAGTAGATTTCAGAGAAACCTGTGTCAAACACAATAACAGTCAATATGATTGGACATTTGTTACTTTATTTATTTATTTTGACACATATAACTTTATTACTATGTTTTCACCATCAAAACTTAGATCATCTTTCCTTCTTGGCTATACATAAGTTCAAAAGGGAGACATTGGCTACTTTGATAACCTTAAAGTGGGCTCCAGGAACAGCATAACATTTGTAACCAAACAAGCAACCAGAACTTCATCATTTTCCTCACTAAAATTCAAACTGCCATCACTGGGTACAAAGGCTGTGATTTTTTTCCCCATTCTTGATCTGCTGGACCCTGACACACTTTCTAATGGCAGAATGTGGTTGTTTGGTTTCAACCCCTACTTTTTCCAGTTCTCTTTGCATGGTGAGTGTCTTCAAAGAGATGGCTTTAGGGCTGTGCCCAGTTTTTGAACTGTTTATCTTGTCACGTCTGATCTTGTCAGAGCTCTGGAGTTCCCTGACAGTATGAAGACTGAGACACTTTCCTGTCCTGAGGGCAGGCCTGAGCAAAAGACAGAAGCAGCACAGGAAGGAGCCACAAGTTACTGCACATCTGTGTCTTTAAAACTGAGTGTGACGCCCAGCCAGTGTAGCTCAGTGGTTGAACATCAACCTGTGAGCCAGGAAGTCACAGTTCAATTCCCTTTCCCAGGTTTCTGGCTTGATCCCTAGTGTGGGGTATACAGGAGGCAGCCGATCAATGATTCTCTCTCATCATTGATGCTTCTATCTCACTCTCCCTCTCCCTTCCTCTCTGAAATCAATAAAACAATATATTTTTTTAAAAAGTGAGTATGACTCTGAAACAAGTTTAATTCCAGATATAATTGTGTACTATGTAAAATTCTTCTCCACAATATACATTAATTATGTTAGCAGAAAGTACATCTATTTCCATTTCTAGGATTAGAATTCTATTAAAAGTAAACATTTTCTCACCATTATCAGAGTGAATTTTATTGTCTGCATTTGAAGAAGAGGCACTGTGAATTTATCACAATTCAATGAAAGCAGGATTCTTCAAAAGCCTGATTTGAAGATATATAATGATGTACAAAAATGCTTTGTCAATTAAAAAAAAAAACCAACACCTTAGTTGTTTATCATGTGGCAATTTATGCATCCATTTTTGAAAATGCTTTTGATATTGCATGTCTTGGTTGTAAGTTCTTTCAGAATTTAAAAAAAGATGTATCAGTCTTTCCCCCCAAATCTGCAATATTATACAGGATATAACCTGTACCAAAATCCTTTCATGTAGTCTCATATTTCATTCTCAAAGAGATTAAGTACTGATACTTTTCATGAGCAGATCCTTTATGTAAATACATTTCCTTGTCTTTAATATAACAATGCAATGTTAACCATATATTAATTAAATTCCAATTTGGATTCAGTAATTTTTCTCTTGTATATACTAAATGCATCCTATATAATAAACAGGTTATATGAAAATTGACTGTCATGCCCTCACAATATGGCTGCCTACGACTAAGCCTATAAGGGGTCAGTGAGGGATGACCAAACAACTGAACAACAGGCTTCATGGGGCAACCAGGCCAGCAGAGAGGCTGTAAGGGGTGACCAGGCCAGCAGAGGGGGGCAATTGGAGGTGACCAGGCTGGCAGGAGGGCAGTAAGAGGTGACCAGGCCAGGATACAGGGGAGTTAGGGGCAATTAGGCTGGGAGGAGTGGCAGTGAGGGGCAACTAGGTCAACGAGGGGGGTGGGAGGCAGTTGAGGGCAATCAGGCCAGAAGTGGGGGGGGGGAGTTAGGGGTGATCAGGCAGGCAGACAGGTGAGCAATTAGAAGACAGTGATCCAGGATTGTGAGAGGGATGTCCGATTGCCTAAACTGGCAGTCGGACATCCCCCGAGGGATTCTAGATTGTAGTGGGTGCAGTCTGGGCCTCTAGTAATGGTCATATAGTCTCATATATCTGTAGGTCTGTGGCATAAATCCACAAATCAGGCTGGAAATGAGATAGTTTCCTTGAATATGTTAATGAATGATAAGATTAGTATAGAATATGCTAAATAAAATAAAACATTAGATTAAGCACAAATATTTATTCCAAAAGTGAAGTCAGCTTATCTGCAGCAAATCTAGTACTCTTTCAGTGATAGGCACAGACATGAAAAATTCCATAGCTGTGTTTACAATCTTTACTCCAGCATTAGTTTGTAGGAGTGACCTTTTCCCCTACTGTTTAGGCCTGGCTTACAAGTGTTTAAACAATTTTAGTGCCCTGGTTTTGCATGACAATGGAAAATGACTTTTAAAGAGTAATTACATGATATTTACAGGGATCCAGCATTCGGTAGCATGAAAAGTATGCATAGCTGTAAACAGGAGTAAGCAAAAAATTGATAAATGGATAATCCACAATAGGAAATGGCAGGCTGTGGCTATCCCCTAGAACAGTAGTCGGCAAACTCATTAGTCAACAGAGCCAAATATCAACAGTATGATGATTGAAATTTCTTTTTGAGAGCCAAAATTTTTAAACTTAAACTTCCTTTAATGCTACTTCTTTAAAATAGACTCGCCTAAGCTGTGGTATTTTGTAGAAGAGCCATACTCAACGGGCCAAAGAGCCGCATGTGACTCATGAGCCGCAGGTTTGCCGACCACAGACCTAGAAGATACCATCTGATGATATAAGAATTTCTGTACTGGGTCTTGAAACATGACCTAATATAGCGAGGGTGATGTTCACATTTCAATAATCTTAACAGTGCTCATAGAGGTACAGGCACAGTTGACTGAGTGCATGGCATGTCTCCAAGATCAAATAATCATGCAAGATTATAGCACAGACCCTCCATTACAGTCCCGTTGCTTCTGCCTTTTCTTTTATTGACTGAGAGGGCAAAGATGACTGGATAAATTTCAAGAAGATGATAGCAGTTTTGGGGATATAAAAATATTTTAATTAAGAAAAAGCTAAAATTTCTGGCTATGTTTACTTTAGGTAATAATATCAGGAAAACTGTAAATGAGTTAAAATTACTAAATGCACTTTGGAAATTATTTGTAATTTATTACAAATATTCATTTATATATACTATGGATACAATATTCAATTTTTAATTTATAGATTATTTACTCTGCTTTTAAAAGACATCTGTATGTTAACCTATTAAATAGTTTCTAACATATATGTAATTTTTATGTCTTTCTATACCAAATGTAGAAATAATACAACTTTGGGATGTTTTCATGTTACTGTCTCACTTCCACACTCTCAATGCAATAGATATTGTAGCATATTGCATAGTCCCTATGATCAGCTCTGAAAATGTGAACACAGACATAAAAAAAAAATCATGTAAAAACTCTGGATATTTCAGGAATCCATGACATGGGAATATTTTATTAATTATTTATTATTATTTTTTAAAAATTAAATCTTTATTATTCAGATTATTACATTTGTTTCTCTTTTTTCCTCTCCATAGCACCCCTCCACCCAGATCCCACCCCTCCCTCTGTCCTTAGCTCCCTCCCATTGATCTCATCCATTGGTGTATGATTTTTGTCCAGTCTCTCCCTGTACACCCCTTACCCCTTCCCCCCTGAGAATTATCAGTCCGCTCCCTTTCTGTGCTCCTGATTCTATTATATTCACCAGTTTATTCTGTTGATCAAATTTTTAATTCACTTTTTTTAGATTCACTTGTTGATAGATATGTATTTGTTGTTCATAATTTTTTGGCTTTTACCTTTTTCTTCTTCCTCTTCTAAAAGAGTACCTTTCAGCATTTCGTATGATACTGGTTTGGAGTTGATGAACTCCTTTAGCTTATTCTTATCTGTGAAGCTCTTTATCTGCCCTTCAATTCTGAATGATAGCTTTGCTGGATAGATTATTCTTGATTGTAGGTTCTTGCTATTCATCACGTTGAATATTTCTTGCCACTCCCGTCTGGCCTGCATCGTTTCAGTTGAGAAATCAGCTGACAGTCGTATGGGTGCTCCCTTGTAGGTAATAAACTGTTTTTCTATTGCTGCTTTTAATATTCTCTCTTTCTCTTTTGCTCTTGGTATTTTAATTATGATGTGTCTTGGTGTGGTCCTCTTTGGATTCCTTTTATATGGGGTTCTGTGTGCTTCCTGGACTTGTAAGTCTATTTCTTTTACCAGATGTGGGAAGTTTTCAGCCATTATTTCTTTAAATAGGTTTTCAGTATCTTGCTCTCTCTCTTCTTCTGGCACCCCCACAATTCTGATGTTGGTACGCTTAAAACTGTCCCAGAGTCTCCTTACATTATCTTCTTTTCTCTTCTTGCTTTTCCAGTTGAATGTTGTCTGCTTCTTTATATTTCAAATTTTTTACTTTATTCTTGCCTTTCTCTAGTCTGCTGTTAGGACTCTGTATAATATTTTTTATTTCAGTCAGTGTATGTTTAATTTCTATTTGGTCCTTTATCATCTTTAGTTGTACCTTTTCCATCTCTAGTTGGCTCTTTTGCATCTCTAGTTGGTCCTTTTTCATCTCCTCTTGGGTCTCACTAAATTTATCCAACTTTTCTAGCATATTCTTGAAAAACCTTATAAGTGTGCTTTTGAACTCTATATCCAGTGATTTTTTTTTCCTCCATTCCTTTTGTTTGTGATCCCTTCCCTTGTCTCAGCATTTTCACTATGCCGGGGAAACTTCTGTGTTGAATTCAGCCTTATGATACCAGATGCAAAACCAAAGAAGCCTCTATTGAGCTTGGGATGGATGGAGTCTCAGGGCTTAAGGGACCGCCTTGCCTTCCAGTCGGCCCCGCCCTCCACGGCCCCTGAGTCTCACATGACTGGGTAATCCCTGGAGCGGTCCTTGTGGCGTGCACCGGCAGTGCCTCTAACCGCTGCCTTTCCAGCTCCCCTGTGCACTAGGACTACAGGAGTCTAGGTCCCCAGGGTTTCGCCCGAAACAGGGGCCCAGTGGACTCAGAAGTGGCACAGTTGGGAGGGTCTGTCTCCCGCCCACTGGCGAAAGGCAGCGGCACAATCAGCAATCTGTCCTCCGCGCAGCACCGTGCGTGTGCAAGACCGGACCTGATCTTCTGCGACTCCCCTAAATTTCCGTGCACCTCTCCCTTTTCACAGTCCAAACTCCCCCTGTATGAGTTTCGGCTGGATCTGGGGTTAGTGTCATAAGATAAGGGGTTCAATGCCTTTGGGAGTCTCCATTTCCCTCCCGCCAGAGAAAGCCAGCCAGGTACTCCGGGGCACCTGCTCTCTCAGCGTGCGCGTCTCCGTACCTCAGCTTTTTGCAGCTCCTCTGGGTCTCTGTGAGCCCCTCTCTTTCCTTCTAGCTGTAGAACTTACACTCGGCCAGCTTTCCTGTGGTTCTGGATGATGTCTGTTCTGTCTTTTAGTTGTAGTTTTGAAATTGTTGTGCGAGGCAGCAGTGTAGGTGTATACCTATGCTGCCATCTTGGATTCTCCTGAAATGGGAATATTTTGATTTGGATCTATAGGAATAATTCTGGATTAAATTTGTATTTAAAAGTTGAATCTTTAAAAACTACAATATAAACGCTATAACAGAGTCTAAGTATAAAAGGAGAAAAAGAAGACATGATCAATATTGGATGACTATACCTTATGTTCTTGAGTCTAAGCCTCTTTGAACTGTAGCCTCCTTATTTATAAACAGCACCTTTGAACATGGTGACCACTTCGCTAACTCTTAACTACAAACTCATTGAGGGTGAGAGTCTTGTACACAAGTTAACACCTGCTGTATATTTATTGAGCAAATGAGTGAATAAATAGTAAATGTAGTAATATTTTGAGTATTTTCACAGTCATACCTTTTTCATTAAAAAGTTAATACTAATCAACAAAATTTGGAAATTATATGAGGTTATAATCTTAAAACATGAAGTGACATCTATGATATAAAATGAGATATATGAATATTTGTGCTATTTTTCATTTATGCTTTATACCTTTCTAATCCTCTATATAAAGATTATTATGCAGAGAATTCTTATATCTGTATTTTTCAATTTGCTGAGAAGATCTGAGTCAACTATTATGAAAAATTTCTCATGGGTTATAGCAGGAACTTATTAACAATGTTACAAGATTCCAGAAAGCTTGGTGGAATGCAGAAGGTGTCAATTATTGAGTATGATGAGCTATTTTGAGTCCAATGGTAGAAGAGTGAAAGGGACACATTATATAGGTGGCAGAAATTTGGAAATAAAGAACAAGGGTTGTCTTATTTTTTTTTCAGACTTCTGAGAGGAAACATTTATTTTGAGGTTCTATATGTGATTTATTTTCTTATCTCTTTACCCTAAATTCTAGTTGCCACCTCAATACCATTTTGCCCTTCCTCTTACTAACAAAACCACATTTTTTTAATGAAGTGCCAATATTACCTTCATAGAAAACATTTCCCAACCCCTCCATGCAGGTTGGAGACTTTGTAACATAATTAAAATCAATGAGCTGAAGGTTGAATTGTTGAATGGGAATTATTTAATGCTTCAAGATATACTATCAAGGAAATGAAAAGATAACTTGCAGAATGGAGAAAGTTGAAAATTATATATGTAATAAGGAAATTGTACCCAGAATATGTAAATAACTCTTAAAACTCAACAACCAAAAGAGAACCCAATTAAAAAAAAATGGGCCAAAGATTCAAATAGACCTTCCACCTAAGAAGGTATATAAATTCCTAAAGATCACATGAAATAATGCTCAGAAACATTACTCATTAGGAAAATGAAAATCCAAACCACAATGGGATATATTTCACTCACACTAAAATGGCTATAATAAAAAGACAGGTAACTTTTGCCAAAGATATAGTTATTAGAATCCTCATAGATTACTGCTGGAAATGAAAAATAGCACAACCACTTTAAAAATTATTTGGCAGGCCCTCAAAAAGTTAAACAGAGAGTTTCCATGTGACCCAACATTGTTATTCTTAAATATACACTCAAGATTGAAAATATATATCTCTATGAAAATATGAAAGATGAAAATATATATCTCAACTTGTACACATATGTTATAGGAGCTTTGTACCATCTTGCAGGAGTAGAATCCCACCCCAAATTTGAGTTTTTTGGGGAAAATCAGGGTGGTTCCAAGCAACTTGAAAAGCCATGAAAGAATAGAGAAAGAATATTGGCTTGGTAGTCTTTATGATGGATAAGGGGGCTGGGTGGAGCTGAGATTGGGATTTCTATGAATGTTTTGAATGTCGCTTTGGTGCCAAAGGAGAGAACATGTAGGATTTCTTATTAGCTTTTGCAGTTGTGGGACTGAAAGGGAAGAGGGAGGGATGAATCTTCAAAGCTGTCTTAAGTCAAACATCAAAAAATGGAGTCATGATCTTTATTATACAGTATTGTTCATCATAGCCCCCAAATGAAAGCAAACCAAATATTCATCAACTGATGAATAGACAAATACAACATGGTATTTTTATAGAATATATATATATATATATTTATATATATATATATATATACATATATACATACACACACACACACACGCACACACACACACATATCTATATACACACAAATTAGCCTGGATGCCATAACAGTCATGACTGGTCAGGATGAGGCTGTGCATGCAGATGAGGTCCTGAGCAGAAACAGAGACAGAGACGGGGGGCTGCCAGAGTGGACACAGACAGGGGGGCCTGGGCCAGCCCCAGAGTGAACATAGGCAGGGGGCCTGGGGCTGCTCCAGCTGTGGTGCACCAGCAGTCCTGCCTCTGCATGTGAGCTGCAGAGGAAACACCTTTTCTGACCGCTCATTGGCTAAGCTCCCATTACACCACTTGAAGTGTTCTTGGTAACTTGAGTAATAAGAATTGAATAAGATGATCTAGGTTTTTTCCACCACATTCCTGGAGGAAAAAAACTAAGGTCTACTGCTGGAGGGCTAAGAAATGTCATATCTTGCCCTAGCAGGTTTGGCTCAGTGGATAGAGCCTTAGCTTGCAGACTGTAGGGTCTAGGTTTGCTTCTGATCAAGGACATGTGCCTCGGTTGCAGACTCCTCCCTGGCTGGGGCCCAGGTGAGGGCTCATGCAGGAGCAACCAATCGAAGTGTTCCTCTCACATTGATGTTTCTCTCTGTCTTTCACTCTCTTTTCCACACTTTCTAAAAATCAATGGAAAAATATCCTCAGATGAAGATTAAAAAAAAGAGAAAGAGATGTCATATCCTATGAAAGAGACATCTTGAAAATGCTTAAAGAAAGTTATCATTTTTTGGGGGGGTGAAGGGACTGGAGTCAATGTTAATATAAATACCTTGGCAGCTGCAGTGGCCAGTGGTAGCAGCAGCAGCAGGATGATTGGAGTGGTACTTTCCCCTGATCAGCTGGTTGCCTCACACAGAGGGAGGCCAGAGTGCGGCCTAAGTCATCAGTAGGACATCCCTTTAGGGCTCCCAGATTGTGATAGGGGCAGGCTTGGCTGAAGGACGATCCCCTGTGCACAAATTTTGTGCACCAGGCCTCTAGTTTGTCAATAAAAGGGAATGAAGTACTAAAACATGCTACAACATGCATGAACTTTGAACTGTATGTTAAGTGAAAGAAGCCAATAAAACTACAACAAAAAAATCCTACATTGGATTACTCTATTTATGTGAAATATCTAGTATAGGCAGTGATATAGAGACAGGACATAGATAAACAGTTGCTAAGAGATGGAGGATTGGGGAAAAATAAACAGTGACTGATATGCTATGAGGCTTTATTTAAAAGTGTTGAAAATATTCTAACAATAAAGATTAATTCTATTATTTTACTAGAGGCCCAGTGCATGAAATTCATGCATGTGGAGGGAGTCTTCTTCAGCCCAGCCTGTACTGTCTCCAATCTGGGACCCCTTGAGGGATGTCCATCTGCCCTCTCTCAATCCTGGTGGGATCATGTCTAAACAGGCAATTGGACATCCCTCTCACAATCCAGGACTGCTGGCTCCTAATTGCTTGCCTGCTTGCCTTCCTGATTGTCCCTAACCAATTCTGCCTGCCAGCCTGATCACTCCCTAACCATTCCCCTGCCAACCTGATTGATGCCTAACTGCTCCCCTACCAGCCTGTTTGCCCCTAACTGCCCTCCCCTGCACGCCTTTTCCCCCAAAACCACTCTCCCCTGCAGGCCTGGATCCCCCCATCTGCCCTTTCCTCCAGGCCCAGTCGCCCCCAACTTCTCTCTTCTATTGGCCTGGTTAACCCTAAATGCCCTCCCCTGCAGGCTTTATCGCCTCCAGCTGCCCTCCCTTGCAGACCTCGTCCCTCCCAACTGCTCTCCCCTGTTGGTCTGATTGCCTACAACTTCCCTCCCTGCAGGCCTGCAGCCCTTCCCTCCCAACAGCCCTTCCCTGCTGGCCATCTTGTGGTGGCCGTCTTATGTCCATATGCGGGCAACCATCTTTGACCACATGGGGGCAGCCATGTTGTGTGTTGGAGTGATGGTCAATTTGCATCTTACTCTTTTATTAGAAAGGATCATCATGTTGCTCTCAATTTAGGTCAACATTCTGTTCTTTTTATAAATGTGAAGTTGCTCTATTTTCCTCATTGTACTGTTGTATATCTACACTAATAAAAGAGAAACGTGCAAATTGACCATCACTCTGCTATGCCCACCAGCCAATTAGGAGGAAATATTAAAATTAGAAGAACAAAGATGGCAGCCGCCCAGCTGTTCCAGGCTCAGAGTGGCTGGGTGGGGCAGGATGCCTGCTATGAGAGGGAGGGCGGGGAGCAAAGAGATCTACAGGAGCGGCATTTGGCCACAGCGAAGATGAAGATGGCAGACTCGATAGTCTGCAGTGAAGTCAAAGAAAGCAGTCTGCAATGAAGATGGCAGACTCTGGTCAGAGTCTGCAGAAAAGACAAGGAAGGCAAACTCCAGCCTGAGCGAAGGCCTGGGTTCCAGGTGCTGGAGGAAAACTGGTGCTAGAAGCCAATGGAAGGAAGGCTTATTGCATGAATCTTTGTGCATATACATATACATATACACATATACATATGTGTATATGTATATGTATATGTATATGTATATGTATATGTATATGTATACACACACACACATACTAGTGGCCTGGTACCCAAAATTCATGAACATTAAAAGGGAATTAATTAGAGGAAATATTTTAATATTGCTATTTGCCCTTTCTTTATAATAGAAGTGTGAGACATAAAAAGAAATGATTAAAATGTATATGAAAATAATACATGACTTTATTAATAAATAAACAATAACAAGATGATATAGCAACAACACATGATATAAAAACAACAAAGACATGATATGAAAACAGCAAAAACATGATATAAAAAGAACATTGATGCAAACAATGACTGATAAAGTGATTAAACTTATTCTAATATCTCCCTGTATACCACATTAAGAGTGAAAACACTTTCAGAGTGCTTGACTAATTTCCTTTGGGATGAAGTATCTATAACTTTAACTTTATTGTCACATGCTTTTTGAACTTGAGAGAAAGCAATACATAACTGATCATATCCAAAAATAGGCTCAGGTAGGAATATTCCTACTCTGTCTAGAGTTTGTTCTTGTGATTTATTAATAGTCATCGCAAATGCTGGCATCATGGGAAACTGTCACCGAATTAATTTAAATGGGAGGCCCATCTCCGATGGGGACAAATCAATTCTTGGAATCAGAACAACCTCTCCTTCTGCAGATCCTGTTAATACTTCAGTTTTGATTATGTTAGGTTGCAATCTTTTGATAATAAACCTAGTACCATTACAAAGACCCATTTACTATTAAGATTTCTCAGTAGGATGATGGTTGCACCCACTTTCAATTTTAATTTATGACATGGCATTCCTGAAGGACTAACACTACAAGAAATTTGATGGGAAATTTTCCTTTTCAGCATCATCTGTGGAGTCAATGGATACATCACTCAAATAGGTGTGAAAATCTTCATCGAGTATATCCAAAATTTCTTCATTTAATTTTTGAATATGCTCATTCTTTGGACAAAGAATCACACATTTAGTTATATTCTTAATGTAATCCATAGATATACTATTTCCAAATGTAGCTTCAATAATAGATCCATTACAAATCAACTCACGGGGATTTCAGTAATATCCATTCCTAAATGAAAACTGCTATCACGTTTGCCATCTCAAAGTTTTACTAATCATTCACTATAAGCAGAATCCTCTGATCTCATATTTGCTTTAAGAAACAACTTTCTGAAACATCCCCAAACACTGCAGTACTTTAAACTAATTTGTACTATTGCTGATCGCATAGCATGTGGCACAATACTGAAACATTGTCAAAAATGCCCTCCAAGAAGAAGAACTTTCCCACCAAATAAAACATTCAAATTCATAATTTATCTTAATAATCTGTCTATGGTGTTTAATAGCATGACTGGATACTATGGTGCATTCATCAATAATAAGAAGTTGGGCCTTTTTAACAGTTTTAGCTACCTCACTCTATAACTAGTCTTGAGATTGAAGTTACATTTAAAAGATTGGTAATTTATATTGGGAATGAAAGGTTCTTCCACCAGAAATAAATTTACCAAATGTGGGTAAAACATTACCACCACAACCTCTAATATAATGTATTAAAACTTTATAAAGATATGTTTCCACTATCACCTGGACCATCCAAGAAAAAGCATATGGGGTGTATAGTTTGATCTTGGATGGCTGAAGTTATAGTCTGAAAGGCTGCCAACTGTGCCTATTGTTGCTCATATGATTCATCACATGTATTTGCATTCATTAATAAAGGATAGTCTGGAAGTTTGAAATGTGAACATTTCATTCCATGCAATGTGAATACCTGCTGAATTTCCTTAAGGGCATCCATTTCATAGTTCACACAGGCACCTTCTCTTTGGTGCAATTTCCAACAGAAATCTTTAATAAAATTATATTTATTCTCATCCCATAACTTGTCTGCAGCAGAAGGACATCCAAACACACATATGTATGCAAAAAGTTGCTCTAATTGTTTGGGTATATTAAGGATGATTGCATTGTCAATCATATCTTTCCAGATAGTGTCATCAAGTAACAATCCTTGGTGTTTAGCAGCTTCATGAAATGCATAATAAATTATACCTCCTTTATTTTGCAGACAATTAAAACTTATCACACATTTTACATGCAGAAGCAAAAGTCTAAGGTAATATCATTCTGGTTCTCAGTGGACAGTCTACCTAATACTTTATTCCCACCCTTGTGGCGTTTTGTCCACAAAGAATTATTAAACACATTATGCTGTGGAATTTCCCAATAATAATAATTACATGCATCAGAATATTTTCTATTCATTAAGAACCAAGCCATCAGAGTCGAGTTATGCCTTTTAGCCCTATTTAAAACTTCTCAAAATCACCTGCATGAAAATACAAATTGTGATCATTTGGCAAATGAATAGCTAATCTTGTGTGATTGCATGAGATTGGTCATGCATTCACATTGCAAAAATTCTCCAAACAGCCTCAGGAGTGCTCACATACCTGGAGTCAATAAAGTCCTGTACTTCATCATAATTAATAATATTTTTTTCAGAAATTTAAATATTTGGTAATTGTGCTCTTTTAGATGTATTTAAATATATATTTGACACTTTTAATCAATGCACAGTCTTCAACATTTATATGACAGTTATATTTGAGGCACAAATATGGGTTATAAGGCACAATCCAAGTGTTATTGACAACTTTATTTCCAATAGAAATGATACTATCAGATCTTTGTTTGTATTTGGGATATCCAACAGTATTTCCAATGGTCACCTTTTGAAATTCTTTTGGATCTTCTTTTGAACATTTTCCATTTTCCATACATGAACTATTTGGATTTTGTATTCCACGTGGTCCATGTACCATATTTGTTTTAACAATTTGAAAAAGTAGAGAACACTGGTCTTCATCTGGAATTTCTGCCTTAACTATACAGTCATTGTCATCTTCTGTCCGTAATTTGGATTTACTACCTAATATCAATAATATGTGAGCGTGAGGCAGTCTATCAAATTCAATGACATGAATGTTAGCTATTACTTTGCCAAATAAATGGAATTTACATATATTATTTAAAAGAGCATTCAACTTAATATTAAAAACTCTGGCTACCAAGTTAGGTCCATTTTCAACTTTTTGCCAGCGTTGTAAATTGTTTGTAATATCTGCCCATTTGGGGTTGCATGTCATAGTTATGAATAAATCGGGCTTGCCACACTTCATTACAATTACCATAGCATCCTGATATCACTGCTGCATATTTCTGGGACTATCCTCAAAAGATGATGGAAGTATTATCATTTTACAATGGGCACATTGTCATTTTCAGATTTAAATTTGAGATAATCCATCAAACCAATATTTTTGTCAACTCTCAATTTAGATTGGTTTGCTTTGATGAAATTTATCCAATTGGCCTCCATTTTTTAATATGAATCCACGATAAACTGTAGAGTTAATTTACCTTAATTTAAAATAAGATTGAACGTGTCCCACACAGAGAGATGAAATCCGTAATACTGCATTTGTGTGACTCATGTCCTTACATTTTGTCTAGTATCATTGTCAATTACACTGTTGTCTCTGAGTCTTAATGCAATATCCGTTCCCCAGCCTTTTTCACCATGTGGAAAAAGAATAGCATATGTCATTGCATCTAATGTAGGAAACAGGATACTGATTTCTTTCAATTTAGTGGCATTCGGATTATTGGGATCTGTTTTACAATGAATAAGTTCCTTTTAAAAGGAGGTTTTCCATCTTCGTTTCTAAATATGATAGCAACCTCGGTTACACAGGGAGAATTATATCTATCTAGGTCACTGTTCTGATGGTATTTAATTGCAATAGTTACTTACATGGGAGCAATACCTTTTGCTGCTGCTTCAGATTGGGCTTCCTTTTCTACCTCATGTAGCATCTTGTATGATTTCGTTAATTCATTTAGTTCATGCATGAGGTTGTTGATGTTGATCACGAGTTTTTCTGAGCAGCCTTGGTTTTCTGGCATTGCTAATCTTTTATTTGTTGCTTTGGCTGTATCCAAAATACAGAGTTGAGCAAACTTCCGAGAAACACCACCCAAAGGATGTAAAGTTCCAGTATGGTGATAAACTTGTCTGTGTATTCTAAAACAGTATGGCCCAGACCCTGATGGTGATGCAATATTTGTATCAATGGAAGCAAAAGCAAAATAACTATTTATGGAGTGAATATTTTCCATGAAACTTTTACTGTCAGAATCTTAGTTTGTCATTAATCTTTTTAAATATGCTGGGTATTCTGGAAAATTTATATCATTTGAACAGACTTTACCTTTGCTACAACATTGAGTACATTTCTCATCAGATGGTTTTTCATCAGAGAAATTTAGTGATAGGCAAAATTGACATCTAATAGTCATTCAACCACAATTATGTTCGAGAATTGCATCCTCATGTACTCCATTTTTGCTGAGAAGGCAGTTCCTACCAGTATTGCTAGTACTTGTTGATGAGTGTTCTTTAGACATATTCTGTCATTGCCACCACCTTCTTTCAACTTCAAAGGCACATTGGTCTTTAAACATTTTCTGTTGATGACGCCGGCTTCTTTTGGCTTCAGAGCTATGTTTTGCAAATAGTAGAGTTTCAGATACATTCTGTCACAGGCATCTCCTTCTTTCAAGATCACATTGGTTTTCAGACAATTTTTGTCGATAATGCTGGCATCTTTCAGCTACAGAGCTACGTTGTATCAAAATTTCTCTTTAAACATAGTCCCACCTCCCTACAGATGAATGAAAATCCTGTCTGTCAGACCGCTGAGAGCTGTCTGCCCAACGTCGATTCTGGCTGATTCTGTGGGGGTGGGAATTCCCACAAGCAGGCTGCCATCTGGGTGGGCTGAACACTAGCGTCCTCTTGGCTACTAAGATAGGCATGCTGCTCCAGCCACTCCACACCTGCATGTGCTGCCCACTGGCCCGGAGAATCTAAATACAGTGGTACCTCAAGATACGAGTTTAATTCTTTCCGTAAACTTGAGGCGTGGGAAACTATGAAACGCTTGAGTCGCAGTAAACTGGTGGGTCGTGTGCAGCCAGCCGATCCGCGCGATTACTCCTATCTCAAATGTTGCTCATATTTCAAAGCAAAAATCGCTCGCTCGATGGCTCGTATCTCAAAAATCTCATATGTTAGGGCACTCATATCTCGAGGTACCACTGTACTTCAGTGTGCATTTCTTATGAATGAGGCTAGAACGGGATCAGCATCCTCAATAGGGCTTTTCTTCTCTGTGGCTAATTTGGGCTTCCTCCTACTGTGGTCTCAGGAAACTTTAACTACTTCATAGCTTTTAAGAGGCAGCATTTCAAATATCCAGGTGTCCAGCCCATGCCTGTGAGCCCTGCCTCAGCCACTCTGCACCTGCGTGTGCTGCCCACTAGCTCACCCACTCCAGCAGCTCTGTGCCTGCACATGCTGCCCAGAGGGCCTCCGCAGGCAGGGCAGAACACTGCCATCTTTTTTTTTTAATGGAGTGATAGTCAGTTTGAATATTCCATCTTTATTAGATAGGATATATATAAATCCCAATATATGAAAAACCAGGATAATCACAACTGAAACAACCAAACACCGGCTGCTTGGAATGACAAGGCTAGCTGGGGTGTTAGTGAGGGACAACCAAATGATGGAACAGCAGGCTGCATGGGGTGACAAGGCTGGCAGGGGGGCATTTCGGGGTGACCTGGCTGGTGGGGGGGTAGTTGGAGGAGAACAGGCAGGCAGACAGGTGAGCAGTTAGGAGCTAGTGGTCCTGGATTGTGAGAGGGATGTCCACCTGCCAGTTTAGGCCTGATTCCCCTCGGGCCTAAACCAGCAGTAGACATCCTCTGAGGAGTCCTGGATTGGAGAGCATGCAGGCTAAACTGAGGGGACCCACCCACGATTATGAATTTTATGCACTAGAAAATGTAGAGGATTTTTATTATTTGCATTGTTAGATTCTGTAAATTAATGATTACTTAGAGCTATGTTGGAAAGTATGTTTCTATTATACCTCACTCACTTGCTATTACTTTATGGCATCTCATCATCTCATTAAATTTCCACAACTTTGCAAAATCAAATTTTTATGTTTTTATAATTAAGAAAATTGGCATTCTAGGGAGTGCAGAAACCCTCACCAATCTTGAAATCCATATTTTTTGCATAATATCACACTGCTTCTTTTTTTTAGTTAAATCTTTATTATTCAGATTATTACATTTGTTTCTTTTTTTCCCCTCCATAGCACCCCTCCACCCAGCTCCCACCCTTCCCTCTGCCCTTACCTCCCTCCCATTGACCTCATCCATAGGTGTATGATTTTTGTCCAGTCTCTAACTGTATACCCCTCACCCCTTTCCCCCTGAGAATTATCAGTCCACTCCCTTTCTGTGCTCCTGATTCTATTATATTTACCAGTTTATTCTGTTGATCAAATTTTTAATTCACTTAATTTTTAGATTCACTTGTTGATAGGTATGTATTTGTTGTTCATAATTTTTTGGATTTTACCTTTTTGCATGTATCTGTACAATTTTCCCAACACCATTTATTAAAGAGGCTGTCTTGGCTCCATTGTATGTTCCTGCCTTCTTTGTCAAATATTAATTTAGCATAGTGGTTTGGGTGGATATCTAGATTCTCTATTCTATTCCGTTGGTCTATATGTCTGTTCTTGTGCCAGTATCAGGTGTTTTGAGAACAGTTGCTTTGTAATATAGCTTGAAATCTGGTATTGAGATTCCACCTATTTTATTCTCCTTTCTCAGGATTGCTGTAGCTATTCAGGGTCTTTTTTTTTTGTTCCACATGAATCTTTGAAGAATTCTTTCTAGGTCTGTGAAATACGTCATTGGTATTTTGATGGATAGTGCATTGAATCTATAGATTGCTTTGGGTAGTATGGATATTTTAATGATGTTGCTTCTCCCAATCCATGAGCATGGTATGCTCTTCCATCTGTTTACTTCTTCCTCTATCTCTTTTTTCAGTGTACCTGTAGTTTTCTGCATATAAGTCTTTTACCTCCTTAGTTAGGTTTATTCCTAGGTATCTTAATTTTTTAGGTGAGATGGTAAATGGGATTTCTTTTTGAGTCTCTCTTTCTGTAATTTCACTATTAGTGTATAGAAATGCCACAGATTTCTTGGCATTAATTTTGTATCTTGCTACATTGCCAAATTCATTTATAAAGTAAATTAGTTTTGGGATGTAGTTCTTTGGGTTTTTTATGTACAGTATCTTGTCATCTGCAAATAAGGACAGCTTTACTTATTCTTTTCCAATTTGGATGCCTTTTATTTCTTCTTCTTGTTTAATTGCAATGGCTAATACTTCCAGTACTATGTTGAACAGGAGTGGTAAGAGTGGACATCCCTGTCTTGTTCCTGTTCTTAGGAAAAATGGTTTTAGTTTATATCAATTGAGTATAATGTTAGCTGTGGGTTTATCATATATGGCTTTTATGATTTTGAGGTGTGATCCTTCTATTGCTACCTTGCTGAGAGTTTTTATCAAGAAAGGATGTTGGATTTTGTCAAATGCTTTTTCTGCATCAATTGATATGACTATGTGATTTTTATCTCTCAATTTGTTTATGTGATGTATCACGTTTATTGATTTGCAGATGTTGTACCATCCTTGCATTCCTGGGATACATTCTACTTGGTCATGGTGTATGATCTTTCTTATTTACTGCTGGATCTGATTTGCTAGAATTTTGTTGAAGATTTTGGCACCTATGTTCATGAGAGATATTGGCCTATAATTCTCTTTCCTTGTGTTGTCTTTATCTGGTTTTGGTATTAGGATGATTCTGGCTTCATAGAAGGTATTTGGAAGTGTACCTTCTTGAATATTTTTGAATAGTCTGAGGAGGATAGGTCTTAATTCTTCCTTGAATGTTTGGTAAAACTCTCCTGTGTAACCATCTGGTCCTGAGCTTTTGTTTTCAGGAAGCCTTTTGATGACTGCTTCAATTTCTACCATAGTTATTGAACTATTGAGCTCTTTAGATTCTTCCTCATTGAGTTTTGGAAGGTTATATTTTTCTAGGAATATGTCCATTTCTTGCAGGTTGTCCAATTTGTTGGAATAGAATTGTTCATAGTTTTTTTAACAACCATTTGTATTTCAGCAGGGTCTGTTGTTATTTCTCCTCTTTCATGTCTGATTTGGTTTATTTGGGTCTTCTCTCTTTGCTTCTTGGTGAGCCTGGCTAGAGGTCCATCAATCTTGTTTATCCTTTCAAAGAACCAGCTCTTGGTTTTGATCTTTTGAATTGTTTCTTTGGTCTCTATGTTGTCTATTTTCCCTCTGATCTTTACTATTTCCTTCCTTCTGCATACCTTGAGCTTTTCTTGTTGCTCTCTTTCTAGCTCTTTGGGTTGTGGGGTTAGGAAAGTTATTACCATTGTTTCCTGTTTTTTTGCAGTAGGCTTATAGAGCTATGAACTTCCCTCTCAAGACTGCATTCCCTGTGTCCCATAAATTTTGTACTGTTGTGTTGTCATTGCCATTTGTTGTCAGGATGTTTTTTATTTCTTTCCTGATTTCTCTGGTTACCCCGTCGTTGTTTAATAGCACGCTGTTCAGTCTCCATGTGTTTGATTTCTTTAAATTGTTTTTTATTGCAATTGATTTCCAGGTTTATGCCACTGTGATCTGAGAAAATGCTTGATATGAATTTGAAGAGACTTTTCCTATGACCCAACATATCGTCTATCTTTGAAAATGACCCATGTGCACTGGAGAAGAATGTATATTCTGTGGCATTGGGGTGAAATGTTCTGAAGATGTCAATTAATTCCATCTGGTCTAGTGAGTCATTTAGGATTGATGTTTCTTTGCTGATTTTTTGTTTAGAGGATTTGTCCAATGGTGACAGTGGGGTATTAAAGTCTCCTACTATGATTGTATTGCTCTCAATCTCTCCCTTAATATCCTCCAGGAGTTTTTTTTATGTATTTAGGTGCTCCTATATTGGGTGTGTATATGTTTGCCAGAGTTATTTCTTCTTGTTGGATTGTTCCCTTTAGTATTATGAAGTAGTCCTCCTTATCTCTTTTTATGTCCTTCACTTTGAGGTCTAATTTGTCAGATATAAGTATTGCAAACCCAGCATTTTTTTTTTCATTTCCATTTGTCTGAAAAACTTATCTTCCATCCCTTCATCCTCAATCTTTGTGCATCCCTTTTCCTGAGGTGGGTTTCTTGTATACAGCTGATGTATGGATCATGTTTTCTTATCCAATCGGTTACCCTATGTCTTTTGATTGGAGCATTTAATCTGTTTACATTTAAAGTTATTATTGATAGGTACTTATCTGTTGCCATTTTTAGTCTTTACCTCTGAGTTCCTTCTTTGCTTCCTATTTCGATTTTTTTACATCAGACTCTTTAACATTTCTTGCATTGCTGGTTTGGTGATTACATATTCCCTTAGTCCTTTTTTGTCTGTGCAACTCCTGATTTCACCTTCCATTTTGATTGAAAGCCTTGCTAGGTACAGTTTTCTTGGACTCAGATCCTTCCTTTTCATGACTTTGTATATTTCATTCCACTCCCTTCTGGCCTGATGAGTTTCTGTTGAGAAATCAGTAGCTAGTCTTATGGGGGATCCTTTGTAGGTAACTTTCTGTTTCTCTCTGGCCGCTTTTAAGATTCTTACTTTGTCGTTGGTGTTTGCCAATTTAATTATAATGTGCCTTGATATTGGTTTTGGGGGTTCATTTTGCTTGGGACTCTGTGAGCTTCTTGAATTTGTGTGTGTTTTTTCTTTCCTACATTGGGGAAGTTTTCTGTCATTATTTCTTCAAACTGGTTTTCTATTCCTTGCTCAGTTTCACTCTTTCTGGAACCCCAATTATGTGGATGTTGTTTTGTTTCATGTTATCCCATAGTTCCCTTAGGCTTTCCTCTTGCTTTTTATTTTTATTTTTTCTAGAAGCTGCTGTACTTGGGTATTTTTTTCTACCGTGTCTTCTAGCTCACTGATGCGGTCCTCTGCCCCTTCTAGTCTACTTTTGATGCTTTCTATTCAGTTCTTTATAGCAATGATATCAATTTTTTTTTCTTCTTGATTATTCTGCATTTCTTTTTGCTTCTTCATTTCCTCTTGGCTCTTCTTCATTTCCTGTTGGCTCTTACTCACATTGTTGATTTTGTCTTCCATTCTTTTCAGCCACCTTATGACCAGTTTTCTGAACTCTTTCTCTGGCATGTCTATTTCTTCTTCTATTTTGTTTATTTTGTTTTCTGGTGATACCTGCTTTTCTGTCATATGCGGGCTGTTTCTTTGTCTGCCCATGGTCTTTCTTCTCTGGGTGTCTAGTTATATAGTTCTCTCTCCTATGTTATTTAAAGGCACAAACTGCAACATGACCAGGTACAACACACCAGGGTCTTATCCCAGGTGAAATCTGACCTTTCCATATGGCGCATGGAGCTTCTCTGAGTCCGAGTGTCTGTGCGGATTAGAGAGCGGTGTTCTGGGTCCCCCGGCTGTTTGGTGGGTGCTGCAGCTGTAGCTTGCAGACCGCCGTAGACATCCACTTCCCAGTGAAAGATGGTGCGGTCTCCACATTCACGCTGGTGGCTCCGGCAGACAAAAACCCCGTGGCAGTGGGGCTGCCTGGTCAGGGAAGCCCCATTCAGCAGCCCACCATCTTCTCCTGGATGATTACTGACTCTTAACTTGCCAACAAACACGCCCAGTGCAACTCTCAGATGTTCTCTCCATCTACCCAGCGATAAGGCTCCAGACACGTCTGTCTATTCTGCTGCAATTTTTTTCACCCTATTTATTATTATTATTTTTTTAAAATATATTTTATTGAATTTTTACAAAGAAGAAGGAAGAGAGATAGAAAATCAGAAACATCGATGAGAGAGAGACAATGATCAGCCATCTTCTGCATGCCCGACTATGGAGATGTGCCTGCAAGCAAGGTACATGCCCCCAACCTGAATCAAACCTGGGACCTTTCAGTCTGCAAGCCGACGCTTTATCCACTGAGCCAAAGCGGTCTCGGCCACCCTGTTTATATTATTCTTTTAGATTCTACCTATAAGTAAAATCATATACTATTTGTTTTTGTCTGATTTATGTTAACATAATACCCTCTAGGTAGTGTGTTGTTGCAAATGATTAAGTTTCATTGTTTAAGGCAAAATATATGTAACATTTCTTCTTATTCATCAGTCTATCATAGAACACTTAGGTTGCTTCCATATCTTGTCTATCCTATTCAATAAAAGAGTAATATGCAAATTGACCATACCTCCACTATACCCTGAAGCCACACCCACCAGCCATGCCCACCAGCCAATCAGAGCGAGTTTGCAAGTTAACTACAGCCACAGAGAGAGCAGAAGGAAGACTTGGGTTGCCCCTGGTGATGGAGGAAGCCAAGGTTTTTGCAATCCCTGGCGGGCCCAGGCCTCTGCTTAAGGAAACAAAGTTTCAATGGCTGTTCAAGTTGGCTTGGCTCTGCTCCAGGCTACAAAGTTTCAGTTGTAGAAGATGAATACATCTCAGATACCAGGGCCTTCACTTGGGTTGCCAGGATGTGTGGCTGGCCTGCAAACCACTACAGGCCCCTCATCCAGGCCACTACATGCCCCAAGTTAACTCCCCTCCTGATCCATGACACCCTTCAGGGCAAACCAGCTGGCCCCCACCCATGCACCAGGCCTCTATCCTATCTAATAAAAGAGTAATATGCAGATTGACCATATCTCCAACACACAAATTGGCTGCCCCCAGGTGGTCAAAAGATCCTGCCCCCATGTGGACACCAGATGGCCACCACAAGAAGGCCAGCAGGGGAGGGCAGTTGGGAGGCCTGCAAGGGTGGGCAGTTGGGGATGATCAAGCCTGCAGGGGAGGGCAGTTAGGGGTGACCAGGCTGGTAGAGGAGGGAAGTTGGGGTTTACTGCACCTGCAGAGAATGACAGTTGTGGGGGACTCAGGCTGGCAGGGAAGAGCAGTTAGGGGTGACCAGGCATGCAGGGGAGGGCAGTTAAGGGCAAACCGACTGTCAGGGGAGTGGTTAAGGAGTGATCAGGCTGGCAGGCAGAATTGGTTAGGGGCAACCAGGAAGGCAGGCTGGTGAGTAGTTAAGAGCCAGCAGTCCTGGATTGTGAGAGGAATGTCTGACTGCCTGGATTGTGAGAGGAATGTCCGACAGGCCTAAACGGGCAGTCAGACATCTCTCAAGTGGTCCCAGATTGGAGAGGGAGGAGGCTGGGCTGAAGGACAACCCTTCCCCTATCTGTGCACAAATTTCGTGCACCAGAACTCTAGTAATAAATAATGATGCATAAAGAATCAACATTGGAGTGCATTTTTTAAAAAATTAATACTTAGCAGTATGGCATTATGTAGTAGCATCTTGTGGGGACCACTGCCATTTTTCTGGTCACCTGAGTCAGGTGTTCCACAGTTGGCTCTTGTGTGAGTTGTGTGTCTTCCTGTTGTCACATTAGTAGATGGAAGTGACCCTTAGGCTGACTAGCTGAGAGGATTGGCTATCCCTATGTAGGACAAGATGTTGTGTAGATGTTGACTTTACAAAAGGGGTTTTGATTTAGCTGGGCTTGGAGTCTACCCTTTGGTGTGTCAGTTGTGAAGCTAATTTTATGGTACTCTAGTGTGATTGGAAGGCAGCTTCTGGGTATGTTGGTTCTGGGGCCTTTTAGAAGGTGCAGGCCACGGTTTCAGAAGCTTCATCTGTATAGCCTAAGGCCACCTAGCAGGATCTACATTATGAACTTAAGTTGACAGCTGCATGTGTTGGCTTAGTGGTGCCTGTGAGAAGCTATACTGTGAACTGAAGCCAGCTGTCACCAGTGGCAGGCAGAGGGACACTTTGCCAAAGGTTTAGGGCATGCCTAGAATAGCATTTTCTTTTTGAAATTTGTGAGATTTTGAGAAGTTTTAGGAAAGTTTGCAGCATGGGTCAAAATTGACTACTTGTGTGGGACAGCCATTGAAGGGGTTCAAGAGGGTGTGCTAGTTGAATAAGGTGTTAGGGAATTACCAGGGTGAGACAATAGGTATTAACCAGGTTATTGGAGACTCAGATTTGGTACCCACCTATGACTGCAAGCTGGGTGGGCTCAAGGCTCAACAAATGATTAATGGTGTCTGCCAGCACTTCCATTCTGAGACGGCTGCCTCTCCAGTCCTCATTCTGAAGCCAGACAATTCAGTTTCTCCCTGTATGTCCCTGGTGCTATTTGAACCACTGGGGCTTTGTACTAATGTTTGTGGTGAGTGAGTCTGTGTTCAGGTATTTTAAGAGGACACCTGGGTCTACAGCAGCCCTTTTCCTCATTTGGATGAAATCCCCACTCATCTTTATAGGCAGATGTTTCAGACACTTCTCTTACCCAAAAGGGTGCTCCATTCTAGGGATCCCGGTGTGGAGCTGAGACCCCTTACTCCTAAGAGGTGACCTCTGCAACCTAGATATATTGTCTGATTCTTAACCACCATAAGTTGGTGTAAGATCAGCCCATTTGGCTTCTCTGCCCCTCCTATCAGTTTCAGCTTGGCTTCTTCTTTATACCCTTAGTTACAGGAACTCTGTTTAGCTAGTTTTAGGTAGTTCTCAAGTATGGTGGTTCCATAATTTAATTGTAATTGGTGTGGTCATGGGAGGAGGCAAGCACAATATTTACCTACTCTGCCTCTTGACTGGAAGGACCCTTCACAATTATAAATAGTATATTGTATTTGAGTGACAGAAATTTGGGGATATTAAATTATATAAACAAGTATCTATATAGAGTCTCTAGGAAAGTAAAAGGAACACTTGGATTGATATATAAAACTAGAAAATTAGTGAAAAATAATCTTTTATCAATATAGCTAAAACTGATAACTTATAACTCATTACCTTCAAACTTAAAAATATATTTTTATTGATTTCAGAGAGGGCGGGAGAGAGAGAGAGAGAGAGAGAGAGAGAGAGAGAGAGAGAGAGAGAGAGACATCAGAGAAACATCAACGATGAGAGAGAATCATTGATTGCATGCCCTATAATGGGGATCAAGCCCACAATGCAGGGTTTTGCCCATTTTAGTAATGATTAAAAATACTCACAAATTGTACTGATGTGTTGTGATAAATATACCCTTTTATTTTTTTTATTGAGATACAATTTATATAGAATGAAACACTTAGATTTTAGGGTTACTATTCAGTGTTCCATTAATTTTGACAAATCTTACATGTATGTAGACCACATGTATATCAAGACACAAAATATTTCTATCACCTTAGAAAGTTCCATCATATATATTTCTAGTCAGTCACTACCCACTCTCCAGTAAAATAGCGTCCAAAATTTTTATTTCTTTTACAGGTTATTTTTGCATATTATAGAATTTCTTTCAAGTTATGTCATCATATGATGTTATTTTCTATTATCTTTTAAAAAAATTTTAATTAATGTATTACCTGTGTAGATATCTTCCCATTGCCCCCCCACACCTTACTCCCATGCATGTCCTAACCCCCTCATCCATATTCTTACAAATAGCAGTAGTTTATTTCTTTTTATAATGAGATAATATTTTATTATATGGGAATATCTAATTTTGATTATCCATTCTCCTTTTGATGGATAAGTAGGATGTTTTCAGTTATTAGCTAATTTGATTAAAGCTGCTAGATGTGTTTTACAAGACTTTTGGTGGACATTTGTTTCCATTTATCATGAATAAATATTAGGAGTGTTATTACTGAGTGAGAGGGCAATGTATGTTTTAACTTTGAAAGAAACCATCAAACTCTCTTCCAAAATGGTTGTATCATTTTACATTCCATACAATATGAGAGTTCAACTGAACTCTACATCTCTAATGTTTGGTGTTGTCAATCACTGCCACTTTAGCCACCCTGGTGGATATAGTATAGAGGTATGTAAAAGAAGCCAGTTTGGAAAGACTACATGCTATATCTCACTGTGGATTGAATTTGTATTTTGTTAATGAGTAATGATTTTGTGTTAGAGGATCCCCAAGGATAGGAGGAAGTAGAAACAATAGATAATTTGGCATAGGTCTTGTATCTGGAATAATAAAAAGACAAGCAACCAAATTAAAAAAACAAACCAAAAAAAAAAATAAGAGTGATTTTTAAGCTTGCCCTTCACAAGGAAAGATATGCAAAAAGCCAATAAGCATATGAAACAATATTCAACATATGTACAGAAAAAAGTTAATATAGTACATTGTACTGCTATTTTTTGAAAGTCCTGTTTACATGATTGACCCTTGGTTGTTAGCTGAGAACTGGAATTTTGAGAAGATTCTAACCAATAACTGATAAATGGTTCGCTATGTCTCTTTGAGCAAACTGCTTTCCTTCTGAAAATCTGGAATTTGGGTACTTGCCAGGCAGGGTGTGCTTATGTGTCCAGTCCTCAAGGAGAACCCTGGGCATTGAGCATTTCATGTAATTTTGTGGTTGGCAAAATTTCATATATTGTCCTAATTCATTGTCTGGAGAATTAAATATATCCTGTCACTCCACTGGGAGAAATCTCTTGGAAGTCTGTACCAATTTCCACTAGAATTTTATATTTTACTTTTTCCCTTTGCTAATTTTGTCTTGTATCTTTTTCTGTAATAAATAATAGCTCTGAGTAGAATTGTATTTTGGATACTGTGGGTACTCCTAGTGAATCATTTAACCTCGAGATGACTTGCCCATTTCTTCTTTAATGCCTATTTTTTCTTTAATGATTATTTTTAATGAGTATAGCTTTTAATTTTGGTGATATCTAATTGATTTTTATGTGCTTTTTATGGCTTTTCTAAAATCTTTGCCTAACCCAAATTAGGGAACTATGCACCTTATATTTTCTCTAGGAGCAATCAGTCTCCTTTTACATAAAATCTTTCAAAGAGTACACATATTGTCTTCCAGTAGCAAAAATTTTTCTTTTGGTTATTATAATGAATGGTTATTATAATGAAAGATATTGCAACTTGACTAATTTTTCTAAATCTACATCCTCTTTCCTTATGCTGTAGAATATTGAGCAGATTACTCATGCTTTCACTGTCCATGCCTTTGAAAAAGTGGGCAATTGTTATTTTTTTTTCATGCATTAACCAAGATTTGCAGGAGAACTGATAGTATTATTTCCAGTCTGAGTCCAGTGGCAGAAAAAGGCCACTGTCCCATCAGGCATGAATAGTTTTCAATTTTTCAAATGGGAAGCTTCAAACATATGGTGTCTTTTATGAAAAAGAAAAGATGACTCAAAGGGTAGAATCAAGAGCCCAGAAAGTAGAGGCAATAACCACCAGAAATTTTCCCCAAACCTTGAAACTTAATCCAGAAAAATACAACATTTGTCCATCTGGGTTTCAGAACTTTTATGTTTTCTTTACATTCATCTCTCCCATTTCTGGACTAGAATATCTATAACTGATACTCTTTTCCTATCTCCTTCTCCCCTTTTATTTGTTGGGAGTGTCAGATAACATGTTTCTTTAGTTTCACATGTCAACAACATATGGAGAGGAATTGCTCTGCAGCAGCTGTCCTTAACAGATTAAATGAAGACACATCCTCCACATCTGGACCTAATTTAGATTTTGGACTTTGAACTAATGAGATTTTAGACTTAGAAATGTTGCTGTAATGGGATGAGTTGGGAGGGTTGAGTGTTTTTTAATTTTGGGAAGGATATAAGTTATTGTGAGCTAGAGGATAGACTGGAAACCATTAATTAATAAAACATATACTTATTATGATGGTTAGATTTTATAAACTTACTTTATACCCATAGAATAGAGCTTTTATCATCTTCAATTTCATTTGGAAATAACCATGACTACATATAATTTTAATGAATAAATCCATTACTTTTATTTAAGTCCACCTAAATTTTTCAATTAGTGAAGTCAATACACAATTTACCATTTATTTTTGGACAGCTTAGGCTGTTCTTAACATTACTTATTAGAAATGCTTTTCTCCCTGTTGTGTGAAACTCTCACTGTCAGGGAAAAGAGGACAAAATGTGGGAGTTGTCAATCCTGAAAAAATCTCTTTCCATCTTTATCGAGGAAGTTTAAAGAATAGAAAAGCAGGAATTAAAAAAGTCAAAGACGCTTTTCATACTTGTCTAAATTTTGTGCACATATGAATCTATTCTTAATGCATTGAGTGCAATAGAGGTTTTTAAAATATTTTCACTTGTTCACAATGTAGAACACATTGCAAAACGGCATTTCTTATTTCAGGATGCAAAGTTATTATGAATGTGTAGTAATACCCACATTATGCAAGAAACAAAATATTTTCCCAAAATATCTTTATGAAACCTGGCCTCATACTAACTATACTATAATTGTTTAGTATTTCAGAGTATCTGATTAAAAAATAAAATATATAGACATAAAATAGCATGTTGGGATAGGGTATTAAAGCTAATTTACATATTCTTCTTTTCAGAGTGTTGACAAGGTTTCTTTAAGCATAGGTACCTAATGTATGTACTGACATGCAGCAATAAGAATAAGAAATGAAATGGCTGAAAAAATGGAGTCAACCAAATGATTTCAAATTTTTAGTCTAATGGGCTAAGTAATAAAACATTTTGATATGTGACCTATTACTGAAAACTTTAATGCTCTATTTGGAGGGTAAGGAAAAAATCCTTTATGTAACACTAGGAATATTTAGTAAATTATTCCTAAGGGTTAAAGGAATCAGTGTGAAAAATTATTTGTGAAATATTTTTATAACTGCTTGCCTAACTTATTTGGTAGTTCATTTTCAATGTACAGTCTCCATACAGATGTTTATATGGTGTCCAAGGGAGCATCTTAGATGACCTAACCTGTTATTGAAATATTTTTATTTAATTGGAGTACAGAACATAAATTATTTTCTTTTTCTAGAAAGCTGGGTTCATAAAAATAAAAATGTAGTCATAAAAAATAAAATTAGAGAGAAACCAAGAAGGCAGAGCATAGATAAACACCTAAACTGCTGCCTTGCACAACAATTTCAAAACTACAACTAAAAGACAAAATGGACATCACCCAGAACCACAGGAAGGCTGGCTGAGTGGAAATTATACAACTAGAAGGAAAGAGAAAAGCACACTGAGATTCAGAGGAGCTGCAGAAGGCAGAGGTACAGAGATGCATGTGTAGAGAGGGCTGATAACTGAGTACATGGCTGGCTTCCTCAGTTGGAAGGGAGACAAAAGCTCCCAACTGCTCTGAACTCCAGTTCTGGATGAGACTCTGGCAACCCAGACTCATTTGGGGAGAAACTGGACTGTCTGGCAGCAGGCAGAACTTGAGGGTGACTTTCTCTCAGAGGTGCTTGCCCGATTACATTGGGACATTGAGACCCAGGGGTCTCTTAGGGCAGGGCTTATGGGAAACCATTGCTGTCTGCTCCCCCCTGAGACTCTGCCTCATCCAAAGCCAAGCTGAGCACAAAGGCTTTTGCAAGTCTTGTCTCATAGGGGTGTCTCCAGCACAGAAGTTCTCCCAGTATAGGTACAGCTGAACCTCACAGCCAGTTGGCCTGGAAGTCAATTCCTCCCAGTGATACCAACAAAGGTCAAGGCTTAACTACAACAAAATTGTGCACATAGCCCACAAAGGGGTGCACTAAGAGTGTCCACCTCAGGTAACTGGGAAGGCTGAGCCACTGAGCCCTATAGGACACTTAGCACACAAAGCTACTCTATCAACACAGGGAAGCATCCAAAATACAGAGAAAAAGAAACAGGTCACAAATAAAAGAAATGGAGGATATAGAGTTCAAAACCACAGTTTAAGTTTTTCAAAGAATTTTCTAGCAAAGGCCGATAAATTTAGTGAGACTCAAGAAGACATGAAAAATGACCAAATATGCTGAAACCAGTTTGGCTTAGTGGATAGAGTGTCGGTCTAGGGACTGAAAGGTACCAGGTTCAATTCTGGTCAAGGGCATGTACCTTGTTGCGAGCACACCCCCAGTAGGGGGTGTGCAAGAGGCAGCTAATCTATGTCTCTCTCTCATTGATGTTTCTAACTCTCTATCCATCTCCCTTTATCTCTGTAAAAAATTAATAAAATATATAAAAAAGAAAAAGGATCAACTAGAAATTAAACATACACTGACTGAAATAAAGAGTAATATACAGAGATCTAACAGCAGACTAGAGGATTGCAAGAATTAAGTCAAAGATTTGAAATACAAAAAAAAAAACCACACAAAAAAAACACCTAACTGAAAAAGCAAAAGGAAAAAAAGAATAAAAAATATGAAGATAGTGTAAGGAGCCTCTGGGACAACTTCAAGCATAACAACATCCAAATTATGGGGGTGCCAGAAAGAGAGCAAGATACTGAAAATGTATTTGAAGAAATAATGACAAAAAACTTTCCTTACCTGGTGAAAGAAATAGACTTACTAGTTCAGGAAGCACACAGAATCCCAAACAAAAAGAATTCAAAAAGGACCACACCAAGACACATCATAAATAAAATGCCAAGAGCGGAGAAACCAAGATGGCGGCATAGATGAACTGCTGCCTTTTACAACAATTTCAAAACTACAACTAAAATACAGAATGGACATCATCTAAAATCACAGGAAAGTTGGCTGAGTGGAAATTCTACAACTAGAAGGAACGAGATGGGCTCACAGAGACTTAGAGGAGCTGTAAAAAGCTGAGGTACACAGATGCACATAGAGAGGACTGGTGGCAGGGGGCCTGGCTGGTTTCCTCTTATGGGAGGGAGACAGAAACCTCTGACTGCACTGAACCACAGTTTAGGGCAAGACTAATATGCGGGGAGTTGGGACTGTTGTGAAAAGGGAGGAGTGCATGGAAACTTAGGGGAGCCATGGGAGATAGAGGTCTGGAGGCGCATGACTGTGAGTGTGCACACAGAGGGCTGACTTCTGATTGTGCCAATGACTTTCTCTAGAGGGAGGGAGACAGAACCTCCCAGCTGCACTGAAATCCACTTCTGACTCCACTGAACCCCAGTTTTGGGGGAGATCCTAGGAACCCAGACTCATCCGGGTCCCTTGAGTCCACTTAAACTGCGGGGAACCATGAAAGGCAGAGGTCTGGATGCGGGCGAACTGAGTATGCACACAAAGGGCTGACTGCTGATTATGCCTCTGCCTTTCTCTAGCGGGAGGGAGACAGACCCTGCCAACTGTGCTGAAATTCACTTCCAACTGCACTGAATCCCAGTTTTGGATGAGAATCTGGTTACCCAGAATCATACGGGTCCCCGGAGCACACGGAAAGTCAGGGGAACTGGAAAGGCAGAGGTCTGGCGGTGTGTGAGTGTGAGTGCACAGAGAGGGCTACAGCAATTACCGAGGGACACTGAGACCCAGAGCCCTCATAGGGCAGGGCTGACAGGAAGCCAAGGCTGTTTGCTCAGCCCTGAGTCTCTGCCCCATCCAAGCTGAATAAAGAGACTGTTGCAATTTTGCAAGTCTTGTATCATAAGGCTGATTCCAGCACAGAAGTTTCCCCTGTGTAGACACAACTGATCCTCATAGCCAATTGGCCTGAAGGTCAATTCTCTCCCAGTGATACCAACATCAATCAAGGCTTAAGTACAACAAGGCTGTACACACAGTCCATAATGGGGTACACCAAGAGAGTCCACCTCAAGTAACTAGGGAGGCGGAGCTACTGGGCCATATAGGACACCTAACACACAAAGCTACTCTACCAACTCAGGGAAGCAGCTAAGATGTGGAGACAAAAGGACAGATCACAAACAAAAGAAATGAAGGAAAACAAATGATTGGATATAGAGTTCAAAACCATAGAGTTTTTCAAGAATTTCCTAGAAAAGAAGGGTAAATTTAGCGAGACCCAAGAGGAGATGAGAAAGGACCAACTAGAAATTAAACATACACTAACTGAAATAAAAAAATATTATACAGAGACCTAACAGCAAACTAGAGGAATGCAAGAATCAAGTCAAAGATTTGAAATACAAAGAAGTAGAAAACACTCAACTGGAAAAGCAAAAAGAAAATAGAATCCAAAAATATGAAGATAGTGTAAGGAACCTCTGAGAAAACTTCAAGTGTACCAACATCAGTATTGTGGGGGTGCCAGAAGAGAGAGAGCAAGATACTGAAAACCTATTTGAAGAAATAATGACTGAAAACTTCCCACACCTGGGAAAGAAATAGACTTACAAGTCCAGGAAGTGCACAGAACCCCAAACAAAAGGAATCCAAAGAGGACCACAACAAGACACATCAGAATTAAAATGCCAAGAGCAAAAGACAAAGAAAGAAGATTAAAAGCAGCAAGAGAAAATTACCTACAAGTGAGCACCCATACAATTGTCAGCTGAATTCTCAACAGAAACTATGAAGGCCAGAAGGGAGTGGCAAGAAATATTCAAAGTGATGAATAGCAAGAACCTACAGCCAAAATTACTCTACTCAGCAAAGCTATCATTCAGAATTGAAGGTCAGATAAAGAGCTTCACAGATAAGAAAAACTAAAGGAATTCATCAAAAACTAAACCAGAATTATATAAAATGCTGAAAGGTACTCTTTAAGAAGAGGAAGAAGAGAAAAAGGTAAAGATAAAAATTATGCACAACAAATACATATCGACAAGTGAATATAAAATTCAAGTGAATAAAAAAATCTGGTGAACAGAATAAACTGATAAATATAATAGAATCAGGGGCATAGAAAGGGAGTGGACTGACAATTCTCGGAGGGTGGGTTTAGAGAGGTACAGGAGTGCAGAAAGAGACTGGACAAAAATCATACACTTATGGATGAAGACAGTTAAGGCGGTAAGGAGAGAGAATGGGGTTAGAACTGGGTGGAGGGGAGTTATGGGGATAAAAAAGAGGAACAATTGTAATAATCTGAACAATAAAGATTTATAAAAATTAAAAATAAATGAAATTAAAGTCATAGTTTGTACATGTTCTTAACCACTGAATTCCCCTCATACACCTACATTGAAGATTTCATATGAACATTCAACAAAGTAAGAAATAAAATGTGGTATTGGTTTCTTTGTTTTTAAAATATCACAGCTGACCTGACCAGTGTGCTTCAGTGGATAGATCATCGGTCTGTGGATGGAAGGATTCTAGGTTTGATTTCCCGTCAGGGTATTTGCCTGGGTTTTGGGCTCTATCCCCAGTGTGGGGCAGGCAGGAGGCAGCCAATCAATGATTCTCTCTCTTCCTATCCCTTCCTCTTTGAAATCAATACAAATATATTTTTAAAAATAACATAAAATATCAAGGCTGGAAAAACAATGACTTTGGGGAAGCCATTGCAACAGTAACATGTGAGCTCCTATCTATTGCCTATTTTCGATCTATTATTATAGATTTTAAAAATTATAACAATAGATTTCAGTTCAAAAATGGATGTTTCCTCAAAGTGAAGCACTTCTATAATTGATATTTAAATTGTTCTAAAAAATAAAACTTTATTCTGCTTTTTGTAGATTTAAAAAAACCCCTCCAAAAAAAAAAATCCAAGTGAACTAAACATGTACATGGAAGTTAAAAAATGAATAAGAGTTACAATAAAAGCGTCTGTTACTCCAGGAATAAAGTAAATTGCCTATTGCCTTTCTCAGATCATTAAAATTTTGAAATTTGGTACTGAAACTTACTTCAAAATAAATATTTTAAATCTCTTAGAGTAACAATCATATTTTCTCTAATGCAAAAAAAAAGTGTCACTAGCTCCGGTATGCCTCAGTAGTTAGAGTATCAGCCTCCACATGAAGGGTGTCAGGTTTGATTCCCAGTCTAGGGCATGTATCTGTGTTGCAGGTTCGATCCCCTGCTTGGTTGGGGTGCATGCGGGAGGCAACCAATTGATATTTCTCTTTCATATCCATGTTTCTCTCTCTCTTTCTCTCTCTTCTCTCTCCTTTCCACTTTCTCTAGAAAAATAAATAGAAAAAATATCCTCGGCTGAGGATTAACAAAAAAAAAATAAAATGAAGATAAAAGGTCTCATCAGATCTCTTGATTTTTATGAAGGCAGACCTGAAAAAAAAAAAAAAGATCAGCTAAACAAGTCTAAGATAAGCTGAAAATGAAAATTTAACAGATGGCATAGGCTCTTGGATTTTCAATGCATTGATAAGAAGAAAAAAATAAACTGAAATTATTTTTCATAAATTTTATATTTATTTTCAGTAATAATATTTGATAATTATCTACCCTGGTGTAAACTTTTACTATTTAACTTTAATTCAAATATTCCACCAATAAATGGAATTCAGAGATAATCCCTGAAATATTTTTTGGTTAATATCAAAAAGCAAAGCACATTTTCTGAGCTGTGCACTCTTTGCTTAATGCAGTTATTACATCTTGTCCTGTTATTTAAAAAAAAAAAAAGAACAGAAATAGAAACATAATCATATTGGAAAGTGAGCATAAGACATAATTCCCCTCAAATTAGCTAGTTCTCAGAGAACTGCAAATTGACTGCACACAAAGTATGCGTGCTGATGGTTTGTAGTCATAATACTTAAATGTGTCAGTTACCAAAAAAAGGACCTGGCCCTTGGCGGGTATGCTTAGGATCAGCCAATAGTCTTTGGGTCCTTAACTTCGTGCAGGAAAAACTTCATAACACGAGTCCAGATGACTATGAGGAAACATTTATTAAAGCTGGGGGCATAAATGAGAAAGGGCTTATCATGGAGGAAGCTACAGGAGAGCCTAGGCTGGGCTGCCCTAATTCTCTAAAAAGTCAGAGAAAAGGGTGCCTTGGGATTCGGTTCATAGCTTAACCTGGGATGAGCAGTAGCTATCTATTGCTCCCCTGATTACAAGTCTCTTGGGATCACTTAGGATTTAGGAGATGCAGGCCTATGGGGGAAGAAGTTAGGAAAGAAGAGGGAAAAGAGAATGGTGGGGCCTGCTCCTGGGTCCTTTGTCTTGAGGTGGGAATCTTAGGGGAGATCTCAGGGAGAGTTTTAGCAGAATATTCATCAGTTTTCTAAGTGTGCTTCTCCAGGGTCATGGTCTTCACTGATTGGTTAGAATAAGGGCAGAGGGTTGTCAGTCATCACATCTGGTCCTGGCTGTTGCCCATTTGGTTTTACTGCTTTTTTGGGTATGGATCTGAAACACAACTGAGGCCTAAATGTTATTTGTAGAGAGTTGACCTTGTGTATCTGTTGTAAATTGCTGCCAGTTTGTTCAACAACAGGCAGTTGGGGGGGGAGGGCGGGGAAGGAGACCAGGCTTGCAGGAGAGGGCAGTTCAGGGGGGACCAGAGCAGCAGAGGATGGCAGTTGGGGGGACAAGGCCTTCAGGGGAGGCCCATTGGAGCGGACCAAGCCTACAGGAGAGGGCAGTTGGTGGAGATCAGTCCTGCAGGGGAGGGCAGTTGGGCTCAACCAGTGGTTAGGGGTGATCAAGCTGGCAGGCAGAAGCATTTAGGGGCAATCAGGCAGGCAGGTAGGAAGGCAGGCAGACAGGAAAGTAGTTGGGAGCTAGCAGTCCTGGATTGTGAGATTTGGTAGGATTGGGCCTAAATGACCAGTTGGACATTCCTAAAGGGGTCCCAGATTGCAGAGAGTTCAGGCTGGGCTGAGGGACACCTTCTCCCACAGTGCATGCATTTTGTGCACCGGGCCTGTAGTAGTATAATAATTGCAATAATTTAAAGCAGCAAAAAAGACCCACATACTCACTTTCACTTAAACTGCTTAAACTACATGCTTTCATTAAGTATGCTTTCATATGTATTTTCCATTGCTGTTATAATGGGGTATATAAACCTTGGGATTTAGATATATTCTATGTTGCTACATAGCTCATAATCATTTACATTAGGTTTTACATTAGGTACAATAATTACCCTGATGCTCAGAATGCATCAAATGCTTAGGATATTTCTTATTTTCCTTAAATGGGTTTACATTTTTAGAGAAGTATTAAGGTTCACAGCATAACTGAATGGAAAGTACTTGGTTTCCATATATACTCTGATCTCTCCTCCTTATAGCCTTCTCAACTGTTAATATCAAGCCACCAGAGTGACACATTTATTACAATCAATAAACTTACATTGACACATCATTATCACCCAAAGTCCATAGTTTACATTAGGGTTTATTATTGGTGCTAAACATTTGATGGGTTTTGACAAATGTATAATGGCATGTGTCCACCATTATAGTATCATACAGAATCGTTTAATTTCCCTAAATATCCTTTGTGTCCATCTATTCATTCCTCCCACCTATTCATTCTGCTCTTTACACTGTCTTCAAAGTTTTGCTTTTTCCAGAATGTCATATATTTGCACTCATATAGTATGCAACCTTTATGATTGGCTTCTTTCATTTAGTAATATTCATTTAAGATTCCTTCATGTCTTTTCATGATGTGATAACTCATTTCTTTTTTACATTGAATAATATTCCATTGTCCAGATGTACTATAATTTATCCTTTTCCTATTAAAGACATTTTAGTTTCTCCAACTTTTGGCAATTACTAATAAAGTTGTTATAAACATCCATGTACAATCGAGGGATTATTTGGTACAAGCATATTTAACTTTGTTAGGAACTGCTAAACTGTCTTCAAAAGTGGTTCTGCCTTTTTGTATGCCTGCTAGCAATGAATGCAAATTCCTTTTGCTCCACATTCTCATGAGCCTTTAGCATTTTCTGTCCCCTCTTTTTCTTCTTTATAAAACAAACATTCAACCAAAGAACTTGTGTGTGTGTGTATATATATATATATATATATATACACACACACCCATGGACACAGACTATAGTGTGGTAAAGCCTGGGGCAAGGGGTGAGCTAGAAGAAGTCAATGAGTGAGGGGAAAGGGGACATATGTAATACAACAATAAAAATTTAAAAATACATACCAGCAATAAAATCCTTTTTCTTTCTTTGAATTATTTTCTTAGAATGAATTCCTGGGGTACTTTAACCAGGTGAGAAGGAGGCAGATCTTTTTCTAGGGCTTTTGATCTGCATTGCCACATGTGTGCCAGCTCTGTATCACCTATGTGCAAATGATACCCTGATATGCTTCTCCAGAATTGATCTTTCACTCCTCCATTTTGCATGTTTCACTATCATTTAGAAATCACTAATCATATTTAAAAAGATCTGATTTAGTTAGTCTATATTATTTCAGTGTTATAAATATGCTTAAAATCAAACCCTTCAATTCTCAATTGATAATATATTTTTAGTGAAACCACATGCTGTTGTTGTTTTCACTCCTGGCTAAAAATTGAAAGAAGAGAGAGTAGCACAATGTAGTGAGAGTACATTATTACCTCACATTGTTATTAGTAGTTGATCACCAAATATTTGTTGAACACCTATTCATGTAAATTAAGTTTCAGAATTAAAAAAAAAGTGAATAAAATTGAAAGGAGTTTTAGGGATAAAATAGGCAGGTTTAGTGAGTTTTAGGAACAAAAAGAGTCCATGGGGAGGAAAGCATATAGGTGAGGGCTTGGAGCTGCCAGAAAGCATACAGTCACAGAGAGAGAAAAGAGATGGCACAGGATAAGGGGAGAGGAAGCCAGCCATCCACAGAAATTAGGGAAAGCCACAGGGTATGGGGAGAAAGAAGAAACAAACTTTCACAGAGGATAGAAAAATGCCAAAAATTGGAAGAAAGAGAAAAACAGATTTTCACGAGATAGAAAATTCTCCACTTTAGGGGGAGAAAAAGAGGGGGCACTGCAAAAAGGGGGTTTGAGCTTTGAACTTAATATAATGACCAATTAGAAGGCAATATGAAGAGACAAAGAACTGCAACCTTTATGAACTTTAGCAAAAAACAAAACAAAACAAAAAAACAACTTGGTGGGTTACCCCCTGGGGACCCCTTCCCTACATGGGAGTCTGTACTTGCTTTCAATAAATTTCCACCCTTTTCATCTACCACCTTTTGTCCGTGGCTTCATTCTTCAAATTCATCTGGACAAGGACCTAGGAAAGAAATCACTCTTGCATCCTGCTCCAGAAAACAACCCAAATCACAATTGTGAGTTCCTGCATTCCTGCTGCTGTTGTTGGTGGCATTATTTGTATTTTTATAAGAGAAGGTGACAGCCATTTCTATTTCTAGAAGTGAAGACATCACATTTCCATGAATAATCATTTATCCACCTGTGTGGTTCATTTTGATTATGTAGTTAAAAGGGAATGAATAACTGTTCTGAGTGAGGTATACAGGCTAAAATTCCAGTTTTATTTCTATATTGAACTACATATCACACCTATGAAAGACTCATGAAGTGGAAAGTTTTGAGATTGTGATATGCAATTTGCAGAGACTGAGGGCTCTTTTGGGAGGACTGCTATTGAGATTCTTCTCTTTGCAGATCAGTTCTTGTTTAATATCTCCATGGACTGAGGTGGCTCTGACAGTTGGAAAGTGATAGGAAACAATACTAGAGAACCCCAAAGGCCAGAGAATACTCTTCATGAGTAAAGGGAGAATCCAATGTGGTGATTCTGATGATAGAGAATCATTAAATATTATCTTGTGAAGGGCAGACTCAGAAAGAGGTTGTGGGGGCAATACTGTGGTGCCTGTCCATACTCTGCTACTTTGTATATATGTTATTGAAACAGCCTGGGAACAACTAAGGAAGATTTCAGTAAAGATCTGTAAAGTTGGGAGACAAGGCTTATTGTATCATAACTCACCTATAAGTCATTTTTATAGTTTGGAATAATATAGATATAAGATATTCCCCATATCTTAAGGAACATCTTTCAGACTATCCAATAGAGAACAGTGGCGTGGGTCCTATAAACATGGTGGGTTTCCCTTCCTTTTTATGAGAGAACATATGTAGGACTGTCCACCATAGACATAATAAGCATCTCACTAATATTTAACCTCTCACAGATAGAAGGCCTCTTATCACAGGAAGGGATGAAAGGTGAATTTTCATGATTTTATGGAAGTGTGCTCTGACCTTAGTCTATGATTCAACTTGCTAAAGATAGTCTATCAGTTATGTCATTATGCCTATTAAAAGTGCTTGCCAGACATTATCTCAGAAATGTAGTGGAATATACCTATCTAGTTGTTATACTTCTGAGAATTACTTTACTACTAAAGGAGATTCAAATCTACTCTATTCCCCAGATTTGCCCCATAATTATTTCATATTATATGTATGTATAGTCAAATATTGTGTTGTTTCTTACAGTTGAGGTTGGTGCTTTACATAAACTACTTTTAAGTATTCTCCTCATGTTTATAATTTAGAAAGAATTTTCAGCTCAGTCATTTATAATATAGTTACAAGAATTTTAATTAATTCATAATTATGTATGATGTTATTGTATAAGCATGTACACTCATGAGTTTCATTTTTATTATAATACTGCAATTATTTTAGTCAGTGTCAATGTAATCTTAGTTTCTCATCATGACAGATATCTTACTTCATTGTGGAAAAATTAAAAATAGAAATCTTACTAGAAAGTTGCCAGTACATTCTGAGAATATTAATAACCTATTTCTTCATAACCCTCTCCTATTACCATCAAATATATGAATATATGGCTAAATTTATATGATTTATAATAATAAAATATGAAACAAAGGTTTTTAATTTTAATCTTTCAATTATATTTGTATATATATTGTAATGGTAATTTATTGTTTCAAAAATTTTTATTGTTATTGTGCCCTGTAGATTTATTCTGTGCTTAGAAAAACAGTTAAATTAAATGATTTATCTCAATTTACGTTCAACTCAGTAAAATTCATTGAACTTTCATTTTATATCATGTAGGTAGTAGGTACTAAGAAACAGAGTTGAATATCTCTAAACCCATTACTACCACCCTAACCAAGTCTATTATCACCTCCTGCCTGTATTGGTAAAGCAATAGCCTTCTAATCTAAGGGGTTTTCTAGCATCTACTTTTGCCTGCCATCTAGTTTATAGCCAGGATGCTATGCACAAAACACAAATATGATCAAGCATTTTCTTGCTTAAAACTCATCTATTGCTTTAATTGAAGTTCTAAGGTTCTCTAATAAGACCTCTGTTTAAGCCCCCAGTTGTATGCTAAATAATAAAGAGGTAATATTCAAATTAACCCTCACCCCATTACAAGATGGCTGCCTATGACCAGCCTGGACAGGGGTTTAGTTAGGGATGACCAAATGACCAAATGGCTGAGTGGGGTGACCAGGCTGGGGGGGGGGCAGGCAGTGAGGGGCAACCAAACTGGCAGGGGGGGCAGTTGTGGGTGACCAGGCCAGCAGGGGGGCAATTTGGGGTGAGCAGACCAGCAGGGGGGCACAGTTGGGGGCAACCAGGCTGGCAGGGGGGCAGTTGAGGGCAATTAGGCTGACAGGGGGGAAGTAAGGGGTGATTAGGCAGGCAGGGGGCCAGTTGGGGGTCATCAGACCAGCAGGGGGGCAGTAAGGGGTGACTAGGCTGGTGGGTGGAGGAACATTTAGGGCAAGCAGGCAGGTCAGCGATTAGGAGCCAGTGGTCAGGATTGTGAGAGGGATGTCTGAATGCTGCCTAAACCAGTTGTCAGACATCCCCCAAGGAGTCCCAGACTGGAAAGGGTGAAGGCTGTGCTGAGGGGACCCCTGCTCCATGGCACTAGTTTTCTATAATCCTCTCCACTTCTTCATTTGTTCCAGTCATTCCTGGACTTTTTCCATTTCTTTTTTTTTTCTTTTTAAAATTTTCTTTTGATTAAGGTATTACATATCTGTCCTTATCTCCCTCATCACCCCCTCACCCCCATTTCCTGCTCATGTCCTCACCCCCCTGGTGTCTGTGTCCATTGGTTAGGCTTATACGTATGCATACAAGTCCTCTGGTTGATATCTCCCCTTTACCCCCACCCTCCCCTACCTTCCCTCTGAGGTTTGATGATCTGATTGATGCTTCTATGTTTCTGGATCTATTTTTGTTCATCAGTTTATGTTGTTCATTATATTCCACAAGTGAGTGAGATCATGTGATATTTATCTTTCTCTGACTGACTTATTTCGCTTAGCATAATGCTTTCCAGTTCCATCCATGCTGTTGCAAATGGTAAGAGTTCCTGCTTTTTTTTTACAGCAGCATAGTATTGCATTGTGTAGGTGTACCACAGTTTTTCAATCCACTCATCTGCTAATGGGCACTTAGGCTATTTCCAAATCTTAGCTATGGTAAATTGTGCTGCTATGAACATAGGGGTGCATATATTCTTTCTGGTTGGTGTTTCTAGTTTCTTGGGATATATTCCTAAGGGTGGGATTACTGGGTCAAATGGGAGTTCCATTTTTCGTTTTTTGAGGAAACTCCATACTGTTCTCCACAGTGGCTGCAGCAGCACAAGAAGATTCCTTCTTATTAGAAGCTATCTTTTATCATACTATCTTCAGCATATGGCTTCCTTTCCTAAGTATATTCTACCCTATTGTTTTATCTGGTACACTCTTCATGCTTTTTAACTCAAAGATGCTTTCTTAAGTCCCCTAGAAACTAGATAAATATTTTATGTCCCCAGAGTTATCTTTTATAATATTTATCAACATAACTTAATTTGTTCAGTATATAAATTCCTTTCAAGATTTATTTCCTGTGACAGATGAGGTAAAATATATAGCACCCCCTCACTCTATTTTTTCACATCTTTGCATAAGGGGGACTTTGGATTGATTTAAAGTTTATGTTTTCAAGATTTGCAGAATCTCCTCTGCAGACAATGGCTCAAACTTGCAGTCAGCTGTTATGATCAAGATTCATCTTTTCTTGAGAATTACTTGCTAATTCACTCCTGGAACCACATATTTAATAATCTGCACAAATGTATAATAAAATTAAATCTGGATTCTCCAGTGTTGTCAGTGGAAAGATGATCTCTACTTTTAAGGGGATTGTGAAAAGTGGTTGGACCTTATAACCCACAAATGGGGAAAGAGATGAACTGACATCTTTTCCATCAGAATCTCTCTCTAACAGAGACCCATTGCACGATTAAAGCTGGGGGAAGTTAAGTCTTTTTATTCACATAGAATTGTTTTTCATAGCATTTACTCATGAGAAAGCCAAATTTTTCATAAAAGTAAATCCATTCTTTACTCTGCTACAATGATTTAAAACATTAGTGTGTTATATGTGCATAATCAACTATAAATTGAAGTTCAATATTTAAAAGAACCTAAAAGAAAATCTTTCTCTCTCTTTCCCTCTCCCTCTTTCTCTCCTTGAGTGTGTTTGTAGGTAGATGATTGAAGTCCTAATATTTTGATCCTATTTCTTTCCCTATTGCAGTCCCTGAAACACATTTGCAGAGAGACTGCATTTGTAGACATATCAAGGAGATAGTTGGCTGTCATGTAGCCTAGTGATGGTTAATTTCAGACCCATTGCATGATTAAAGCAGTTGTTTCCAATGCATCACATCTTTACCCTTTGAGCTTTAAGGTTATACAACCATTGATTAAATTTCAACATGTATTTCATGCAGCTACCTCCATCAATTCAGAATTTTTCCATGAAGAAAAACCTATTCGCCATTTCTGCTTTGTATTAATTCCCTTATTATTCATTAGGGGCCCAGCGCATGAATTCGTGTACCTTGAAAGAAACTAAAAAAACTGTGGGTGGAGAGGCTATGGTAAGCACAGGGGCAGGTCTCAACCCATCCTTCACACTATTAACCCATTCTCACGCAGCGACCCTGGTCCCCTGTCAGCTGGCAGCCCCACTACCACTGCTCCCACACACTGAGGGCGGTGGCCCTGCTTGCACCTGCTGACAACACAGAGTGATTGGGGCCAGCACCAGCAGTGGGTACAAGCAGGTCCAGCGCCATCAGCGGGTGCGAGTGATAGCTGCTGCCCCGATCGCCCCTCAGAAGCAAGGGGAGGTGGAGAAACCCTCAGGGGCAAATGGGCCAACAGCTGCCACTCTGCACCCACTGATGGTGCTGAGTGATTGGACCAGCGCCGGGCACCAGCAGCAGATGCAAGCGCTGGGTGGGACCGCAGTGTGTGGGTGGGAGCAAAGAATTTTTCCGTAACCACCAGATGCTCATCCCAGTGACAGTGACTGGTGCACCACCTTGGTTTGGTGCCCCCATTCACCTGCTCCACCATCCTGCTGCAGCCAATGCACACCATGTTTCACACACAACTCTGGTGTGTCAGTGCACATCATAACGACAGGTTGTTCTGTTGTTTGGTTGCTCTGGTTGTTCTGCCTTTTGGTCTATTTGCATATTAGCCTTTTATTATATAGAATTAGTTGAAGCACTGGCATACCAGTGTTAAATTACTTGCCAAAAACCATGCTGGAAGGTAATGGAGTTGGAGTTAGGAATCTCTCTGTGTCCTTGGTTCTCCTGCAGTAATTCTTCACTCTTCAAGCATTTCGAAAGGTATTTTTCAAATGCTATTGTTTTAGGGAGAGATGTAATTCACTTTGCCAAATGCAATTTTACAAATATCTTTTAAGATATGCATAGATACACAATATATATTTTCAACACTGGTGAATTGAACAGCTCATAGAAAAGATAACTCAAAACAATAAAATGGGACATATTATTTTTTTCCTATTTCATGTAGAAAATACATCTATTTTAGTACATGTTGTGTAGTAATTTTTAAAGAGATATAAGGACTTCTATAGCTCAGTGTCATTACTAAATGATGATCAAGAAAATACACCAACAAATTATAACAATCTGTTTTGTCTTCATCTGTTAACTTTTCCTCATTGTGAGACTCTTCTCTAGAAATGTGTTGTTCCAGAATCATTTTGCTGAATTTGATTAGAATGACAATAATAAGGAGAAGCATGTGACATTAAGGGCAGAAATAGGAGAGATGTTGGAATTTCAGGGGAACAGTTTGTTTTCGTGAAGGTCTAAACTTTAAAGCATTGGAAGCTTTCATTTATACAAAGTTATTCTAAGCCGAAACAATACATTTAATATTCACTTCCTAAAGGCATTAGCAGAGACAGCTCTCACTGAACTTTACTTTGGTCTTTAAATGTAATGTCCTGATCTGAATAATCTTGAGAACGCAAACATATTGACAGCTTAATGCTCTGTTGTCTAATTTTATTTATTTTTTTCCCACTGATGTTCAAGCATAATTACAAGCACTCCCTTAAGAAGGCATTATTCACAACTTACAATAGACTATTTTGCATTAGGAATTAAGACCATTCATTCTGGAAAAAAGGGAACTAACTTTAATTTTAAAATGACTTCCCAAAAACTCTCATTACATTTAAGAGAAGAATTTTTATAGGGAATATTGGGCAAATTTTCACATAAAATATCTGTGCAATCACCAGGCTGCAGCTATTTCTTAGTGCATTCAATAATAGACAAGTTTAGTACAAAAAATTTATACAAGAAGTGAAAAGAATAGATTTTGAGTATTCACAAGGGAAGAGTACAACATTAATAATTTGATAGATAGCTCTTGAAATAATTATGTTTTGTAAATGGAATACATAAAGAACTCATCAGTAATTCTGAGATGTAGTAAAGTATACAGAAAAGCTAATACAGTGAGTTTTGGCATAAAAACATTTTCTGCAGTGTTATTAAAAAAGACACTATACTATTTGGAAAATTATAATGAATAATTTACACAACCAGTGCTCCCTCTTTATTGAGCTTGTCTTAGTAACTGTGTATTTTATATCTCAAATTACCTGGCAGTCAAATAAAAAGTGTATGAATTTTATGAATTCCCAATTGCAGTAATGTCTTTCTAAAGCAGTTTTGTAAAATAACCTTTATTATAGAAGTGCCACACAGTTAAATTATCTTAGTGAGGTAATATAAAAATATTTTTAAAATTTCAGGGGTATTACTTGAATGGAAGTGCTCAGTGTGCTTAAGACCTTTCACTTTTTCAAGGCCTATGATTAGGCATTACAAACAGTTCCCATCTCTCCCATGTGACCTGAACAGGCTCACTTTGAAGGCAACATGGTTAGAAGAGAAGAAGGAATTAGAATTACTCCAGGAACTGCTTTTATTTAAACGTCTTATTCAGGCTAATTTATGACCTATTTTTTTTCTTCTAAATGAAATAATAAGTTACTGACAATTTGGGGATGCTTTGACATTTATACAAGATAACTCTTCATTGTTTGATAAATTTGTTTCATTTCCAACCTCAGAAAGTTACATTATATTCTCAGAAATTATCCTTGTAAGGAATCTTGAAATTATTTATTGAACGAAATACAACTGGTTCACTTCTAAGAGAAAACATGCTATGTAGTAAGAGGTTTGTAAAACATAGGCTCGTGCTGCATTTGTGCCATGAAATGAAAAAAAAAATGACTTTATACCAGATATATGATTCTAGTTTGAATTCTAGTTCCACTGCTTTTTCATTGTGAAGCTCTATGGAACCTAGTTATTCTTTGTAAATCAGTGTTTTTATGTCTAGTTGGGATTGAAATTATGCTTAATATGTTGTTTATATGAATATTTTATAATAACAATTTTATAGATCTCCACTTAGAGAAAGCATCCAGTAAATGCTAATTCCTGATGGTACGCTGTTATTATTTATTATCATAATCATAAAGTAATGGCAAATTGCTAAATCCTTCCATTGTCACAAGTTATCTGTATGTTGGAATTTGGACTTACATAGTTTTGTGTTGCTACATATATATAAATATATACTATATACATATTAGTATGTATATAGTGGCCTATGCTATGAATGGGTAAATGATATAAAAAGATCTTTATGAGAAAAAGATAGGAAGTGAACACAAAAGTAATGATAATCAAGGCATTAATATGCTTTACACTTAATTGGCTCCTAATTATCCTCTATAATAAAAGAGTAATATGCAAATTGACCGAATAGCAGAACGACTAGTCATTATGACCTACACTTACCTCCAAGGGGCAGATGCTCAATGCAGGATCTACCCCCTGGTAGTCAATGCATTCCTACAGGGGAGTGCCACTCAGCCAGAAGGCATGTTGACAGCTGGCAAGCACAGCAGTGGTTGTGGGAGCCTCTCCTGCCTCTACCTCAGCACTAAGGATATCCAACTGCCAGCTTAGACCCACAGACTGCTAAAGGGCACAGGCCAGGCTGAGGGGACTTCTTCCCCCACCCCGAGTGCATGAATGTTGTGCACCAGGCCTCTAGTCTATAAATATTTGCCTAACATTTTTTCAGGGCCCACAGAGGTTTATCAACATATTTCTATACTATCTTTCATTTTGTGTGCTTTTCTATTCAATAAATCATTTATTCCATTATTCATCTGTTCATTTAATAATCACACACATGGTTTTTGATGGTCTATGTAAGTTAGGTCATGTACTAAGTGTTGGGGAATGATCAATGAGTATGACAGAATATTTACAATAATGTATCCTGTGGTCTCATAGAAATTGACATTCAGAGAGATGAATTGTAACACACAATGATAAATGCTATAGCATGGTCATTAACAGATTTATATAAGAAGATTAAAAAAAGAATAATTATATTTACAGAGAGAGTTTATAATAGTCAAAAAATGGCATTTGAGCTAGGTGTTAGAAGGTGAGTGAGAGATTTTCAGGGAGAAAAATGAGAAAATATAGTCAGGGCAGAATGAATAATATATGTAAGATATGATCAAGAAAGGTAGCATGGCTTTGTAATAATTATTTATAATAGAAAAAAATTGAAAGATATTCAAATGTTCAACAACAGGAGAGTGTTTTTATTAATATATTTTATTTATTTTTTACAGAGAGGAAGGGAAAGGGACAGAGAGTTAGAAACATCAGTGAGAGAGAGACATTGATCAGCTGCCTCCTGCACGCCCCCAACTGGGGATGTGCCTGCAACCAAGGTACATGCCCTTGACTGGAATCAACTTGGGACCTTTCAGTCCACAGGCCGACACTCTATCCACTGAGCCAAACTGGTTTCGGCAACAGGAGAGTTTTTAAATGAATTTTGATACATCCATATAATGCAAAATTTATTATTGCTGAAGTATATCAAAATGGGAAATTTATTGTAAAATAATGTTATTACAAATTGATTGCATAGTTACTATGTACTATGCCAATGGTTGGCAAACTGCAGCTTCCAAGCCACATGTGGCTCTTTGGCACCTTGAGTGTGGCTCTTCCACAAAATACCACGTGTGGGCGCACACGTACAGTGTGATTGAAACTTTGTGGCCCAGGCATAGAAGTCGGTTTTTGGCTCTCAAAAGAAATTTCAATCGTTGTACTGTTGATATTTGGCTCTGTTGCCGACCACTGGCATAGTACAATCAATTTTATGATTATATATAGTTCAGTAAAAAAAACAGAAAGACATTATAAGTTAATAATATTTATTATGGGTGATGGAATTGTAGGAAATTTTAAAAACAAATTCAAATTGCCAACAGGTCCATGAAAAGATTCTTAGCACTAACCACTAGGGAAATTCAAATCAAAACCACAATGAAATGTCATTAAGAGAAATCATATGTTAGAATGATCATCATTAAGAGACAAGGCTTAGTTGGTTGAGCATCATCCTAGGCACAGAAAGGTTGCTGGTTTGATTGTTAGTCACAGCATATACCCAGGTTGCAAGTTTGATCCCCAAATGGGGTGTATGTGGGAGGCAACAGATTGATGTTTCTCTTTCAGATCAATTCTTATCTCTATTCCCCTCCTTTCCTTTTCCCTTCCTCTCACTTTCTAAAAAAAGAAAAAAGAAAAAAAGAAGAATAAAAATACTAGTAAGTGCTAGTTAGGATGTAGAGAAAAGGGAAATTTGTATGTTGTTGGTGGAAATGTAAACGTAAATTGGTTCAGACACAATGGAAAATAGTATATTGTTTCCTCAAAATAAAGAAAGAGAGAAAGAAATCCAGCAATTTCAGTGAGGTATATACCCACAGGAAATGAAATAGGATAATGAAGATATATGCACTCTCATATTTATTGTAGCATTATTCACAATGGCTAAGATATGGAAACAATCTAAGTGCCTGTCAATAGATGAGTGGCTAAAGAAGATGTGGTATACATGTACAATGGAATATTATTTAGCAACGAGAAAGATAAAAATCCTGTCATTTGTGGCAACATGATAAACCTTGTGGACATTATGTCAAGTGTGGACATTATGTAAGTCCAACAGAAAAAGACAAATATTGTATGCTATTACTTATTTGTGAAATCCAGAAAGCTAAACTTATAAATAAAGTGAGTAAACTTGTGGCCCGGAGGATGGGGGAATAAGAGAGATACTGTTTAAGGGTACAAACTTACACTAATAAAATAAGTCGTGGAGGTCTTATGCAAAGTATAATGTAGACAACGTATCTATAATAATAAAATTATAATATACTAATTAGATTGGACATCCTTCTGGACGACCTTCTGGACGAAGTCTGTGGCTGGAGGGAAGCCTGGGTTCTGGGTGCCAGAGGGAAGCCAGTGCCGGCAGCCAGGAATAGGAAGGCCTGCTCTTGCACGAATTTTGTGTATTGGGCCTCTAGTTGTATATAATCATCAAACTTGCTAAAAGATTACATCTTAATTATTTCCATCATACACAAAAAAATGTCATAGACAATAAAAATGATCATATTTTATGGCAAGAGAGAAGATTGGTCCTCCCTGTCTTACAGCCCAAGAAGAGAAGCAGTAATTTAGTATTGGTACATCTGAAACTAGATTGCCTGGAATTGAATCCCTCCTACTTTTTGAGCTGGCAAATCAAGTTCTCAACTACATTATAGAGTTTGAGGATTTATTGACTTGACTTTTGTAAGATACTTAGTGATTGACAGTAAGTACTATAGCAATATTTTAAATAAACAATTAAATGATTTTCATTACTGATGTGCCTCTATATTTTGCTTGACTTTTTTTTTTAAGGTTAGTTTGTCCTCTGTATGGCTGTTTCTTATCCATAAAATAAGAAAAACAGTGGTATGTACAACATATATTTGCTGTGAGAATTAAAAATAATATTTCATAAAAATAGAAATATTTTCAGTAGAAAAACAATCTAGAGAAAAACAATGTAAGTTTTAATATATAATAGTAAAGTCTCTTTGTTCCAAATAAATTCAAAGAGTAAAAGGATAAGCTGCAAAATGAGAGAAGACAAAATATTACATCTTAGAATCAACAAGAAGAAGACAACTCAATTATAACTGGACAAAACTTGTGTGTGGACATATGTTTGTCCCTCTTGGTATGATTCTCTTTTTTCTACATGGTACTCTCTCACCCATGAAGCTAACTTGTGTGACTGTATCAGGACTCCTATGGTCTCTGTCTTCATATAGATTTTGACCAAATAACAGCTGAAGATAGTTGGGAGGGAGGAGAATTTTTATTTCCATGGTTTCCTCTCTTGGAGGTCACTTCAAGATGTGTATTTTTGATGGAAGATCAATGACTTTCTCAAGCATGTAAAAATTACATGGCTCCTTTTCTGAAAATCCCATTAGATAGATATTGGAAACATTTTGTTATTTTTCTCATTTCTCAACTTGAAATTTATGGTAATGTGATTTTCAAGTTGAATATCAAAGATACTAACTCATTCTGTTCATTCTGCTATTCAAAAATATAAAGATATGTGGATTTTAACAATTATATTTATTACATTTAATAAATATATATACATACATTTAAATTTATAGCCTTATATTTGATGCTTTTCATAACTTTTTTTCTTCTTAATAATACTGTATTTTATCATGAATATGCTCCCTTCTTTATCTTCATGCACATATTAACTACACTTATTTCACATTACTTTTATGATTAGTAGGTCTCTTTCCTTAGGTTTAAGTTATGCAAATTATATTTGCTGATTCTATGTCAGGGTCTTGGCCTTCCTAAAAATATTGAAGATTCTGATTTTGACCTTTAATCTGTTATAGAATTCTTGAAGCTGCAACTGAAGATTACTGTGGACTAAATTTAAAAAATATACATATTTTTTATCGTTGACAGTATTACAGATGTCCCCTTCTTTTCCTTTCTGTTCCCCTCCATCCAACCTCCACCCCTCCCCAGGCCTTCACACAATTGTCTGTGTTCATGGCTATGCATATATGCAAATGTGTTCTTGGTTAATCTCTTCCAGGTTCCCCTCCCCTCTGGGATCTGTCAGTCTGTTCCATGCATCCAGGCCTCTACACATATTTTGTTCATTAGTTTATTTTGTTGATTAGATCCCACATATAAGTAAGATCATGTGATATTTATCTTTCTCTGACTGGCTTACTTCACTTAGCTTAATGCCCTCCAGGTCCGTCCATGCTGTAGTAAAGGGAAAAAGCTCCCTTTCTGCAACTGCTTAGTATCCCATTGTGCAAATGTACTTACCACAGCTTTTTCAATCAGTCATCTACTAATGGGCACTTAGGCTATTATACATAACACAGCTATTAGCATAGGGGTGTGTATGTTCTTTCTGATGGGTATTTCAGGATTCTGGATATATATTCCCAGAAGTGGGATCACTGTGTCAAAAGGCAGTTCCATTTTTAATTTTTTAGGTTACTCCATACTGTTTTCAACAGTGGCTGCATCAGTCTGCATTCTCACCAGCAGGGCATGAGGTTTTCCCTTTTCTCCACATCCTCACCAGCATGTGTTTATTGATTTTTTTAAAAATATATTTTATTGATTTTTTACAGAGAGGAAGGGAGATAGAAAGTCAGAAACATCAATGAGAGAGAGACATCAATCAGCCGCCTCCTGCACACCCCACAGTGGAGATGTGCCTGCAAGCAAGGTACATGCCCTTGTCTGGAATCGAACCCGGGACCCCTCAGTCCGCAAGCCGACGCTCTATCCACCGAGCCAAACCGGTCTTGGCTTTATTGATTTTTTGATGGTAGCCATTCTGACAGGTGTGAGGTGATACTTCACGGTAGTTTTATGATTAGTGAGGGTGAACATTTTTTTTATATGAATATAGGCCATCTATACGTCCTCTTTGGAGAATTGTCTATTCAAGTCCTTTGCCCATTTTTTAACTGAATTGTTTGTCTTCCTGGTATTGACTTGTATAAGTTCTTTATAGGTTTTAAAAATTAACCCCTTAGTACATGTATCATTGCTGAATATGTTATTCTAACTCATATAGTAGATTCCATTTTCATTTTGTTGATGTTTTCTTTTGCTGTGCAGACACTTTTTAGTTTGATATAGTCCCATTTGTTTACTTTCCCTTTGTTTGTCTTGCCTTAGAAGATGTATTGGCAAAAATATTGCTACATGAGATGTCTGAGATTACGGTGCATATTTTAAATAATTATAAATTAATTAAATAATTTTATTAATTCATTATTTAAAACATTTCAAAACGAATATTTCACTGTGATTAAAGATGACAACCATATAATTTGATTAATTTTAAGTTCTCACAGAAACTAATATTTTCTAGGCAATAACATAATGTTCTATTTATGTTTCATTAATATAAAAATAATACAGAAATACAGAGAGTCAATTATTGTATATTTTAGAAATATGATATTCTATTCTTCATAGCTATTTTTAAATTCTTTAGTGGAGATTATAATCCCTGATCTCAAAACCTTTTGTGAAATCATTCTCTGGAGGCAAAACCTAAGTAAGAAGAATGCAAGATAGATCCAAAATGCCAATTTATAAGTAATGCCAAGATATAAATGAAGTACTTAAAAATAGGTCCCATGACATTTTATATAAATAATGCTTTTGAGAAAAATTTAGCTTTATTTTGTGACTTATTTATCTGAACATATTACACAGTAAATAAAAATTATTTTTGCTGTGAAATTTTAGAAAACAATAGTCATTGTGTTAAATTTTTTAACAGAAATTGAAAGAACTTCTCTTAATGGCTAAAGCATTTGCAACCATATTATTTCTGTGGTATATAGTTAAATGACAAGCATTAAAAAAAAATCTCACCAATAGGATTATATATTCTTTACTTGTGAAACTTTGTGGAAAAAAAGAATAAGAAAATACAATAAAGAAACTGAAAAAATTGAGTTTAGGTGCAGGTACAAGAAAATTGAATTCTTTTTGGAAAATATACATATAGGCTCTAAAGCAACGGTTCTCAACCTGTAGGTCGCGACCCCTTTGGGAGTCGAACGACCCTTTCACAGGGGTCACCTAAGACTATTGGAAAACACCTATTTCTCATGGTCTTAGGAACCAACACACCGCTCCTCGATGTAGCAAAATGTAGCATTGTAGTTTGTTATTGTCATATGAAGACTGTTACCCATGCTATACCACGATTCAAGACAAAATTTCATTTATTTGTAATTAGAAATAAATATTTCACAATATATAATTATATATTGTTTTTGTGATAAATCACTATGCTTTAATTATGTTCAATTTGTAACAACGAAAATACATCCTGCATATCAGATATTTACATTACAGTTCATAACAGTAGCAAAATTACAATTATGAAGTAGCAACGGAAATAATTTTATGGTTGGGGGTCACCACCATATGAAGAACTGTCTTTAAAGGGTCGCGGCATTAGGAAGGTTGAGAACCACTGCTCTAAAGGAATCTGGAGAGCACTATAAAATGATCTTCAGATGTCAGCAAAGGAAGTTGTAATGGCAGAGTTGTTAAAAGGCTGATTGGGTAAACAATTTGGAAATAGAGGCTGTATAATGAGTAAAACTTTCAAAATAATGGTCAAGTTGATCAAATGAAACATTTCCATTTCCAAAGTCCATAAACCCTATAGATTTTCATTTCCTAAAGCAAGAATGTAGCCCATAGGAATTACGTGGTGAAATCCCATGTTTTGAAAATTCATGGGCTACTGGTCTAGCCAGCAGGGTAATGATGTGCAAAGGCAATTGAAAGCCTAATAAAATTGGACTTCTCTGCATAATAGAGGGAAAATATAATTTTATTGGACTTCTCTGCATAATAGAGGGAAAATATAATTTTATTTTCTATTCTAAGTTGTACTTTGCTTAGAGATGGACCCATATACTGTCCATTTAGATGAAAGTTAATTCTTTTCTAAGATAAATAATTGTTTTATTGATCAATGTTCATTTTCATAATGTTTGTGAATAAAAATAACAGATATTAAATCTGAACTGGTGATAGCAAATTTTAGTTGAGGAAAATGTATATGTTATTTAGAAATTTCACTTTTAAAATAAATATTTAATTTATCAAAGCTTAAATAGTAGAAATTACCTGTTGTCTTTATTTAATTCTCTATCACATAGACTATAAATTAAGTATTGCATTTATTTTTGTGGGCCTTGTATTATCTTTTTAAGAACTTATTTTCCTGGGCACTTTCATGAAGTAATGTGCTACTGTACTTGGTTTTAGTGTTCAGAAATTATCTAATCTACATTACCTATTAAAATAATTTTTAGTTAGCAAATATTTTTTATATCACATAAATTTTTCACAAAGAAAATTATATTTCTTTTAAATTGTTATATTTATAGTATAATAAAATTCGAAATACTCTTATGCAGATTTAACATTTGTTTACATTTTGCTCTACTTCTATTTTTTATCATTCTATCATCTATCTATGTATTCCTATCATATATATTTATGTACACACACAAATATATGCAGCTTTCAATATAGTTTTATGTACACACACAAATATGTGCAGCTTTCAATATAGTTACATTTATTTTCTAAAATATTTTCATGCAGATAGGAGATATAGAACATAGTATCCTTTTCCAATAAATCCTTCAGTATGTATCTGCTAAGGATGATATTCTCTCACATAGCAACAGTATAAATTTCATATAAGAACTTATTATCTATCTATATCTATCTATATCTATCTATATATCTATCTATATCTATCTATCTATATCTATATCTATATCTATATCTATATCTATATCTATATCTATATCTATATCTATCTCTATCTATATCTATATCTATATCTATATCTATATCTATATCTATATCTATATCTATCTATCTATATCTATATCTATATCTATCTATCTATATATATATATATATAAAAGCCTAAGCGACTGTTACAACCAAACAACTGGAACAATCAGTTGACTAGTCACTATGATGCACTAACCCTTGCATAGCTAGTCAACCTCCCCTGGTCTCTCTCCCTGGCTGGCAGGCCCTGTCTAGCAGGCCCTGTCTAGCAGGCCCTGTCCAGCAGCCAACAAGCCCCAGGCCCCAGCTGGCCTGGCCCCAATTGGAACTAGGTTGAGATGGCCCCGATAGGCCCTGATCACCACCAGGCTTAGGAACCCACCCATGCATAAATTTTGTGCATGGGGCCTCTAGTATTGATATAATATTATCTAATTAACATTACATATTAATCTTTGTCATGTCAGTTTCCTTAATTCCCTTGTCCAGAATCTAATTCAAGATTAAGCATTACATTTAATTGTCATGCTACTTAAGTAACTTTTAATGGACTCATTCTTCATCCATTATAAATTGTCAGAATTTTCCTTATTTGGATTTATTTGCATTTCAATATGATTAGATTTAGTTTATAAGTTTTTGACAAGATTTCCACAAAAGTGATATTATGCCCTACTCAACATGTCCTATCAGGAGGCATATGATGTCAATTTGTTCTGATATTAGTGATGGTTAAAGTCTTTTTAATTTAATGTGTTAGTAGATATTTTTAAAATATATAAAAATACTACACTTATCAAACTTTTTTCCACTATTTATAGCATCTATTAATGATTTTTCTATCTTTATTAGTTTTCATTCTATTCTAAGAAAGATTTGGATTGTTTTTGCAGTTTGGAGCTGTTATAAATATAATTACAAACGTTTTTCACAGGACTTCTCTGTGGACATATCTTGTAATTGTTCTTGAATAAAAACTTAGTTGTGGAACTGCTAAATGCTACAGTATGTATATGATGAACAGTATATGAAACTGAAAAAGTACATAATTTTTTTCTACATAATACCCCTGCCAGCAAAGTATGAGTCTCTTACAACATTTGGGATTTTCTGGGTTTTTAATTTTAGCCATTCTTCTGTGTCTGTATCAGTATCACATTATGATTTAAATTTGAATTTTCATGACAATTAGTGATATAGAGAATTTTTAATGTGTCTTTTGTATATCTTCCTTTGTGAATTTTTCAAGTCTTTTGCCCACTAAATAAAATTTGTGTTGTCTCTTTCTTATTGTTTTGGTATTCTTTATGCATTCTATCTACCTCTGAGAATATTTTCTCCAAGTCTTTGTCTTAATTATTCATTTTTATTTGTTTTTGTTGTTAATTCTTACCTGAGGATATTTTTCCATTGATTTTTATAAAGAGTAAAAGGGAGGGGGCAAGACAGGGAGAAATGTTATGTAAAAGAGCTACATTGATTGGTTGCCTCCAGCATGTACCCCCACCAGGGCCGGGATTGAGTGCAACCAAAGTGCCCTTGACTGGAATCGAACCCAGGATCCTTCAATCTGCAGGCTGATGCTCTATTTGTTTAAGTTTTTTTTTAAATTACATTTGGAAAACATTTTTTTATTTTTTATTGTTCAGATCTTATACATATTTGGTAAATTATTCTTAAGAATTATGTTTTTCAGATGATTGTAAATTAATTATGTCTGAAATTTTATTCCTATTGTGTAATGCTAACATATGGAAACACAATTAATTTTATATACTGACTGCCTATTCTTTGATTTTGCTAAATTGGGTTAGCAGTTCTGGTAATTGATTTGTTTATTACTTAGGGTTTAATATATAAACAATCATGTCATCTGAAAATACACTTTTTTTTTCACTTTTTATGGGTTTTATTTCTTCTTATTGTACTGGGTTGAGCACTCAGTAAAGTGTTGAATTGTAGTTTTTGTGTATGCATATCCTGCCGGGTTATCAATTTAGGAGGAAAGGATTTAGCATTTCAGCAATAAGTATGATAGTAGCTGTAGGTTTTCACACATGCCCTTTATTAGATTAGGAGTTCTTTTCTCCCTCTTTTTAGTGTGCTGGGCAATTTGTTTTCCTTAGCTCGAGATTTTATTTTCAAACAGAAAGGCACAGGTGATAAGGCCTGTTTTGGCTCCTTGTTGTGCAGCCAGATGCTCGCTGTGCTCAAAGGCCAGTGACTCCCTTTAGGCACCTTCCTGCCCCTCAGTTGTGTTGGGCCTTTTCCATCCTTACATCAATCTTCAATGTTAAACAGCTGCATGCATCTGCCAGCCCTTTCTTGTCAGAGACTTTTTAGTCCTGCAGAGTTTGGGGTCTCCTGTTAGTGTCTCTAGCCCATTTGTTCCTTCATCTCTGGCCGCAGAGCCCAGCAAGTTGTCTGTGAGCCTACTGTGTGTAGAACCCTGAGACATTATTGAGGATGACAGGCAACTGCAGGACACTCACTCAGAGACACCCATCCAGAGGAAAGAAAATGTGGTCATGCCACTGTGCTCTGGCCTGTGTAGTGAGTCTGGGGATTCATAGAAGCCCACTAAGACTCTTAGATTCTCACTAGCCAATAGGTGCTCACTGTAGAGTTTGGGCCTCCATGCCCAAACTTTTCAGAGAGGAGTAGAGTATCTGAGGCCACCTCCAGCCTCAGCACTGTGAGGACAACCAACTCTCTATCACTAGCCTTGCCTTTATGCTGGTAGTGGGGGAGAAGGGTCAATAGACCTCCAACTAACACTAACTGCTTTATTTCAAATTAGAAAGACCTCAATGAGAAGGTAGGAGAGCCTGGAGAGTAGGTATACATACCTATCTTTGCTTTTTTGATCCTCTCTCTATATATATTTTTATATTCAATGGCTCAAATAAAATTCGTGCGACATTCATCTAATACCAATTACAGGCAAGGCCCCTCCAACACTTCATTATAGAAATAAAATGCCTGAGTCAATAAATAAGAAACAAAAGCTGAATATGAGCAGAATTCTTTCCTGTGACACAATTTAATTCTCTTATCTATATTCAGAATCTGGCAGTCAAAATTATGCAGAAATACAGATTTACATAATAGACTCCCATTGCTCTTTTTAGTTGCCTCTCTGAGAGAAAGAGGTATGCATTCAAATACTCAGACAATCATCTCTCAAAGGACACTTAGATTGTTTCCATGTATTGGCTATCTTGAATAATGCTGTAAGGAACAAGATGTGGTACATATATACTACGGAATACTACACAGCCATAAGAAAAAATGAAATACTGACATTTGCAACAACATGGATGGAATTTGAGCATATCATGCTCTGTGAAATAAATCTATTGAAAAGGACAAGAACATTATGATTGCACTCAGATTTTGGTTATAAAACAGAAAACAAGAAACTCAAAGACATAGATAATATGGTGGTGAGAAGAGGAATCAGTTAGAGGAGGATGACAAGGGTATAGGGGATCAAATATATGGTGACTGAGGGAGACTAGGCCCAAGGCAGCATCAGACAATACAATATTCTGATGATATATTATAGAATTGTACACTTGAAATTTACATAATGTTATTAATGCCACCCTAATACAATGAATTAAATTAATTTACATTTAGCACATTAAATTAAATTAATCAATTAAAATATATTTAATTAAATCAATACATTAAATTAAATTAATTAATCAATATTAAAATAAAACATTTAGACATATGCATCTGCTCAATGGGAAGCATCAGGCACTTCAGAAGGTCCAGACACATAGGTTCATAAAACATTTAAACCAAGACAGAAAAGGATTCTATCTGGAAGAACTCTAATAATGACCACAGGAAAGCCACTGGGGTAAGCGTTCTGCATCAATCCTCATTCATCTCCTTTCAATTCCTCCCTCACAGGCAGATGCTCTGGCACTAGTGTGCCCTCAGATGATGCTTTCTTGTGAAAGTGCAAAATGAGGCCATTGCCTCATAACTCACATGTTTGTCATACAGTAATTTTCTCCCTCATTCCCAGGGAAACCAGTATCTCTGGCTAGTGCTGATCTGAAAAACATTTCTAATTCCCAGAAATGGAAGCTAGTCATACCTCTTTCCATTTTCTTCCCTGCAAGACCAACTCTGATTGAGCATGTGATGTCAGTATTAAATTTCAAGGTGGTCTTGGGACTACTTTTGGGGTGTCAGTGTGGAGGAAAGCACCATGCTGCTGGAACACTTTGGGGCCTCTTTTGGAAAGGCACTTATAATCCAGAGAATGTCTATTGCAGAAAAAATTGAGCTGTGTTAGGCTGTAGCAACCAGCATGGGACATGGTGTCCATAGGGCATAGTGTCCACCTACTGTGCCTTCTTTCTCTTCTCTGTTATTCTGAGAGTCCTTCCTGGGAAATCTGGCCTTCCTTTGCAGTTCTCATTCCTGAAAAAACCAGTGTAGTTTTGAATCGCCTAAAAACTGGATGCATTTCTTGGCCAGAGAAAATGCTATTCAAGGTAAACCTGTCCCTGATATACATACCCATTGATTAACCTTCTGACAGGTAATATGCAAACATATCCACACATGTGCACATATAATGTGTGTGCACATGTATTGTGTGTGCACATGTATGTGTACACCACTGTGCAAGTGTGTGGCTGATGTCTGAATGGGACTGACCATCAGGTTGTTGTTTTCATTTTGTCAGCAGAATTGCACCACCTCTAACCATGTGTGCTTTGCAAAGGGCCCCTTGCTTTTGCTGTTCCTCCACACCACTTAGCTATCACTGGTGTTCAAAACAGTGGCTACAGCAACTGGGCAGGGCAGAAAATCTCTTGCACCTGGTTGTGCTGAGAGAAAGACTGAAGAAGTTAAAAAATGGACAGATGATGGTCTGCAAGCACTTCCCTGAACATTTATAACACTCTTCATTCTAACTTTGAGATGACTATGTGGGGTGAAAATCAGTAACCTCACTTGCATCATCTCAGAGGCATAGCTGATTCTCACTTGTCAGTTAACATTGGAGTTGTCAGTAAGCCCCATGCAAAGAATTCAAGGAAGGATGACAATAGCAGCATGGTACGAGGTTGATCTGCCAAAGCTTTATAGTAGCAGGCAACTTCGGCCTGAACCCTCCTGTGGGCTTCTCCCACATGGCTCCAGCCTCAGGCTTGGTTGCCTCCTTCTCTTCCCAGCTCAGGTGCCACCTTGCCCGTATCCCACATTTGCCAGCACTCCTGAGGACAAAAGCAGTGAATGAGGCCCTAGCACTCATTGGCTCCTGGCTCCCTGCAGAAGCCAGGGGCCTGGAGAAGGGGAGAAGAGGTTGCTGCTTTGGGCTACCAGTAGCAGCTGCTGCAGTGTCAGGAGGTCACAAGGGTCAGGCCCAAAGCATGTGTGTGTGTATGTGTGTGTGTGTGTGTGTGTGTGTGTGTGTATGTGTGTGTGTTCCTTTATTCTGCTAATAAGATATAGTACATTGATTCTCATATGATGAACCATTATTTCAATCCTGTGATAACTCGATAACCCTCATTTGATCATGATTTGTAATCTTTCTATGTATTGTTTTGCCAGAATAATACCCCAAAGATGTCAACATCCTAATTCCTGAAGTCTGTAAATATGTTACTCTACATTGCAAAAGAGACTTTGCACATGGGGAAATTATTTTGTATTTTTTTAGTGGGTCCAAAGTAATCACAAGGATCCTTATAAGAAAGAGATGAAAGGATTAGAGACAGAAAAGGGGATACAGAGAATAGATTCCGGGGAGGGCAATTAGGGGACTGGGTGAAAAAGGTGAAGGAATTGAGAAGTACATAATTGTTAGTTACAAAATAGCCATAGGGATGTAAAGTACAACATAGGGAATATAATCAATAATTTCCAAGTGGGTACTGGAAATATTGGGGGGAATACTTCATAAAGTATATGATTATCTAACCACTATGCTATACACCTGAAACTAATACAAATTTATATCAATATAAACTATAATAGAAAACTTTAAAAAAATTAAAAATATGTGTTGTTTTAAGGTCATGAGTTATTTTGTAATTTATTACAGCAGCAATAGGAAAGAATTATTTTTAAATTTGGAAAAACATATAGCAAGTATATATTTGTAGATTTGATTTTGAAAATTTATGCCCCTACTTTATTTAGAGATAGAGGAAGGATGAGAGAGAAATGTCGGAGGCAACTTTTCAGTGTAGAGGATGATGCCCAACCAACTGAGCCACGCTGACCAGGGCTATATTCATACTTTTAAGGGATATTGTTCTGTACATTTTTATTTTTTATTACTTTGTTGGATGTTAGTGGTTCAGTTAGAAAGACCTCACTAAGCAAATTTGGAAGGTTTCCTGCTTCTCTATTACCTGAAAGAGATGGTATAAAGTTGGTATATATTTATTTCTTAAATATTTGGTAGAGTTTATCTCTGAAACATTTTGACCTGAATTTTGCTTTGTTGAAAGATTTTATTGAGGTATTATTGATATATAAAAATTGCACATTTTTAATGTTTACATATTGAATAGTTTGAACATATACATACACCACTGATAGCATTATCAAAATCAAGATACTAAACATATTCATCACCTCCAAAAAGTTTCTTGTTTGTTCTATTAGGGGGTGGTTTTTTTTTAATGGTAAGAACATTTAATTGACCTTTATCCTCTTGTTTTGTTTTATTTTGAAGTGAAAAATAGTGTATAAGATACTATGTTGTACCACAGATTTCTAACGCTCATTTATCTTGTATAACTGAAACTTTATACCTATTGAATAATAATTTTCCATCCCCCCTCAGCTCATTCTATTCTCTGCTTCTATGAGTTTGACTATCATTGATACCTCATATAAGTTAAATCATACAATATTTGTCCATCTGTTACTATCTGATTTCACTTAGCATAATGTCCCGTAGGTTTTTTCTTATTATCACAAATAACTTTAAAACCCACAAGAATCACTTTTAGTACTTGTTAGAATACTGATTGATAAGTCCCTTTGTCATGGTTTCTGACTTAGTAGACTGGGTGGGTCATGAGAATTTACATTTTTGGTGTGTTCTTAAATGATGCTGATGCTCCTGGTCCAGGAACCACACTTTGAGAATCACTGCTTTAAAAATTTAGGTCTATTTATTTAGTGTAAATTGTGTCTTTCAGATGATTTATTTTTTCATGATAGTTGTCAAATTTATTGGTATAAAGTAGTTGATTACATCTCTTTATTACTTGTATTTTTCAGAGAATTTGTAATTCCTGATGATTAATTTTCTTTCTCTAGTCCTTAACTAATTTTGTTAGGGGGTTATAAATTTTATTATTCTGTTCAAAGATCCAACTTGTGAAGAATGATTTTTAAAAATAGAATTACTATGCAATATGCTAACTTTCTAAGTATTTTTTTACTTCTAATTTCATAAAGAGATTATCTTGACTTAAAATTCCTTAATAAACTTTATTTTAAAAGTAAAAACTTACAGAATTTGACTCTATTAGCTATAAAACTAAAATTGAAAAGTTTTTCATCAAAGCCTAGTTCAACTTATTTTATTCAAACATACTAATTTCCAGACTGGGTAGACAACTTTGCAAGTCAATCTAAAGCTCTGATATATATTCAGAAAATGAGGTATACTAGGACTAAAAATGAGGTACACCATATCTCTTTCACATCATTTCATTCAGAGTCAAAGTTATGCAATGTACACTTTGCTATGGCAAGGAAAGTTACAGTCATTTAACTAACTCATTTCTATTTAGACAGGTAGAAACATCATATAAATTCCTTCATAATTTTTCTATCCCATTAATCTATTAGATATGGATTTTTCTATTCTATTGATGTCATAGTATATAATTTATTAATGGAATAAATTCTATTAATTAAAATAAAAACATTCTTACATGTAAATGAAAATAGGATGCTTACTAGAAATACTACTTCAGGCATATTAAAAAGTCTGAATTCTTCAGTAAAATACCCCATAATTTATTGTTTTGTATTAAGAATTTAGTCCTTTTAAAAATTAAGTAAGAGGCAATCTTGTTCATTTGAAAAAGCCCTGGGTCAATAATTAGAAAACATACTAGTATATTCAATGAGGAGCTTCGCTAATTTGGGTAAGTCAATCACTCTCCAATTTCATCTTGTTCTAAAACATTAACATGGTATAAATACGTAAGATGATGATGATGACTCTAAAGATATTTCTCTAAAAAGCTTAATATGTCAGTATTAGAGCTGGCATGAGAATAAGGTTAGGAGGGAGATTTTCTTAACCCTTTTTCAAAAACTATGCCTGCTTTATGAACCTTACAAGATTCAAAAGGGAGAGATCCAGCTCAGAGGTGAAACAACTTGTAGAGTTAGTTTCCTTCTGGTTCTAGTTTGATGAAGAAAAGCCTCTGATTGTGAGGAGGGTACACTCACTTTTCCAGGAGGGGAAGATTCAGAAGGAAACTGAAGGGACCTAACAGTCTGCACAGCCTTGTCAAAGACAGTAAATCTAGATAAATGATACTGATGGTTTTGATTTGTGAACGGGGAGCTATGATGCACAACACTATGCAGAAAGGCCCACACTGAACAGAGGATGACAAACATATGTTTGCTCCTTTTCTATCTAGATTGTTTCCAAGATTTATTACTTTGGGCTGTTGGGGCAGCTTTGTAGAGTTCAGTTGTTGTACATCCCTTCAGGAATTGTAAACACTTGAATCCTTAAAGTTTTAGGGCCAATAAATGCATATGCAAATTTCCCTCTGCCTCCAAACTGTTCAGCTTTCCTGTATATCAAAAACATCCTTTTCCTTGCAGACCCTCCTTTAATTTATTCTTCCACTATCTATTAAGTCTTTTTCAAAGTTCTTGGAAAATAGCCTAAAATTGACATTTATGCAATTTACTTGTAGATTTTTTTCTTCATTATTTCAATTTGACAGTCTGCCAAATTTAGCTTCAGAATCCTGTCAGTTCTCCTTGTTCTCTCTGTACCATTTGGCACTGATTATCTTTTCTCTCTTGAAATTCTTTCCTCTTAGCTTCCATATTTTACTTCCTTTTATTCTCTAATCCCTTTGAAGCTTCTAAACTGTTTCTTGTTTACCGAGTCTTGGCAGTCCTCCTGTCTCCTATATTTATCTATGTTATTTGTTTACTTACTTTTATTTATGTTTCAACAATAACCTCTCTAAAGATGACTTTTTTAGTATATGTCTCAAGTTTTCTTAGGGTGATTATTGAATAATAAAAATGTAAATAAATGTATTTTAGCAGTGATTTGCAATTTGGCTAAAGAGTTCTTTAGTACCAAAAACTTCAGCTAAAAATAAAAACCTATTACTTTAAAATTTCAGAGCATTCACTTCATGGCCAGTGTTTATTTTCTTTCACAGCATAGAAATATTATAATTCAGAGTTATAATTATTTCCAGATTATTAAAGTAATAAACATTTAACATATAAACATGAAAATATAGAGACTAAAATAAAAAGACCATATATATTAAACATTTAATTTTGTGGTAGGCAATCTACTAAAAATTTTACATTATATCTGATTTAGACCCAAACGTCTTGATTGCTACCTTGCTCTACTCAGGGATAATAAAGGTAGAAATTAAGTGCATCTTCCACCAGCTTCCCTTCTATAATCTATGTCATCTCTGCTCAGTAAAAAGTATCTTTCCCTGGATACAAGAGAAAAGGGGGGATGTTTCAAATCCATCCCTGGCTCAGCACCTGGAAGCTCCATCCCAAAAGCTCATGCTCCTCCATGCTGTTTCTAGCTTCACCAGGAGCCATGGTGGTTACTTAGATTTCTGCCTGCCAGTCCTCATAGTACAAGGTACTACATTTACATGAGCCTTGGGCTAGGAAAGAATATGCAGCAGGTCACATTTCTCTTTAAGTCCCATATTCCTTTATATTCCCACCACCATCATTGAGGGCTGGTCAAATGCATCAGATTATATTACAAGTGGGTGAAAATTAAATAAATGTATGATGATTGCATACCAGTATTAAAACCTAAATAATTGCATATTTGATAAATATGACTGTTTCTTTATTCTAATGACAAAGCATACAAAAGTTAAACCTCATGCATAGGAATTCTCTTGTGGAACATGTTTCCTAGCCATAATGCTCTAGAGGTAAGCCTTCCTTCATCCTCAAAATTCTGTAGTATGAAACTCTATCCTGCCCTACCTTCAGAAACCCTACCTCAAATCTATAGAAATTTAGCCATAGGAACAGGCCTCCTTTTCCAATTCATGCCCACTACTTAGGTAACCTGTGAGACTTAGTATACCTCCAACATTACATACCACAAACATTGTTTATTCGGTGTAAATAGCAAGGCATGTCACATTGGCCTTTTGCACTTCCAGTAAAATAATATCTCAATTATAGTGTTTGACATTCTAACTCCAAGTTGGGTCTCCAAGCAGTCTCCCTACCTGTATGAGATGCAAGTATATCTATTAATTCTAAATGACTATCTGTTCAACTAAATAACTACTAAGTAAACCATAAACATTCACATATACTTCCCATAGAATAACACAGGAATTTATATATACCTTCCATAGATAAGTGTTAAATGTGAGAGATAGCAAAGTGTAAATCCATTCAGCTTTTTTTGTCTTTACTTATTGCTAAGACTAAATATTTATATACAAAAGAGGCAGAATAAAATTCCTATATTTAATAGCACAAAAAAGGAATGTGAAGGCTGTGATGAAGGGGGAACTTCTTATCCTGAATTTTCCTGTAGACCCATTATTAGCAGTGGATTACTATTTTCTATACTTTAATCAGAGAAATAGGAAATAAAGGATAATGGTATACATAATAATTCCTTTGGAAATAAATTATTCTTTGACTTTTTTATTTTCCTTTATAATCTTCTCTTAATGATTGCTAGCATTGATTTTTATTTTGCGTTGCATGTTTTTATCATATAAAATATATTTTATAATTCCTAGTATTATATGATTGTTAAAATAAAGAACATTCCATTTCTTTAACTGTTTTGAAACTAAGATAAATTTAATTTCCATTTTTAATAATTCATGGATTGGGAGAAATGATATGTGGCAATATGAGTAGAAAAAAATACTGCAAAATAGAGTCATGGAAGAAGTATTAATTTTATTAAATATTAATTTATTTTAATACATAAGCCTTATTGTATGATTAAAAATATTACTTCATTGTATTCTATATTAATTTTATTTTGAAATAATATTTTGAATACACAAAATATATTATAGAAATAATTAGTTAATTTGCCTTGTGTCAATTCACTTTATTTTAATATGACTACTAGAAAATTTAGAAACTAAAGATTTAAAATTACTTGTGTGGCTGTGTCTGTAGCTCGTATTATATTTCTACTTGACAGTGCTGTGATGTATTTTTTCTAGAATTGATCTTACATAAAAGTCTCTTATAACTTGATTAGCTTACATATATTGAAAAACTTGCACCTTACAATGACATTTGTTTTCTCCATCTCAATTTACTTATTAGCCTTCTTGTCTATAGGACTAAGAAATGTTTCTTAGCTTTTAAGACTGGGACAGCCCCCAACTGGCCTTAGCAACAGAGAAATAAGTCTCACTAAAAAGGAAAATAGGAATTAATTGGGTCAGAGAAAGCCTCCCAATTAATGTGATTACCAGCAATTCACAAAGCAAATATTTTTAGAAAAAAATGTTTTTAGCCCATATACCAATAAATAATAAACATTAAAATGTTATTTTTCAGAAACTGTTTTATTTTCAATAATTTAGAAAAAATGTATTTATCTATTTAATAAAGAGAGGCTGTTTTTAGTTTTAAACCCATTTTGCATACTAAGTCATGTTGTAAACTTCAACAGTTTGCTTTCCTGATTCACTAGGATTATTCAAGGACATTCTTCTTGAGTTAACTAGCTGAAATGAATTATATAAAAATGTCTGTTAATGTTTTTCTTCTCTCCCATTCCATTTAAGCTGTTTTCACATGTTTGAGTGTCCTTTTTGAAATCTATTTCTTGAGACATGTCTTTTATAACCTCACATAATGAATATTTTGTAAATACCTCTTGCAGCCACAGTGACCTTTCACTTGTTTTTAAAGTTTGGTTCTTATAGTAATGTGTCTCAACTAGGGAGCTATCGACATTTGGGACAAAAAAGATTTATCATTTTGCGATTCTTTCCTGCACATTGCAGGACCTTTAGCCTCTCCTTTCTCTGTTCTCTAAATGATGGTAAGAAGCACTCATTCCCCTCCCTCCTGAGTCAATAACCCCATTTCACCACCATCAAATATCACCTGGTCAGTACCATTCCAGTAAAATAATACTGATCTGAAATTTTGTTATTGTTTCCCTCATAGCCTTTATATTAAAGGAAATGATAATTTTCCATATAAAACATTATAAATCATCATAAATTATCCAACATTTTTTCATATTACAGCATATGCCAGGCACTATTCTAAATGCTTTGTCTGAAATAACTTTACTCCATAATGATGTAAGTTAGTATATACTACCATCATCTTTATTTTATAAATATAGACAAGAAACTGTAGGCAAGAGTAATCAAGTCACTTATCCAGTGTAATCAACTAGTAAATAGAGGCCCCAGATAAATCAGGAAGTCTGGACCTATAGCTCAAACTCTTGAACTTTTTGCCTTACTTATATCGTCATAAAACTGAAGTTTATTAAGGGGAAAAACACACACACACACACACACAAAAAAAAAAAAACACACAAAAAAAAACAAAAAACCTGAGCACGATTATCTTTCTCTGTTATTAAGGTCCTGTTAGAATTTTTACTTAGGCATATTCTTTAATTTGGGGCTCATATGTTATGTTACTTTTTAGTCTTATAGACCAGAGTTAAGTGCTAAATACAAAATCGATAGTCAGAAATAGCTCATTTCTAAAAGTAACAATTCAATTATTGTTTTATTATTTCACCTCTCCATTCTAAATCTTAAATTAAATCTAACCTATGTGTTTGGGAGAGAGGAGGTGGGTTATAAGCAACATGATACTATGTCCTTTTTATGTAATACCAGTGGCCAAGTGCATGAAATTAATATATTGGGGGGAGGGGTCCCTCAGCCCGGCCTGCACCCTCTCCAATCTGGGACCCCGTGGGGAATGTCCAACTGCCAGTTTAGGCCCAATATCTGGGACTCAGGCCTAAACCAGCAGTCAGACATCTCTATCACAATCTGGGACTGCTGGCTCCTAACCACTCACCTGCCTGCCTGCCTGATCACCCCTAACTACTCTGCCTGCCAGCCTAATTACCCCCAGCTACTCCTCCCGGCTGGCCTGCTTACCCCCAATGTCTCCCTTGCCAGCCTGCTTGTCCCCAACTGCCCCACCCCCATTAGCCTGATCACACCCAAACTGCCCTCCCCTCCTGGCCTGATCGCCCCAAACGGCCTCTGCCTCAGCCCTGCCACCATGGCTTTGTCTGGAAGGTCTCCTGGAAGGTGTCCTAGTCTATTTAGCATATTACCCTTTTATTAGTATAGATGGGAGAGAAAAAAACATTACTTTCTGAAGTTTTCATATGCTCTCAATGCAAAAATTACAAGTCATTAACTCAGGTATGTGTTTTATCTTTTTTTTCATTATTGTACATTATACCAGAGTATTTCCAGACACAACCATTTCTAAAGTATAGTATGATTTCAAATGTCTGGGGGCAGAACCCAATATATAATTATGCTTGAAATGTCACTACAGTTTATTTTTGTTAGAAATTTTTAAATTTTACCATGCAGAGAACAACAGGTCTTTTGATGTATGCATGCATTTAAAACTACTATATATCATTTGAAATCAAAAGTAGGGTGTTTATGCCCAAGCAAGTACATTAACTCTTTATGAAGAGGCCATAGAATCCAGGCAAAGGAAAATAATTTATCTTATTCAAATGTAAGTAAATTACAAATCACCTTCATTTTTCAAGGAACATAATAATAAAATATTATTTTGTTTCATTTTGAACTATATGGCTGCTAATTATTTCATCAGTTTCCTGTGTCATAGAATTTCTACCTCACTCTTTATCTGAGAACCTTCTTTTGTAATTTTGCCAGGAATAATTTTCTCTCTCCTGATGGTATATTTATCTTTTTTTGATAATAAGAGCTATGTAACTTTTTTTTTTCCTTTTTACCCATGCTGTCAGGAAGTACAGGATAAAAATGCAAATGCATTAAAAGTGCACACATCTTGTTTTAATGAAGAGAAACAGCTGACTTGCTCCTAAAGGAAAGGAAACCAATTTTATTTAGTCCGATGAATCAGCTGACTACTTCCCACCTCTACCTCTATCAGCAACTAATAAAAATGTAATGCTGGTTGAAAGCATCAGCAACAAATCTGCTTTGAATTGTACCAAGCTCACCTTTAATAATATCTTTCTATAAAATGACAGGCTAAAATATGTGTCCTTTGGGATGACTTATAAGAAGGGCTAGGTCCCCCTGGATTTAAATCACTAAAACATTGAACAACAGCAGAGCAGGTAGTAATCCTACTTAAATAATGGCAATGAGTAAGTCTAAAAAGGAATTTAAAATATTTGCACTGGCTTTTCTTTCAGTTTTTTGAAAAGTTAATTAGAATATATGCCTTTCAAATGTTGTACTCACAATAAGAACAATGAGGGGAATCTCAGATTAGTTTTGTAGCCAATTAAAATATATGATTATACTAAAGTAAATTTTCAATTCAAATGCAGCATTGCAGTAAAAACTCTTAGCGCTCAATTAACCAGAAAACCCAATTAACCACCACATCTATTTCTACAGCTTCCCATTCTTTTAATCTTTTTTTTAGCTTGTAACATTACATAAATTACATTATTGCTTTCTGGTAATTGCAGGTATCTATAGTGGGTTTCTTTAATTTTAAAATGATTTTCTAAAGTTTAATTACTCTGGTATATGTTACTATAGATCAGTGGTCTGCAAACTGCGGCTCGCAAGCCACATGCAGCTCACAAGCTGCTCGCTTTTTGCTGTTCTGTTGACTAATGAGTTTGCTGACCACTGCTAAAGATTTATGTGAAGTTAAGGTGTTTTATACAATTACTAGTGTCCCATTGCATGAAATTCATGAATGAGGGTGGGTATCCCTCAGCCTTGGCTGCATCCTCTCCAATTTGGATCCCCTCGGGGGGTTGTCTGACTGCCAGTTTAGGCCCAATACCTGTGGAATCAGGCCTAAACCAGCAGTCGGACATCCCTCTCACAATCCAGGACTACTGGCTCCTAACCACTCCCCTGCCTGCCTGCCTGATCATGCCTAATGACTCTGCCTGCCTGCCTGATCACTGCTAACACTCTCCCTTGCTGGCCTGATCATCCCTAACTGTCTCTGCCTTGGCCCTGCCACTGTGGCTTTGTCTGAAAAGATGTCTGGAATTCATCCAGTCTATTGGGTCTAATTATCATGTTACTCTTTTATTAGTATAGATAGTTTTAAATTTTCAAACATGCTTATGAAGTTATGTCCTTTAGTCATCTATGATCTTCCATTGAAACCAAAATGTGGGGTATTTTTGAGTCCAAATTCATTGTCCCAAAATCTAAGAATAGATTTATCGACAAAAAGGTTAATGGAAGCAAAGTTTATTGAGATAAGTCAGTCCTGGATAGGTGCAGCTGGGATTCCAAGAGCAGACCAGTGTCCAGAGATTCCTTTTCATGTTACAGTTAGATATTAAAGTTCATGAGTCCATGTGCAGAGTTCCACATGGCCATAAGCCACCTGGGTTCAGGGGCTGTGCTTCCCACCGCAGGAATGTCAGGAACCCATTGCCCTCAGGGAGTAGTGAGGGTAAGAGGAAGTGCTGGAATTTTAATCTAGAGGATGGATATAGCCTTACTAGCTCCTGTTTGGTCTTTTCAATGAATTCTACCTTAGTAACATCCTTAAGATTGATTATATACCTTACTTCCTTGTGATTGGTTATCTGCAAGCTGCCTTAGTAACATTCATACATTTTAAAGTTTGTCTCTTGAGCGTGCCCTTCTTTCCACGTCCAATTGGGTTGCCTTAGCAATTTCACCTAGCTTGGTTCCCCAGTTTTACTCCCTCCCTGATGGTTCTCATTCCTGACTACCTAGCTTCTCTCTGTCTCCTCTAGATAAGCGTATTATACACTTCAATGAAATCCTAACATTCCTTGTATTTGAATTTATTTGTTGTTTTTTGTTGTTAGCCATCATCTCTATACACTTTATAAGGGGAAGAATTATTCTTTTAATTTACCAATCAAATCTTCATCCCTATGAAAGTACATGGTACATCATGGTTCTTAAGAAAGATACAATGAGTTTTGAATAAATGTGTCTAGCACATGAATTAATAAATGAAGCTCTAGAAACAGCAAATTTAAAACTTATAATGAAGATTTGTATAATAGGAGTGGGTTTCTTCTGAGGAAATTCTTGAATAATTAGAAAATACTTTCACTTTCCAGAGAAGACATCAGATAAAACATCACTTTGAAAATAATAAATATTTCAAAGACCATGTATAATTTGATACTGGAGTTAAATAAATGAGATTTATAATAATATAAATGTTTTTTAAGTAATATAGTTCACATAAGTACTAACTCTACTAACTATTATAGCCTAAGTCCTTTGAAATTATGATTTTGGGTTTTGGAATATTTTCAGATGTCACAGACACAGGACTACTGGAGTTAAGAGTGCCATAACATTTCAGGACTTCCTATTTCATTATTTTTGAGAGAAATGTTTTTTTAATCTTCACTCAAGGCTATTTTCCATTAATTTTTTTTTTTTTTTTTTTTTTTTTTTTTTAGGGAGAGTGGAAGGGAGGGATAAGAGGGGGAGAGAAAGACATACATTGATTGGTTGCCTCTGACTCATGCCCCAACTCGAGCTGGGAATCAAACCTGCAACCAAGGTACATGCCCTTAGCTGAAAATCAAACCTAAGACCTGAGACTCTCTGGTTGGTGGGCCAAATCTCTAATAATTGATCCAAATAAGCCAGAGCCTGAGAGAGATTTTGAATTCCATTGCATGTAGCTATTTACAAATCTTCTGAAGCATATATTTGTATTACAGATAATTGGGATAAAAATCACTTAATGATTACAACAAAGTGATATAATTTTTGTGTTGTATACTTACAATTGGTTTCCTTTCCCCTAACCCCGACTCCCTGTGCTGTCCCTCTCTTTAATATGACTGTGGAACTTGTTTCCTAGTTTATCTTCTTCCTTTCTGTTCACTTCTAAAACTATAGCAATCTAGTTTCTGTGCCCATGACTTCATTAATACTTTTTAATAAAGTTAAAGCAACTAACCCTATGTTAATAAACATAATAGAAACTAATCTTTCTTCATACTTGACTTCCCATTTGCATCAATAACCTAGAAGTAGATTCTTTTTTTCAGGAGGAGAGGCTGTGTTGTCCTTTTATTATGCCTGTCTTTCTGGCTTCAGCTTCTCAATGTCCATTGGTGCATCCTTTACTCATTTTTTTAAAAATATATTTTATTGATTTTTCACAGAGAGGAAGGGAGAGGGATAGAAAGCCAGAAACATCGATGAGAGAGAAACATCGAGCAGCCGCCTCCCGCATGCCCCCACTGGGGATGCGCCCGCAACCAAGATACATGCCCTTGACCGGACTCGAACCCGGGACCACTCCTCAGTCCACAGGCCGACGCTCTATCCAACGAGCCAAACCGATCTCGGCCTTTACTCATTTTTTAATTAAAATGTTGGCAACTTTTAGGATTCTATCCTGGATTATATTGCCCACCACATGAAGGATGTGCTAATGATTCTCACATGGATATTTCCTGCTTAGTTATATTACTGTACCTTACAGTCCATCTACCTATTGGACATTTCCACTAGAAAATCTATAGTCATCATAAACTCACATATGCCCCATCATAGTCATCCTCCTTTTACATAACATAATCCTTTGTGGTAGCTATTGCAATGAATCACACACCATACACTACACTACTTGAGCCCCAAACCTGGGCATTGTCTTTGACTTTTCTTTGCATTTTATCCCATATTCAAGTAATAACCTAATTCTATAGATCTCACCTCCGAAATACAGCTTCAAGTTTTTTCTCTTCTCTCCTTCCCCATACCACTAATTTCAGTCTTATATCACATCTCCTGTTTAGATTATGTAACCATTTAGCTGGTGTCCTTTCTTCAACTTTATTCCCTCCAATATACACTCTATGCTTTAGTAATTTTTCTAAAATTCTATGGCATTTATCTGCTTATACTGCTTCAATGATTTTCTATTATACTCAGGACAAAGTCCAACTTCTTACAGATTCTACTATATTCTGATCCTTCTAAATGGTTCCATTTATTGTCACTCCTTCCCTCTCATTCTAAACTCCCACTATATTAAACAACAAACAATTCTTACACTTATGTACTTGCTTGATCTTATTCACATGCTATTTTCTCTGCCTAGGCTTGTCCTTTTCTTTTTCTTTTTTTTTTTTAAATATATATTTTTATTGATTTTTCACAGAGAGGAAGGGAGAGGGATAGAAAGTCAGAAACATCGATGAGAGACAGACATCGATTAGCCGCCTCCTGCACGCCCCACAGTGGAGATGTGCCCGCAAGCAAGGTACATGCCCCCAACCGGAATCGAACCTGGGACCTTTCAGTCCACAAGCCAACGCTCTATCCACTGAGCCAAACCGGTCTCGGCCACCTATTCTTTTCTTGACACATAGTAGATACTCACTAAATATGTATTAAAAAAATATTAGGTAGCCTTGGCTAGGGTGACTCAGTTGCAGTATTGCCCTGAACACTAAAAGGTGACATGTTCCCCATCAGAATACATATCTAGGTGTAGGGTTCATCCCTGGTTCATCCCTCAAACCATTAAAGGCAGCTAATCAGTGTTTCTCACTCACATCAATATTTCTTTCCTGTTCTCTCTCTCCCTTCCTTTCTCTAAAATCAATAACAACATATCCTTAAGTGAGGATTAAATATATATATTAAGTAATACATCACATATAAAATAAAAACTACATCCCATTGGGAAAACAAAGGTCAGTAAAATAAAGTATTATTTCTTTAAAAAAATTAAATGGTATCAAATAATGGTTGATGTTTAAGCAAAATATACATATACACACACACACACACACACTCAATTGAAGGTATGCTGACTTAGATCTCATGGTTTGAATAAATAAAACTTATTTTTAAACCACATGAAAACTCTTTTAGTAATTATATCAGATGCTGCACATTGTATCTTTGGTGTGAGATTCACCTTAATGAAATTCAGATAGCATTTTATTATTATGAACATGTATGAATTAAGTTATTTTGAGGTCACATTTTTACGGAGATAGTTAAGAGCCTAAGAAAATGTTCAGGGTGAAACTATAATTATAGCTGGTAAAGTATTTTTCCATGAGTAAAAATGGACTTACAAATTTTAGGAAGCATTTGTTTACATACCTGTGTGTCATATGAATGTAACAGGGCATTTAACAAGATCATGCATGGCTGAGACAGTTGAATATTCAACTTAAATTCTATCTTTTCTCAAACATATCCACTTTAATTAGGCCTTGAATCTTACTGATTGGTAGAATTGGGTCTTAACCATTTTCCACATTTCTGTTTGCATTATTAATTTATGAACTATTCTCTTCTGACCCCATACAATTTAGGTGTATACAAATATGAATAATGGAATGGAGTAGTCTTCAACTTTTGTCAAGTAGTAAGAAGAAAACAAAAGGTGCTGGAGAGGAAACTTACTAAGACAAACAAATGCACTCAAGAACTGGAGAAAGTTCTTAGCAACCAGTATAGTGATTGTGGGAACCTCTTTCCACATCCCGCGTGGTTCAGGGTTCCCGGGTCAGGGTTCGGGTTCTGAAGGAGGCCGCACGCAAACGAAATGAGAGACTAGAAAACATTAATTTGGCGATATTGGGGGGTCAGGCGGGAGCCTTCCTCTAGTGGAAAGGACTGCCACTTTCCTTTGGCCTTGCTATCCCTTTTATTTAGGTTTGGGATACACCCTTTGCCCTGAAGCAGGCAATTCCAGTAATAAGTAGATTATCTTATCAGTCAGGATAGACATGATTATTTGATGGGGAAGTTCATTGTCTTAATTAGATAGGGAGTGGCTGTTTTTGACCTTTCAGAGCTTCAAGGTTGACCAGCCTTCTAGCCTCCTATTTTCATCCATTTAGTGAGAACAATGTTTTGGTTTCCGACAAGTGATGGCTGCTTTTACCCAGTTTAGCTCAACCACTTTGGATGGTTGTATGCTTTGGGAAATTTAACAAATCAGACACAAGCCTGCCATCTTCCTTAGACACTCTTTGTGACCACATTTTATAGAATATCTGAGAAACAGAGAACATGGTAAAGGTCCTTCTGTGAATTTTTTTCCCAGAACTGTGATTATTGAGAGGCAATGGCAGTGCAACACCTGTGCATATTCTGCTATATAATAAAAGGCTAATATGCAAATCGACCAAATGGACCAGTGACTATGACATGCACTGACCACCAGGGGGAAGATGTTCAATTCAGGAGCTGCCCCGGTGGTCAATACTATTCCACAGGGGGAGTACTGCTCAGCTAGAAGCTGGGCTTACACTGGCGAGCACAGCGGTGGTAGCAGGCGCATCTCCCGCCACTGCAGCAGCACTAAAGATGTCCAACTGTCAGGGGGAGAGGGTCTAAGCTGTCAGTTGGACATTTCCCAAGGGCTCCAGACTCTGAGAGAGTGTAGGCTAGTCTGGGGGACCCCCCTCAAGTACATAAATTTGGTGCACTGGGCCTCTAATCAAGATATAATGATGGTCAGAGCCAATCGGGAAAGCTTCTGTCCTTCTGATGTGTGCTTCAATTCTGCTCATTTGGATAAAATTGATGCCATTTCATGTGTGTATTCAAGAATGCCTGAAAGTTCTCTAAAATATTAGGGAGGTGAATCAAACAAAAAGACTAGAGTATGATTAATTTAGGGTAATGGTTTGGAGCATGATATAAGGGACTAGAAATCCATACACGGGTAGTTCCCTAGGCCTGGACAGTGATCAGGGCCAATTGGGGCCTTCTGGCTGCTGTCTGGGGCCTCCCTTCCTCAGCGGTCAGCCAGGGCCTTCCTTTGTTCTGCACTGCCTCCTGGTGGTCAGACATGTATAGTGAGTGATTGAACTCCCCATCTCCCTGTTGAACTCCTGAAGGGACATTTTGCATATTAGCCTTTTAGATAGATAGATAGATGATAGATAGATAGATAGATAGATAGATAGATAGATAGATATATACTTGAACTCATTTGTATCAAGCTGTTAAATATGTGACATCCCAGTTATGTAATATTAAAAGAAATGGTATTAGCTAATCCTATTATTTCAAAAAGTATTACCTTGTTAAAAAATCATAGAAGATAAGCATTATAGAACAGAAGAAATATTCTTTGTACTTGAAATCAGCCTAATTTAATACAAATGCCTTCTTCATAAACATTTGTGATGTACAAAAAGTCACAACATTTTCATTTATTCTACCGCTTCAGTTTAAATATGTTCAGGGTTATTGTTACAGTAAATGATATAATAAAATATATTTAGAGATATTTTGTGAAGCAATTTGTTTTAATATTCTTATACATAACTTTTAGTACAATATTTATAAACTTAGAACATAAGTGGGACACTTCAAGTTACATTTTGTAGTATTTTTTATGTAAAAACTATTTTGACAGAGAGGCACACATTTAAAATTTAATAAATATTACAGGTTACAGGGGAGGAATCTTTAGAAATAACTGCATTGTATATCTATGGTCAATTGCATGCTGTCCACTTTTACTTCTACCACAAATAAATTTTTTGTTTTTCTTGGATAATCTTTCTCTCTGGTTTTGAACCACTGAAATGGATAGAAAATTCACCTAAGCATTTAGTTTCCTATATTTCCATAAGACACATACATGTTGGACATATAACTCTGAAATTATAACTCTGAATTTTTTTTTCATTTCTGAAAATACACAATTAGGCATATAGAAATTATTCTTTAAGAAATATGGGGATCATGATTTCCTGAAAATGGTATATTGGATTATTGTTTCCAATTCTTCATGTCCTGTCTGTAAAAGTATTATTCATGCACACTTTGCTACAATATTTATAGTTCTATAAAAATCTCATTAGAATAGGTCAGGCATATTTTCCCTGCACCTTTGACTTTTGAGTTTCTCCATGTGCCTTGCTTTGGCCAATGGAATATTAGTGTATGTAACAGGAATGGAGGCTTTACTGTACACCCATGTTTTCTCCTGATGCCTTGTACTTCTACCATCTGCATGAGAAGATCATGCCTGGAGTAGCTCAGGTTCAGGAGAATGGGAGGACTTGTGGAATAGTCTAAGTATAAGCCATGGGCTGGGAGCCAAGCTGAGAACATCTCAGATGGGCCCAGCAGATCTTAGAGTATTCGTAGGAAAATAATTGTCTAGATAATCCCTCCATTTTTATATAAAACATATTATAAATGGCAAATGTTTTTTTTAATTTTTTAATTAAATCTTTATTATTCAGATTATTACATTTGTTTATCTTTTTTTCCCCTCCATAGCACCCCTTCACCCAGCTCCCACCCCTTCCTCTACCCTTACCTCCCTCCCATTGATCTCATCCATAGGTGTATGATTTTTGTCCAGTCTCTCCCTGCACCCCCCTCACCCCTTTCCCCCTGAGAATTATCAGTCCACTCCCTTTCTGTGCTCCTGATTCTATTATATTCACCAGTTTATTCTGCTGATCAAATTTTTAATTCACTTAATTTTTAGATTCACTTGTTGATAGAAATGTATTTGTTGTTCATAATTCTTTATCTTTTACCTTTTTCTTCTTCTTCTTCTAAAAAAGTACCTTTCAACATTTCATATAATGCTGGTTTGGAGTTAATGAACTCCTTTAGCTTTTTCTTATCTGTGAATGATAGCTTTGCTGGATAGAATATTCTTGGTTGTAGGTTCTTGCTATTCATCACGTTGAATATTTCTTGCCACTCCCGTCTGGCCTGCATCATTTCTGTTGAGAAATCAGCTGACAATCATATGGGTGCTCCCTTGAAGGTAATGAACTGTTTTTCTCTTACTGATTTTAATATTCTCTCTTTGTCTTTTGCTCTTGGTATTTTAATTATGATGTGTCTTGGTGTAGTCCTCTTTGGATTCCTTTTCTTTGGGGTTCTGTGTGCTTCCTGGACTTGTAAGTCTATTTCTTTCACCGGATGTGGCAAGTTTTCAGTCATTATTTCTTTAAGTAGGTTTTCAGTATCTTGCTCTCTCTCTTCTTCTGGCACCCCCACAATTCTGATGTTGGTATGCTTGAAGCTGTCCCAGAGGCTCCTTACATTATCTTCACATTTTTGGATTTTTTCTCTTCTTGCTTTTCCAGTAGAGTGTTTTCTGCTTCTTTATATTTCAAATTTTTGACTTGATTCTTGCCTTCCTCTAGTGTGCTGTTAGGTCTCTGTATAATATTTTTTATTTTAGTCAGTGTATGTTTAATGTCTAGTTGGTCCTTTTCCATCTCTGGTTGGTCCTTTTCCATCTCTAGTTGGTTCTTTTTCATCTCCAGTGGGGTTTTTTTTTCATCTCCTCTTGGGTTTCACTAACTTTAGCCATCTTTTCTAAGATATTCTTGAAATACCTTATAACTGTGGTTTTGAACTCTATATCTAGTCATTTGTTTTCCTCCATTTCTTTTGTTTGTGATCTCTTCCTTTGTCTTGGCATTTTCATTATGCCAGGAAACCTTCTGTTTTGGATTCAGCCTGATGATACACAAGACTTGAAAAACTGCAAAAGCTTCTCTGTTGAGCTTGGGATGGGTGGAGTCTCAGGGCTTAAGGGACTGCCTTGCTTTGTAGTCGGCCCTGCCCTCCAAGGCCCCTGAATCTCATGTGACTGGGTAATCACTGGAGTGGTCCCTGTGTGCATGCACGCTCTAGCAGTGCCTCTAGACTGCTTTCTTTCTGGCTCCCCTGTGCTCCAGGACCATATGAATCTAGGTCCCCAGGGTTTCGCCCGAAATTGGGGTTTAGTAGAGTTAGAAGTGGCGCAGTTAGAAATGGCCCACTTGTGAAAGCCAGTGGCACAATTAGCAGTTGGTCTTCTGTGCGCAGTGCTATGCACACTGCCCGACTTCTGCCCTTTTGTGACTCCCCTAAATTTCCATGCACTTCTCTCTTTTCACAGTCCAAACTCACCCCATATGAGTTTCGGCTGGACCTGGGGTTTAGTGTCATAGGATAAGGGGTTCAATGCTGTTGGGAGTCTCCATCTCCCTTCCACCAGAGAAAGTCAGCCAGGTACTCGGGCACCCGCTCTCTCCACGAGCATGTCTCCATCCCTCAGCTTTTTTGCAGCTCCTCTGTGTCTCTGTGAGCCCCTCTCTTTCCTTTTAGTTGTAGAATTTCCACTCAGCCAGTTTTCCTGTGGTTCTGGATAATGTCCGTTCTGTCTTTTAGTTATAGTTTAGAAATTGTTGTACGAGGCAGCAGTGTAAGTGTTTACCTATGCCACCATCTTGGATTCTCCCTCACATGTTTGTTTTTAAAAATTTTAAATAAATTAATTTATATTTTATTTAAAAAAACTAGAGGCTTGGTGCATGAAATCTGTGCACAGGGGTCCCTCAGCCCAACCTGCACCCTCTACAATCCAGGAGCTCTCAGAAGATGTCCTACTAATGGCTTAGGCTCACTCCCCATGGTTTTCTGCTCTCTGTGGGTCTGGGGGTTTCACTGCCACCATGGAGATGAAGCCCCATGCCCTGCTGTCTGCTCTCTGCATGCTGCTGCCATGCATCATGCAAAGAAAGCCCCAATACCCTGCAGTGTACTCTGTCTGCCAGACCTGGGGGCTTCGCTGACATTGACACACTAAGGAAGCACCCATGCCCTGTTGTCCAGGTCCTCTCTGCAGGGCTGGGGTTGTTTCTGCCACCACCTTGCTAAGGAAGTTCCCAAGCTCTGCTTTCTGGGCTCTTCTTTTGGGCCTGGAGATTTCCTGCTACTTCTGCACTAAGAAAGCCCCCAAGCCCTGCTATCCGGGCTCTGTCTGCTGTGTCTGGGGGCAGATCCAGCCTCACTGCTTCGTCCCCACAAACCCTGGAGGGGCTGACAGGACCAGTCACTGCAGTAGCAATGGAGTGGGGAGGCTGGATCCGTCTTCTTGCTGCTCTGGCAGACAGGCCTGGACACTTCAGTAGCAGGGTTAAAGGGACTGGGCACTGCCATCTTATGGCTATGGGAGCTGCCATTTTGTAGCAGAGTGATGGTTAATTTGCATATTACTCTTTTACTAGATAGGATAATCAGAAATAACTATTTAAAATGCTTTCTTCAGCCAAGACCGGTTTGGCTCAGTGGATAGAGCGTTGGTTTGTGGACTGAAGGGTCCCAGGTTCGGTTCTGCTTGGGGGCATGTACCTTGCTTGCGGGCACATCTCCACTGTGGGGCATGCAGGAGGCGGCTGATCGATGTCTCTCTCTCATTGATGTTTCTGACTTTCTATCTCTCTCCCTTCCTCTCTGTAAAAAATCAATAAAATATATTTTAAAAAATAAAAATAAAAATAAAAAAATAAAATGCTTTCTTTAGTAAAAAGACTAAGTAATCCATATTCTTAGCAGAAAAATAACTTAGCAAAAAAAACTTTATATTGATAAAAAAGTTACTTTCAAAATGTCAGTTTATATCATAAGTAGTTCAGTTGCTTATAAGAAATCAGTATTTTCTGTCTTACCTTATATTCAAAATAAGTTTTTATTATATAGTTCAATATATGAAGTTACATTTAAATTAAGTTGGCATACTTAATTTATCAGTTTGATGATAATGATTTTAAATATTTAATATTCAGGTTATACTAGTCAAATTAATTAAACTTCTCTCTTAAAAATAAGAGAACAAAATGCTACAAAACAAAAACCAAGAAGAAAGAAACAAAAAAAAATAGGTTAAAAATGTTTTGGTTTAGGAGTAGGTGCTTTGGGATGCTGAATAAACTTTGTGTCTGATCATAGCCACTTTTGTACCTGATTAGTATCATAGAAATGCCATACAAGTCAATGATTTTGGAATATCTGGAGCCTTGTAATTTAAGTTCATGCTCAGGACATTACGAAATAAACTCTTTAGAAGAAACAAACTATAGGCATTTTATAAATAAATATACTGTGAAAGGACTTTAGCAGTTTGGAGCAAAGACACTATGCTATATAATAAAAAGCTGACATGCAAATTGACAGAACATGGGAACAAATTGTTGCTATGATGAGCACTGACCACCAGAAGGCAAATGCTCAATGCAGGAGGAGCTGCCCCCTGGTGGTCAGTGTGCTCCCACAGGGGAGCACTGCTCAGCCAGAAGCCGGGCTCACAGCTAGCTAGGTTAGCTGCAATGGCGAGTGCCTCTTCTACCTCTGTGTCAGCTGGACATCTCCCAAGGGCTTCCGGACTGCATGAGAGCACAGGCCAGGCTGAGGGACCAGAGCTTCTCTCTCCCTTACCCTCCCGCCCCTGCCAAGTGCATGAATCTTGTTCACCAGAACTATTAGTATAAATATAAAGTAACATTAGTAACAATTTGCATTTGCCACAGTGCCTTTTGCTAGTGATTTTTTGAAGCACTTTGCGAAATTATTAAATATCTTTATTTTTATAGAGAGGAGAAGCTGTATTCTCACCCATTACTGTGACACATTTGTTTAATGAGTAACTGGATTTGCACATCAAGAATCAGAACAAAGAACTCTCTGCAAAGTGATAATTAATGACAGAGTCATGACACTTGTCAGAAAAAAAGGCAATTTTGCCTTATCTTCTAATGCATCTGTAGACTGATTGTGCTTATACCTCCCTCACCTTTCTCACTCTAATTGGGGCAAACTTAGACCACTGTCAGGGGTTCATAATTTCTAAGAATTGAATACCAGAACAACATTCTTGGAGTTGGAAATTTCAGGATTATTTATTCCTGTTGCCTCCTTTATACTTTTCTCAGCTAACTCCATGCTTGTCTTTTGTTGTAGCAAATCTGAATTTCCCAGCACTATTAGAAACTACCTTTCATTCTGTTTTAGGAAGTCAGTGAGGTTTAGACAAAGTGCTATGGGTAAGCCATCCATACATCCATAAACAGATGTCCTAGTACTGACTTTGTTGAGGAGTAAGAGAAGGGAAAGGTAGACAGAATAGTGGGATGGTGTTTAAAACAAGTACTCATCTCATGAGGCTGTTGTGGGAACTGAGTGAAGCACATAGAAAATGCTCAACATATTGTAAGCATTGATAAATATCAAGACAATATTATTGATTAGGGGCCCAGTGCACAAAATTCGTGCACTCATGGGAGAAGTCTCTCAGCTCAGCCTGTCCCCACTCATAGTCCGGGACCCCTCCCTGGGGGAGTGGGCCTAAGCTGTCAGTCAGACATCCTTAACACTGCTGCAGAGGCAGGAGAGGCTCCCACCACTGCTGCTGTGCTCACCAGCTGTGACCCTGGATTCTGGCTAAGTGGCATTTCCCCCCATGGGAGCAGGCTGACCTCCAGGGGGCAACTCCTGCGTTGAGTGGGGTTGGGCTGAAAATGGGTCTCCAACATTCCCCAAGGGGTCCTGAATTGCCAGGCCGAGGACCCCACAGGTGCACAGTTGGGGCCAGGAAGGGATACAGGATATTGGCCAGCCAAGAAGGTACTGTGGGAGAGCTTCAAGGTATATCCAGCCCATCTCACTCAGTCCTGATCAGCCAGACCCCAGCAGCAAGCTAACCTATTGGTTGAAACATCTGTCCCCTAGTGGTCAGTGCATGTCATCATGAGCAGTTGAGCAGCTTTACCATATCATTAGCATATTATGCTTTGATAGGTTGAATGAATAAGACACTTAGCATATTAGGCTTTTATTATATAGAACTAGAGGACCATTGCATGAAATTCATGCATGGGGGTGGGGAGTGTCCCTCAGCCCAGCCTGCATCCTCTCCAATATGGTACCCCTTGAGGGATGTCCAAATGCCTCTCACAATCCTGGATGCTGCCTCCCAGCTGCTCCCTGGCCTGCCTTCCTGATTGCCCCTAACTGCTTCTGCCTGCCAGCCTGATCACCACCTAACCACTCCCCTGCCAACCTGATTGATGCCTAACTGCTCACCTGCCAGCCTGTTTGCCCATAACTGCCCTCCCCTGCAGGCTAGGTCACCCCTAACTACCCTCCTCTGCAGGCCAGGTCACCCCTAACTGCCCTCCCCTGCAGGCCTGGATCCCCCAACTGCCCTTCCCTGCAGGCCTGGTCGCCCCCAACTTCCCTCCTCTTCTAGCCTGGTCATCCTAACTGCCCTCCCCTGAAGGCTTGATCACCTCAACTGCCCTCCCTTGCAGGCCTGGTTTCTCCTGACAGCCCTGTTCTGCTGGCCTGTTTGCCCAAAACTGCCCTCTCTTACAGGCCTCTATTTTCTCCCAACTGCCCTCCCCTGCTGGCCATCTTCTAGTGGCCATCTTGTGTCCACATGAAGGCAGGATCTTTGACCACATGGGGGCAGCCATCTTGTGTGTTGGAATGATGGTCAATCTGCAACTACTCTTTTATTAGATAGGATAGAGACCTGGTGCATGGGTTGGGGCCAGCTGGTTTGCCCTGAAGGGTGTCCTGGATCAAGTGGGAGTTTCCTTGGGGTGTGGAGCAGTCTAGGCGAGGGGCCTGTGGTGGTTTGCAGGCCGGCCACACTCCCCAGCGACCCATGTGGAGGTTCTGGTATCTGGAATTTATTTATCTTCTACAATTAAAACTTTGTAGCCTGCAATGGAACCAAGCCTCCTGCTTGCTCCATGGCCTCAGCCATTTATGTTGGGATTTATTTAACTTCTATAATTGAAACTTTGTAGTATTGAGTGGAGGCCAAGGCAGGCCAGGGTGTGTGGAAAGCTTGGCTTCCTCCAACACCAGGGAAACCCAAGCCTCTCTCCTGCTTGCTCCATGACCGCAACCATCTTGGTTGGGTTTAATTTTCATACTTGCTCCTGATTGGCTGATGGGCATGGCTCGTGGCGTAGTAGAGGTACAATCAATTTGTATATTACTCTTTTATTAGGTAGGATGTGGTCTGTTTTCCAGGCTCACTCACTTTTCAAATCCATATTGAGGGCTCCATAGTTATTGTCATACATGCCTTTCACATTATCTCTGAATGTAATTTACTAATAGATTTTCTTTAGCAATTTTAATAATTTTTACCTTTTCTTTAATTTTCTAATCTTATAATATCCTTGCCAGAGTTTTATATCAGAATTCTAGTTGCTTCATTGAAGAAGTTGGGGAATGCACCCATTTCTCTTTCTTCTGGGAAAATTTGTGTAACATTATTACTTCCTTAAATGTCTAGAGGCCATTCTATAATGAATTTCATTTGTGGGAGAAATTCTATTTCTAGATTCAATAACTGTAAATGTTATATTTCTTTTAATATTTTAAATTCCTTCTTATCTCCATTTGGTTAGTATTTCTCACTAGATACTTTCTAGTTCACCTAATTTTTGAAATTTGTAAGCTTAAGTTTATTAATATTTTATTAGGTTTTTAAACTGTCTTTTTAATCTTGCTATTGGTAATTTGTGTCTTTAGTTCTGTGTTCTTAGTCACCCTTATAAGGGCTTATCAATTCTTAGGTGTTTTCAAAGAAACCACAGTAGATCCCTTGTTTATATTTTAGGCCAGTGGTCAGCAAACTGTGGCTCACGAGCCACATGTGGCTCTGTGGCCCCTTGAGTGTGGCTCTTTCACAAAATACCACATGCAGGCATGCACATACAGTGCTACTGAAACTTAGTGGCCCATGTGCAGAAGTCAGTTTTCAGCTTTCAAAAGAAATTTCAATCATTGTACTGTTGATATTTGGCTCGTTGACTAGTGAGTTTGCCGGCCACTGTTTTAGGCTAATTACAAATTTATTGATTTTTGTTTTAATGCTTAACATTATCTTTGTTCTACTTTGCATTTTTAATTTGCTGTTAATTTTCTAGTTTTTTGGGATTGATGCTAGCATATTGGATTTCATCTTACCTTCTTTCTATCATATATATTTAATGATATAAAACTCACAGTTTGGTAGTATAATTGGTAGTATTCTAGATATCTTTTTATTTATTTATTTCAATTTTGCTGAGGTCAGAGTACATGTTCTGTAAACTTTAAACTCATTGAAATTTGTTGACACTTGCTTAATTACCTAGAATATGGTCAATGTTATAAATGCCCCATACACCACTGAGGGAAAAAAAAGGCATATTTTTGCAAATGGATGAATATTATACCTAGTAGAGGCTTGGTGCACAAAATTCATGCAGACAGGGCAGAGGGGTGTTTCTCAGCCCAGCCTGCACACTCTCCAATATGGGACCCCTTGAGGGATGTCCCTGTAGGATCGGGCCTAAACAGGCAGTCGGACAACTCTCTCACAATTCAGAACTGCAGGTTCTCACCTCCCTGCCTTTCTGATTTCCCCTAACTCAGCGGTTCTCAACCTGTGGGTCGTGACCCCTTTGGGGGTCGAATGACCCTTTCACAGGGGTCGCCTAAGACAATTGGAAAACACCTATTTCCCATGGTCTTAGGAACCAACACACTGCTCCTCAGTGTAGCAAAATGTAGCAATGTAGTTTACTGTTGTTATATGAAGACTGTTGCCCATGCTACACCACGATTCAAGACAAAATTTCATTTATTTGTAAGTAGAAATAAATATTTCACAATATATAATTACATATTGTTTTTGTGATTAATCACTCTGCTTTAATTATGTTCAATTTGTAACAATGAAAATACATCCTGCATATCAGATATTTACATTACGTTCATAACAGTAGCAAAATTACAGTTATGAGGTAGCAATGGAAATAATTTTATGGTTGGGGGTCACCACCACATGAGGAGATGTCTTAAAGGGTCACGGCATTAGGTAGGTTGAGAACCACTGCCCTAACTGCTTCTGCCTGCCAGCCTGATCACCCCCTAACCACTCCCCTGCCAGCCTGATTGATGCCTAACTGCTCCCCTGTCAGCCTGTTTGCCCCTAACCCTGCAGGTCTGGTCACCTCCAACTGCTCTCCTTTGCAGGCCGGGTCACCCCCAACTGCTCTCCCCTGCAGGTCTGGGTCTCCCTCAATTGCCCTTCTCTGCAGGCCTGGTTTCCCCAACTTTCTTCCTCTGCCAACCTAGTCATCCCTAACTGCCCTCCCCTGAAGGTTTGATTGCCCCCAACTTCCCTCCCTTGCAGGCCAGGTCCCTCCCCAACAGGCCTGATCACCCACAATTGCCCTTCCTTGCAGACCATCTTGTGGTAACCATCTTGTGTCCACAGGGGGCAGGATCTTTGTGTGTTGGAATGATGGGCAATCTGCATATTATTCCTTTATTAGATAGGATAGAGGCGTAGTCCATGGATAGGGGCCAGCTGTTTTTTCTGAAGGGTGTCCTGGATCAGAGTGACATTTTCCTTGGGTCATGGGGTGGCCTGGGCAAGGGGCCTGTGGTGGTTTGCAGGCTGTCCATGCCCCCCAGAGACCCAAGCAGAGACCCTGGTATCTGGGATTTATTTATCTTGTACAATTGAAACCTTTTAGCCTGGAGCAGAGCCAAGCCTCCTGTTCACTTGTTGGCCTCAGCCATTTTTGTTGGGATTTATTTATCTTCTAATTGAAACATTGTAGCCTTAAATGGAGGCCAAAGCAGGCCTGGGCTGTGGAAAGGGTTGTTTCCTCCATCACTGGGGGCAACCCTAGCCTCCTGCTCTCTCCAGCTCTATGGCTGCTGCCATTTTGTTGGAATTTATTTATCTTCTATAATGGAAACTTTGTAGCCTTGAGTGGAGGCCTTGGCCTGCCAGGGTGTGCAGAAAGCTTGGCTTCCTCCATTGCTAGGGAAACCCAAGACTCCCTCCTACTCTCTCCATGGCCCCAGGCATCTTCTTTGGGGTTAATTTGCATACTTGCTACTGATGGGATTGTGTGTGTGGCTGGTGGGTGTGGATTGTGGTGTAGCAGAGATACAGTCAATTTGCATATTACTCTATCATTAAATAGGACTAGTAGCCCAGTGCAGGAAATTTGTGCACATTAAAAGGGAATTAATTGGAGAAAATATTTTAACATTGCTATTTTCCATTTTTCTATAATAGAAGCATAAGAGATGAGAAGACATTAGTTAAATGTATATGAAAATCTTCCTCCTGTCAGAGTTTAGTCCCCAGAATCAAGTCCCCGCCCACCTGTGTGCAACTAGAAATCACGCAAGACCCAAAAACAGCCAACCACACCCTCACTGGGTGAGATCCAGACCCGCTTGGTCCCACCCCATCAAACCCTGTCAGGCAGGGGACCCAGCCTTAGGGCCCCAGTCAAGATCCACTGAGTGAGGGAGTGCAGCCTCAGGTCCGTAGCCAAGCCCTTCCAGGGAACACTCACCCTGATCCAGGACACCCTTCAGGGCAAACCAGCTAGCCCCCACCAGTGCAGCAGACCTTTAACCTATCTAATAAAAGAGTAGATTGACTATCACTCCAAATACCCTCATGTGGTCAAAAGATCCTGCTCCCATGTAGACACATGATATCCACCACAAGATGACCAGCAGGGGAGAGCAGCTGGGAGGAACCAGGCCTAAAGGGAGGGTAGTTAGGGGTGATTAAGCCTACAGGGGAGGACAGTTATAGGTGACCAGACCAGCAGAGAAGGGAAGTTGGGGGTGACTGGGCCCACAGGAGAGGGTGTTAGGAGCAAACAGGCTGGCAGGGGAATAGTTAGGCATCAATCAGATGGCAGGGGAGTGGTTAGGGGGTGATCAGGCTGGAGACGGAAGCAGGGGCAATCAGGCAGGCAGGCAGGTGAGTGGTTGGGAGCCAGCAATCCTGGATTGTAAGAGGGTTGTCATAGTTCGGAGATGATGGACTGAGAGACACCCTTCCCCCATACATGAATTTTGTGTACTGGTCCTTTAGTATATTTATAAAACCAGTTGGTTAATATTAAACACATAATAATTAACTTGAATAATTTTTTAGAATCTTATTTGCATCCATTTTGATACATCTTACCTAATATCTAGTGCCCTGAGCCATTAAATAACTAGACAGTTTTATGTATTTGTAAAGTATGCTCACAAACACATTGTATTGCAAAATAACATTACATTGTATAAGTAAGTATAAAGAAAAGGGTTTTACCTTTAAGATTTTTGTCTGACTTCATTAAAATATTTAGGTCACTATTATAAAACAAACAAAATATATTTTGGAAGAAAACTTTTAGTAATAAAAGTTATTGTTGATTGAGAAGAAACAAAGTGATAAAATCCACTAGAAGGAAGAGTGGCTTTGAAATTTTAATCTTCACATTAAAACAAATTCAATAAAAATAATGTTTCCACCAAAACCAGTTTGTCTCAGTGAATAGAGTGTCAGCCTGTGGACTGAAGTCCCAGGTTCAATTCCGGTCAAGGGCATGTACCTTGATTGCGGGCACATCCCTAGTAGGGGGCATGCAGGAGGCAGCTGATCCATGTTTCTAACTCTCTTTTCCTCTCTGTAAAAAATCAATAAAATATATTAGAAAAAAAAAAAAGAAATGTTTCCGTAGGAAGTTCTGTCTTACTTTTCTGTTGAGCATAGATCATATGATTTTAAATCTTGGAATGATGCTGATTGATATTTTTCTTTAAAGGAACTCAAAAAAAGTTAACCCCAAATATATATTGAGCAAATACTTATTTATAAGCAATCTGATAAACTGATAAATTAAAATTAAAGCTATTTGCCACTCATTGGAATATGATGTTCAGATAAAAAGAGTATTTTAATAAACTATATTAGGAAGCAAGTTTGTATAGGGGGTCTTGATATATGATTATATAACAGCTGCTGTGAGTATTAATAATACTGCTTAATGAATATTTTCCCCCCAGAAACTGTTTTAAATTAAATTTTAAAATGACTATTCCTCATTGCCTTTTAGCAGTTTTAATGCAGAATTAAATCAGTTTACCCTCTTGGGCTAGTGCCTGTGTAGATGGAAATATATAACAGTTTATTGGAAGATCTAATTAAATAGTGTACCTCTTTTTGGTGGTTGTGTTTTAACAATTAAAACTGTGTCTTGGGGATTTAATAATAGTGAGTTTATTTACTTTTAAAATTGCAATTGGTGACAGCAAATTTGGCTCTAAATATTAAATTATTTACTTTTATAAAGATTTTTACTGTGTTGCTCTGTTTAGTTTATAATACTTGCAAGCTGAATTAAACATTGGTGCTTTTAGCATTTTATAATTCAAGGTCATGCCAAACTGAAAAAAGAAAAGATTCCAGGGAAAATGACATTCTTTTTCTGATCCAATCACTATTTTTCAAACTGGTCTGTATCAGATTTGATAGGTCTAATTTCCCAAGATAATCATTTGTTTTTAATATGTCTTTAGGATTTTGTCAGCCATGTAAGATTGGGATCATAATTTAGCTGGCTTTCTGTACTCTTTTATTGACTTAGTACACAATAAAACAGAGTTCCTTCAGAATATGAATAGCTGTCTTAAAATATAATTTTATGGTTCTTTCTATAATATATGTAGAGCACGGATAATTTATTTTGGAATTAGGGATGTTGTGCGGAATATTTTTGTCCACCAAATACACAAAAGTTAAGTTTCAAGTCCTTTAATAATTGACCCAAATACAAATAATTAGAAACTAAACATTAAGTACTTTATTTTAGCATACAAAAAGAACCTATCTTTAGTTGTAGAAAATAATACTTGAACATAGTTTAACATATGTGTTTTAAAAATAGACTTATTTTTAAAAATATTTTATACAATTATAACCATAAACATAATAATGTCTATATTGGGAGCACTTAATAGATGCTAGCATCATCCTATATAATTTTCAGACATTTTTCTATTTAATTCTTATAACTGTGCTACATAATATATATAACCAGTCTCACATATTCAGTCTTTTATTCCATGCTCCTTACTAAGAGATAAAAGTCCTCACAGCTTGTACTGGACTTGGCACCTTCTGTGGGGAAGTCCTTTCCTACTTGGATTCAATGTGTGTTCCTACTTGGTTTAAGCATATAAGCATAATCCACTGGTCTATCTGTCCCCTGCAGGAAGGTGATGGGCTTAATATTTCACCTTTGAGAGCATTGTTAGCTACAAGTTTCTATTTTATGTCAGTTTCCTTCCTTATCTAGATTGCTGAGACCTTTTTGTCATGAATGGGTTGATTTTATCAAATAGCTTTTCTTATATTCCTTTATTCTTCCAATGTTTTATACTATTCATTAAGCCCAGCTGGTGTGGCTTAGTGGGTTAATTATATTAACATATAGATTTGGATGTTAAGCCAGTCTGCATTTGGGAATAAATACTATGTATTTATAATATGTTATTCCAGATAGAGAGATATGACTTGTTAATTTTATTTATAAATTTGATCTATGTTCATGAGAGAAAAAGTAATTTCTCCCTTTTTAAGGTTATAATAAAACTAGAGGCCCGGTGCACAAAATTCATGCACAGGGATGAGGGAGGGGTGTCCCTCAGCCCAGTCTGCACCCTCTCCAATATGGGACCTCACAAGGAATGTCCAACTGCCTATTTAGGCTTGATCCTGGTATCAGATATCACACAAGAACATGGAGGGCCCAGCACAATTGGGCCTAAAGCTGTAGTTAGACATCCCTCCCACAATCCAGGACTGCTGGCTTTCAACTACTCACCTGCCTGCCTTCCTGATTGCCCCTAACTGCTTCTGCCTGCCAGCCTGATCATCCCATAACCACTCCCCTGCCAGCCTGACAGCCTGTTTGCCCCTAACTGCCCTCCCCTGCAGGCCTGGGTCCCCTCAACTGCCCTTTCCTGCAGGCCTGTTCGCCCCCAGCTTCCCTCCTCTGCCAGCCTGGTCATTCCTAACTGTCCTTCCCTGCAGGCTTGATTGCCCCAAACTGCCCTCCCTTGCAAGCCTGGTCCCTCCCAACTGCCCTCCTTTGCTAGCCTGATCACCCACAACTGCCCTTCCTTGAAGGTTATCTCATGGTGGCCATTTTGTGTCCACGTGAGGGCAGGATCTTTGACCACATGGGGGCAGCCATCTTGTGTGGTGGAGTGATGGTCAATCTGCATATTACTCTTTTATTAGATAGGATAGAGGCCTGGTGCATGGGTGGCAGCCAGATGGTTTGCCCTGAAGGGTGTCCCAGATCAGGGTGGGGATTTCCTTGGGGTATGGGGTGGCCTGGCAGAGGGTCTTATGGTGGTTTGCAGGTTAGCCATGTTCTCCAGTGACCCAAGCAGAGGCTCTGGTATCTGGGATTTATTTATCTTCTCCAATTAAAACTTTGTAGCCTGGAGCAGAGCCAAGCCTCCTGCTTGCTCTGTGGCCACAGCTATTTCTGTTGGGATTTATTTAACTTCTATAATTGAAACTTTGTAGCCTTAAGCAGAGGCTAAGACAGGCCAGAGCTGCAGAAAGTGTGGTTTCCTCCATCACCAAGGCAACCATAGTCTCCTGCCACCATTGTTTTGGAATTTATTTTTCTTCTATAATTGAAATTTTGTAGCATTAAATAGAGAGCTTGGCCCACCAGGGTGTGTGGAAAGCTTGGTTTTTTCCATCACCAGGGAAACCAAAGCTTCCCTCCTGCTCTCTCCATGGCCACAGGCATCTTGGTTGGGGTTAATTTGCATACTTGCTCCTGATTGGCTGGTGGGAGTGGCTGGTGGTGTAGTGGAGATAAGTCAATTTGCATATTACTCTTTTATTTGATAGGATAATATATATTTTCTACTTTCTGGAAGAATTTATTAAAATTGATATATTTTTCTCCCTTAAATCTTTAGAATAAGTCAAACTATCACAAAGTTTCTTGATAGAAAGGATTAAATGTATTCAATTACTCTACTATCTATAGTGCTTTCTATTTTTCTCTTTTTGTATAAGTTTTATGAATTGAATTTATTCACTTCAATTAAAATTTTTTTACATGAAGATTATATAAGGTGTTTAAATTTGTATTGCCTAAATGATCTCATTTATATATACACTAGAGGCCAGGTGTATGAAATTCATGCCTGGGGGGTTTCCCTCAGCCCACCTGCACCCTCTCGAAATCTGGGATCCCTTGAGGGATGTCTGACTGTACAAGGCCTAAACCTGCAGTCAGACATCCCTCTCCCAGTCTGGGACTACTGGCCCCTAACTACTCACTTGTCTGCCTGATTTTCCCTAACCACTTGCCCACCTTCCAGATTGCCCCTAACCGCCTCTTCCTGTCTGATTACCCCTAACCACTCTGCCTGCCTCCCTGCTGGCTGGGGTAAGGGACTATGGTCATTCTGGTCTCTAGTCATTCTGGTCATTCTACCATTTTGGTCACTGGGCTTTTATTAGTTAGGATTTCCTTTATATTTTGGTAATTTGTGTTTGTTGTTTGTTTTCCTTGATATCAATTTTGCTAGGACTTTTTAAATTTTATTGAAAAGTACATCTTTACACCTTCATGACTTTTTAAATTTAAATTTTATTTTCTAATTTACTTATTTATATTTATATTCCTATTTTTATTCTTTAGTTTCTTCTATATTATAGGTTTAATATGTTGCTTTTTTATAGCTTTCTGGAATTGAAACTTGGATCATTGAATTTCAGTCTTTTTTTTCTAATATATTAATTTAAGGTTATAAATTTCTTTGTAAGTTCTGATTTACATGCATCACACATATTTTGACACATTATGAATATTATTTTGACTGTATATTTTTATCAATATTTTTCTTTTAGTCTGATTCTCATAAGGGGTGTTTCAATCTAAAAATATTATCTTTAATTTGACATCATTTCTCACCTAGAGTGCAATTAGTGATATATAAATATTTACTTATATCTACTAATAATTTTCTTTACTTGACTCACCTTTTTGTTGTTCCTTTTAAAATTTCTCTCTCTTACTTTCCTTGGAATTAGTCCAATATTTTTTTTATTTATTTTACCCTAATAGCTTGGTAGTGTATATTTGTGTTATGCTTTTAGTAAATGTCCTAAAAATTACATTATGCAACCTTGCCTTATTATATACTATATAGTCCTCTTATAGTCTAAGAAGCTTATACAGGGCAGTCAAAAATGCCACCTCAAAATATAACTGTAAGGAGTTTAGGACATGCTATTCTAAAACATGCTACTTTGATATTTTGAGTTTTAAGCATTTGAAAAACAGAAAATGCAAGAAGTGGCTTTCTTTGAATACCTCTTACCTGCCTAAATAAAGACTGATCCTCTGAAAGGAATTCAATTGTCATAAATCTCCTCCCCAGGAATTTCATCAACCAGAGAAGATTGGCCCTTATCACAAAATACTGAGACTAGAAGTTGATATTACCTTCAGCCAAACTTTGTCATAAACTATCATGCCTCCCATATATTGTAAAGAGAGCCTATTCACCTTTGCTAAAAATTATTTGCTCCCTCCTGAAGACTAGATCTGTGAAAGTTTAAAGTACGTGGTGTGCTGGGAGACTAAATAGTCATCTCAATTAGTGATTAAAGAAAATTGAATTTATTTAAGGAAAAAATGATGGGCTACACAACACTGAGCCAAAGGTTATTGGTTTCATGATGGCAGCAACAATATACTTAGGGTAGTGAAATAAGGAAGGGCATAGAAGAAGCAACAGGAAAGCCTAGGCTGGAAAGCTTTTTCTTGCTGACAAGTTAAAGAAAAGGGGGCCTTTATCATGTTCAGGGGACTGGTGCTGGATAAGCTGCTGTTCTCCATGGCTCTCCTGGTTGCAAGTCTCCTAGGGTCCCTTAGAGCAGTGGCGAGCCTTGGTTTGCCACCCTATTGACTAATGAGTTTCCAGATGCCTTAGAGGCTGGGGGATATGTGCCTGTGGGGGAATGGCATAGGCGTGCTCCTTGGAGGGAGAGCATGCGCTGAATCCTTTGTCCTAAGTGTATTTAATCTCTTTCTTGCAAGTAGAAACCTTAGTGGAAGTCTCCAGGGAGGGTCTTAATAGAATATTCATGAACTTTCCAGATGTGCTGAATGAGGGTCCTGGTCTCTACTGATTGGTCGGTGCCAAGGGGTCATTAGTCAATGTAGCCGGTCCTGAGGCAGCCATGGCATCACTTGTTTGATTTCGCTGCTTTCCTGAGCCTGAAGTTGAAATACAACTGAGGACTAAGATGTTATCTTTAGGGGATGAAAGGTCAGGAAGTCTAAACTGCCTGCCAGTGATATGGTAGGGCAGGGGAAGTTACCTAGGCAGAGGTGGGCAAACTGCCACGGTTTGCGGCTCTGTTGACTAATGAGTTTACGGACCACTGCCCTAGGGGGAGGTTCTTGCTTTCCTAGGTTTGCCCTTTGCTAGGCAGGCATTCAGGACTCTCTGCCCTGGTGCATTTCTGTACCTGGCCCAACGTTCTTGCTCGGCTTATGTCTAAGAGTCTATCCTTCCCTTTCTCTATTAAGATGGTAGTTAAACTAGAATTCTAAGCCACATCATTTTTACCATTTTTACCATGAGATATACATATTAATAAACTTCTGTTTGTTTTTCTCTTGTTAATCTATCTGCTATTATAGGGATCTCACCTCAGAAGGGTTTGTATACTAATATACTAAGGAGTGGCTTAGATCTAATACTAAGAGAACAGGTCCTTAATTATTTTTCCTTCTCTATATAGAGCAAATTGTATATGAAATTTCAAATTAATGAAGTTTTGGAATCATCAATTTCATCAGCCAAGAAATAATTTTTCTAAAAGTTAATGTTTTTTCATCTCTAACAGAAATACTCATATTACCATTTATTGCATTCTTATAGCATACTTAGTGATCTAGTGAATTTTTTTCCTATTCTCTTTAGAAGGTTTCTCTTGCATCTCTTGAGGATTTCAAAACTTATTTATATAATTTTGCTACTCTACTTATATTCAGATAAAGAATCTTAGAGTAGAGAGTTAAGTATTAACAAAAGAGAAGGGAAAGAAGGTGCATCTAATTATGCCTGATTAACTTTTCAGTCACTCTGGAGAATAACCAGCATCTTTCAGCCAAACAGAGCAAAACATCCTGCCTAGTCAACTAGACTGGAAAGGAGCTTTACAGCCACTTGGAGGGGGCGGGGTAACTGGCATCTTTCCATTGGATTAGCCACCCAATTAATGGGGGAGCGTGTGTGTGTGTAGGGGGGGCGGGATGGAAGTGGGGACAGTGAAAAGGAGGAGCACAGAACATGCCTTCTTCAGAGCATGCCCCTGTCTTTCCTTCTCTCCCCAAGGACTTTTTACCTTCTTTTTTCCCCTAAACTCTAAGGGTCCCCATGAGACTTGCAATCAGAGGAGCAGTGAGAAGTGGCAGAGGACTCTGCTTTTGCCTCTGTAACTTCCTTTCCAGAGTCCACACAGCTACCCTGCCTGTTCTCTCTGCCTCTCCACTTGCTGCTTTTCACTCTAAATCTTACTACTATCACTTAAAAACCCTCCTATGTGAGTGTCCCTGAAATTCTTTTCTGGTGCCACAAGTAAAGAACCTATTTCCTTCGGTAACATCAGCATTTTCCATTTTTAAAAATTGCTTATTTATGTAAAAAACCTAAACAAATGCCTATCTAAAATCAGTGTAATTGCTGATAATGATTATTGCTTTGTCACATACACTAACAAGAAGATTTAATTTCCAAAGACTAGAAAGCTCTTTTGGCAGTTAAATGACTTGTTATTTTTATGAGAATTTGTGTCATAATTCATATTCAAGAATATTGCCAAAGTGTAAATTATCTAATCTATAGTTTGTTGCAAAATAAGTTGTTAGAGAAGCATTATTAGCTAATTGCACCTCTCTCTCTCTCTCTCTCTCTCTCTCTCTCTCCCTCCCTCCCTCCCTCTCTCTTTTTCTCTCTCTGTGTGTCACTCCACACTTGTATCTACTTGGTAACAAGTGCTGATTCCTTTCCCAAAAACCTATTATTTTATCGCTTAACAAGCTGATACCTGCTGATAAGATGGCTTTAGTTTTAAGTGATAAATTATCTTAATTAACTTTAATTGTATAGAGACAATTTTATGCAAATGAGACATTTAAGAAATAGAAGCATAAAGATTTAATGGGAAGGATGCATGAGACTAAGGAGAAATAAATTTTTTTATATCTTTTGAAATTTAAAATTGATGATAATGTTGAATGTAACAATTAAAGATAGAGTGAGAAATAAAGGAATAATTTGCATGACTTCTGATCAGAACTTTGGATACTGAATGAAAAAAAGGAAAAAATACATAGCTTGCTTTTTTATGTGTTTGTGGTTCTGAAACAGTTTTCTCTCTAAGTATTTTTTGGTGCATATTTGTTTCCTATAATTGTGACTGCACCTAGTTCATACTAAAAATTGAATGCCTATGTAAGAGATTTTCATAGCACTATGCTGCTAGCTTATATTCTCTATTGGGTTTAGTTATGGTCATTACTAAGGTCATGGCATTTCTTAAAGATATATAGATATATTTAAAAATGTGATTAACAATGTCATTTGAAAATACCTGCAAGCCTGGGTCTCCTTCACTGCTCTTCCCTGCAGACCTGGTCATGCCCAATTTCCCTCCTCAGCTGACCTCGTCACCCTGCTGGCCATCTTGTGGTGGCCATCTTGTGTCCACATGGGGGCAGGATCATTGACCACATGGAGGCAGCCATCTTGTGTGTTGGAGTGTTGGTCAATTTGCATATTACTCTTTTATTAAATAGGATAGAGGCCTGGTGCATGGAGCTGGGGGAGAGGCAGCTGGTTTTTCCTGAAAGGTGTCCCAGATGAGAGTGGGGATTTCTTTCGGCCTTAGCATGGACGGTTTGCAGGCTGGCCATGCTTCTGAACCACCAAAGCAGAGCCCCTGGTATCTAGCATTTATTTATCTTCTATAATTGAAACTTTGTAGTCTGGAGTGGATGCCTAGGCCATCCAGGGTGTGTGGAAAACTTGGCTTCCTCCATTACCGGGGAAAGCCAAGCCTCTGGCTCGCTCTGTGGCCGCAGCCATCTTGGTTGAGTTAATTTGCATACTCGCTGCTGGTTAACTGGTAGGCGTGGCTTGTGAGTGCAGCAAGTTGTATATTACTCTTTTATTAGATAAGATATGACTTAAAGTCAGGAAATGATAATTGCTATAAGGAAAACTCATTGGTGTCAGGGAAAAGAGAGCAGCAGGGTGGTTTTAGTTTAGTCTGATGGGGAATGGGCTTTCTGAGGCAGTGACATATATGAAGTGAAGTTAGTGTGAAGATTAAGGAAGATAGAAGGAGCAGCATGTGGAAAGTCCTTGAGGTGGGAATTCAACTGTGTGTTAAAGATGTAGCCTGAAGGCTAGAGCACAGAGAATAAGCTCAAAGTGAAAGGAGTAGTCATTAGAAATGTCAAGATCTCAGCCTCAACAATATGTTTAGAAGTCTTTGGAGAGCTTTGAGAGAGGTGTGAAATGATCTAAACTCTGTGTTTTAAAAATCACCATGGATGGTCCCTGGAGAATTGTCAGTAATCAGACATTTGCTCCTTTGCTGGAGTACCCGCATAGTGATTAAACAACACCAGAGCATAAAGGCTCAGCTCTCTCACCCAGCTTTGTCATTCCATCTTCAGAACTCCTTGCACAGTGATGAAGGCTTCCCTTGAGATTGTGTCACAACTGCAGAAAATTGTTTCTCTGCCCAGTTGTCGCAAGTATATCCCTGGAAAGATCTGGGGTATTTATCTAAGGCATCCATTTTGATCAACTTTAACCGTGCAGGTGTTGGGACATCCAAGTAGTTGCTAGAAAAAAAGCTACTCTATGCAAGCAGGACCAAGGGCAGGCTTAGGACCAAAAAGACCAGAAACTTTAATTTCAATTTTAAGCATATGCAAAAGGATTCAACTAACTGCTGGAGGAATTACACCACATGAAACATATGCAGTTGCAAATCACACAGCATTTTATTACTCACATAATTCCTGGTGTTGCGGATACAGGATACAGGCTTACTGGGGATCCTGGTGGTGCTGTCCTCTGGGGTCCAGCAGCTGGGCTAGTTTGGTCCAGATGCAGGGGGCCGGCATTCCTCACCTGAGAGTTTAGGTGCATCTCACTCAGGAGGTACCAGCTGTTCTTCTGTCATCTGGCAGAGAGAGGAGCATGAAGTGGCGTCACTTTCCAGACTGATAAGCGAGCACTATTGGCTGGCCAGGACCTATTTTTAAAGCCTGTTTCGTACCTGCACCAGTTCAGGTGGCTATTAATGAATTATGTTAATGCACACATGTTAATATCAAATAGTATGAGGAGCTACATGTGGTTATCTAGGGAGAGTACATCACTCACACAAATGGTTATCTTAGCAAGTCACTCTGAGTCAATAACTGAAGTTCAAATCCTTATCTATAGGGTACATGCTTCAGGGCAGTGGGGAATGTGTCCTTAATATCTTATTTTACATTTTACGAAATTTAACTCAAACATTTAAAAAAATTTTAAAACATTTTATACAGTTTTAAAGAATTTTTAAATATTTCTATATGTTACTACAATACCAGTGCTAGTTCCTTCTTTCCTTTCCACAGGTTTTGATTCTAAGAGGTTGTCCTAAAACACCTCCTGAGTGTACACATGAGAGGAGTGATGCCTTTGCTTAATTGTCATCTGCTCAACCTTCACATATTATTGGATATTGATAATACCAATGTCTTTTTGAAATTGTTTCTTTTCTTGGCCACTACGACACTCTGCTCTTGGTTGTCCTTATCTCCTATGTCTCCAGTGTTTTATCAATGTAAATGTTCTGTGCTGAGCTCATTAAAATATACTCATTCCATTATGTGTGTCTCCTGCCATCTTATTGCTCAGTTTTTCACTCACCTGTGGCCTCACACATTCCCATTATCTTACACTGTGAATTTCAGACCCACACTGAACCCTATGTGCTGTAGGTTGAGTTCCCTGGAAGGAAGACTCTGAGATGGTAATTAGTATGCAGGAAGATTTTTAAGAATAAGAATAAGCCATAATAAGAATAAGCCATGACAGGACACAGTAAATTTTTTTTGTCAAAAGACTGTTAATTGGTGGAGCAGAAAAATGTGCTACATAAAGTATATTTGTATTACACCGAGTTTTTTTTTTCTTTTTAAGGTCATTAATGACATTTCTACAAAGAAAGTAAGGAAGTGAATCAGAGGCAAGCATAATTATGTAAATGTATGTGTGGATGCCTGTGTCTAAGGATATCAAGCCAATATGCTTGAAGGCTGTTTCTTGTTCACTGACTTTCTTTAAGATGTAAAAGGAAATATTAAAGGAATTTGCAAGACAGTTTTTTTTAATTCTTTTTTAAAATTTCTTTATTAAATTATTACATATGTGTCCTTATTTCCCCATTACCCCCCAACTCACCATTTGTACCCTCACACCCCTGTTGTCTGTGTCCATTGGTTAGGCTTATATGCATGCATACAAGTCCTTTGGTTGATCTCTTCCCCTTATCTCCACCCTCCCCTACCTTCCCTCTGAGGTTTGATGGTCTAATTGATGTTTCTTTGTCTCTTGATCTGTTTTTGTTCATCAGTTTATGTTGTTCATTATATTCCATAAATGAGTGAGATCATGTGATATTTATCTTTCTCTGACTGATATTTCACTTAGCATAATGCTCTCCAGTTCCATGCATGCTGCTGCAAATGGTCAAAACTCCTTTTTTACTGCAGCATAGTATTCCATTGTGAGATGTACCACAGTTTTTAATCCACTTATCTGCTGATGGGCACTTAGGCTCTTTCCAAATCTTAGCTATGGTAAATTGTGCTGCTATGACATAGGGGTGCTTATATCCTTTCTAATTGGTATTTCTAGTTTCTTAGGATATATTCCTAGAAGTGGGATCACTGGGTCAAATGGGAGTTCATTTTTAGTTTTTTGAGGAAACTTCATACTGTTCTCCACAGTGAATGCACCAGTCTGAATTTCCACCAGAAAGCCCACTGCATGGGAGGATATTTTTGCCAATGTTATCACCGATAAAGGTTTAATCTCCAACATTTACAGGGAACTCATACAACTTAACAAAAGAAAGATAAATGACCCAATCAAAAAATGGGCAATGGACCTAAATAGATACTTTTTGAAAGCGGACAGAAGGAATGCCAAGAGACATATGAAAACATGCTCAAAGTCACTAATCATCTGAGAGATGCAAATCAAAATGACATTGCGGTACCATCTCACACCTATCTGAAAGGCTATTATTAACAAATCAACAAATGACAAGTGCTGGCAAGAATGCTGAGAAAAAGGAACCCTCTTGCATGACAGTTTTAAATGACATCAAACTCAGGGTTTAAAAACTATGTTGGGTGATAGATTCAGGTTTCATGAAAGAATAATTGACCAAATCCCATAAGATAAAGTTTAATTCTGACACGTGTTAGGTCCTTTATGAGTACCTCCAAAGCAACTACCTAGGTACACTAGTAGAATAAGGGAAACTGGACTTAACAGCAGCAAAATCTGCTAAAGGCAGATCTTGACTGACTACACCTGACAGTCACCTGAGAGGAATTTTCAATAATCCCGTACACTGGCTCCATCTCAGAAATGTATGTTAATTGATCTGGGGTAAGGCCCAATCATGAGTAGTTTTTAAAAGCTTTCACTTCTATGCATATGAATAGCCAAGTTTCATAATCATGAGTGTTTGGTACTCTATGAGTTAGCTGGGGGTTATCACTTCATCTTCTATAGAAAAAGAAAAAGAATAGGAGAAATAGAGGTTGATATAATCTAAAGAGAAGGGGCACAGATTATAGTAGCATGGATTTTGGCGTAGGTAAAAGAGATTTTAGTCCCAGTCCTGCTCCTTTTTTCCCTTCTTTAAGGTGACAGTAATAGTGCCTATTTCTTAGGGGAGCTGTGAGCACTGAATAAGATTTTGCATGTAGAATGCTTGTCGTGAGGCTTGTCATTTAGTCAATAGTAAAAAAATGTTAGGTCATTGTTGAATTGTAGAGGTAGAATTATAAAAAGTAGAATGTGGAAACTGGCCTAGGCAAAACATAATAAACTTTATTTTCCAAGCACCAATCTTCAGGAAACAGACAATCTAATTTCAATTATTGTCATGGATGAACAAACTGAAGATTTGCAAGAAACATTCAAAACCACTGATGGTGTTATTTTGGAAACAAACAAACAAAAAACATAATTGTATTTTAAAGAAAAAATTAGATCCTGTTATGAGAATGAAAGGTTAGATTATTCTGTACAGATATGACATGTAGACATAAGATGGATGGGAAGAAACTAATGGGAAAGGAGAGTCCAACAATCAGAGCCTCTTCCTCAAAATGCACTAATGGCCTTATCACCGATTGGACTGCATATTGTGAGGACATTTGGTGACCTTTGGGTTCAGTGATATTCTCTGATTAAACATTTATCTTCTGTCACTTCTTCCTTTTCTGCCCATTCCAAATTATCCTTCACACTGCTGAAAGTTGCATCTTCTTTACTAAGTGAAGCACAGATAATGGATCTCTTAACTCAAAATCCTGCTGTAGGTCTTTATTATGCACTGAACTAATACAAAGTTACCAGCCTCGCACATGCTTGAAGTCTCCTAGCACATGCTTCCAAGTTATTGTTTTAGCCTTGTTCTAGTTGTCACCTACTGCCACTTCCCAATTCACCCTATTTATACTCAGAAAACATAGCTATATCTCTTCAAATGTATCTGGTCTTCTTCAATTTGTGCTGAAACACTATCTCAACAGCTTTGAGTTGTTCTCATTTTAATAAAAAATTGCAGCTTTCTTTTTTCCCCCTAATGAATATTTTTGGTATAACAAATCTAAAGTATATACTTTAATACCTAGGTTAGGCTTTACTCACATTGGAAATTATGAATTTGAATTCTAATCTCGCAATCTTTAGTCAGCAACCCTATTCCATGACAGTAGATAAGGGATTGCCAAACAGGCACATATACCATCATTCTTTCCTTGTGCTTTTGGGAGATTTTATCAATTAATCTCAGCTTTATTGCTGAGCCCAGATTCAGCCTCACATTCTTCCTCAATATAATATTTCATGCTGGCCCTCTGTTGATGTATAATGATTGGCCTAAATGTTAACATTTTTTCTATTCATGCAAGTGAACTTTAAAATTTTTAAAGGACACTTAAGATATTCATGGATCTACAAATTTTTAAAAAGCAGTGTAACTGTTGACAATTGTGTAAATACTTCTCATTCCTGATGAAGCCTCCGTGTGAAGGGATCATTTTTAAAGTAACAGTTCTAGCTCCTCTCTGCCCTTTACTTGGGCTACTTCAGAGACATGGATGCATTATAAGATTGGTAAATTAAGAAATACTAAACTGAACATGTTCTGTTCAGGTTCTCTTGCAGTTTGGAATGGGCTTCACCCAGGATGCATTGATCTACACTACCCTTCCTGGTGTCCCTTGTAAGGGAGGGTGAGCTACTAGACTTAGTGCTGCTGTCTCAGTGGCTAAGTTGTCATCATTTAAGGTTTGGAAGCCTATTGGCATTTTACCTAAGTTATATGTTTGAGCCTGTAAAATTCCATAGGACTTTTCTGAGTTATTAAAGAGAGTTTTATTCTGGCATGATTTACAAATCAGAGAATGTAGCTTTTGGCATGAACTGAAGACATGCTCTAAAGTGAGAAAAATAAGGCAAGGATTTTAAAAGGGCTGATGATCAAAGGGGGCGGGTTTCTAGGGAAACAAGAGTATAAGCACATCATTTGTTTTCTGATTAGTGGGTATAATTGGACTTTCAATGATCAGCTGACTCAGTGGTCAACCTTGATCTGAAGTATTGATTCCTCTTTGTTTTTGTTTATTTAATTGAAGATTTAACTCCCCCATACAGATGTCCCTGAAAGCCATTTGCTCTCCTTGCATCTGACAATACTGCTCTGCTCTTAAAGCATCTTCATAGCACTTGCCACATTTAATTACACTTGTTCATTTAGTTCTTTCACCACTTCATCAAATGGAACTCTCAGGAGATTAACTTTTGCTGTGAAAGGTTGGATATGGAAGATAATGTGAAAACTCTTCCTTATTGAAACCAATGTCCCAAACTTCAAGTTCAGACAAGGCAGAAACTTATGAATTTGGGGCAAAAACTTTACAACTATGGAAAAAATAAAATATTGGGGTATGCAATATTTAAAATTAATAGATGAGCCCATAAGAAGGGAAGTAGTGTCTCTACAGTCCAAAATGGAAATTAAACTACAAAAGAAAACAGGCATGTTAAACTGATTTGTACCTGTATTGGAGGGAGTTAGATTGGGGTTTTTTTAGTTTCTACAATGTTGAGTCTTTGGTCTTGCAAGGTAAGTTCTTGCTTAGTTATCTAGGATCTTTGAGGAGCTATAAATTTGGTAAAAATTTGGAGTAAAGAAAATTGTGTTTGCCGGCCCAAAAAGATAAAAAGGACACATCTCTTACTTGTAGCTCTCAGATATATTTAATTAATTATCTCAAATTATTCAAAATCTTAGACATAACTTCTTGCAGGTCTGGGAAGAATTCTATATTATACTAGAGGCCCGGTGCACAGAATTTGTGCATGGGAGGTATCCTTCAGCCCAGCCTGCTCCTTTCCAATCTGGCACCCCTTGAGGGATGTCTGACTACAGTTGAACATCACTCTCACAATCCAGGACTGTGGCTTCCAACTGCTCACCTGCCTGCTTTCCTGATTGCCCCTAACTGCTTCTGCCTGCCAGCCTGATCACCCCCTAACAACTCCCCTGCTAACCTGTTTGCCCCTAACTGCCCTCCCCTGCAGGTCTAACCCCCCACAACTGCCCTTTCTTGCAGGCTCAGTGACCCCCAACTTCCTTCCTCTGCTGGCCTGGTCAGCCCTAATTGCCCTCTCTTGCAGGCTTGATCACCTTTAAGTGCTCTCCCTTGCAAGCCTGGTCCCTCCCAACTGCCCTCCCCTGCTATCCTGATTGCCCACAGCTGCTCTCCCTTGCAGGCCTGGTTCCTGCCAACTGCCCTCCCTTGATGGCCATCTTGTAGTGGCCATCTTGTGTCCACAAGGTAGCAGGATCTTTTGACCACATGGGGGGAATCATCTTGTGCGTTGGGATGATGGTCAATTTGCATATTACTCTTGTATGAGATAGGATAGAGGCTGGGTGCACAGGTGAGGGCCAGCTATTTTGCCCTGAAGGGTGTCCTGGATCAGGGTGGCTGTTCTCTTGGGGCGTGGGGTGGCCTACATGAGGGGCCTGTGGAGATTTAAGGCCAGCCATGCGTCCCAGTGTCCCAAGCAGAGGCCCTGGTATCTGGGATTTTTTTACCTTCTACAACTGAAACTTTGTAGCCTGGAGCAGAGCCAAGTCTTCTGCTTGCTCCTTGGTGGCAGCCATTGAAATTTTGTTGCCTTAAGCAGAGGCCTGGGCCCACCATAGTTTGCAGAAATCTTGGCTTCTGCCATCGCCAGGGGCAACCCAAGTTTCCCTTCTGTTCTCTCTGTGGCCATAGCCATCTTGGTTGGGTTAATTTGTAATGGTTAGTGGACGAGGCTGGTGGGCATGGCTTATGGGTGTAGCAGAGGTATGGTCAATTTGCATATTACTTTTTTATTAGATAGGATGCATTTTCCAGCAATCCCCAAGCTGATAAAATAATACAAAAATTGATCCCAGGCTAGTAAAACACTCCAAAATTTAACAGAAGCAAACATTAAGCACCGAAGAAGGACATGCTCTCAAGCAGGCCAAACAGGCTGGCCACAGATACAGCCTCATTTGAGATAAATCTGCAATTCCACACAAAAATCAGTAATCAAGAATTAGTGCAGGGCAAAGCAAAGCAGAATTAAACCCTCTCACAGCTATAAAATTGGTGTGTATTAAGTAATTTAGAGATGCCAGTTGAAAAAAGTACCATCATAAAAATAATAGGCGGGAAAATGGCGGCGGAATAGATGAATGTGACTGGAACTTTGTCGCTGGGCAGAGGGAGAGAGAGCAGCTGAGAGTCGCATGGGGAATGTTTGTTGGCAAGTTAAGAGTCAGTTATCCTCCAGTAGAAGGCGAGGAACTGCTAGACGGGGCTCTCCTGGCCAGGCAGCCCCACTGCCACGGCGTTTTTGTAGGCCGGAGCCACCAGCGCGAACGCGGAGACCACGCCATCCTGCAGAGGGAGGTGGATGTCTGCGGCAGTCTGAAAGTTGTGGCTGAAACAGCCAACGAACAGCCGGAGACCCAGAACACCGCTCTCCAATCAGCACAGACACGTGGCGGATTCAGAAATCCACACGGCACATGGAAAGGTCAGATTTCGCCTGGGATAAGGTGAGGTCTCCTGCACCTCAGAACAGAGACGCACATGCTGTGGGAGCCGGGCTTCGGGAAAGCTGCCTCTGGAGAGGTCCGCGGAGGTGGGCAGGGCATGATCCCTAAGTGTGGAGGCAAACTCTCTGAGCTGTTGACAGAGGGAAGCTCTGGAAAATGACTCGTTTTTTATCTGAGGCAGAGGGACAGCCTGGGAGTTATTACAGTGTCCGGGCTGCAAAATCCCCACAAACCGGCTTTGATAACCACAGAGTAGCAGGATCTGAGCACAGCCTAGAGAGGTCCTGTGCTTTGTTTCAGAGATCAATTCCGAAACACTGCCACCCAGTCGATGACACATAAATTGACCCTCGCAGAACCACAAAAGAATAAAGAGATTAAAACATCAACAGTGCAACACAGGGAACTGCAAGAGTAGCAGGATCTGAGCACAGCCTAGAGAGGTCCTGTGCTCTCACTGCCACCCAGTGGATGACACATAAATTGACCCTCGCATAACCACAAAAGAATAAAGAGATTAAAACATCAACAGTGCAACACAGGGAACTGCAATACGTTCCCTACTGGGAAAAAGGAGTGCCAAGCAGAATAATAGTGGAAATGAATGACCACTCTTTTTTTTTATTTTTTTATTTTAATTTTTTTTATTTTTCATTTTTACATATTTTAATTAGAAGACTATTTTTTTTCTGTCCACCTCAATTGATTTTACCTTTTTGATTATTACATTTTTGTTTTCAACTAGTATTATTAATTACTATTAGTATTTTACCTTTTTGGACATTTTATTTTCATCTTTCCTTTAGCATAATTTTACTGCAACTCAACTCTACATTTATGCCAACACTTTCCTCCTAACTTTCCCCATTTTGTTGTCTTGTTTCTCTTTCCCTTTGCCAACTTTAGTTTCCCCCTATTCTTTCTCTTTACCTGTTTACAAGTCCATACAAAACTCTCTCCTCTTGTCTTCACTAGCCAAAAAGTTGTGTTTTTTTTCTCTATGTCCTTTTGTTACTATTTGCCTGAACAGTGATTATATCGATTTTTGAACTTTTTCCTGAGATTGTTTTAGCTTATTCTACTTGTTTTATTTTGCCTTTTGCTTGCTTTGTTTTTTACCTCTCTTTTCCCTCACTTCCCTCGATACCAGTTGTTATCTGCAGTTTGTATTAATCTCTAGGTACTGGTTGCTGGCCTTTATTGGGAGTAGTGACTGTTCTATTGGAGTTTTCTCCTGACATCTATATTTTGTTCCCCTTTTCTCTCTTATCCACTTTCTTTTCTCTCTGACTTTGTTTCTCCTTCTCTTTTCTTTTTCATCTTTTCCTTTTTTAAAATTTAATTTTATTTTATTTTTAGTTCATTTATTTTTTTTTCTCCCTCTCCCAATTTGATTTTGGCACTTCTTTCCTTTCTTTTCCCCTCAATTTCCTCTTCCTCTTTCTCTATTTACCCCTAATTTGTCTTTCATTGGTGGTCACCTTATTGGTGATTATTAACATCATGAATACATTTCTGTTCAGTGCCTTGTATGCTGTACCGAGTCGTGTTGTACTTTGTGCCTTTGAATCAATGTAGGAGAGAGAACTACATAACCGGACACCTGGAGAAGAAAAACCATGGGCAGAAGAAGAAACAACCTGCATACAACAGATACGCAGGTATCACCAGAAAAGGAAGTAAACAAAATAGAAGAAGAAATAACCCTGCCAGAGAAAGAGTTCAGAGAAATGATCATAAGGTGGATGAAAAGAATGGAAGACAATTTCGACATGGTGAATAAGAGCCAAGAGGAAAGGAAGAAGAGCCAAGAGGAAATGAAGAAGAAGCAAGAAGAAATGCAGAAGCAGCAAGTAGAAATGCAAAAGAGGCAGGAAGAAATGCAGAATAACCTAAAAGAAATGCAGAATAATCAGGAAGAAATGAAAAATGATATCACTGCTATAAAGAACTCAATAGAAAGCATCAAAAGTAGACTAGAAAAAGCAGAGAACCGCATCAGTGAGCAAGAAGACATGGTAGGAAAAAATACCCAAGTACAGCAGCTTCCAGAAAAAAAATGTTAAAAAGCTGGAGGAGAGCCTAAGAGAACTTTGGGATAACATAAAACAAAACAACATCGGCATAATTGGGGTTCCAGAAAGAGTGGAAACTGAACAAGGATTAGAGAACCTGTTTGAAGAAATAATGACAGAAAATTTCCCCAATATAGGAAAGAAAAAACCCACACAAATCCAAGAAGCTCACAGAGTCCCAAGCAAAATGAACCCCAACAAACTGACACCAAGGCATATTATAATTAAAATGGCAAACACCGACGACAAAGTAAGAATCTTAAAAGCAGCAAGAGAGAAACAGAAAGTTACCAACAAAGGAACCCCCATAAGACTAGCTATTGATTTCTCAAGAGAAACTCATCAGGCCAGAAGGGAATGGAATGAAATATACAAAGTCATGCAAAGGAAGGCTCTGAATCCAAGAATATTGTACCCTACAAGACTCTCAATCAAAATTGAAGGTGAAATCAAAAGCTTCACAGACAAAAAAGGACTAAGGGAATATATTACCACCAAACCAACAATGCAAGAAAAGTTAAAGGGTCTGCTGTAATAAAAAGAAAGAGGAAGCGAAGAAGGAACTTGGGGGTAAGGACTAAAAATGGCAACAGATAAGTACTTATCAATAATAACTTTAAATGTAAAGGGATTAAATGCTCCAATCAAAGACATAGGGTAACCGATTGGATAAGAAAACATGATCCATATATCTGCTGTCTGCAAGAAACCCACCTCAGGAAAAGAGATGCACACAGATTGAGGGTGAAGGGATGGAAGATGGTATTTCAGGCAAATGGAAATGAAAAAAAAGCTGGGGTTGCAATACTTATATCTGACAAATTAGATGTCAAAGTGAAGGACATAATAAGAGATAAAGAAGGCCACTTCATAATACTAAAGGGAACAATCCAACAAGAAGAAATAACTCTGGTAAACATATATGCACCCAACATAGGAGCACCTAAATACATAAAAAAACTCTTGGAGAATATTAAGGGAGAGATTGACAGCAATACAATCATAGTAGGAGACTTTAATACCCCACTGTCACCATTGGACAAATCCTCTAAACAAAAAATCAGCAAAGAAACATCAATCCTAAATGACTCACTAGACCAGATGGAATTAATTGACATCTTCAGAACATTTCACCTAAAAGCCACAGAATATACATTCTTCTCCAGTGCACATGAGTCATTTTCAAAGATAGATCATATGTTGGGTCATAAGAAAAGTCTCTTCAAATTCAAGAAGATAGAAATCATATCAAACATTTTCTGAGACCACAGTGGCATAAAACTGGAAATCAACTATAATAAAAACAATAGAAAGAAATCAAACACATGGAGACTAAACAGCATGCTATTAAACAATGACCCGGTAACCAGAGAGATCAAGGAAGAAATAAAAAACATCATGGCAACAAATGACAATGACAACACAACAATACAAAATTTATGGGACACAGTGAAAGCACTCTTGAGAGGGAAGTTCATAGGCCTACAAGTCTAGGGCAAAAACAGGAAACAATGGTAATAAATTACCTAACCCTACAACTCAAAGAGCTAAAACGAGAGCAACAAGAAAAGGCCAGTGTACTCAGAAGGAAGGAAATAGTGAAGATCAGAACGGAGATAAACAACATGGAGACCAAAGAAACAATTCAAAAGATCAACAAAACCAAGAGCTGGTTTTTTGAAAGGATAAACAAGATTGATGGACCTCTAGTCAGGCTCACCAAGAAGCAAAGAGAGAAGACCCAAATAAACAAAATCAGAAATGAAAGAGGAGAAATCACAACAAATCCTGTGGAAATACAAAGAATTGTAAAAAATACTATGAACAACTCTATTCCAACAAACTGGACAACCTGCAAGAAATGGACATTTTCCTAGAAAAAATATAACCTTCCAAAACTCAGTGAGGAGGAAGCCAAACATCTCAATAGTCCAATAACTATGGAAGAAATTGAAGCAGTCATCAAAAAGCTTCCAACAAATAAAAGCCCTGGACCAGATGGCTACACAGGAGAGTTTTACCAAACATTCAAGGAAGAATAAAACCTATCCTGCTCAGACTATTCAAAAACATTCAAGAAGAAGGAACACTTCCAAATACCTTCTATGAGGCCAGCATCACGCTAATACCAAAACCAGATAAAGACAACACAATGTAAGAGAATTATAGGCCAATATCTCTCATGACCATAGATGCCAAAATCCTCAAGAAAATTCTCGCAAATTGGATCCAGCAGTACATCAGAAAGATCATACACCATGACCAAGTAGGATTCATCCCAAGAATGCAGGGATGAAACAATATCCGCAAATCAATAAACGTGATACATCACATAAACAAATTGAGAGATAAAAATCACATAGTCATATCAATTGATGCAGAAAAAGCATTTGACAAAATCCAGCACCCTTTCTTGATAAAAACTCTCAGCAAAGTGGGAATAGAAGGAGCATACCTCAACATCATAAAAGCCATATATGATAAACCCACAGCTAACATCATACTCAATGGGCAAAAACTAAAACCATTTCCCCTAAGAACAGGAACAAGACAGGGATGCCCACTCTCACCTCTCCTGTTCGACATAGTAGTGGAAGTATTAGCCATTGCAATTAGACAAGAAGAAGAAATAAAAGGCATCAAAATTGGAAAAAGAAGAAGTAAAGCTGTCCTTATTTGCAGATGACATGATATTGTACATAAAAAAGCCAAAGGACTCCATTCCAAAACTAATTGACTTAATTAATGAATTTCGCAATGTAGCAGGATTCAAAATTAATGCTAAGAAGTCTGTGGCATTTCTATACACTAATAGTGAAATTACAGAAAGACAGACTCAAAAAGCAATCCCATTTACCATCGCACCAAAAAATTTAAGATATCTAGGAATCAACCTAACTAAAGAGGTAAAAGACCTATATGCAGAAAACTACAAGACACTGAAAAAAGAGATAGAGGAAGATGTTAACAGATGGAAGAGCATACCATGCTCATGGATTGGGAGAATCAACATCATTAAAATGTCCATACTACCCAAAGCAATCTATAGATTCAATGCACTACCCATTAAAATACCAACGACATATTTCACAGACCTAGAAAGAATTCTTCATAGATTCATCTGGAACAAAAAAAGACCACAAATAGCTACAGCAATTCTGAGAAAGAAGAATAAAGTAGGTGGGATCTCAATGCCAGATTTCAAGCTACACTACAAAGCAACTGTTGTCAAAACAGCCTGGTACTGGCACAAGAACAGACATATAGACCAATGGAAAGAATAGAGAACCCAGATATCCACTCAAACCAATATGCTCAACTAATATTTGACAAAGGAGGCATGAACATTCAATGGAGCCAAGATAGCCTCTTCAATAGATGGTGTTGGGAAAATTGGACAGATACATGCAAAAAATTGAAACTGGACCACCAACTTACACCAAATACAAAAATAAACTCAAAATGGATACAGGACTTAAACATTAGAAGGGAACCCATAAAAATACTAGAGTCCACAGGCAGCACAATCTCAGATATATGCCGAAAGAACTTCTTCACTGATACTGCTCCAAAGGTAATTGAAGCTAAAGAAAAAATAAACAAATGGGACTACATCAAAATAAAAAGGTTTTGCACAGCAAAAGAAACCATCAACAAAACAACAAGAAAGACCACTGTATGGGAGAACATATTTGCAAATGTTATCACTGATAAAGGTTTAATCTCCAAAATCTACAGCCAACTTATACAACTTAATAAAAGGAAGATAAACGATCCAATAAAAAAAATGGGCAATGGACCTAAATAGAACCTTTTCGAAAGACGACAGAAGGAAGGCCAAGAGACACATGAAAACATGTTCAAAGTCACTATTCATCTGAGAGATGCAAATCAAAAGGACAATGCGATACCATCTTACACAGGACAGAATGGCAATCATCAACAAATCAACAAAGGACAAGTGTTGGCAAGGATGTGGAGAAAAAGGAACCCTTGTGCACTGTTGGTGGGAATGCAGACTGGTGCAGCCACTGTGGAGAACAGTATGGAGTTTCCTCAAAAAACTAAAAATGGATCTCCCATTTGACCCTGTAATCCCACTCTTAGGAATTTATCCTAAGAAATCACAAACACCAATCAGAAAGGATTTATGCACCCCTATGTTCATAGCAGCACAATTTACAATAGCTACAATTTGGAAACTGCCTAGGTGCCTGTCAGCAGATGAGTGGATCAGAAAACTGTGATACACCTACACAATGGAATTCTATGCTGCCATTCAAAAGAAGGAACTCTTACCATTTGCAGCAACCTAGTTGGAACTGGAGAGCCTTATGCTTAGTGAAATAAGCCAGTCAATGAAGGAGAAGCATCACATGATCTCACTCATTTGAGGATAATAAAGAACATTATAAACTGATGAACAAAAGGATAGATACAGAGGCAGTAAAGCTTCAAACAGACTGTGAAATTACAGCAGGAAGATTAAAGTTAGGTGAGGTAAATAAGAGTTCAATCAAAGGACTTGTATGCATGCATATAAGCATAACCAATGAACATAAGACACTAGGGGGTTGGGTTATGCCTGGGAGGGAGGGGGGACCATGGGGAGATATGTATAAAAAAATTAAAAAAATTAAAAAAAGAACACTGTTGAAATTAGAAATAAAAAATTAATAAATAAAAGTGAAAAAAATAATAGGCATATTTGAAACACAATTAGATATTCTTCTAAAAATAAAATAAAATCACAATCAATGAATTAAACTGCAAAATAAAGACATGTGAAGTAGAAATTCATGAACAGAAATATAAACCTGATAAGTTCCTCATAAAGTATACAAAATATTAAATATGCAGGAGCACACAGGTGAATATTAAAGACATTAAACTGAGGCTTTGGTGGTTCAGAGAATGTCCAACAGAAGTACTTTAGCTACCTCTTTAAGCATGAGTTGATTAGGTGTACAAGGGAATGGAGCCATTCAAGGAAAAGGGAATAGAATGGGCAAATTCATACAGGTTGATAGACTTAGAGAGATGGTAAAAGTGAAAAAAAATATAAGATACATGGATAATAGAATGTGGAAGTCCATCGTATATATATCTATCTAATTGAAATTCTAAAAGTAGAAAATGATAATATAGGAAACTATTAAAAGATATAACAGTGTCAAATTTAAAGAAAGATATGGTTGCCGAAAGACTTGTATGCATACATATTAGCATAACCAATGGACACTGACCCTGGGGTGGTGGGGGCTTGTCCTGGGGAGTGGGAGGATGGGGGGTGTCAATTGGGAAAAGGAAACATATGTAATACTTAAACAAACAAACAAAGACATGGTTGTGCTTTTATTTTTATTTATCTCAAAGTTTGTTTTTTTTAATTATTATTTCCTCTTTGACCCATTAGTTGTTTAGAAGCATATGATTTATCTCCATGTACTGGGGTTTTTCCAGTTTTCTTCCTATAGTTAATTTTTAGTTTCATGCCATTGTGGTCAGAAAATAGCTTGATATAATTTCAATCTTCTTGAATTTATCAAGGTTTGTTTTGTGATCTAGTATGTGATCTATCCTGGAAAATGTTCCATGTGCATTTGAGAGAAATGTGTAATCTGCAGTTTTTGGATGAAATGCTGTATAAATGTCTACTAAGTCAAATCGTTTAAGGCTATTGTTTCCTTATTAATTTTCTATATGGATAGTCTATCTGTTGAGGAAAGTGGAATAGTAAAGTCCCCAGCTATTATAGTTTTATACTTGGTGCTGCTATGCAAGTATCTACAACTGATAAATTCTCTTCTTTTTAAAAGAAAATTATCTTGCCCTGGCAGGTTTGGCTCAGTGAATAGAACATTGGCCTGCAGACTGGGGAATCCCGGGTATGGTTCCAATCAGGGGCATGTGCCTTGGTTGTAGGCATGTCCCTGGTAGAGGGTGTGCAGGAGGCAGCTGATCAATATTTCTTTCTCATCGATATTTCTGGCTCTCTCCCTTCCTCTCTGTAAAATATCAATTATATATATATATATATATATATATATATATATATATACACATTTTAAATTATCTTTACTGTTGAAAGTATTACAGATGTTTCCTTTCTCCCCCATTAATCCTCTTCACCCCATTCTACCCCCTTCCTAGACCTTCAATGCACTATTGTCTGTATCCATGGGTATGTATATATGCATATTTTTTGGTTAATCTCTTCCTGCCCTCCACCCTTCTCTGTGAAATACATAATCTGTTGCATGCTTCAATGTCTTTGGTTCTATTTTGTTCATCATTTTATTTTGTTCATTAAATCCCACATAAAAGTGAGATTGTGTGATATTTGTCTTTCTCTGACTGGCTTCTTTCACATAACATAATACTCTCTATGCTATCTCAATGGGAAAGAGATCCTTGTTTTGTATAGCTGCATAGTAAAGTGTAAATGTACCACAGTTCTTGTTTGTTTGTTTGTTTTGGGGTTTTTTCTTTTTTATCCACTCTTCTGATGGGCACTTGGACTATTCCCAAATCTTAGCTATTGTAAATTGTGCTGCTATGAACTTGGGGTGCATATATTTTTTCTGATTGGTGTTTCAGGCTTCTTAGGATATATTACTAGAAGTGGGATCATTTGGTCAAATGGCAGTTAAAAAATCTTCTTGAATTGACCCCTTTAAAATTATGTGATGATTTTTGATATCTTTTGAATTTTTGTTTTAAATTCTCTTTGGTTCAGTACGAGTATTGCTATCCCAGCTTTATTTTTGTTTGGAATATATTTTCCATTCTTTCAGTCTGCATGTATCTTTAGATTTAAAGAGAGTCTTTTGTAAGCAGCTTGTAGGAGAGTAATTTTTTCTTTCTTTTTTTAAAATTATTATTATTCAGATTATTACATTTGTTTCTCTTTTTTCCCCTCCATAGTTCCCCTCCACCCGGCTCCCACCCTTACCTCCCTCCCATTGACCTCATCCATAGGTTTATGATTTTTGTCCAGTCTCTCCTTGTACAGCCCTCCCCCTTCCCCCTGAGAATTATCAGTCCACTCCCTTTCTGTGTTCCCGATTTATTATATTCACCAGTTTATTCTGTTGATCAAATCTTCAATTCCCTTAATTTTCAGATTCACTTGTTGATAGATACGTATTTGTTGTTCATAATTTTTTACCTTTTATCTTTTTCTTCTTCCTCTTCTAAAAGAGTAGTTTCAGCATTTCATATAATACTGGTTTGGATTTGATGAACTCCTTTAGTTTTTTCTTATCTGTGAAGCTCTTTATCTGACCTTCAATTCTGAATGATAGCTTTGCTGGATAAAGTATTCTTGGTTGTAGGTTCTTGCTATTCATCACGCTGAAAATTTCTTGCCACTCCCGTCTGGCCTGCATCATTTCTGTTGAGAAATCAGCTGACAGTCATATGGGTGCTCCCTTGTAGGTAATGAACTGTTTTTCTCTTGCTGCTTTTAATTCTCTCTTTTTCTTTTGCTCTTGGTATTTTAATTATGATGTGTCTTGGTGTGGTCCTCTTTGGATTCCTTTTATTTGGGGTTCTGTGTGCTTCCTCAACTTGTAAGTCTATTTCTTTCACCAAACGTGGGAAGTTTTCAGTCATTATTTCTTTAAGTAGATTTTCAGTATCTTGCTCTCTCACTTCTTCTGGCACCCCCATAATTCTGATGTTGGCACGCTTGAAGCTGTCCCAGAGGCTCCTTACATTATTTTCACATTTTTGGATTCTTTTTTCTTCTTGCTTTTCCAGTTGAGTGTTTTCCGATTCTTTATATTTCAAATTTTTGACTTGATTCTTGCCTTCTTCTAGTCTGCTATTAGGTCTCTGTACAATATTTTTTAATTCAGTCAGTGTATGTTTAATTTTTAGTTGGTTCTTTTGCATGCCTAGTTGGTTCTTTTTCATCTCCTCTTGGGTCTCACTAAATTTATCCACCTTTTCTAGGAGATTCTTGAAAAACCTTATAAGGGTGGTTTTGAATTCTATATCTAGTCGTTTGTTTTCCTGCATTTCTTTTGTTTGTGATCTCTTCCTTTGTCTTGGCATTTTCACTATGCCGGGAGAACTTCTGTGTTGGATTCAGGCTTATGATACCAGACTAGCAAAACTGCAGAAGCCTCTCTATTGAGCTTGAGATGGGTGGAGTCTCAGGGCTTAATGGATCACCTTGCCTTCCAGTTGGCCCTGCCCTACTTGGGCCCTGAGTCTCACGTGACTAGGTAATGGCTGGAGCAGTCCCTTGCTTGCTCGCTCTTGCAGTGCCTCTAGACTGCCGCCTTTCCGGCTCCCCCGTGCTCTGGGACTGTATGAGTCTGGGTCCCCAGGGTTTCACCTGAAACTGGGGTTTAGTGAAGTTAGAAGTGGTGCAGTTGGGAGGGTCTAACTCCCACCCACTCGTGAAAGCCAATGGCACAATCAGAAGCTGGCCCTCTGCGAGCAGTGCCATGCATGTCACCAGACTTCTGATCTTTTGCGACTCCCCTAAATTTCCATGCACTTCTCCCTTTTCACAGTCAAAACTCCCCCGTATGAGTTCCGGCTGGATCTGGGTTTTAGTGTTGCAGGATAAGGGGTTCAATGCCGTTGAGAGCCTTGGTCTCCTTCCCACCAGAGAAAGCCAGCCAGGTTCTCTGGCACCCGCTCTCTCCACCAGCGCGTCTCCGTAACTCAGCTTTTTGTAGCTCCTCTGGGTCTCTCTGTGAGCCCCTCTTTTTCCTTCTAGTTGTAGAATTTCCACTCAGCTAGCTTTCCTGTGGTTCTGGATGATGTCCGTTCTGTCTTTTTGTTGTAGTTTTGAAATTGTTGTGCGAGGCAGCAGTGTAGGTGTTTACCTATGCCGCCGTCTTGGATTCTCCCAGGAGAGTAATTTTTTCAAATCCATTCTGTAACTCTGTCTTTTTATCAGGACATTTAGTTCATTTACATTTGAAGTAATTATTGCTAGATATGTGCTTATTGTCATTTTGTTCATTGTTTTTCAGTTATTTTTATTATTCTCTATTCATATCTTCCCTTGATATCTTTTTATTTTTTATTTTTGTGGAGGGGTGTGTGTTTTCAGTATATGTTTTTTTATTTTTTTATTTCTGGTTACCATGAAATTCATATCTATCTATGTTTATCTATAGAAGTCTATTTTAATCTGATAGGCATTTAAGTTCAGTTGTATTCTAAAAACATTAGGTTTTTACTTCCTCCTCCACTCTTCATGTTTTTAATATCATGTTTTATATTTTTTTCTTTTGTGTATCCCTTTATTATTTATGGTAGTTATAGATAACTTTGGTACTATTATCTTTTAATCGTTATATTAGCTTTTTAAGTGGTTGATTCACTGTTTTTTATGGTATAGTTGCCTATACCAGTGAGATTTTTTTCTTTCTTGTATTTTCTTATTTCTAGTTATGAACTTTTCTTTTTTGCATAAAGAAGGCCTTTTATGATGTCTTGTAAGGCCAGTTTAGTAATTGTGAACTCCCTTAGTTTTTGTTTGTCTGGGAAAATTCTTTGTATCTCCTTCAATGTAGTCAATAATATTGTGATAAGTTTGTAAATGACAGATGATTACTATAATTAGTGGGTGGTCGTTCACATTGTAAGGTAAAAAATGTCAGATTACTATATTTTATACCTGAAGCTAATATAATAAATATAATATTACATACCAACTATATTTAAATTAAAAAAAAATAATTAAACATACTGTTTTAAAATATATTTTTAAAGGAAAGAAAGACATGGACTCTCAGATTCAAGAATTCAATTCAAATAAAAATAAATACACCTGGGTCCAGCCAGTGTGGCTCATTGTTGAGTGTCACCTATGAACCAGGAGGTCACAGTTCCATTCCCCACTGAGGCATATGCCCTGGCTGCAGGAGGGGGATGCAGGAGGTAGCTGCTTGATGATTCTCTCTTATCAATGATGTTTCTCTCTCTCTGAAAATAAAAACATATTTTAAAAAATACACATAGAAATAATAATAGTGTTAAAGCAGAATTCTCAACAGCTAAATTAGATGTCAGATATAATAAAATATCATTATAGATAATAAATACTTGAGAGAGCAGAGTTTTATATCAATATTCCAGAGAGAGCATAAAGTAGGCATAGGCAAATATGGACAGAGTTTACTTTTAATTCATCTTCGCGGCATGCCTTTTTCTAAAACACTGCACATTACTGGGGTCAGGGAATCTAATGGATGGCTCTTCTAGGCTAGGGACCATTCTAGGCATTAGGGATATATAAGTGAGAAAAGCAAAAACATCCCTGCCACCTTAAAGCTCACATCCTAGTAGGGGTAAGCAGACATTAAAATAGCCATAATATAAATAAGGTATATAGTATATTAGAAGGTAATAAATGCTATTGAATAAAGTGGGATAAAGTTGATGAGAACTGTGGGGGTTAAGATATGTGTCTCAATATTAACACGGTCAGGAAAGGCTCTAACTAAATAAAGTTTGAGGTTGAAAGGAAACCAGAAAAATAGTTATCTTGGGAGAAGTGTATTATAGTTAGAGAGAACAGGCAACACAGAAGCTATACAGCTAGATTATAATTGGAATCCACCAGGAGCAGCAAGAAGGCCATCATCACTGCAACAAGGTCAGTAGAAGACAATAGAGGAGACAGTACAGAGTTTTTAAAAGAAGAGTGATATGATTTGAATTTGTGTTTTAAATATTACTTGAGGCAACAATTAAATGAACAATTGTATGACACATGGCAATTGACTAAGTACCTCCATATTCAGTATCTCATGTGATGCTTATAAAATCATGAGAATGATTGAACAGACATAAATTTTATCTTCAATTTACACAGAAGATACTTTGATTCAGACAGGAAAGTAGTTTTCTATAACCCACATTACTAGGATTACATCACAAAGTGAAAGTTAAACAAGATTGTTTTGCCTCTATTCCATAGTTCTGATTATACTTGGTCATAAAGTTACAGCATGATTGAAGTTAGAATTGAATAATGGCAACAATCATGTACAAAATGCTTGTTTTCATAATCACTATCCAGTAGCTGACTTTTCACCCCCAACACTACACACACACACAGATGTGTGCATAAAGCCAGCCAGCTATCTATCTATCTATCTATCTATCTATCTATCTATCTATCTATCTACCTATCTATTATCTATCTATCTATCTATCTATCTATTATCTATCTATCTATCTATCTATCATCTATCTATCTATCTATCTATCATCTATAAAAACCTAAGCAACCAAACGATCCAATGACCAGTTGCTATGATATGCACTGACCACCATGGGGAAGATGCTCAATACAGGAGCTGCCCCCTGGTAGTCAATGAATTCCAACAGCGGGAGCACCACTCAGCTGACTGACCGACCTTCCTGGTGCCCCACCAGCCTGGCAGCAGCCACACACTCCCTAGTAGCCCTGCAAATCCAATTTCTGGAGAATGGAACCAGGCATCCATGGACCTGCCCTGCCAGTACAATCCTGACAGCACCAGTGTTGCCAGCATCCTGGAAGTCAGCCTCGGGCACCGTGGCCACTTCCCTTCCCCCCTCCACAAGGAAGAAACAATATAAAATCAGCTGCCAGAAGGCATCAGACAACTGGCATGAATATCATCGGGACAGATCCAGATCCTGGGCCTGCAAGGGCATCCCAGTGGGCCAATCATATTCTGACCACTTCCCATCCCCTCAGGTTGGGCACTAATTGGGACTGTCTGGGTGCAAGTCCGCGGCAGGTACAGTGGAGCTGAGATAAGCAGAAGCATCAGGCAGGAGCAGCAGGCAGCATTGGACTGCGGGTTTAGGCCTGATTCCCACAGGGTACCCGAGGGACCCCACCCATGCACGAATTTGTGCACCACGCCTAATAAGGAAGGCTGTGGTACATATACTGATTGTATGAAATTTTATTTTGTGCAAATTTGTTCTCTTTTTCAATGATACTTATATAGATGAACATCTTTTGTTTCACTGTAACTGAGATGAATTATATTTTGGGTTTTACATCATTAAATATTATTGCCTTAATTGAGCATCTTATTTTATATTCACCAATTCTACCTTAAAACATAAAAGGTTGAGTGAAAATTCATTTCTTTTTGAGGGGCATTATCAATCCTGACTTTCTTGGATATATCAGTGTTTGCAAAAGCTAACCCTAATACAGCATGTGAACTTTAATCACTGAAATTCTACATTATCCATGCAACTAAATGAGAACATTGTGACCCAGTTTCTCTGTGGATCTGCTTACATTCTGGCTTTCTAGAATTAGCATATAAAATTAACCAGATTTAATTGACTTAAACATATTTTAATTGTGTTAGTCTATAAGAAAAGCCTTTCTTAAAGCTAAGTTATCTTTACAATTAATTATTTTCTAACAGCAGGTTTTTTTTTCCCACTATCAAAAGAAAATTAACAGGAAAATCAAAATTGTCCTATGATGAGAAAACTATCAAACTTTTGTTTGGTTTGAAAAGCAAAATAATACTCATTATTATAGATGTATCTTCAGTATTTATCTGATATTGATATTCAACTGTATTTAAGACATTGCTATATTATATAAAATTATATTAAATTTAAAAATCTGATTTAAAAATGTGTGTTTATTTAACAATCCATAACACAGTTATTTCCAACTTCTCACTAAATTTTTATAACAGGAAAAAAAAACACAAGAAAACTTTACCACATTGAAAACTTACGAGGTTCAAAAACCTTTACAAGTAAGCACTTAGAACAGTGTACTGACAGGTGCTTTACACATTCAGTTCCCTCTGTGTTTCTCTTTTATACTATTCAACTAGTTAATCTCTTTCCTCCTTCAAATTTCAGGTTAAAGACAGATTTCCTTAGGAATATATTTTCCCACCTGCCAATACATCCTCTCTTGGTGCTTTATGAAATATTCATTCAAAGCACTTATTTTACTGTTCAATTTAATACTCATTAGTCTGATTACTTAGTTAATGATGATCTGTACTGTAAACTCAGTAAAGTAAGAAACTGTATTTTTTTTTACCTCTGTTATATCTCTAGAACAGTGGTTCTCAACCTGTGGGTCGCGACCCCTTTGGGAGTCCATTGACCCCATCACAGGGGTTGCCTAAGACCATCAGAAAACACAGATATTTACATTACGATTCACAACAGTAGCAAAATTACTGTTAGGAAGTAGAAAAGAAAATAATTTTATGGTTGGGGGTCACCACAACATGAGGAACTATATTAAAGGATCCCGGCATTAGGAAGGTTGAGAACCACTGCTCTAGAACAAAAAGTGCCTGACATAAAATAGATTCTCAGTAAACTATTTAAAAATGTGAGTGAAGTGTCACATAGTAAGAATTTTATAAATTCATAGTGACAACTAGGACTAGCATAGTATTTTTACTTCTCTATTTTACTATGATGCTAAGTTTCTGAGATTTTAGATTCTTTTGGTTTTTATGTGATTCCCTATATGTTTTTGCATTCACCACATAAAAACTATTCCCTAATTGATTTGGTAGAAATAGTAAAAACCATGTCTAGAGAATGTGATACAGACTTATGCTATTTTTGCATTTTTATTGAACATGAATACTTCTTTCTTTCACCTAAGGTTTTCCCTTTTAATGTCTACTTTTTATATCCTGTCAGATTCTGTAACATTCAGAATACAACAGAGCCTTAGATAGAGAAGGGTTGATAGTATTGGGCTTCTTTATGAGCAATTAAATTCTCCTAAGCAAGCAACTATAGTGGAATATATAGAGCCCTGGGAGCAAAGCATTCTGTACATTATACGTTTCCATGTACTGTACTCAGTCCACAATATCAGAAAACAAGGCACTGGGATAGGATAAATTACTAGGAATTCAGCAGGAGAAACCAAATGAATATGAAAAAGCAAGTATTGGACCAAAGGTTGATCAACACCAAAATGGACAGCTATATAGGATGAAGGCTAATGGTACACTCTTCTTATGGTTAAATATGGAAATATAAATGTATCTAACTCAACTGAGAATGAGATAAGAGGGGAAGAAGAGCAAAAAGAAGAAAAGAGAAGAATAGGTGTGTGCATGTGTGTGTGTGTGTGTGTGTGTGTGTGCATACACAACTTGTAAATAGATAGTGTTTATGAATAAAAGTACATAGTTTTGAAATGTTTTTTAATAAAGAAACCTACAGGAAATTCAGAGAATATATTGTTATTATCCACTATAAACAAAAACAAGGTATCCCATCAATGAAGTAGGAAAAGAAAGTTATGAGCAGAGAAAATGCAGAAGTAAGAAATACCATGAGATTAAGTTAAGAAATGGATGACCTAAGGAATGATTAAAAAACAACAGTAACAACTAAAAGTATAGCAGCAGCTGAAACCGGTTTGGCTCAGTGGATAAAGTGTCAGCCTGCAGACTGAAAGGTCCCAGGTTCGATTCCTGTCAAGGGAATGTACCTTGGTTGTGGGCACATACCCAGTGGAAGGTGTGCAAGGAGCAGCTGATTGATGTTTCTCTCTCATTGATGTTTCTAACTCTCTGTCCCTCTCCCTTCCTCCCTTTAAAAAAATCAATAAAATATATATTTTAAAAAATATATAGCAGAGCCGAGACTGGTTTGGCTCAGTGGATAGAGCGTTGGCTTGCGGACTTAAAGGTCCCAGGTTCGATTCCGGTTGGGGGCATGTACCTTGCTTGCGGGCACATCTCCACTGTGGGGCGTGCAGGAGGCGGCTGATCGATGTCTCTCTCTCATCGATGTTTCTGACTTTCCATCTCTCTCCCTTCCTCTCTGTAAAAAATCAATAAAATGTATTTTAAAAAATTTATATATATATACACACATACATACACACACATATATATAGCAGCAAAGTGAAAATCCACAATGATCACCCCAATGAGAGAATTTTCACTCCGAAATAGCAGAGTTGCAGAGATGAAACTTGGGAGACATTCTTAGATACAATAGAAAAAGCCAAAGACAAAAAGCAAAGATAAAAAATAATGATCAATATGGAGTTAAAAGTTTCTTGACCTTCTTTTATATAATAACTGTTTACTTGAGAAGCACAATAAAACGAAACAGAAAAAATGATAATACCTAATATTGAAAGAAATAGTCATAAACTAAAAAAGATGTGAACATCCAGACTGAAAAGTTCACCTTGCTCTAGGCAAAAATCAGTAAAAAGAGAGCCATAGATTAGATATGTCTAACAATTATTTTGATAATAAGAGTAGAGAATAACATCTATTGGTTTTAGATTAAAAAATATTACTGAGGAAAAGAAAATTCACCTCAGATATCCTCTTTTTAAAGCTAACAAAAAAAGTTGGCAAGCAGAATATAAAGGAACATTGATATAATTTTATCCTATTTTTTTTTACCCAGCTAATTTGTCTTTTATGTGAATGCAACAGATATTCTCAAAAATGCAAGAAAACGCCAAAACCGGTTTGGCTCAGTTGATAGAGCGTCGGCCTGCAGACTGAAGGGTCCCAGGTTCGATTCCGGTCAAGGGCATGACCTTGGGTTGTGGGCACATCTCTAGTAGGGGGCGTACAGGAGGCAGCTGATCAGTGTCTCTCTCTCTCATTGATGTTTCTAACTCTCTGTCCCTCCCCCTTCCTCTCTGTAAAAAATCAATAAAATATATTTTTTAAAAATGCAAGAAAACACATAAAATATACTGGTTTAAAAATTTCTTGACAATATGCTGAAACTGACTAAGAGCTTAATCTAATTGAAAATGAAAGAATGGGAACTTCAGTTTTCCTATATGGAGGAAACTCAAAAGATGAAATTTTTACTATTGAATATGACATTAAATAATATATTGATTAAAACCCCTTTATAAAAATGGACTATTCATATCATTGTAATTATGGACTCTTCATTGTTAAATTATATTAGAAGTTGTGGCTTTAGTTCAAGAAGTCAAATTTGAATAGGAATCTTGATAAAATAGAAAACTTCAATAGTAAGGTAATCAAAATGATAAGATGATGAAGAAATGAAGAGGAATGGTAGAGGGAATCCATCCTATGAATATATGAATGTAATCCTAAGATTTATGGGGAAAAGGAACACATGTCTGTGATCCTCCTAATACAGTACAGCTAAAGAAAAGAAAGGCTCAGCTCAATATTAGAAAGAAATTCATAAACAAAACATATGTGGTATATTGATTGCAATATATTTCAATTATTTCCCTCCTTTTATCCATAACATTTGCAATTTAACTTTTCAAATCCTTTCACCAAGAGCTGTATGCTTTTTTTTCTGTCCCTTAAATCTGAACTGACCTGATGACTTGCTTTACTTAATGGGAATATGGCAGACGTGACAACGTGTCAGTTATCAGTCTAGTCCTCAAAGGGCCTTCAACATGTTCTCTCAATTCCTGAGACTGCTATGTGACAAGCCCAAGTTAGCCTGATAGAGGATAAGAGGCTATGTTGGAGCAAAATGGAGTTAAACAATTGATCCTAACAGAAGCTCTAGAGAATAGAAAGTGTTGATTCCAAATAAGCAAAGTGATTCATAGCTGCAGAACTTGTTGAAAGATACATGATCTAGGCCTTCTAGCCCTCAGGGGCCCCTGAAGACTTTTGAACTAATTAAATGCTTGTTAATATTAACCTTTAAATTTTGGAATAGTCTGTTATCCAATGATAATGATAAATCTATTCAACCATAAAATGAACTACTGCCTGGAATAATAAGTTTCTATTTGCATACTACTAGAAGTATGCTTTAGGAAGAAAAATTATATTAGGTGAACAGATGGAATGGTATAATTTTTCTTATACCATTATTTCTTGCACCTTTACCAACTAGTGGGATTATTTTCTCAGTTCAATATAGAAGCAACTATATATTGTTCCAATCTCTAAAAAGTAAACCATACAAGTAAAGTAATGGAGTATTGTAGCCAGGGATTTATATTTAATACTTATTAAAATAGAAATTTCCTGAGATAAAGAGAGAGAAACATCCATGAGAAAGAGACACATTGGTTGGTTGCTTCCCACATGTGCAGGATGAGCTTGCAACTGAGAATTCATCTTGGAAGACTAGCTGGGGAGAAACCTGATAACCAAGGATTAAAAATGAAGATTGCATAGAGACTGGTAGGAAGGGTGGAGGTGCAAAAAGTCTGGCTAGGCTCCCACAAATAGCAGCTGAAATTCTGGAGAGACATCTCAACTGTGGGGGTAAGAGGTGGACACAGAGAATTCTGAGGTATAATCCAAGCTATGTACCACAGCAAAGAGCACCAGAACTGAGAAAGGTGCCCACATAACATCTGGCTATGAAAAGCAGCAGGGTTGCTTTCTGCCAGGGAGAGATGAATGGAAACACAGGCATGCTCTTAAAGGGCCAATGAGAAAATTTGGAGTGCGGCCACTCTCCTTAGGCTCCGGTAAAGTGAGGACAAAGTGGACAGGAAGCTGAATAAAAATAAGCTATGCTTGGGGAATCTGGGGTTAACGCGCAGAAAGCAGACACTCTGGTTTCCTGGGCTGAGTCATACCCTCATGTAGCAGAGATCATCTTTCTCTAGCCAAGAAGTTTTTGCCTGGAAGAAGATAGTTGACCCACACTATTGGAAAAACCCTTTGCCCCATCCTATGAAGTTGCTGAGGCCCATTAAGAGACTGGAAATAACAATTAGCCTCCAGGCAAAAGCAATTGCCCCACCCTATTGGAAAACCTCTTACCCCATCTGTGGATGATTGCTTAAAGCTACTCTCGACTGAACCCTATCACTTGGTAGGCAGAGGATGGTTTCTAGAGGCTTTGAGTCTTTGCCTAACCTAATTAATCAAAAACAGCAGTTTGGGTCTCCATCACAGACACCATCCCAGACTGCTCGGTAAGGCAAAAGCCAGTGGGAACTCAAGCACTTATAGCTGACACTGACACCTGAGACCAGCTCTGTGGGGAAAAGGAGAACACTCAGAACAGGAACAATCAAGGTGAGAGATCAAGGAAAACCCAACCCCTGGGCTAAGGAGTCCCCAACCATTGAATAACTAGGGGATTCAATCTCTTGGACTTCAATCAATTTACTCAGGGCCAAAAAGGGACAGTGACTTGAATTCACCTGCACTAGACAAGCTCCCAGAAGGCCCAGGATAGACACACCAAGGGACACATCAGAGCAAAATCCAGCAAGCCCCACAAATAGCAGACCCAAAGCACCTGTATAACAGCTTGCACAACTACGTTGGGGTTGAATTTCACTGGCAGCAAGGCAGGGGATATACCTCCCATGAATGGGACATCAGCAATCAAGTCCCAATTACAAAAGGAGAGCCCAAACAATGCACACAAGGGGCATTCAAAGTGCATCCAGCTCAGGTGAACAAAGACTATCCCCTTGATCCAGGAAGACACTTTTTACATAAGGCCAACCCCAAAAGACTGGGAGGCATAGCAGTTCTATCTTTTACATAGAAGCAAATACAAAGAAATAGCTAAAATGGGAAGATAAACAACCTCCAAATGAGAGAAAAGAAGAATATCCAGAAAAACAAACAAACAAATAAGCAACACTAAATGAGAGACAAGAAACCTATCAGAAATAGAGTTCAAAGCAATGATTATAAAGATGCTTAAGGAACTTAGTACAACAACATCAAAAAGGAAATAGAGGCCATGAACAAGAACCAGAAAGAAATAAAGAATGATATATCTGACATCAAGAACAAATTGGAAGTTATTAAAAATAGATTCATGAAGCAGAGGATAGAATCAGCAATTTGGAAGACAAGGTAGAAATAAATTCACAATTAAAGCAGCAAATAAAAAGAAGGAATAAAAAGCAGAAAGATATCATAAGAGAGCCCTGAAACAATATAAAATGTAACAACCATTGCCTTAAAGAAATAATGACATAAAGGTTCCCCAACCTGGTGAAGGAAAATGTCATACACATTCAAGAGGCAGAGTTCCAATCATGAGGAACCCAAAGAGACCCACATCTAGACACATCATAATTAAAATGACAAATGTTAAAGATAACAAGGAAGCAAGAGAGAGACAGAGAATTACCTACAAAGAAGTTCCAATCAAGAAGATTGATATAAATACTAAGCATTTTCTCAGATCACAATGGCATACAATTAGAAATCAACTACAATTATAAAAAAAACATCAAAAACACTTAAATTCATGGAGGCTAAATGGCATGTTATTGCACAATTAATGGATTACAAAATGAGATCAAGCAGGATATTTAAAAACTTCCTTAAAACAAATTGGAAATGAACGCACAATCACCCAAAAGCAGTACTGAGAGAGAAGTTCATACCACACACCTACCTGAAGAAATAAGAAAAAGAACCAATAAAATATATAACCCTACAACTAAATGAATTAGAAAGAGCAGAGCAAGAAAAGCCTAGAGAAAGTAGAAAAAGGAAAAAATTAAGATCAGAGGGGAAATAAATGACATAGAGAATTTAAAAAAAAAGTACAATAGGCCAATAAATCCAAGAGTTGTTCTTTTGAAAAAATAAACAAGATTGATGAACCCCTAACCAGTATCATAAAAAAACAAAGGGAGAGGAACCAAATAAATAAAATCAGAAATGAAAGAAGAGCTGTAACAATAAATAGCACAGAAGTACAAAGGATTATAAGCAAATACTATGAACAACTCTATTCCAACAACCTGGGTAAAATGGACAAATTCCAAAACTCAATCAGGAAGAATCAGAAAACCTGAGTAGGCCAATAACAATTGCTGGTTTTGAAGCAGTAAATAAAACTCTTCCAGCAAAGAAAAGTTTTGGACCAAATGCATTTACAAGTGAATTTTACCAAACATTCAAAAAAGAATACCTATCTCCCTAAAACTATTCCAAAAAATTAAAGAGGAAGGTGTACTTCCAAGTGCTTTTTATGAGGCCAACATTTTCTTAATTCCAAAAGCAGATGAAGACAATGAAAGAAAGAAAATAATCGGACAATATTCCTGATGAGCTAAAATTTTCAACAAAATATTAGCAAATCAGATCCAGCAATATATTAAAATGATCATACACATTGATCAAGTAGGAATTATTCTGGTGATACAAGGCTGGTACACTATTCACAAATTAATAAATATAATACACCATATAAACCAATTGAAAGATGAAAACCACATGATCATATCAATTGATTCAGAAAAAGCATTAGACAAAATCCAACACACTTTTTTTGACAAAAACTCTCAGTAAGTGGGAATAGAGGGATCATACCTCAACATATTAAAAGCCATTTATGACAAACCTACAGCTAACATAATATTCAATGGGAAAAAACTTAAAATGTTTACCTTAACAGGAACAAGACAAGGATGTCCATTTTCACCACTCATATTCAACATAGTACTGGAAGTCCTAGCCACAGAAATCAGACAAGAAGAAGAAATAAAAGACATCTAAATTGAAAATGAGGAAGTAAATTTGTCATTATTCACAGATGACATATGTTATACATGAAAACCCTAAAGACCTCACCAAGAAACTATTAGACTTAATTAATGAATTTATAAAACTAACATCCACAAATTGATGGCATTTTTATACACCAACTAGAGGCCTGGTGCATGAAATTCATGCTTAGGTTGAGGAATTCTCCTCAGCCCAACCTGCACCTTCTTCAATCTGGGATATGTTTATCACAGTCCAGGACCACTGGCTCCTATCTGCTTACCTGCCTGCCTGATCACTTCTAACTCCCCCCCCCTGTTAGTCTGGTCATCCCTAACTGCCTCCCACGCTGGCCTGGTTGCCCCTAACTCCCCCACCCATGAACCTAGTCTCCCCTCACTGCCACTTCCAGGCCGGCTTGGTCACCCCTAATTTACCCCCTTGCTGGCCTAGTCGCCCCATGCAGCCTACTATTCAATAATTTAGTTGCTCCTCACTGCCCCCTTGCTGGCCTGGTCACCCCACACAGACTGCTGTTCAGTAGTTTAGTCGTCCCTCACTAATCCCTCTGCAACCTGGTCAGTCACACATTCTGTTTGGTCATCCATTCAGTTATTTTTGTTGCAATGGTCACTTAGATATATATATATATATATATATATATATATATAGAAGAGTGTTCAGAATGAGAAACTAAAAAAGCAATTCCATTTACCATCACAACAACAACAAAAATAAGATACCTAGGAATAAACTTAACCAAGGAGATAAAAGACCTGTGTTCTAAAAACTATAGGACATTGAAAAAACAAATCATGGGAGATACAAACGAATGGAAGTGTTTACCGTATTCATGGATTGGAAGAATTAATATCATTAAAATATGTATACTACCCAAAGCAATCTACAGATTCAACACAACCCCTATGAAAATAACAATGGCATACTTCACAGAGCTACAACAAATACTCCAAAAATTTATATGGAACCATAAAAACAACAACAACAACAACAACAACAAAACAAAACAAATAACTGCAACAATTTTGAGAAAGAACAAAGTATGAGGGATCACAATACCAGGTATCAAACTATACTAGAGAGCTATTATAACCCAAACAGCCTGGGACCAGCATAAGAGCAAGCACCTAGACTAATGGATCAGAACAGAGACACCAAAAATTGACCCACACCATTAAGGTGAATTAATATATGATAAAGGAAGCAAGGACATACTATGGAGTAAAGACAGTTTCTTCAGCAATGGTGTGGGAAAACTGTACAAACGCATGCACAAAGATGAAACTAGACCACCAACTTACACCATATACAAGAATAGACACAAGATTGATAAAAGACTTGAATGTGGTGCATGAAATCATAAAATCTTAGAGGAGAATATAGACAGTAAAATCACAGACATCTCACATAGCGATAAAGTTACGAATACATCTCTTAGGGTAGTGGTTGGCAAACTCATTAGTCAACAGAGCCAAATATCAACAGTACAACAATTGAAATTTCTTTTGAGAGCCAAATTTTTTAAACTTAAACTTCTTCTAACACCAATTCTTCAAAATAGACTCGCGCAGGCCATGGTATTTTTGGAAGAGCCACACTCAAGGGGCAAAGACCTGCATGTGGCTCGCGAGCCGCATTTGGCCGATCACAGTCCTAGGGCAAAAGAAACTAAGGAGGAAATAAACAAATGATACTAAATCAAAATAAAATGCTTCTTCACATCAAAAGAAACCACCATCAAAAATAAAAAGGGAACCTACTGAATGGGATAAAATATTTGCCAATGACACATTTGATAAGGGGTTAATATGCAAAGTATATAATGTATTCATCAACTCAACAAAAGGGAGACAAACAATTCCAATTAAACAATGAGCAGAAGAGTTGAATAAATATTTCTTCAAAGAGGGCATACAAATAGCCAAAATATATATGAAAAAATTCTCAAAGTCAGTAGTCATCAGAGAAAAGCCAATTAAAACAATGAGATATCACCTCACACATGTCAGAATGGCTATCATAAAAAAAAAAATCAACAAATGGCAAATGATGATGAGGATTTGGAGAAAAGGAAACACTAGTTTCTTGGTAGTGGGAATGCAGTATAGGCACTATGGAAAACAGTATGGAATTTCCTCAAAAACTTAAAACTGGAACTGCCATTTAACCCAGTGATCCCACTTCAGAAAATATAATAAAACTCCAAAATACCAATCAGAAAGAATATATGAATCCCTATGTTAATAGGAGCATTTACACTAATAAAAGAGAAACAAGCAAATTAACTGTCTCTCCACTATGCACATCAGTCAATTAGGAGCAAGTATACAAATTAACCCATCAAACACGGTGGCGGACACAGTGCTGGAGTGAGCAAGAAACTTAGGTTGCCCCCAGCAATGGAGGAAGCCAAGCTTCCCGCTCACCCTTGCTGCTGCTGAAGGAGTAACTGGGGGCCTGGGTCACCAGGGGCAACCCCAGGCTTCCAGCCTGCCCTAGCCTATGCTCAAAGAGGGCCTGGGGACTGGATATCTGGGGCCAACCCCAGGCTTCCAGCCTGCCCTGGCCTTCGCTCAAGGAGAGGTTGGGAGCCTGGGTCGCTGTGGGGTGTGGCCAGCCTGAAAATGGCCCTCAGCCCCTCACCCAGGCTGGCCAGGTATCCCAGTGGGGACCCCCACCCTAAGAGGGTATAGCCAGCCTGAAAATGGCCCTCAGGCCCTTACCCAGGCTGGCTATGCCCCCATGGAGTATAAGAGTCCCCAGTGGGGGGTTTGGCCAGCCTGCAAATAGCCATCAGCACCTCACCCAGGCCACCCCATGCCCCAAGGAAACCCCCATCCTGATCTGGGACACCCTTCAGGGCAAACCAGTCACCCCCCACCCATGCACCAGGCCTCTATCTATGCTAATAAAAGGGTAGTATGCTAATTATATTGGAGGACCCTCCAAGAGACCTTCCAGACATTCTTCTGGACAAAACCATGGTGGCAGGGCCGAGGTAGAGGCAGTTAGAGGCCAAGAGTGAAGGGCAGTTGTGGGTGTTCAGGCCAGTGTGGGGGTATTGGGGGTGAACAGGCTGGTGGGGGGGGCAGTTGGGGGTGAGCGAACCAGCAGATTGGCCAGTTGGGGATGAGCAGGCCATCAGTGGTGGTCAGTTGGAGGTGATCAGGACACCAGGGGGCACAATTTGGAGTGAGCAGGCCTACAGTTGGGAGTGAGTAGGCCAGTGGGGAGAAAAGATGGGAGTGAACAGGCCTGTAGATAGGGAAGGTGGGAGTGAGCATGCCAGCAGGGGAGGCAGTTGGGGGTAAGTTAGCTGGCAGGGGGGCATTTGGGGGTGATCAACAGGGACATTGGAGGCAAGAAAGTTGGTGGCAGGGGGCAGTTGGGTATGAGCAGGCTGGAAGGCAAAGTGGATAGGGGAAATTTAGCAGACAGGCAGGTGAGCGGTTAGGAGCCAGTAGTCCCAGATTGAGAGAGGGATGTCTAACTGCCAGTTTAGGCCCAATCTCTATAAACACCCCATCCCCATGCATGAATTTCATGCACCAGACCACAGTTATTTATAATAGCTAATATTTAGAAACAGCCCAAGTGCCCATTAGTAGATGAATGGATAAAAAGTTATGGGACATTTATACTATGGAATACTATGCAGCTGTAGAAAAAGAGGAATCTCTTACCTTTTGGGATAGTATGGATGGAACTAGAAAATATTATGCTAAGTAAAATAAGGCAAACTGAGAAAGACAAATATCACATGATCTCACTTATTTGTGGAATCTAATAGAACAAAATGAATTGAACAAAATAAAACCTGAAGAAAGGAGGCATGGAACAAACTGTATACCTTGATGTGGGTTTGTAGGGATGAGAAGAGATAAACCAAAGAACTTGTATATTACTAGTGCCCCGGTGCATGGATTTTTGCACATTGAAAGGAAATTAATTAGAAGGTGGCCAATGGGGTGAAAATGAGTGAGACAGGTTAGGCATGTCCTAAAGCAAACCTTCTGTGGTCTCTCCAGGCCCATTTCTACCTGCCAGGTCAGCAGAGATTGGGCCAAAATTGGATCTCCAACATTCCACAAGGGGTCCTGGATTGTGAGAGGGTGATTCTCAAGTGATGAACCCTAGAATCAGGCTCCCTCTTCTCTGCAGTTCAGCAGTTCCTGAATTGAGTGTCTGTCCCCTGGTGGTCAGTGTGTCATTGCTATGGTTGGATGGTCAGATGTCTGCTTAGCCTTTTATATATATACTATATATATACTAGAAGCCCAGTGCATGAAATTTGTACACTCAGAGGGGGGTCCCTCACCCCAGCCTGTGCCCTCTCACAGTCTGGGAGATCTTGGGGGACATCCTTAGTACTGATGCAGGGGTGGGAGAGGCTCCCTTCATCACTCCTGTGCTAGCCAACCATAAACTTTTGCTTCTGGCTGAGCAGTGCTGACCACCAGGGGACATTTCTTGCATCATCATCCTATATAACAAAAGACTAATCTGCAAATCAACTGAATGGTGTAACAACTGGTTGTTATGACATGCACTGATTACCAATGCTCTCAAATGCTCCCCTCCCAGCCAGCCAGCCTGATCACCCTTAATTGCACCCTGTGCCAGTGTGCTCACTTCCAACTGCCCTCCCTGCTAGCCTATTCATCTGCAATGACCCCCTCACTGGCCTGCTCACCCCTATCTCCCCTCCCCACTGGCCTGCTTGCCCCCAGCCCCCCTGCTGGCCATCTCACTCCAAACTGCTCCCCACTCTCCTGATCACCACCAGCTGACTCCCACTGATGGCTTGCTCACTCCCAAGTGGCCCACCTGCTTGCCTATGTACCCCCAAGTGCCCCCACTCCAGCAATATCACTTGCATCGCCCCCTCCCACCCCCCATTGGCCTGATCATCCACAACTGTCTTCCACTCTTGGCCTCTAACCACCTCTACCTCAGCCGCACCACCATGGCTTTGTCCAGAAGAATATCTGGAAGGTCTCCTGGAAGGTCTCCCAGTCTAATTAGCATATTACCCTTTTATTAATGTAGATAGAAGCCTGGTGTATGGATGGGGGCTGGCTGATTTGCCCTGAAGGGTATCATGGATCAGGGTGAGGGTTCCCTTGAGGTGGGGGGAAGCCTAGGCGAGGAGCCTGTGGTAGTTTACAGACTGGTCACACCCCCATGGGGAGAGTATTCCCACTAGAGGTGCATGGCTAGCCTGTGTGAGAGGCTGAGGGCTGTTTTCAAGCTGGCCACACCCTCTTCAGATTAGGGATTCCTGCTGGCATGCTAGGCAAGCCTGGGTGAGAGGTTTGTAGGCTGGCCACATCCCCCAGTGGGGACTCTTATTCCATGGGGGTGTGACAAGCCCAAGTAAGGCCCTGAAGGCCTTTTTTAGGCTTGCCACACACCCCGGCAACCCAGACCCCCAGACACTCCTTGAGAGGAGGCCAGGGCTCCAAGCCCCTCCTTTTTTTTTTTTTTTTTGCCACTCTTTGAGCAGAGGCAAGTGTAGGCTGGAAGCCTGGGTTGCTCCCAGTGATCCAGGTCCCCAACCCTTCCTTGAGCAGAGGCCAAGAAGAAAAAAACACCCACTCAGAATACAAACATAAAAAAAGAATAAAAAATATGAAGACAGTGTAAAGAACCTCTGTGACAACATAAAGTATCTCATTATGAGGATGCCAGAACAAGATAAGTCAAGGCATGATATTGAAAACCTATTTGAAGAAATGACAGAAAATTTCCCCTACCTGGTGAAAGAAATATACTTACAAGTCCAGGAAGCACAGAGAGTTCAAACAAGAGGAACCCAAAGAGGCCCACGCCAAGACATTTTACTTAAAATGCTAAAGGTTAAAGACAAAGAGAAAATCTTTGTTAAAAATATGTTTTTACTGATTTCAGAGAGGAAAGAAGAGGGAAAGAGAGAAGGGAACACCAATGATAAGAGAGAATCATTAATCAGCTGCTTTCTGCATACCCTCTACTGGGGAATGAGCCTCCAACCTGGGCATTTGCCTGGACTGGGAATCAAACCATAACCTTCTGGTTCAAAGGTTGATGGTCAAATATCAAGCCATACCAACTGGAGCAAAGATAGAATCTTAAAAGCAAGAAGAGAAAATCAGTTAGGAAGATGAAGAAGAAGAAGTAGAAGAAGAAGGAGGAGGAGGAGGAGGAGGAGGAGGGAGAGGAGGAGGAGGGGGAGGAGGAGATGGTAATAAATGCATATCTATTAGCAATTGAATCTAAAAATCAAAGTAAATGAATAAGGAATCTAATGAAAAAAATAAACTGATGAATAAATTTGAGGCATGTAGACATGAAAAATATAAGGATGCCAGTTTTTAATATTTGATTCATTTTTCATATATTTATAAATATTAATTTTGGAATTAAAAATATCCTTGTGTAAATGAAATTTACACAGCGTAATGCAAATACCTTTCATTTAAAAAATAATTTGTATTGTTCCAAAATTGTTTTACTACGAATTGAGTTTGCTTAGAACTAGATGTGATTCATTTTGTTAAGTTATCTTATTAGGGTTTGATTTAATTTCACATGTCCTATTACATAACTTGAAATACAATCTTGATTAAAATAATACATTTACTTTTTAATATATTTATTTTTTAAAATTTCTATTTCATAAACATTTGAGATGTAATTTAGTGTATATCTTTAGTGTTTGTTCTCCCTTTACAGCAACTGAAAGGTTAAGGTAAACTAATATTTACAATGTGGCTTAAAAATTATTCTCAGGCATGTTATTTAATTTTTTAAATTAATTTTTATTAATTTTTATACATATCTCCCCATTGCCCCCTCTCCCTCGCAGGCATACCCCAACCCCCCAGTGTCTGTGATCATTGGTAATGCTTATATGCATGCATACAAGTCCTTTGATTGATCACTTATCTACCTCACCTAACTTTAATCTTTCTGCTATAATTTCACAGTCTGCTTGATGCTTTATGATTTTTGTCCTCCTGAGAATTATCAGTCTACTCCCTTTCTGTGCTCCTGATTCTGTTGTATTCACCAGTTTATTCTGTTGATCAAATTTTTAATTCACTTAATTTTTAGATTCACTTGTTGATAGATATGTATTTGTTGTTCATAATTTTTTGGCTTTTACCTTTTTCTTCTTCCTCTTCTAAAAGAGTACCTTTCAGCATTTCATATAATACTGGTTTGGAGTTGATGAACTCCTTTAGTTTTTTCTTCTCTGTGAAGCTCTTTATCTGCCCTTCAATTCTGAATGATAGCTTTGCTGGATAGATTATTCTTGGTTGTAGGTTCTTG
>JAAGEH010000032.1:26160478-26200475 GCA_011751065.1 Lasiurus cinereus
AGTCAATTAGCATATTCCCTCATTGGCTGTGGGAACTGCCATCTTTGAGGGTGGGGAAGTCAATTAGCATATTCATTGTTCATTGGCTGTGGTGCTGCCAACTTTGTGATGGCATGAGAGTCCGTTAGCATATTCCCTCTTTATTTTTTTAAAAATCTAGAACAAAATCCTTCTATGTGTCAGGGAATGATGAAGTTGGAAGGATTTCAGCATATTTATAAAGTAAACTTGTGATTATCTTACTTAAAATGAGACATTCCTGATAGATACCCTGAGGAAAGAGACCTCTAGGTGATGAGAAGGATCTGCTGAGAAGTTTTGAAGTTGATTTGTAATACTTGTTTCCCAGATGGGCATGCATGATCCTCCTTAGTGGTGCTTAGGGTGTATAGCAGCAGGAATTCATTTATTTAAAGACAAGTAATGTTTCATATTAGTGAAATTGGAAAGACTAACAATATGTGAGGGTGTTTCCTCTTCCTTATGTCAAGATCTTCAAATAACTATTATTGCAGAAAACCAAAGAAAAACCAAGCAATGCTTTAAAGAAGAGGATGGACACTGTTTACTACATTGGTGGACTCAGGGGCTAGTTTTCCAAATCTGAGTGCAGAAACACACATGGGGCTTCTTTTTATATCTCCCTGTGGTCTTTGTGCCACAAATATGGATTATGCTTCCAGTCCTTTTCATGGGCCTTGCAAGAAGGCCCCCAAGGCCATATCTGATGGTCTGGCCTGGTACCAGCACTAATAACCCTCCCTCTGGGGCAGTACACTGTTCACAGTAACTGGTTCTGTAAGACCAGTATATGGGAAGGAGGTAGTGACTTAATTATAGGTTATCAAGAATGTACACTGAGCTTGCTGGCATGGATTCAGATCATGAGTCCCCAAATATCAGAGTTACATTGGAATTAGCCCTTTTTAGTCTTCTCATTGCCCCCACCTCCCACCTTGTCCCACAAGCTTCTCTTAGCCTTGTTATACAGCAACTATGGGATGTTATGGTGAACATGGACAATGACTGCTCTTAACTACTTACAGCTGAAAAGGGATGATGACAAAGGGTTTAGCATCTTGTGAGGGATTTGTAGGGAATTCTGGTTTAAAGGCATTTTTGTCCAGTTTGCAGGCAGGCAGAGATAAACAGTGGTCCCACACATATAGAATGTTCCTGCAGGGGAGCACTATGTGGTGTTTTCAGCCTTGAGGGTAGAGTTGCATAGTTCATCTGGGAGGGGAACTGTTGGATGTTAGCCCTGGGTACTGCTGAAACAAATAGGAGCAAGATTAGTTAGCTGCACATTGGCCGTGACAGGACCTATTATTTTTTTTTATCCAATACAATCCCCCCACCCCCCGCCAAATGCATTTGGCATTGGATTCGTAACAGGCCACAGGCTGATAAGTATAGTTAACAAAAATCTGGCTTGATGGGGCTTTCCTCTAGGCTACCTGGTCTAACATATTTGAGTTTCTAAGCAAGGACACATGGCAATGGTCCCTATGAAAGGCAAGTATGTGCTAGCTAATATTATTAGTGGGTTCATGTTATTCCCTCTATTTCTGTTCAGTAAGGGGTCCACAACATGAACCACTAGGACAAAGAGTAGAATTATAGCTATAACTGCAAGGCAGATGTAGCCAAGGATGGCATGACAAGGTGTAGCCCAGCAATTCACAATGAAGCCTTTGTTTCCCTGCTGTATGGGAAGCAGTAATTTTATGGTGCTTCTGTGTCCCAGCAAGAACAGATGAGTTCTCCTCCTGGTACTAGCCTCGGGTTCCAGTGGCATTCATAAAAAGACAAAATGAGAATTATTAGAAAGATAAAGCCAAAGATTATCCAGAAATACCAGAGCATATCACCTTTAGGAGGAGATAAGAAAGAAAGATTAGCATTATGGAGAATTCAGCAGGGCATTTCTGAATTCATTGGAGCAGGTTGATCAGCTGTCTTCTTGAGAGTGATCTGCAGTGGGTGTTCCTGGTCATAGGTTACCTTCCACTCAGGCTGAGCATCACTCAGCTGGTGGGCTGCCTTCACCCAGGAGGGGTGGATCCAGTTATCCAGCTCTGCAACCTTGAGAGCTGTGGGGGGTGGTTAATATGACTGGATAGGGTCCCTTCCAGGTAGGCTTAAGGGGTTCCTTTTTCCAGCCCTTTACCCAAACTTGGTCTCCATCCAGGTTTATAAGAATGTACAGTTGTTCCTAGAGAGATGTGTAGTAGGTCAATAACCCATCGGTGGACCTCAAAGATAGTTTTTACTAGTCCTTGTAGTTGCTTCTGGTTTTCTAAGTTCCCTATTTCCCCAAATCTCCCTTTGGCAGAATTAAGGGAGAGAGTCTACCATATAGACTTTCAAAGGGAGAGAAACATACCCCGGCTTTTGGAGTACAGCATACCCACAGGAGTACAAAAGGCAAGATATCTGTGGTAAGATTGTCTCTTGGCATAGTTTAGCCATAATCTGCTTTAGAGTCTGGTTCATACATTCTACTTTCCCTGAACTCTGAGGCCTGTAGGCTGTATGTAGGTTCTATTTAATTCCTAAAGCCTTAACTACATGCTGTACTATTTCTGCTACAAAGGCTGGGTCATTATAGGACTCTATGGTCAGAGGCATTTAATACCATGGAATTATGTCCTTCAGCAATGCCTTAGTGACTTCTCTCACCTTTCCCATGTGAGTGGGATATGCCTCAACCCAGCCTGAAAAGGTGCAAACAAAAACTAGCAGATATTCATTTCCTCTTCTAGGCACTATTTCTGTAAAATTTTCACCAAGGTCCTCAAAAAGAGCTTTCTCACAGCACTGAACTCCTATTGGTCCCACAGGACCCTGTTTGGCATTGGTCTGAGCACAGCGGAGGCAACAATGAGAGATTGAGGTACACAAGGAGGAAAGACGGGCAATTAGATAGCATCTGCCTAACAAAGCTTCTAGGGCAGTCTTCCCTAAATGAGTAAGTTCATGTTGCTGGAGGACTACCTTATGGGATAACTGTTCTGGGACATAAACCCTATGATCTGGGAGTATCCACCAGCCTTCCATTGTTCTCTTGTCCCCTTCTTGCTGAGCCCATTCCTCTTCCTGCAGCATGTACTTTGGAGGTTCTGGTAATTCAGGGGCCAAAAAGACCCAAGACAGTGCCACTTGTTCTTTAGCAGCCAGTTTGGCTGCGGCATCAGCATGTTGGTTTCCTTCTGATACTGAGTCTTTCTCTTTCTGCTGATCTTTGCAATGGATTTTGGGTATTTCCTTGGGCTCCCAGGCTACTTCTAGTAACTTTAAAATCTCATACTGGTTTTTTACTTTTTTTCCTCCAGCGGTCAAGAACCCTCTTTCCTTATATATGGCCCCATGGATATGCAGGGTAACAAAGGCATAGTGAGAGTTGGTGTAGATGTTGGCATGCTTATCTTTACTGAGTTCTAGGGCTCTGATTCGGGCCCAAAGTTCTGCTCTCTGCACTGACCATCCTTCAGGCAGGGCCTGTGCCTGGATTGTCTCAAAGTCTGATACCACTGCATACCTGGCCTGTCTTTTTCCTTTACCTAAGATGCTGCTGCCATCTGTAAACAATACCAAGTCCGGATTTGGCAGGGGCCTGTTAGATCTGGCCAGCTGGAATAAACCTCCTCTAGGACTTCCAGGCAATCATGCTTAGGGGCCCCCTCAGCAACGGGTAGAAAGGTGGCAGGATTAAGAGTTCTCACTACTTCTAATCGTACCCACAGATTATCATTTAATGGGCCTTGATATTGAGTCATTCAAGCATGAGTCAGCCAGTGCTGCCCCCTTGCTTCCATCAGGGTGACAACCACATGAGGTACTTTTACATTTAAGTTTTGTCCTAAGGTAAGTTTATCCACTTCCTTGACTAACAATGCAGTGGCTGCAAGGGCCCTGAGACATGGGGGTCACCTAGAGGCAACTGGGTCAATCCACTTGAAGAGATAGGCTACTGGTCTTTGCCAGGTTCCAAACTCCTGGGTTAGAACTCCTAGGGTTACCCCACTGTTCTCATAAACAAAAAGTTTAAAGTCTCATGTTACATCTGGTAGCCTTAGTGCTGGGGCCTCAGTGGACTTTGCTTTATGGTGATGAAGACTTTCTCCTCTTCCGGACCCCAGTCAATGGGTTCTTTCTTCTCCTTTTAAAGCTTCATAGAGAGGTTTAGCCAAGTCTGAAAACCTTGGGATCCAAAGCCATCAGAATCCTGCCACTCTCAGGAATTCCCGAATCTGCCGCTGGGTGCTAGGGACTGGAATGGCGAATACTGCCTGCTTCCTTTCAGTCCCTAGCCTTACTTTCCTTTGGGAGATCTGGAAGCCTAGATACTTGACTTCTTTCTGACAAATCTTTGCTTTTTTCTTAGACACCTGATAACCTGTTTCAGTTAATAGTCTCAGAAGGGCTCTTACTCCTTCCCAGCACTGAGCTCGTGTGGAGCTGGCCAGTAGGAGGTTGTCTACATAACTGGAGTAGAACACACCCCAAATCTGTACTGGGAACTTAGGCAGATCAGGTGCTAGTGAAGAGAGGATGACTGGAAGAAGCTAATGTAAGGCAAAAAACAAAAGGCATCTTTCAGATCTAGGCATGTAAACCATTCCGCCTCTGAAGTTCCAGAAGAGTGTAGGGGTTCCGCAGTGCTGAATGTAGCCTCATTAACAGCCCATAGATACAGGACAAGCAGTACTCATTAGTCCATGAGTGGCATGTCAAGAGTGGCATGTCCATAGAGATCTGCATTGTTTAACAAGTCCCACTGAAGCAGCCGGTCTAAGTGGACCTGGATTCCTAGGCGTGTTTGGAATTGGATATTGGCAGATTTTAACAGGCTGTGCCCAGGCTTTAAATTAAATAGCACCAGGGCATGGTCCTTAGCCAGGCCTGGAGGATTCCCTTCTGCCCAGACCAGCGGGAATTCTTTCTATAATTCAGGTTCTAATGGCGAGGCCTTTGACTGGAGGCAATAAAGTCTCCATTCTTCCTCCCTCCTTGCCATACTATCTCGGTTGATGAAAACCTTGTTGGCTATCTCCAGCAATTTGGTTGCATTTTTTCCTGCAAACCCTTCCAGCTTCTGTAATTTTCTCCTGATATAAGGCTGGGTTTGGTCTCTAAAAGCAGCATTTACCATGATCTGATTTTCCAGGACCTCAGGGTTAAAGGGAGTATAGATTTGGTATGCCTCACATAATTTCTCATAGAAAGCTGCTAGACTTTTGTCAGGCTGGAAAACCTCAGAGATTTTAGCCATATGAGTGGGCTTCTTGAATCTGGCCCTGACTTCCTGGAGGAAGGCCAGCCTATACCTTTCTAGCCTGGCCTTTCCGACTTCTTAGTTCGAGTTCCAATCAGTTTCCTTATCTGGGAAGGCCTTCCTGGCCCATTTGTCTGTATCTAATATTCCTGCCAGAGCCTGGGTCTGGAACCACTTCTGAGCCTCTGATACTACTCTCATGCACTCCTCAGTGTTAAAGAATGTGAAAAGGAGTTGCTTACAGTCCACCCATTTGGGCTTTTGGGTCTGGAAAATCATTTCTAGGTCTGTCATGGCCTGAGGTTTTTCAGAATAAGCTGGGGTGTGTTTTTTCCAATCAGGATGTCACTTGTGGTAAAGGGCTGATAATAATAGACTGGCCCTACCTCCTGCAAGGTCCCATCTTCACCAAGCACTCGGGCACCTCAAATCTCCCTGAGAGGCATCTGATGTGCTGATTGTGGCTTGGCCCTTGATCGGCTGAATGCAAGTGCCACCTAACTGACTCTGGATAGCCCAGTTGAGGAGAGATGGAGAGGAGTGGTGTTCCCATTCTTTCTGAACCTTCCAGCAGGGGAGCACTTGGTGCTGCCTGTGGCACATATGGAGGTGGTAAAACGGTGGGATTTCCTCAGGAGGTCCTGGCAGAACAGGAGGTAGAGTTCCCCTCTGAGACTTATTTCTTTTCTCCTGCCTGCTTCTTTTCTGCTTTCTCCTGTAATGCCTGCATCTTTTCTCCTACAACTAAAATTTTACTCATCTCTTCTTACACACAAGAAGTAGACCCAAGGTGGCAAGCTTTGAGCAATTCCTCACCAGCTGTCTATGTAGGGAAACTGATCTGAGTGTCCAGGGTCTTTGGGACTACATTTCAGACCAACCTGACCAGTTCTTTATCTAAGGAGCCTTCCAAGGGCCAGTCGATCCCAAAGGCTGGCCATTCTAATTCACATTCTAATTTCCTCAGTGTTTTGGGGTTAATTTTAATACATATTTTCCATTAAAACCCATTTCAAAATTTCTCAACATGCAATTGAGAACAGTGGGTTTACTTTGTCCCAACCCCATGATGATCAGTGATGGGAGACAGACAAGGGAGGGGATGACCTGTTTTCACAGATCCTCACTCAGATGCCCACCTGGCCACTTCCCTTGGGAGCTTAGATTTGTCTTAGCTAAGGTGCACCCGTTTAAACCTCGGGCCTGGTCACCTCCACGTGGGGGTGAGTCACTGTCAGTGGTTCTCAACCTTCCTAATGCCACATCCCTTTAATGCAGTTCCTCATGTTGTGGTGACCCCCAACCATAAAATTATTTTCGTTGCTAACTGTTGCTAACTGTAGCAACAAAAATAATTTTATGGTTGGGGGTCACTATAACATGAAGAACTGCATTAAAGGGACGTGGCATTAGGAAGGTTGAGAACCACTGGACTGTTATGCTGTATGACAAATCATGGAACCACAGGTTGGGGCCCACTCAGATTCTATAACCAAGGTCATGGAGCCACACAAAGGGTAAGAGAGGGCAGGCCCTCTCCCTCCACACTCATACACTTTCACCAGACATTCACTTCACTTGATTCCTGACCAATTTAACTGATGAAGTTTTATAACTTCCAGGGAGGTGATCAAGTTCCCCCTTCCACACATTTGGAGTGGGCCTGACTAACTGGGGCCCCTATGTTACCAATTCTGTCGATAGGTCCAGAAGTGTCCATCCACTTTCTCCAGGTGCCAGCTGGGTCCTAGGCTGAAGTTCGGGAACACCAGGAGTCTCTGGTTCAATTCTGCTAATATCAGCAAGGCGTGCCTTGTGGAGGCCTATCTCATGCCTCTGGGCCCCAAGCCCTGTTCCCTCACTGGAGGCCAAAAAGGCCAAGTGCAGTTGCATTGCTGGTCTAGGGAACCAGTTGTTGCAGAAGACCAAAGAAAAATCAAGTGTTGCCTTAAAGAAGAGGAGGGACACTGTTTAATGCACCGGTGGACTTCGGGAATAGATTCCCAATCTGAGTGCAGAAACATGAATGGGGCTTCTTTTTATATCTCCCCGTGGTCCTTTTCCCACAGATATGGGTTATGCTTCTGGTCTTTTTTGTGGGCCTTGCAAGAAGGCCCCCAGGTTTTGGGGGTCTCCAGGCCATATGTGATGGTCTGGCCTGGCACCAACATTAATAACCCTCCATCCAGGCAGTGCACTGTTCACAGTTACAGGTTCTGTAAGACCAGTATCTGGGAAGGAGGTAGTGACTTAATTATAGGTTATCAAGAATGTACACTGAGCTTGCTGGCATGGATTCAGATTACTAGCCAAATATTAGAGTCACATTGGAATTAGACCTTTTTAGCCTTCTCACTATTTTGTATGCAAAAATCATTTCTCTTTATAATGGAAGATGTCTATATGTTTAATAAGTCCCTGTGGTCACATCATATTCCCCTTTTATTCTTAAAAAGGAGAATATTCTGGGACATTTGTGGCTGGGAAGTGTTATTGGCTTTCAGCCATTCCTGACAAACAAATGCAGGCAGTTCCTCCTGAGTATTGAATAATTTGGAAAATATTAAAGTCAGCAACAATTCAATCTTGTTCTCTAAGTCTAACCATCACTCAAGACATAAAACAAAATTATGAAACTACACTCATTATACTTCATGGCAGCCCACTTATCAGGGAGCAAAAGATAGCTGGTTATTTTCAGCCAACATTTAATTGGGACATATTTTCACTCCTGATATATCTAATATCCATATGTGAGTTTACTATATTCAAAATCAAATACCCTCTGGCAAACACTAACCTTTCTAAAGTAGGATAAAAGGAATAGGAATACAATATATGTATCCAGTATACTCTGAGGCCACAAAGGAACTTATTTAGAAATGATTAACAATAAATCATCCAGGACAACATTAAATACAACACATCTAAATAATTCATGTGTCAAGAAACTAATCACAAGAAAATTAGAAAATTTTTTTGAACTGAATGACAAAAATATATACACATCAAAATACAGAGGCTGTTATTAAAGCAGTGCTGAAGGGGAAATTTATAGATTTAAATGATTACATTACAAACAAAAATCCCAGAATTAATGACCTAAGATTTTTTTTTCTTTAAAATGCTAGAAGCAGAAATGCAACGTGAAACCAAAGTAAGTAGAATGAAGTTATAAAGAGGAAGAATAAAAAAGACAGACACACTTGGAAAAAAATAACAATGCCCAAAGTATTATTATTTTTATACATTGTAACAATGCTGACAAACCTCTAGCTAGATTGATTGAGATAAAAAAGAAATAACATATAAATCACTGACATCAGAAATGAAAAAAAAAGGTTTTAACTGCTTTTCCTACACATTAAAAGAATAACAGGACTATTATGAGCAGCTTTATGCCAACAATTTAGAAATTTAAATGAAATGGACAAACTCTTTTAAAATGCAAGATTATAAAGTGATATCATAAGAAACAATGAATCTGTTTAGGCCTTTATCTATCAAGGAAATTAAATCCATTATCAAAAACATCTCAGATATAGAGAAAACTTCAGTCCCAGGTGATTTCACAGGTGAATTCTATCAGTCAAAGAGGAAATAATGCCAATATTATACAATATTTTTAAAATAAGGAGGGGAGACTATCAAGAGCATCACAGAAAAAGAAAATTATACTGATATTTTTAATGAGTAATCACATGATATATATATATATATATGTATATATTTAACAACATTTTAGCAAATCAAATCCAAAAATAGATAAAAAACAATATACTATGGAAAAATAAAATAAAATTTATCTCAGGAACACAAAATAGACTTAAAATTTGAAAATCTACCATAAAATTGAAAGGAATTTTAGGGATAAAGTAGGCTAGATTTAGGGAGTTTTAGGAATAAAGAGAGTCCCTGGGGGAGAAAGGTATATGTAAGGGCTTGAAGTTGCCAAAAGGCATACATTCACAGAGGGGGGAGGAGGGAGGGAGGAAGTGCCACTGAAGCATCCATGTTATATAAAAACTGCTGTTTGAAATTTTATCCTTGCTATTGGCTTCTGTAAATGTTTGCTTGCTTAAATAATAAGGAAAATTAGAGTATTCTCACTTCAGAGGGGCCATTAAAATTTCCCTGGACAAAATTATCAGTGCTGGAACCAGGCCAGGACTTTGGTTAAGGTCTCAAGGCCTCAGCACATAGGGGCCCTTTAAGAACTTGCATACTTGCTCTGATTGGCTGGTGGGCATTGCTGATGGGCATGCTTGTGGGTTTAGTGGAGGCATGGTCAATTTGCATATTACTCTTTTATTAGATAGGATATTAAGATATCAAAAAGTAATGATACATAAGAATCCATAGAATATTTTTGAAATATTATTCTAGTATGTATATCCTTAAGTGGCATGCTTTGGTGCATTGATTAATATGGCCCACCAAATTGATTTTAACAGTTACAATTTTCAAGTTTTTAAAATTTCCAAATCCAAATTCAGTCTTTATGAATGTCAGAAACACAAACTTCTAACAACTGCCTGAAGTCTGAATATATCTAAGTACCTTTGTTAAACTTCAAAAATTAAGGTAAAAGTTAATTTTAACTAGAAATTGTAGTCATTGAGGATGAATTCAAGAAATTATTGATGTATTTTAATAACTGACAAAGGCAAGAGAATACATACAATATTAATTTTATGAGTTTTTATGCTTGAGTGAACATAAACATTTGTAATTGTATTTACAGGCTTGGCTGTGTTGAAAGATAAGGAATAATTACATTCATGCCTTATGGGTAAAAGGCTGCACTATTTATTCAAGTTGTATATGTTAACAGAGCTGTAGTATTAGGAAAGTCAATCAAATGTTAGTTCATTACAAGAAAAAGTGCTATCTATGAATGCGTTACAGCAAATAAATATATAAAGTTCAGAAATTGAAAATATTTTCATTTTTTCCTCCCTATTATAACTTTTTCTGCCATAAATAAATTATGATATAATTAGGCTTTCATATCAGGTAGATAATTATGATTTAAATAATATTTATATAACTTCATTTTTTAAAATTTATCTTTATTGTTTGAAGTATTGATACGGAATTTTTGCACTGTAACCTGGATTCTTTGTTTGCCAGAATTGAAGAATGAATCCAAGGACAGAGGGTAGTATGGAAAAGGTGGAGATTTATTGAAGAATAAGTACAGACTCCCATGTAGGGAGAAAGAGTCCCACAGAATGGACTCCCATGTGAGGAGGGGGAAAAGGGTCCCTCAGAGTTCCTTTTCCCCTACAGCTTATAAAGGCTACAGATCCTGGTACCTTGATATCCCCTCTGATTGGTCACTATTCCCTTAGACGGGTTACTATAGAAACTCCTAGGCTCAAAGGTTGAAAATCACATGGGACATGTGAGATTCTCCTCCTCTCTTTCCCTATTGTTCTCCTGTTCCCTTTGCACTTTCCTCTTCTCCTTCTGAATGAAGGGCTTCCTTCTCTTTATTTTGACATATAGACCTTTTGTTGTTTCCAGGTTCCTCATTCTATGGAAATGTCCTTCTGTTGCTCTGCAGCCTTGTGCTTTCCTCCATGGTCCCCCTAATTTCCAAAATTTCTAATATTTCCTAAAACTGTCCTATTTTACCCCCAAAATTCCCGTTTCAGTCCCCTCGCTGATTAGGAAACCCCAACTGCCCTTGGGGACAATAGATGCTGATTTGTCTGGTTACTTCCTGCTGGCAAAGGGGTTGTCATTTGGGGATTGCAATCAGGGTCCCATCATAAGTGGGCTACTAAGGGTCCAGAGGTGATGGATGTAGTGGCCTTCATCTGTGGTTTCATGAGGAGGACCATTTGGAGTTTTAGGGAAGATATAAACATAACAAGCAATGGTTAAAGATGAGTAATGGTAAAACAGTATAAACCAAGGCCTGAGGGAGTGGTTTTGGTTGGTGGTAGTGGTAGCATAAGTTGTTCTATAGACTAAGATTTAACACATTTTACTCTGAAAGAGATGTGAGAGATATTTATCTATTTGAGGTTTATTGATCCTGACTTGGGCTGCTTATAACATTTTTAGTAGTTAGGGATTTGGGGAGCCAGCATGGCTTGAGAAATGTACTGTACCAGGATTACAGAAAGAGGCTATAAATAGGAGTATCTTGTGGTGTTTCTGGGTCCCAGTGAGGACAGAGAAGATCTCTTCCAGGTACCAGTCTAGGGTTTAGATGACACTTGTAAAAATACAGACTAAGAATTGTTAAAAAGATTAAATTACTGATTATTTAGAAACTAGAAGCCTGGTGCATAAAATTTGTGCACAGTGGGGGGGTTCCCCCTCAGCCCAGCTGCACCCTCTCCAATCCAGGATCCCCTGTGGGGATCGGGCCTAAATCAGCAATCAGACATCCATGACCACTGGCTCCTAACTGCTCACCTGCCTGTTTTCCTGATCACCCCTAACTTCCCCCTACTTCCCCTGCTGGTCTGGTCACCCTTTACTACCCCTCTACCAGCCTAGTCATCCCCAACAGCCCCCACCACCACCCAGATTGTCCCTTATTACCCCCTTCTGCTGGCCTGGTGGCCCCTCACTGCCCCCCTTGTGCCAGCCTGGTTGCCTCTCACTGACCCCCCCGTGCCAGCCTGGTCACCCCTCACTGCTCTCCTCATGCCAGCCTGGTCACCCCTAATTTGCCCCTCCCCCACACAGCCTGCTGTTCAGTCATCTGATCGACCCTCACTAACCCCCTGCTGGCCTGGTTGCCCCATGCAGCCTGTTCAGTCATCCATTCGGTTGTTGATGGATGGTTGTTGTGATAGTTGCTTAGAGGCTCACATGAGTAGAATTTTGGTGTTCTAAATGATGGCAATGCAGCTTCATCCTCCTCCTGTGCTGGCATTGAAGGCTCACTGGAGACAGACAGATTTAGGAGTTGATGCTGCTGACCTGTAGGGAGACTAAAAGACTGCCTAAAAAGGCTTTTTGAATTGTTCAAAGGCCTGCCTAGATAAATGAGCGCTATTCCTGAAAGCTCTGGGGCAGTATTGACCATACTAGCCACCTACTTTAATTATTAACATCTTTTAAAGGCAAACAGGGACTCTGAGTTAAGAGACAGGAATATACAGAAAAAGGTGTCCTTGAGATTTAGTACTATAAACCACTTTGTGCTTTCTGGAATTTGAGCAAGTAAAGCATAAGGGTTAGGGACATTTGGCTGGATAGGAATCACTGCCTTAATTACTAGTTACTAGTCCTCCCCCCTCTATTAGGCTCTTATAAGGACTATAACAAGGTTTCAATAAACCTTGGGCTTACAATACTGAATCCTTCTAGAGCCTCAGGGTTGAGGGGACAGTGTTTCTGATGTGAATGTGAGGCTTTTTACAGGGTCAGGAAGGCATGGGAAAGGAACAACTTACCTCAGCTATGCCCTAAAGACTGAGAAAAAGGTTTCTTTCTTGGCTTCCCAGACATGTCTGTAGGATGATTTATCAGAGAAGGTGGCTCCAGCATCGAGGAGGAAATTAATTTCCTTGCCCCTCTTCCCTTCCTCCTCCTACCCCGGCGCCGGCGCCCCCCCCGCCGGCCTGAGACACACACACATACACACTGTCAGACTTACCGGAGGCTCCTGGGTGAAGGTGGCGGTCCTCTGATAAGCCAGATTGAAAGACCTCCAGCCTCATCAGTCCTGTTGGGCCAACTGGTCGCCAGCCCTACCCCAAAGGACCTCTGTCTCCAAGGGTAGTCTGACTTCCAGTGGTTTCCTTGACAGGCAGGACAGGGCTTCAGGAGTCCACCACGCCCCTTGGGGAATTTAGGCGCGTAAGTCCAACCTGTCTACAGTTGTAGCAGGTGACCGGGGCTGGCCCTTCGCCTCCGAGCTCTGACTGGGGTCCTTGCCTTGCCGAAGCGCGGTTCTGGTCTGGCTTCCTTTATTTCTCCTTTCCCCCCATTCTGGTTTCTATTATAGAACACAGAGGTGGTAACTTTCAGGAAATTTTTAAAGTACTCTTGGGACCAATAGCCAATTCTTGCAACCTCCTGATATCTGGGATAGCCTGAGTGATAAATTTGTCTTATAAAATCAGTTGTCCCAATTCTGAATCTGGGGTATGCTTAACCAGAAGACTCCTTGAGCCTTCCAAAAAGGCCGAGGGGTTTTGTTATCCCCTTGATTAACGGTGGTTAATTTAGAGTAATTAACAGGCTTTGGATTGTCCCTTAGAGTAAAGAAAGCCTGGATATATGGGACTTCCAATTACTTCCCATTTTCCTACAGAAAAGATTAAAACTTCCTTCTGGGTCTAATTTTTACTATTTTCTAGTTGGCATTTGAAGCCAAACCTGAGGGCAGAGATTAGGCATTTTTAGTTAATGTCTGTGGGTCAAACTTATCCCAGTTCTAGAGGACACATTTTAGTGGACTATTTCTATGTAGTGGAGAGAACATGCTTTCCATCTGAAAGAAGAAAAAAGATAAAGGAGAAAAAGACGTGCACAAGGACTCACCCCGTCGACATTCTGTAGCAGACAAGGTTGTCGGGTGGATTAACCACACTGAACACCACGGTAATGACCCGAGCTCTCCCAGAGGCCATCCGCATGCCTCTGGTGGAAGCGTACATACCCCGTGTCTCGCTCTCGGGTCCTCTGTGACTTAAAAGGACCTGAGTGACTAATATTTTGAATTACCCACTAAACTGGATAGTTTGGAGTGCCTGCTGACCTGAATTTCTGAGTGGTCTACTCTAGGATGAGGACTTAAGAGAGTCTATACAGTACCTGAAATCCTGGTTTGGCCAATATCCAGTGATTCAAGTAAAGCACCAAAACTTCGGTCCCCCCCACTTGTTGCCCTCGTCATTAAGCATTTATCCTCTGCCTGATTTTATATTTTAAGCTTCCTGCTCGCTGGCTTAACTTTTAGTTTCTACTGACGCTTAATTTGTGCTGTTTTGTTTTCAAATTTATTTTAAAATATTACCTTTTTAAAAAAACTGGGCAACCAAAGGGGTTGTTTGTCCTGCTGAGAGAGGGACATGCTAGTTGACTTTACAAGGAATTGTTTAGGTAAAAGGCACACCTTCTTAGTTTTTATTAATGATGTATATTGGTGAAAGAGATTTTTAAAACTCCAAGTTTATTTTTTTCAGGTATGCTAAGAAAGAGATGCTGTAATTTCCTGAAGTTTTATAAACACATTTTGGTTTAAACATAACCTGTTTAGAAGCCTGCAATTTAGAGCAAGTCATGGGTTTTTTAAAAACTTAAATGCATATAAGTAAGGTAATTGCTGTTCAATGACAAAATCCAAAAGTGGCATGATTATAGATTTGTTTAAAATGCAGTTGAGAAAACCTTTTCTTCATAATATTTTGAAACAACAACCTTCTAGTACAACAAACAATTTGTATAAAACATGCGGAACATGGCTTATTGCAGATGGTGCATTAAAGCATTGAAAAACAATTTATAAATACGAATAAGAGAAATGTAAATATGAAACTTCCAGAATATCACTGGCAGATATAGAGGATTATCATACTTGTCCTTTTTCCAACTGAAAGTTTCCTGTTTGGAATTTGGCTTTGACTATGCATGTTTTTTGTTTTTTGTTTTCCTGAAGTAGAATGAAATTTCTTTAACACTCAAAGAATATGTATTTAAATAGAATATTGATATTAATTTTTATTTGGCAGAGTTTGCTTATGCAATCCCAAGTATATTGTACTAGTCTAATTTGGTTCAAAGATATTTCTTTTTAGGGAGAGAGAATAAGTCTTTGTATTATCTCAGGGACCTGGAGATATCACAAAGCTGTCTTTCAGTTAAATTCTTAAAATATTGGATTCAGAAAAGCTGCCAAATATACTCAATTTAAAGATCATTAAAACTTAAACTGGGTTTTAACATTAAAGATTTGGTCTTGTCCACAGAATTAATTATTTTCAATCTGGCTAATACATTTTTATATTTTAATAATCCTATGTATACTTTGAATTGTTGAGAAAATGCTGGGAGAACATGCCTACTGCTCACCATTCCCTTACTACCTTGCTGCCTTTCCCCCAAGGGCACAGAAGCCACATAGTTGTGGTTACCTCATAGGTAACCTTAGTTCCTGCCTCCAGGGGGCCTGCGTGGGTTTGTGATGTCACGGGCAGGCATGGACTACTTGGTACCCATTACCTAAGCTTCCTACCACATGTTTAATGGATGTGATGCTGGATGGGGCTTTGCCAATTTTCCCTCCCTGCCCCTTTTCTAAACACCTGCACAGATTTTGACTTATTCTGCCATTTTTAGATCCAAAAGCCTCTTTTCTGAGAAAAAGTGCTCTTTTTTCCTTTTCCCATTTCATTTCAGGCAGGGAAGATATGGCTACAACTTTAGCTAGTGGTCCTTGGGTTTACATATATGCAATCTTCACAAATTGTACTTTGAAAATAGCTTTAGAATTTTAACCTAGCAGAACAATCTTTGGTTCTGAATGACACAGAGCAGAGACAGAGGGCCTTCTATGTTCACAAAGACAGCAAAGAGCAAACCAAGCTAACAATCAGTAACCAAGGTACATCACGGCAGACAAAGAGACTCTCAAGATTCAAACCCTGCCACATGTTCCTCCTGTCCGCAAGCAGTTGAGCCCCTGGAAATTGAGACATTACTTATTTTTAAACATACTGATTCAAACATCAACATTAAACATTAACAGAAACACAATATTTATAATTGTGCACAATCCACAGACACTGCACAAAGCACTCCATTAAAAAAGCAATATCTTTCGTCCCAGGTTTGGGTCTGGCTCTCTCCAGAACCTCAGCACTTTCCAATGGACTATTTTGGTCATGTGGCTTCCCAATTGCCTCACATTCCTCATTTGTCATTTTTGCCATTTTGCAAAAAAAAATCATCTCAGGACTATAGCATTCATGAAGAGGTGGGGCTCCGGTCAAAGGCCACTCAAAGTTGGGTGGGGCACATCCACTTGAACTAGTCTTTTCCTCTACACAGATATAGAAAGTTCCAGAATCATCCTTTAATTTATGTGAAATGGCTCACCTTTTCAAATTTCAAATGGACTGGGAAATAAAATCTGGTAAAAATGAGACTTTTAAGAATGCTCCCGAGAGTGTAAGATCATTTTACACTTCATTTCACAATGAAGGCGAGAGGCGAGTTACCTAAAAATTAATGGGATAACTTAACAGCTATGTCTGGCTGCAATGCTGAATTCTCTGAAAGGTTAAAACTTCTACAGGGGTAGAAAACAGTTAACTGGATTTTCCTTTCCTAACTCTTGCCTAGAAATTTTTTCCTCAGGACTCTTACTATGAAGGCACACACAAATGGAGGCTTAGGTTTTTAAGCTCAGTGGATCCTGGACTGTGAAGGCAGTGGTCTTGGCTGGATACTATTTGACCTGACTGAGATAGAAGAAAAAGGCAGATAACTCCCCAATGAAAACCTACTTGGAATCTGGGGTTGGGGAGTGGGGAGTGGGTATATGTAGTGAGTCAGAAATGAGCTGTGAAAGAGAGAGAGATAGATATATAGAGAGATACACCTGCTTTTTAGACAGCAGCCAAGTTTAAATGACTGGCAGACATCTATTGTTTCAGAGAACCGGAATAATCAAACAATGCTCAGAGAATTTGGAGTTAGATTTATTATGCGCAGGTCCAGAGGAAAATGTTTCTCAAATTCTGGGCTCAACATGCAGGAATTTTCCCTATTTTTACCTTCTTTATCTCCCAAATATGGGATGTTTTCCACCCCTTTGCAAGTTCTTAAAGAGCCCCTATGTGCTGGAGCCTTGAGACCTCAACCAAAAGCCTGTCTTGGTGCCAGCACTGATAATTTTGTCCAAAGAAGGTTTAATAGCCTTTCTGAAGTGAGAGTATTCTCATTTTCCTTATCATTTAAGCAAGCAAACATTTGCAGAAGCCAAATAGCAAGGTTAAAATTTCAAACAGTAGTTTTTCTATAAGATGGATGTTTCATTCCCCACTGGTTTTATGTACATGAGTCAAATCATTGACTCTTGCTCATTGTCATGAAGGCAGTTATATTTACCCCTGAGGACTATAATTTTAGTTTTATGCCTAATAAAGTTAGTGAGCCTGCTTATATGATAAGGGCCCGGAATGAGGACAAGGAATAATCTTTAGAGAGTCTGAAAACTCCTGGACTCTCAACTTTTCCTGGGCTGTCTTAAGCCAGGTGTGATGAAGCTACATTGGGATTCTGTTGACCTTGACTGCTGTGGAGGTGGTCCTTTCCAGGTGGCAAATTTCTTTACCCAGAGTCACCAGGGTGAAAGGGATAAATTGGATCAGACATTGGTACAGGATGAGCGTCTCAGATGTGCTTCTGGATTGCTTCCTGGGTAGACTGTAAAGTCTGTAAGAACTTCAATAAAGACTGGTTATGAATTTCAGCTTTTCTAGATTGGGTTGATCAGGGTCTGAAAGAGTCACCAGAATCTGTAGAGACCCCACTAGTTTTAGGGTAGCCTCCCAGGGAGCTTCATCTGTGGCTCGGTTTCTTCTTGCTTCTGTGGAGACTCCTTACCTTATAATAGAGTTATGTATGTAAGCCATTGTAAATGCATAACTGCTATCAGTATAAATTGTTACTGATTTTTCTTTTGTCTACCAGAGAGCCTTAAACTGGGTGACTCTAGTGTTTGACATTCAGTCCTCTAGTGTGTTCTAGAGTAAAGCCTTGACCTCATGTGGGGCAGTTAGGATTAGTTCCTGCCATAGAGTTAACTTATTTGCTTTTTCGATAAGCATAGCTGTGGCTGTTACTTCCTGGAGGCAAGTATGTCATCCAAATGCAAAGGGGTCAAGTCTTTTAGACAAATAGGCTACTGGCCTTCTCTAAGGGCTGAGACTTTGAGTGAATACATCTTTGGCTATGCCCCTTGTCTCACATACATAGAGGTGGAAAGACTTAGTTACATTTGGTAGCACTAGTTGGCCCATCGTTCTTGCTCTGCTTATGTCTGTCTAACTGCCTAATATATTACCTCAAGGATCCTGGCTCTGAATTCTTTTAGGGAAAATGAACGTTGAATTTCTTCTGTAGCTGCTTCCTGCTGAGGAGGGATGGAGTTTTCCTCAGAGCCAAGAGATCCTTGCTGTCCTTCAGAGGGACGATGAGGCCTGGGCACAGAATGAGGTGGGCTTGTGACCTGGCAGAGACAAACTGTAACAAATGATCCGGTGGAAGAAAAAGAAAACATTTCAGTTTTAATAACCTCTATCTAAATAGATTTTTTTTCCTCCATAAAATTACCTCTATGTTTATTAAAAGAGCCAAATCAAGACCAATTAACCTATTGTATTTAATTTGGCCTGATTTTTTGCATAAACACAAGAATGGTAACCAACTACCTTTGCCAGAATTTAATGATTGAATCTTAGTGTACCTTTTAGGGCTAGGGAGCCAAGACATCCAGCTGCCGTCTGGCCTTGCCTGCAGTATCTGCTGAGTTAGGTGAATCCCTCACTTACAGTAATTCCACCTGGGCCCACACCCTAGGTTTTAAGGCCCATCTCAGTAGCCCTCCTACTCATTGCAGCCCAGAGTGCTTGCGGATTCCACAGGGACACAGAGGTGTCCTTATTGCTCCCCTTCTACTCTGACCAACCACTAGTGATAGATAATAAGGCATGGGCCTGATGCTCCAGCACCAGCCATTTTCAGGGCTCCCAAGCAGGATACCAGGATTTTCCTTGGCACTCTTATTGGCTTCAAGTCTTCAGAGTTCAGATAGGGCTCTTTAAAACATGATACTCTAGTCAAAGTTTCCAGTCAATAAAATCACTATTGGAAACTGGTCTTATTGAATTTATGCAAAGAAATGTATTGCCATGATTTATTAAGCATTGCCAAATTTCAGAGGAATTATATGAGAAGAAAAATATACTGATCTGCTTTAAGATCTTCTGATTTTTCTTGTCAATCCTTTCTATGGATTCTTTAGAGAAATATAACTATCTTCAAGTGGCAAGAGAAATTTAAAATGTGTCTATATTCAAGTAGACAATTATAGCTGTCCTAGTAGTACAGTTCCCTTAGTTGACTTGTCCTTAAAAGTTCATATGGTCTCTGGGAGGGGTTACATGCCCTCTGAGAAAGGACTAAGGAAGCTTTATTGCCTTACAGGGTCTTACATGTCATAGGACCTCACAGGGTCTGTAATTCATATAACAAAGGGCTGGTACTCACCACTTCCCTCTGTTCCAAACAGGCCTTCTCCAGTTTCCTAAAGTTGAGGTTTATGCTACACTTGACATGGGCATGGCCACACAGGTCTATAGGACAGTATACAGGCTGCCAACTGTCTTTCAATAGAGACCAAAACCAGATGGGTATTTTCCTTGCCAATTTGGGCACTTGCCCTTTTGGCAATTGCATTCAAATCTGTAAGGTTAATGCAATATTATTTGCAGAATGAAGTACAATATTGGCACTGTGGCTACCTTAGGTAACCAAATATTCTGCTACCATATATGACACATGGTAGGGCTACAGAAATATCTTAGGGAGGTGACTAAAGTTTATTCTTGACCTTCCCATACAAAGCAAACTTGTCCTTGTCTTTCTGGAGTCATGTCCATGAAGACACAGGTATAATCTAAGTCTATTATACAGTTTTCTGTAGGCCACTGTCAGGACTGTGCATGGTGGCCAGTTCTTTCTACCCAAAAACTGCCTGTCTAATTTCCCTAAAATTTATTCTGGCATGGGAGAAAGTTGTTTTGCTGTAAAAAACAACTATGTTGTTTTGCTGTAAAAAAGCCTATGTAACTGGGCTTGGACATCTGCCTAGAAAGCTGTAATTTATAAGTTTAACATGTGGCCTTAAGTCCTTCCAACCCAACAGGGTCTCTGCCATCCTACAGTCAGACTTCTTCTCGCTTGGAGAATCTCAAAGTCTTGAAGGCTCCCCGGTCCAGGGAGAATGCCTTTCCTTTGCTCTTTGACTTTAAGCTGCCAGTCCAAAACAGCCAGAGTTGTATTAGAAACAGCTTTGCATATTGCGAAGTGCTTCTATGGCAGTGGCTTGGGTATTAGGCCCCTCGTCTTCCCACCAGTCCCCTTTGTGGCAGAGCAGTGACGTGGCCTCTCCCAAGAGAGTGCACTGGAAAGGGATCTAAGCCTCTCCTCTTCCAGCAGCAACAGGTACTGAATCCTTTCAGGACATTTTCAAACAGGGAGCTTTCACTAGATCTATATGCTGCTTGTACAAATCCCAGGCTCACTGCTCTATTACTGGGGCTGCCGGAAGGCCAATAGCAGCCACTTGCCTCTGGTTTAACTGTGGTAGCCAGCAAGCCGAAGGCCTAAGTCTTATATTGCTTGTGGTAAAATCCTCATTACTCACTGAGCAGCAGTGGGGCAGCTCTAGTATCAGGTAAATGTCTGTTGCCCCCCACTTTTCTCGCTGCTGTGGCTTCTTCCAGGGCCACTGCAGGCAGCTCAGGCTTCCAGCCCCCCTTCTTTCACCTGGCTCTCAGGGACTGAGTCTGGCTAGCCACCAGTTTTAAATCACCATGGCAGCTAGATTAATTATGCTTGCAGAAAACTTGCAACCTTGAATCTAGTGAAGTTCTGATAAGACACCTGGACCAGACCCCTATGCCAGCAGAGTGATCTGCAGCCAGTAAAAATCAACAAAAACCTATCTCTCCCTGCTTCATGATTAACTGCCAATACCCTCCCTCCCTTCTTTTCTACATTCACCATTTACTCTGTCCTGAAGCAAGGCAAATGGTCCAAGATCCAGTATATTTAGGGTTTTTACATTTAAGGATACTTTTTTTTTCTTTCTGTAACCATTGTTTTCCCTCATAGATTTTTCCTCTTTATTCTTAGCCCCTAGAATATCTTAAACCTTCCTTCTTTACCACTCTTGATTTCTCCGATGATTCTCGTTCCCCAGTCCAGTTGTGAGTCAGAGGAAGACTATTCCTACAGAGGGAAGAAATAGAAACAATGGGAGTTTCAGAGAAAACTACAGACTACCACTGTAGTAGTGCTCCCTTTCGAAGGCTGAGGTCCAACCTGTGGAGAAAAATGACTCTTATTCAGCCTGGAAAGATAACAGATGAGGATAAAGGTGTGTAGGAAGATTTCTTGCAAACTGAAAGCCTGGATGGCTTCCTGAAAGAAAAGATCTTTAATCCAGTTACAGATGCTATTGGAATGAGGATGAGGGAGGAAGGGAAAGACCAGGTATGTCCCCTATGAGGATCCTCATAACTGAAAACAGCAAATCAAACACAACATATAACCACAAAGACAACAAACCACACAAGATACACAACCAGGGTTAAATAAATAAATAAAATAAAATAAACACATTAATAATAACTTCAGCCTTAGTTCAGCCTTAGATGGCTCACGTTGGACTAAGATGTCACAGGCAGGGACAGGGCCTGTAAATCTCTCTGCCCTGTGGAGCTGTAAGCCTGGAAGCCTCAACCATCAAAATAGATAAGAAAGCCATAAATAAAAGTTCTTTGTTCTTTGAAATGTCACAAATTTATACCTAGGACTTAAAAAATTTAATTTAATATAGCAAATTCACAAATCAGAACAAACTGAAACCCTTATTTATACAAAATTAAAGAGAAATTTTTATTAGCTAAATGGGCTGATTCCCTCTCTGACAGAGAGTAAAAAACTCAGAAAAAATAAATTCCAGCAGCTGCTAAAGACTTTTGGACTCTGTCACAGTAGGTCCACCCCATCTTTAAACAAATTAAACAATAGAAAGAGATAACAAATACTCTCCTGTATACAGCCAGAAGGCACAAAGTAGCTTTCACTTTACATAGACCATTTAATGAGCAGATAATTATGCCAAGACAGACAAACATTCATACTCATATTCTCTTAGTAGACTAGTCCAGATTGGAGCTGAGCAGATAAACCAAACATTGTCCAACTCCCAAGATTGGCTGGGGGGCACTCCTGGCACCCATGCCCCAGAACAGAATTCTTGACCAACGTCTTGGTGAGAACCTACTGGAGGAGTTAAGACTACGTCCAGCCCCTCTTCTCGGTAGCAAATTGGCTAGTCTCACACACAAACAAACAGCAGAGTGAACCCATAATTTCTTATTTGAATCTGAATTCACTCACCTCTATAGTCCCACATTTATATACTAGGTAGTCCGAGTTTTGGACTTCTACCAGACATTTACCCAGTTTAAACAGTCCACCTGACATCATCTGATTCCTGACTAATTTTCCAGAGGAAGCTACAGCTTCTGGGGAGGTGATCAAGCTTCCCCTTCCACTCACTTGGAGTGGGCCAAACTGACAGGGCCCCTACCTTACAGATTCTGTCGACAGGTCCAGAAATGTCCGTCCACTTTCTCCAGATGCTGGCTGGGTCTTGGGCTGAGGTCCGGGTGGGCCTGGAATCCCCCGGTTCAATTCTGCTAAATCAGCAAAATGGCACCTTCCAGAGGCCTATCCAGCTCCCCTAGGCCCCAAACCCAGTCCACTCACCAGAAGCTAAAAAGCCAAGCATGGGCTGGTTTTTCCAGAATGAATCCCAGGGAACCAATAATGTTTCAGAGAACCAGAATAATCAAACAATGCTCAGAGAGTTTGGAGTTACATTTATTATGCGCAGATCCAGAGGAAAATGTTTCTCAAATTCTCTGCCCCAATATGCAGAAATTTTCTCTATGTATATGTTTTTACCTATTTTGTCACCCAAATATGGGATGTTTCCTGCTTCTTTGCAAGTTCTTAAAGAGCCCCTATGTGCTGAGGCCTTGAGACCTCAACTAAAGGCCTGGCTTGGTGCCAACCCTGATAATTTTGTCTGGGGAAGGTTTAATAGCCTCTCTGCAATGAGAGTATTCTCATTTTCCTTATCATTTAAGCAAGCAAACATTTACAGAAGCCAAATAGCAAGGTTAAAATTTCAAGCAGCAGTTTCTATATAAGATGGATGTTTCACTATCAGCCTCCAAAATCATAGATGAGACAGAAAAAGAGACAGAATCTGTGGCTACTCACCATTCTACATGAAGATGGTTGACTGACTTATGGAGAAATTCTTAGCCAATGCACAATCTGATATGGAATTTTTGGACTGGAACCTGGATTCTTTGTCCACCAGAATCGAAGAATGAATCCACAGACTGAAAGTGGTATAGCAAAAGTGAAGATTTATTTATTTTTTATTTTTAAAATATATATTTTATTTTTTTTTACAGAGAGGAAGGGAGGGGCATAGAGAGTTAGAAACATTGATGAGAGAGAAACATTGATCAGCTGCCTCCTGCACACCCCCTACTGGGGATGTGTCCACAACCACGGTACATGCCCTTGACTGGAATCAAACCTGGGACCCTTTAATCCTCAGACCTACGCCCTATCCACTGAACCAAACTGTTTAGGGCAGGTGAAGATTTATTGAAGAATAAGTACACACTTCCACATGAGGAGGAAGAAAGAGTCCCACAAAATGGACTCCCATGTGGGGAGAGGGAGAAGGGTCCCACTCAGTTCCTTTTCCATATGGCTTATAAAGGCTACAGACCCTGGTGCCTTGATATCCTCTCTGATTGGTCACTATTTCCTTAGACTGGTTACTATAGAAACTTGAGCTCAAAGGTTGAACCTCACATGGGATAACCCTCCTCCACCCTCCTTCCCTATTGTTTTCCTATTCCCTTTGGTTTTTTGTCTTCTCCTTCTGAAGGAATGGCTTTATTTTGTAAATATAGACCTCTTGCTGTTTTCCCAGCTTCCTCATTCTGCAGAAATATACTTTCTGCTGCTCTGCAGCCCTGTGCTTCCTCTATGGTCCTCTTAATTTCCAAAATTTATAATATTTCCTAAATCTGTTCTATTTTACCTCCAAAATTCCTGTTTCAGTATAACAGATGTCCCCTTTTTTTCCCTATTGACCCCCTCCACTCCCTAGGCCTTCACCACCCTACTGTCTGTGTCTATAGGTAATTCATATATGCATATAAGTTATTCAGTTAATCTTCCTGCCCCTACCACACATTTCCTATGAGAACATTCCTGGATAGATAAAATATAAAATAATGAGATAATTTTTAATCTTTGTACAAGGCCACATTATCACTTTATATACATTATAAATTATGAGGTACATATTTTTTGTCTTGCAATTTCTAATATTGTTAGATTTAGGAAAATTAAAGTTTTTTTAAATAAACATGTATTATAAATGAATTTATTGATTATTATAATTTTTTCTATGGTTGCATTTATACATGTAACAAATTCAACATTTTAAGATAATCAACTTAAAAATAAATAAAACAGCCCTAGTGGGTTTGGCTTCATGGATAGAGCTTCAGCCTGTAGATCCAAAGGTCCCAGGTTCCTTTCCAGTCAAGAATATGTACACCGCCTAGACCGGTTTGGCTCAGTGGATAGAGCCTCGGCCTGCGGACTGAAAGGTCCCAGGTTCAATTCCGGTAGGGGGCATATACCTTGCTTGCGGGCACAACTCCAGTAGGGGGCATGCAGGAGACGGCTGATCGATGTCTCTCTCTCATCGATGTTTCTGACTTTGTATCCCTCTCTCTTCCTCTCTGTAAAAAAATCAATAAAATACATTAAAAAAAAAAAAAGAATATGTACACCAGTTACAGGATCCTCCCTAGCCAAGGCCCTGGTCAGTGCTCATGCAGGAGGTAACCAAGCAATGTGTTTCTCTCACATCAATATTTCTCTTTCTTCTCTCTTCCACTCTCCATAAAAATCAATGGAAAAATATCTCTAAGTGAGGATTAAATATCTTATCTAATAAAAGAGTAATATGCAAATTGACCATATCTCTGCTATAGCCACAAGCCACATCCACCAGCTAATCAGGAGCGAGTATGCAAATTAACTCCACAAAGATGGCTGTGGCCACAGAAAAAGCAGGAGGCTTAGGTTTCCCTAGCAATGGAGGAAGCCACACTTTCCACATACCCTGGTAGGCCCAGGCTTCCATTCAAGGTTACAAAGTTTCAATTATAGAAAATAAATAAATCCCAACAAAAAAGGCGGCAGCCACAGAGCTGGATACAGCAGGAGGCTTGAGTTGCCCTGGCAATGAAGGAAGCCACGCTCCCGCAGCCCTGGCCTGCCTTGACCTCCACTACAAAGTTTCAATTATGGAAGATAAATAAATCCCAACAAAAATGGCTGTGACCACTGAGCAAGCAGGAGACTTGGCTCTGCTCAAGGCTACAAAGTTTCAATTACAGAAGATAAATAAATTCTAGATATCAGAGCCTCTGCTTGGGCCGCTGGGGGGAACAGCCAGCCTAAAAACCACCATAGGCCCCTCGCAGAGGCCACCCCACTCCCAAGGGAACCCCCACCCTGATCAGGGACATAATTCAGGGAAAATCTGCTGTCTCCCACCCATGCACCAGGCCTCCTCTTATTTTATAAAAGAGTAGTATGCAAATTGACCATCACTCCAACACACAAGATGGCTGCCCCCATGTGGACACAAGATGGCCAGCAAAAGATGGCCAGCAGGGGAGGGCATATGGGAGGGACCAGGCCTATAAGGGAGGACAGTTGGGGGCGATCAAGCCTGCAGGGGAAAGGAGTTAGTGGTGATCCAGTTGGCAAAGGAGAGAAGTTGTGGAGGACTGGTTCTGCAGGGATGGGCTGTTGGGGGGACCCAGGCCTGCAAGGGAGAGCAATTGGGGGGGGGAGACCAGGCCTGCAGGGGAGGGCAGTTAGAGGTGACCAGGCCTGCAGGGGATGGCACTTAGGGGCAAACAGGCTGGCAGGGGAGCATTTAGGCATCAATCAGGCTAGAAGGGGAGTGGTTAGAGGGTGGTTAGGGGCAATCAGGAAGGCAGACAGGAGAGCAGTTGGGAGCCAGCAGTTCTGGATTGTCACAAATTGGAGCGTGTACAGGCTGGGCTGAGGGACACCCCCGCCCCCAATGCACAAATTTCATGTGCAGTCCTCTAGTTCTATATAATAAAGAAGTTATATGCAAATTAACCCTCATGCCCTCATAGGATGGCTGCCTATGACAGGCCAGCAGGGGGGTTAGTGAGGGTTGACCAAAGAACTGAACAAGCAAACTGTGTGGGGCAACCAGGCCAGCAGGGGGGACAGTTGAGGGTACCAGGCTGACATGGGGGCCTGTTAAAGGCAACCAGACCGGCAAAGGGGGGCAATTTGGGATGATTAAGCCATCATGGGGGCCAGTAGAGGTCATCAGGCCAAGAGGGGGGGTTGTTAGGTGTGACCAGACTGGTGAAGGTACAGTTTAGGGCAACCAGGCCAATGGAAGGGGGTAGTTAGGGGCAACCAGGCTGGCAGAGCGGGGCAGTTGGGGACAACATGGCCAGCAGCAGGGGGCAGTTATATGTGACCAGGCCAAGAGAAGTGACAGTTAGAGTGATCAGGCTGGCATACAAAGGCAGTGAGGTGTGATCAGGCAGGCAGAGGAAGGGAAGTTAGGGGCGACCAGGCAGGCATTCAGGTGAGTGATTAGGAACCAGTGGTCCAGGATCCCAAGGATCGGGCTTAAACTGGCAGCCGGACACCCCCCAAGGGGTCCCAGATTGGAGAGGGTGCATGGTGGACTAAGGTGACCCCCTATCATGCATGAATTTTGTGCATTGGACCTCTAGTATATGTTTTTTTAAGGACTTGAGCCAGTGTACAAAAGATATAAATATATAGCACAAAAATAATCACAATTATTAAAATATTAGGAGATTTTTTTTCAGTCCTGCAAATTTAAACTATGGAGTCTGTTCTATATTTCTATTTGAAGCCTGGTGCATGAAATTCATGCATTAATGGGGGTCCATAGGCCTGGCCAGTGATCAGAGCTGATCTGAGACAGGCCAATCAGGGCCCGGCTGGAGAGGAGGCAAAGGTCACCAGGCCAGCATGGAAGTAACAGACACTGGATGCTGATGCTGCCATCATTGGTGCTCTGCCACCATGCAGTTCCCTGCCCTCCCCTCCTCCTTCCCTTGCTCCTGCTCTGCCACCATGGTGGGTGGACAGCAGACCAATTGGGACCAACTTGCTGGGGGGAGGGACAGGACACAGGAGGTTGACCACTGGCCCCAAGGAGAAAGCTAGCTTTCAGCCTCCCCTGGGAAAGGGGCCGCATCTGGCCCCACACACTCCCAGTTCCCCATCTCAGTCCAGGTCTGAAGACCCTAGAGGGGTCGGGTGCCGAAGGAATTGATAACTGACTGCTGCTGCTACCATCATCAGTGCTCTGCCACCATGTGGTTCCCTGTCTCCCCGCCTCTTTCTTCCCTTACTGCTGTGACACCACTGTGGCAGGCAGGCGGCAGTTTAGGAGAAATGGGGCATGGGAAGATGGCTTCCAGCACCAAGGAGGAAGCCTACCCCCCCCCCCGCCCCCCCCCCCCCAGTTCCCTGTCTCATCTCTGAGGTCAGCCCTGTTTGGTTGATTGGGACCTGCCCGCTAAGGGAGACATTTCAAGAGGTTGGCCAGGGCAGGTTGGCTGTGAGAGCACACTGACCACCAGGGGGCAGCACCTGCATTGATCATCTGCCATCTGGTAGTCAGTGTGCATCATAACAACCGGTCATTCTGGTCACTTAGGCTTTTATATATATATAGATTAGTGCACGTGTGTTTTCCAATGAAAACATTGCCCTGTACTATATTAGTTGTAATGTCACTGCCTGCTTTGATTTATCTTGAATATAAACAGGACAAAGTCTTCTAAATATGTGTGGTAGTATGTTTTATAATAATAAGTAAGTGTAAAAAGAGGTAATTTATTCAACAACATACCACCATCCTATAAGCAAAAGACTTTTATAGGTGTGAAAACAGATATGAAACGAAATTATTTTGAGCTACTTTACCTTGGAATGTTGAAAATAAGGCAAAAACCAAATAGATCCTTTTTAAAGAAGTGTGAAAATCTCATGCAGTTTAAATGTTTAATTTATTTCATTCATTTGAATGGATCCATGTCTTTTGCATTTGCTTTTAAAATTTAAATATCATTTGTTTCTTTGTTTAAGTTGACTAGAGGCACTGTATGGGTAGAGAAACTTTATGAATTACAAATTTATTTATTTATTTATTGTTAATCATCACCTGAGGATATTTTTTTCCATTAATTTTTAAAGAGAATGGAAGAAAGGGATCAGGGGGACACAGCCATGAAAAAGGAGAGATTGATGTGAGAGAGACACATTGACCCAAACCCTAACACTGCAATCTTTTGGTGTAGGCCAATGCTCTAACCACAGGAGCAAATTTATTCATTTTTCAAAAAACAGTATCTTCCTGTAAGTAAGAAAAACAGTAGTTAGTTGAAATGTGGTATATGGATTTTTTATTTTCTGGTTCATAAAGTAATATTCTATACATTTTTAATATTGTTGGATATAATTTAGGAGTTTATAGATAATCAAATATAACCAATATTACAATAATGTTTAATTTTGGAATAAATTTCTAACATGTATATTTGGTTTCATTGACTAATAATAGTTTTGATATATACAGATAGCTTTACTGATTTATGTCTGTTATAGGAATAATAATAAGGATAAAATATAAATATAAAATAAGAATTGGGTGTGACATATTAGAGTGGAATGAAGTGTGAATGCCCTTAAAAGAGATGTGCATGTAAGAGATAAAAAAGTTTGTACCCCACATGTAAGACCAGATAGCAGAACACCTGGGACCCGCTGATAAGGCACACTGAAGACACACTGAAGATGTCTGCTTGAGCACATAAAAAGAGAGCAAGCTCTGAAGGAGATTAGAGCCGCTTGTCTGCTCCTCCACAGAAGGTCACTCTCCGCTCCCCTTCCTGCATCCTGCCTGAGCTTTGCGCTTTGCCATGGACCCTGGGTCCCAATCTGAGCCGCAAGCTGAGGCCTCTACAAGACGCCGAGCCGCAGCTGCAAAGTCCAATGTCCAGTGTGTGTGTCTGTCAGCGCGGATCTCCGGGTGGCCTGCCGAGGTCTGGAAACCACCAGGACTCTGGTAAATAAACCGCATGTGATTTGTACATTGCATGTCTGTCTCCTGTGTCATTTATGCTCTGCCAATATTTAATAAGTGCCTTGAATCATCCGTATAAGTCCATTCTATTGGCAGAGGATACTCTTGGCCACCTGTGCTTGCGTCCTTAGATAAATTCTGGGACAATGTCTAACAAATCTGGTAGCTAAAATCATTAATTAAAGCAGCTATTCACATAAACATATTGACTCACTGGCTTGATGTAGGGACTGAAAGATGATTTATTCAAATTTGAAACTTCCTCATTATTTTACTTTTCATTTTTTTAAGATGGGAATTGGTGAAAGGTGGCTCATATATGTAAAAAGGAGATTGTTTGGCAGCATGCAACTTTTGAAATGAACATTGACAGGCTTTAATGCTTAATAGCATTGAAGAAATAAACTGGCATCTTCTACTCCTTTTTGGTTCTGTGGTTTCTATTTTTCCCAGTAGTACCAACAATGTGACTCAGCTGGCATGTTCTTTCTCAAGCAATCTTAAGCAATTGAGAAGTTCCCATGTATAAGCAGATTATGTAAACTCCTGTCATATATGCTATAAACAGCCCCTTGCTTATGTATATTTGCTATATCAAGTGATTAGTAAGTTAAAAACTGTAGATGAGGAAGGGTCATAGAAGAGGTCAAGACTCATTTACAGTTTTCCCTGAAAGTTGGTCATGCATCACTTCCCTTTAAATTAATTGCCAATTTCTGATTACTGATTGGCAGACATTTAGGAAGGCTCAAACAATGAGTTATAGGACATTTGACATGGACCCTTGCCTTCCAGTCTGTTTGTAGTAAATCTTTGCCCATCTTCATTATAATGCAACCTGCAAAATGCATACTTCTGTATTGATTTATTTTTTACACAGAATACTTTAGAACAGTGGTTCTCAACCTTCCTAAGGCCGCGACCCTTGCATACAGTTCCTCATGTGGTGGTCTGACCCCTAACCATGAAATTTTGCTACTGTTATGCATCATGATGTAAATATCTGCATTTTCCGATGGTCTTAGGCGACCCCTGTGAAAGGGTCGTTCGACCCCCAAAGGGGTCTCAACCCACAGGTTGAGAACTGCTGTTTTAGAAGCTTAAGATAAAAAGCTGAATTTCTTTCTACAATAGTAATTCAGTGAATTGGCTGTTAATTAAAATTATAACACAAAATTCTGAGTACACTCAGCTGCTATCAAGAGTTCATATCATATTTGAAGCAGCAAATCCAAGGCTTAGAGGATCTTTAGTTGAGATGATAGGCAGGTGGTATTTCACAACAATTTTATAGCACAGAGTTCATTGTACTTCAGCCAAGAATGTTTTGTATTAATCTGAAAGTTCTTGAGTAGATTCACTTAAGAAAAAAGCTATCTTTTTAAGATAGTTTAAAATGTTGTATTTAATAATTATATAAAATACAGGCAATGAGAAAATAAGTGAATATATCATTCCTAAATTTCATCACTTCAAAGAAAATATTAACATTTGCTGATCATAATTTTATTCACCATAGACAAATATAAATAGGTAAAATAACTTGACTAAATACTCTGATTATTTTACCAAAGTACAAAAATTTTGTTTAATGATATTTAGAAGTAAATTTAAATTAAGCTTAATAAATTGCTGTCTTTAGACAATGTTTTCCTTGCAAGAAGAGATTAGTTTCTAAAATACGTCTCAAACTATAAAAATATATGAGAAATATTAGAAGATTGATTTTAAGGTACATTTTTCAGTTTAGAGCAAATATTTATTATCTTCTGATATGAAGTGAAAGAAATTGAGTGCATATTTATGTACATCTTCTTTGACTTCTAACTTTCCATTCATTTTTAAATTTAAATTCTTTATTGTTGAAAATATTACTTATGTCTTCTTTTTTCCACCTGGCACAGACCCTCAGCTCTCTACTGTGTGTGTCCATTGGTTCTTCTTATAGGCATGCATACAAGTCCCCTTTGGTTGGTTTCTTAACATCACCTCTTCCCACTCTCCCTTGCCTTCCCTTTGAGGTTCCACAATCTGCCCAATGCTTCTATGTCTCTGGATCTATTTTCTTTCATCATTTTATGTTGTTTATAATATTTCAAAAATGAGTGAGATCATGTGATATTGATTTTCTCCAACTGGCTTATTTCCCTTACCACAATGCTCTCCAGGTGAATCCATACCGTTGCAAATGGTAAGAATTATATCTTTTTCATAGCAGCATAATATTCCATTGTGTAGATGTACCATATGTTTTTTTAATCTACTCATCTGATGATGGGCACTGGGCTGTTTCCAAATCTTAGCTGTTGTAAATGGTGCTGCTATGAACATAAGGATAAATATATTTTTTCTGATTGATGTTTCTGATTTCTTGAGACATACTCCTAGAAGTGGGATTACTGAATCAAATGGGAGTTCCATTTTTAATTTTTGTTAAGAAACTTCATAATATTTTCTCTAATGGCTACACTAGTCTACATTCCCACTAGTAATGCATGAGGGTTCCATTTTCTCCACATCTTCCTGAGCACTTGTCACTTGTTAATTTATTGTTGATAGTCATTCTGACAGGTGTGAGAAGGTATCTTATTGTTGTTTTGATTTGCATCTCATGGGTGACTAGTGACTTTGAGTATTTCTTCATATATCCTTTGGCCTTCTGGATGTCTACTTTTGAAAAATGTGTGTCTAGGAACTTTGCCAATTTTTGATTGGATTCTTTATCTTCCTTTTGTTAAGTTGCATGAGTTCACTATAAATTTTGGAGAATGGATCCTTATTGTATGTAACATTGGAAAACATGTTATTACATACAGTGGGCTCTCTTGTTTTGTTGATGGTTTCTTTTTCTGTAAAGAAGCTTTTTATTTTCAAGTGGGCCCATTTATTTATTTTCTTGTTAGTTTCCATTGTCCAAAAACCACATGATCATATGAATTGATGCAGAAAAGCATTTGACAAAATCCAATACCCTTTCTTGATAAAAACTCTCAGCAAAATGGGGATAAAGGGATCATACCTTAACATAATAAAATCCTTATATGACAAACCTATAGCCAACATCATATTCAATGGGCAAATACTAAAACTTTCCCCTCAGAGCAGGAGCAAAACAGGGATGCCCACTGTCACCAACCCTGTTCAACACAGTATTGGAAGTGCTAGTCATAGCTATCAGACTAGAAGAAGAAATAAAAGGCATCCAAATTGGAAAAGAAGTAAAACTGTCATTATTCACACATGACATGATATAGTACATAGAAAACCCAAAAGACCCCATCAAAAAATAAACACCTGCTAGATTTAATAAATGAATTTGGCAATGTAGCAGGATACAAAATCACCCAGAAATCTATGGCATTTTTATTCATTAATAATGAATTCAGAGAAAGAGAAACTAAGCAAACAATCCCATTTTCTATTCCAACAAAAATATTAAGATACCTAAGAATAAACTTAACTAAGAAGTAAAAGACCTGTATTCAGAAAACTACAGGACATTGAAAAAGAGATAGAGAAAGATAAAACAAGTGTAAGATTATACCATGTTTATGGAATGGTTTAATCAACATCATGAAAATGTCCATACTACTCAAAGCAATCTAATGATTTAATGAAATCTCTGTTAAAATAGCAATGGCATATTTCACAAACCTAAAACAAACTCTACAAAAATTTATATGGAATAAAAAAAAGACCCAAATAGCCACAGCAATCCTGAGAAAGAACAAAGTTGGAGGAATTACAATAGTGGATATCAAGCTATATTACAAAGCCACTGTTTTCAAAATTGCCTGGTAGTTGCACAAGAACAGACATATAGACAAATGAAACAGAACAGAGAATCCAGAAATCAACCCAAGCCATTATGCTCAATTAATATTTAACAAAGGAGCCAAGAACATCCAATGGAATCAAGACAGTCTCTTCAATAAATGGTGCTGGGAAAATTACACAGGTAAATGCAAAAAAAAATGAAACTAGACCACCAACTTACACTATCTATCCTATCTAATAAAAGAATAATATGCAGATTGACCATCACTCCACCACACAAGATGACTGCCCCCATGTGGACACAAGATGGCCACCATAAGAAGGCCAGCAGGGGAGGGCAGTTGGGAGGGACCAGGCCTGCAAGGGAGGGCAGTTGGGGGTGATCAAGCCTGCAGGGGAGGGCAGTTAAAGGTGACCAGGCAGGCAGAGGAGGGAAGTTGGGGGTGACTGGGCCTGCAGGGAAGGGCAGTTGGAGGGGACCCAGGCCCACAGGGTAGGGAAGTTAGGAACAAACAGACTGGCAGGGGAGCAATTAGGCATCAATCAGGGTGGCAGGGGAGTGGTTAGGGGGTAATCAGGCTGGCAGGCAGAAGCAGTTAGGGGAAATCAGGAATGCTGGTAGGTGAGCAGGTGGGAGCCAGCAGTCCTGGATTGTGAAAGGGATGTCCCACTGCCTATTTAGGCCCTATCCTACCTGGATCGGGCCTAAACGGGCAATCAGACATCCCTCAAGTGGTTCCAGATTGGAGAGGGAGCAGGCTAGGCTGAAGGAAACCCCCCACATGCATGAATTTCATGCATTGGGCCTCTAGTCATAATAATAAAAAGCCAAGAGGCATCACGACCAACATGACCAAACAACTGGTCGCCGTGAGGGGACCGCTGCCTGGATCAGGGCATGGCTGGCTTTCAAACCACAGTGGCCCTTAGCCCAGGCCAGCCCAGCACCTTAAAGGGGACCCTCACCACAATCGGGGGTATAGCCAGCCTTCAAACCTCTGGCCACTCATAGCCCAGCCTGGGGTGATGTTGAGGACCCTGCATATGTGGCACACTCTTTTATAAATGAAGAAAAGCCTGCTGGCACTCCAAAGTGCCTTCTGGCACTGCCATCTCGCCTCACTCTCATCCTGTATGGAGCCCCAGGTGGAGTGGCTCAGTTGAGTGTGGGCCACGGCCCCAAACCCCAGGCCCTGTGCGGGTGAAGAGGTTTGTGCTGCAGCAGGTGTAGTGACCCCAGTTAACTTTTCTGTGGATTCTGAATTGGACTGAATGAACTGCAGCTGGCGGTACTGGCCAAGTTAAGCTTAAGGAAGATGTTTTGTAAGAAGAATGGGCAAGTGTATTCTCCCAGTAGGGTTCTGATCACTAAAAATGATATTAAGGGAGGCCTCCAAAAGTCTCACATTTTATATGACCAAGCAGAAGAAGAGAACTACCACTGCATCTCTGCTCTTCATAAGTTGATGTGGGGCTCAGATCCAAGCGCCTCCCTTTACTGTCTGGCACGTATGCTTGAAGGAGGAGAGGACCCGCTGTTTGTGGCAAGGAGGCTGGTGAGGTTTGCCAGTGAAGACATAGGTCTGGCAGACTCATCCGCATTACCACAAGCAGTGGCTGCCTACTAGGGATGTCACTTCATAGGCATGTCCAAATGTGAGATTCTTCTGGTCCAGTGTGTGGTCTATTTTGCCAGAGCCCCAAAGTCTATTGAGGTGTACAGTGCCTATAACAATGGCAAAGCCTGCTTGTGGAACCACTAGGTGCCTTTGTCCCTGTCTGACTGCACCTGAGGAATGCACCGACCCGGCTCGTGAAGGACATGGGCTACAAAACAACCCCATGTACAGCAAGCCTGTGGACCAAGAATACCTGCCTGAAGAACTAAGAGAGAAGAGTGGATTTCTTCAAGTAGAGAAGATGCTAACTCTTTGAGGCTATGACAACAGAAGGATATTACTTCATTTTCTTTTTCTTCTTCTTCTTTTTTTCTTTTCTTCTTCTTTTTTTCTTTTCCTTTCTTTCTTTCTTTCTTTCTTTCTTTCTTTCTTTCTTTCTTTCTTTTTTTTTCTTTTAATAGAAATGGCCAGAGAAAGAGTAAATAGACTGTGAAGTTGGTTTTCTGGTAAAAGTTGAACCAGCCCAACTTTTTGTGCCAGAAATTTGAGTTTCTTAAGTGGAGGGACAGCCACTTCAGCTAAGTGTGTAATATTGAATTGTGTTCATTTGCACTCTGCAATGGAAATGTTTGGCACCTTCGTGCAATGAATTAATGTTATAAGGAGTTATTTATTTTGTCATAGCATTTAAATCATAATGTCATTTCAGAATTTAATTCTGAAGGACTTTTTTTTCCCTTTAAAAATGTGTTCTGGGTAGTTTTAATTGTTAAAAAAATATAATTGTAATTTAAATTGCATAATGTCCTGGGGTATTTTTTTATATGTAAAAGTCTTATGAGTCAATAACACTACTTCAAAAGAAAAAAGAAAAAAAACAACAACCACAAAAAACTTTCCAGGGAAGGCCAGCAGGACTCCGGTGTGTTCAGAGGCAGCCTGTTTATGCCAGGATCCGGGTGCGCAGCCACACACACACAGTGGGCATGTGCTGGGAGTGTGGCGCAGGCATCATATGGACACTTGTGGTGAAAAGGTGTACACACACTTTTTTGTGCATAAATGCATCTATTTCTCAGAAGCATACCTGGAAAGGTGTTTTATCTGTAATAGACTGTTTTCAAAATGTAATCCAGAGCAATGGATATGTAGCAAAAACACACACACAAAAAAATAGTTTTAATACTAAACAAAAGCTGTAATTGAAGTGTTTATGTACAAATGTACTGTGAATCAAACATCTGGTGATATTTATTGTATGATGGGTCTGTTTGAAAGGTTTGGTCGATCAGTTTGGTTGAGGAAGGGGGTATAGATGGTTGTTTTTAAAAATTAGACACCTCACAGTTTTAAGACAAATGTGTTAATCTAAAATATTCAGAAGGCAGGGTCAGAGGTCTTTTAAGACCTTTGTATAGGCCTAAGACATAAAAAAGCAGCTATCTTTTTAAGATGTGGCCTAAAAGAAACCTGCTATTTTCAATTACTAAAGGCCGAGTGCACCAAATTCATGCATGGGGAGGGTCCCTCAGTCTAGCCAGCAACTTCTTCAATCTGGGACCCCTTGAGGGATGTCCGACCACTCGTTTAGGCCCAATCCCACTTGGGCCTAAACGGGTGGTTGGACATCCCAGTCACAATTCAGGACTGCTGGATCCCAACTGCCCTCCTCTGCAGGTCTAGTTCCCCCACAACTGCTCTCCCCTGCAGGCCTGCCCCACTCCCCTTAATTCCCTGCCCTACAGGCCTGGTCCCCCCACAACTGCCCTCCCCTACAGGCCTGGTCCCCCACAACTGCCCTCTCCTGCAGGTTTGGTATCCCCCAAATGCCCACCCCTGCTGAACTGGTCTTCCCAAACTGCCTTCCTCTGCTGGCCCAGTCACCCCTAACTACCCTCCCTGCTGGCCTAATTGCCCACAATTTATGCTCCCCTGCAGGCCTGGGTCCCCCTCACCTGCCCTCCCTTGCTGGCCTAATTTCCCCAAACTTCCCTCCTCTGCTGGTCCAGCCATCCCTTGCTGGCCTAGTTTCCCCCAACTTCCCTCCTCTGCTGGCCTGGTCACCCCCAAATTCCTATAACTGCCCTTCCCTGCAGGCCATCTTGTGATGGCCATCTTGTGTGCACATGGAGGCACCCACCTTGACCACATGGGGGCAACCATCTTGTATCTTGGTGTGATGGTCTATTTGCATATTACTCTCTTATTAAATAGCATTACTATCTTCAAAGTAAAATAACATTTTTGCAGTCTTTTTCTGTGATTTTTTTTCATACTTTCATTACAATATTTGAAGTAGGTGTCATTATTTTAAAGCAATAATTTTTTTCTCTCTCAATATCAGAGACCTAAATTTGCACACACACTCCAAAAATATTTATTTGAAGTAATTTATGCATCTGGACTCCAGGTGCCTAATTTAACATTACACACTTAATTGAAGTAGCTGTGCATTCACTTAAGAAACTCTATGGTTGCTGGCAGGGGTGGGCAGTTGGGAGTGATCAGACTGGCAGGGGAACAGTTAGGCATCATTCAGGCCAACAGGAGAGTAGTTAGGGATTATCAGGGTGGCAGGCAGATGCAGTTAGGGACAATCAGGCAGGCAGGCAGGTGAGTGGTTGGGAGCCAGCAGTCTCAGATTGTGAGAAGGATGTCTGACTGCCAGTTTATGCCCACAGAGATTGGGCCTAAACTGGCAGTTGAACATCCCTTTGGAGAGGATGTGGGCCAAGCTGAGGGACACCTCTCCTCTGTGCATGAATTTCATGCATCAGGCCAGTAGTTCTAATACATAAAAACCCTGGGTCTGTCATGACCAGAGGCTTGACCAACCAGAAGTCAGTCCTGCAGTCAGTGCTAGGTTGCCATGGTAACCCAGCACTGATTGATGAGGGGGCTGTGAGTCATGCCTGAAGAGAGAAGCAGGATCTGATCCATAGCTTCTGTGGCAGCTGTTGATCAGCACTTGTCTCTCTCTTTTCTCCAGCAGTCATGCCTCCATTTCTCTGCATGCCTCCTCCAGGGCTGCTGAAAAGCTCCGCCACTCTAATCAGGTCCCAATAATAGGCTCAGAGGTGCTGACTGGCATAGAAACTGACCAATCAAAACCAATTTGTCCAGCAAAGGAGGACAGTTGGAGGCGAGATCAGGCTGGCAAGGGAAGGTAGTTAGGGGTAATAAAGCAGGCAGAGGCAGTTAGGGGCAATCAGGGTGGCAAGGGAGGGCAGTTAGGGGCAACCAGGCTAGTAGGGCAGGGTAGTTGGGGGTGACTAGGCCAGCAGGGGAGGGCAGTTGGGAACCATAAGACCAGCAGGGAGGGTAGTTGGGGGTGATTGGGCTGGCAGGAGAACAGTTAGATATTAATCAGGCCAGTAGGGGAGTGGTTAGGGGGTGATCAGGCTGGCAGGCAGGTGAGCAGTTAGGAGGCAGCAGTCCCAGATTGTGAGAGGGATCCCAGTTTGGAGAGGGTACAGGCTGGGCTGAAGGACACTCCCCCACCACCAGTGTATGAATTTTGTGCACCGGGCCTCTAGTGTCTTAATAAAATATATGCTTATTTTTAAAGTGAAACATATTTGTAAAGCACATGAATTTAATAATTAAAATTGAATTAGTCAACTAACATTGGTTTGGTTTAAATATGATAACAAACTTTTAAGTTAAATAAAGTCACTCAAATTCCAAAAATTATATTATACTTCAGAATGCCTTTAACCCTCAACTGTCAATTAAGCAGTGAATAAATGAATAAAAAGGGGACATATGTAATATTTTCAATAATAAAGATTTAAAAAAGGTGTTCAAACAAAACTTGCACATACATGTTCATAGCAATACTATTCACAGTAGTCAAAATGAGGAAACACAAATGTCCATCAATGGAGGAATAAATAAACCAAATACAGTATATCAATACAATGAGATACCGTTTGACTTTAAAAAGAAATTGAAGGGAGTTTTTAGATGTAAAATAGGCAGGTTTAAGAAGTTTTAGGAATTAGGGGAAGAACCAGAAGGCTGAAAAGCTGGGAGCTGTGAAAACGTATACATACACAGAATAAGGGAGCTGCCAAAAGGTATACATTTATAGAATAAAAGAGAGGAATCTACCCATTCACAGGATGAAGAAGAAGGCCACCGAGAACAGAAAAACAAAAGGGGAAAAAAGAGAACCCCATATGGGGTTTGAGCTCTGAATCTGCTATAGTAACCAATCAGAGGGGGTAGTAGGACACAAAGAACTGCAGCCTTATAAACCTTAGAAAAGAGGGACTTGGGAGTGGGGTCTCTCTCTCCCTCCCCTGTGGGAGTCTGTGCTTCTTACTCAATAAATTTCCACCTTTTCCTATACCACCTTTTGTCTGTGACTTCATTCTTTGAATTCAACTAGACAAGAACAAGAGAGGCCACCTTTGCATTTTGACCAGAGGTAAAAAAAACATGCGTTCCAGTTTAATCTCTGCATTTCAGAATGAAGTACTGATCCTGGCTACTATGAATCTTGAAAACATTATGCTAAGTGAAAGAAGCCAAACACAAAAGGCTACATATCACATGATCCCATTTATATGAAACTTCCAAAGTTGTCATGTTACAGAAAACCAGAATAATCAAACAATGCTCGAAGAGTTTGGAGTTACATTTATTTCACATGGGTCTAGAGGAAAATTTTTCTCAAATTCTGGGCCCCAACATGCAGAAATTTTCCCTATTTATATGTTTTTATTTTCTTTGTCTCCCAAATATGGGATATTTCCAGCCCTTTTGCAAGTTCTTAAAGGGCCCTTATGTGCTGAGGCCTTGAGACATAAACCAAAGACCTGGCCTGATGCCAGCACTGATAATTTTGACCAGGGAAGTTTTAATGGCCTCTCTGAAGTGAGAATAGTCTCATTTTCCTTATTATTTAAGCAAGCAAACATTTACAGAAGCCAATAGCAAGGTTAAAATTTCAAACAACAGTTTTTATATAAGATGGATGCTTCCGTCAAATCCAAAGAGAGAGAAAGTTGATTAGTGGTGTCCAGGGACTAAGGGTAGAAAGAGAATGGGGAGTGACTATTTATTGGATACAAGATTTCTTTTTGGAGTGAAAATATTTTTCTGGAAGTAGAGAGTAGTCATGGTTATACAACACTGTTAATGTAGTAAGTGCCAATGAAATGTATTTTTAAATTGGCTAAAAAAATAAATAGGGAAGGAAGGAAGGAAGGAAGGAAGGAAGGAAGGAAGGAAGGAAGGAAGGAAGGAAGGAAG
>JAAGEH010000032.1:26208672-26278853 GCA_011751065.1 Lasiurus cinereus
TATACATATACATATACATATACATATACATATACATATACATATACGTGTGTGTGTGTGTGTGTGTGTGTGTGTGTGTGTGTGTGTATTTCAGAGGGGAAGGAAGGGAGAGAGAGATAGAGGTAATCATTGTTTTTCTACCTGATCCATTCTTCCTACTGGAGATCGAGCCTGCAACCAGGCATGTGCCCTTGACCAGAATCGAACCCGAGATCCTTCAGTATGCAGGCTGGAGCTCAGTATCTCAACAGGCTACAAATTCAGGTGTTGGCTGGGGCTACTATCTCAATTGAGATTTAAAAAACCCTTTTGTAAGTACTGATTATTGGCAGAATTTATTACTTTGGGTTTTAAGATTAAAGTTCCAGTTTTTTTTACTTATTGTTGACTAGAAACCACTCTCAGTTCTTAGAGGGCATCTTTATTGACAGATCACAATATGGCTGTTTGCTTGTTCAAGGTCAAAAGGAGCACATCTTTGCTATGTTGAATTACTCTGATTTCTGGAATTCCTCCATGAATCAGTGATAAATTAGTCAGTTAAAGGGCTCAATTGACTAAGTAAAGCACATTTGGGACAATCTCCGTCTTGATTAATTTAAAGTCAAGCAGTTTAAGGGCCTTAATTGTTTCTGCAAAATTTCTTAATCTTTGCCATATAGCATAACCTAATGATAGTATATCCTATTCACAAGCCTACCCCACACCAAAGGTGAGTGGGTTACACAGTTATGTACACTACAATGCTGTAATCATAATCCTGTGGACCTTAGAATTCTGCCTACCATTCTGTTCAAACTTTAGTGTTGTTTTTATTATGTATAAGAACTAATTGTGAAACAGTTAGAAAAAGTAAATAAACATGACAAGCATATCTAAAGATCTCAGGTAATTTAAGGATTTATTTGGATATGGAATGCTTTAATGTAAGTATGATAAGATCAACTTTATTAAAATCAGACTCTATTCTCAGTATTTTTAGCCATTACACTCCTGCCACCCAAATGACATGTAAAACTTAGTGTGGTCTCTTATATAGAAATTTCTCATTAAATGTTACATGAGAATATTCTGTTTCAGTGATGAATTAAAATGTTTTCTTTTTTGCACCATTGCATGGTTTTGAAGGTTAGATGACTAGCATTTTGTTAATGGAACTGATTAAGTATCAGCTGTACTATGTAGGTGAAAATGGGTTTTGCAGAGAAATATAAAATGGTTTGATTTCTTGTGCTTCAAAGAGCATCAAGAGAAATCACCCTGATTGCAAATTGACTAGGATTGAAAAGATTTTATGTTGAAAAAATGTATTCAAAAAATTCTTATGTCTTATTTCTTTGTTTTTTAGGGTTTTGTATGGTGGTAGCAATCACATTTATTCTTGGGAATCTCCATTTTTATGAATTCTCATTATTTTATACTCATTTTATCAGGTAAAATGAGGTAGAAGTACAAAATTGGGATATCATTTGGGAAAAAATGTCTAGCTGGTGGTTTGATTATACCTATGTTTCTCAAAAGCATTTGTGTAGAAAGAAAAAAAAACACAGCTTATTATTTATAGTGGAGAAAGTCATAACTTTTGAGTTCATCCTGACTCTAACTAACTCTAAATTACCTGAGATCTTTAGATATGCTTGCTATGTTTATTTACTTTTTTATGTTTATTTACTAACTCTGAGAAATTAGACAAATCTGACCTTTTGAGAAAATTAGAGAAAAAAATGACCTCTAAATCCCACTATATTACTAGGTTATGCCATGTGAAATGTATTAAAGGATAGTTTTCTAAATGTAATAAAATATATTAACTTATATCATTATATAAATGTGTAGTTCTGAATTTTATGTTGATTTTTAGATCACTAGATTTTATGCTGCTTTTAGATTCACAAGGGTGATTAAATTGTGTTTGCATTCTTTAACTTGGTTACACGTGAGTAAATTACTGCATTTGTACCACGTCATCATGTCTATTTTTTTAAAAATATATTTTATTGATTTTTCACAGAGAGGAAGGGAGAGGGATAGAAAGTCAGAAACATTGATGAGAGAGAGACATTGATCAGCCGCCTCCTGAACACCCCACACTGGAGATGTGCCCACAAGCAAGGTACATGCCCCCGACCGGAATTGAACCCAGGACCTTTCAGTCTGCAGGCCGACGCTCTATCCACTGAGTCAAACTGGTCTCAGCCATCATGTCCATTTTAAAATATAATGGACAAAGTCAAAACATAGAGTTAGAGAAAAATAACAGTTTACTCAATTCACATTTTTCTTCATAAAATTTTACTTCATTAGTTCTTTTATATATCTACTAAAATACCTACAAAAGAGATAGATAAGTAGTTCTGGTTGAATATAGAATAAATTATTAGCCTACATTTATAGATGATGGTCTATTTCTTGGGTGCCACAAATCCCTTTACAGTGGTACCTCGAGATATGAGTGCCCTAACATATGAGATTTTTGAGATACAAGCTGTCGAGCGAGCGATTTTTGCTTTGATATATGAGCAACATTTGAGATAGGAGTAATCGCGCGGGTCGGCCAGCTGCACAGGACCCACCAGTTTACCGACTCAAGCGTCTCATAGTTTCCAAAGCCTCAAGGTTACGGAAGGAATTAAACTCGTATCTCGAGGTACCACTGTATTTTACTTAAGTTATGAAATCAAATTGAAACTATTTTTTAGATATTGTGTGAACATTCCATAAAAATATTTTACTGCAACAATTTTTTAAAATTTTCATATTTAATTTTATTTTTGTTTTAAACTTCAATTATCATACTTCAATGAACATTTCAAATTTGAAAAAAATACTCATTTGCTTATATATTCCCTTCTAAGACTATATAGAATCAATACCTCCTATACTATTTTTCTTATGGTTATAAAAATAAAAATTTTCTTGCTTTCATTTATATTTCAGTTAAAATATAATATTCAGGAGCTCTATTTAACATTGTGGTTTTTAAAAATTTCTCTATGTGGGGAATGGGGAGGTAGGACTATTCTTAAACTTTACAAATTAAAATGTTCAGATTTGCTTTTTTTAACTTCCTTGTAGTATGCTTCTATTTTTCAACTCTGATTTTTTCTAACACTTGATAAATTATTAAACCCTCCCAAGCCCTTTGTAAACCTTTTGATACTTATTGGATAATTTGAATTAGAAACCTTTTATTCTATTCTACTTTAGCCTCTGACTCTTTGAATGACCTTGAAAAATTAATATCCCTCCTCTTTCTAAAGGTTAAAAAATTACCAACAAACTCAGAGGGATGTTCTGAAGCTTGATTTTAATTATGATTCATAATAAATTCCACTGAGATGTTTCAAGAAAAGGCATTGCACACACACAAAATATTATAAAACTCTCCAGAGTCTTCAATTGTAGGTTGTTATTTACAGATTTCAACAGAGTCTCTGATGTTTTTCTGTCAACTAAAACTTTTATCCTCCATAATAAATGTTTATAAAGTCATGCTTCCTTGAAGGGGAAAAAAAAGGAAGTATTCAAAATTATTAAATGACATACATGAATTTTAAATTACCTTCCCTTTAAGATTAAGTTAGGGTGAGTTTAAATTTAAAGCATTAAGATATATAACATATTCTTAAAATAAGACTACATAAATGATCTCATTCAAACTACCATACTTTTTTATTTTAATGAGGTGTTAAAGAGACTTGTCCAAGGTCACTTAGCCATACTATATAATAAAGAGCTAATATGCTAATTAGACCGAACAGCAGAACAACTGTCTGTGTGACCTTCTGGACAAAGCTGGGGCTATGAGGGCTGAGCGAGCCTCTTGCACAAATGTTGTGCATCAGGCCTCTAGTATTTTTCATATTTCTGCATATGAAGTTTGGATTACAGAATATAGTCCATTATCTAAGCATCTGGATTCTGGTGTCAGATTGTGGATAAATCTTTGCTTTATCACATATAAACTATGTGACTTTGAGCAACCTATGAAATAGTTTATACCATAATATCCCCATACATAAAATGGACATAATAATAGAATGGAGTATTATATAAATGAATACATACTAATGTTTGGTACATAATAAGTACTCAATAAATGTTAGCCTTTCCTACAGGGCTAGTCATGGCTCTATTCCTATATATTGGTAATCTTTTAAAATTAGAATTAACTTTAGAAGGGTATTTTCATTCCTGGTTTTGTCTGTCTACAATATGGGTTGTTACCTGTAGTAATTTTTACCATACTCATGTTTTAACTTTTTTCTTAGTTTTCATTCATTATATAAATTCAATTTTTATATTTGTGGATATGGATTATACTATTAAATCTGAAGTTGTCATCTAGATATTTATTAATAACTAGAAACCAGGTGCACAAAATTCAAGCACTCCAGGGTAAAGGGGGTCCCCTCAGTCCGGCCTCTGCCCTCTTGCAGTCCGGGAGTCCTCAGGGGATGTCTGACTGAAGCTTAGGCCAACTCTCACTGAACATCCTTAGTGCTGCCACGGACACAGGAGAGGCTTCCCTTATTGCTACCACACTCGCCAGCTGTGAGCCAGGCTTCTGGCTGAGTGGCACTCCCCCTGTTGGAGTGCACTGACCACCAGGAGGGAACTCCTACATTGAGTATGATTGGGTTGAAACCTCCTCTCCAACATCCCCTGAGCGGTCCTGGATTGCAAGATGGCGCAGGCCAGGCTGAGGGACTCCACTGGTGCACAATTGGGGCTGGGGTGGGACACAGGAAGTTGGCCAGCTGGGGAGCGACTACATGAGGACTCCAGGGCATGTCCGGCCCTTCTCACTCAGTTCCGATAGGCTGGACTGCAACATCAAGCTAACCTAGGTGGTTGGAGCTTCTGCCCCTGGTATTCAGTGCATGTCATAGTGACTGGTTGACTGGTCAACTGTGTGCCCCCTGATGGTCAGTGCATGTCATAGCAAGTGGTTGAGTGGTCTTAGCATGTCATTAGTATATTACGCTTTGGTTGAATGCCAACCAGATGACTGGACACTTAGCATATTAGGCTTTTATTATATAGGAGAAGCATATGAACAGTTAATGTTAATTGAGAAAATGCTAAGTGCAGGAATATTTTCAAATACTTTACGTTTATTAATTTGCTTAATTCTCAAAATAGCAATGTTAAGTAGGTATTATCATTATCCCTTATGAGTAAGACAACTAAGGCTAATTGCTATTGGCTAGGACCACTTAGGTCTTATGAGACAGAGCCAGAGTTTTATCTCATATTAGGGAGCCATTGCATAAATTTGTGTACCTTGAACAGAACTGTGGGTTGCGAGGCTGCTATGAGCACAGGGTTGAGTCTTGGCCCATCCTCCTCACTGTCAAGCCATCAGGGTCAGCACTGGGTGCCAGCAGCAGGTACAAGCAGAGGCTCTGGCACTGGCAGCACATGAGAGCGCTGGGTGGGCCTGTGGCCTACAGGAGCAAAGAATTTTCAGTAACCACCGGAGGCTTGCCCCAATGACAGCAACTGGCTGCCTTGGTATGGTGCCCCTGCTCACCTGCTCCACCATCCCACCATGGCCAACATCCACCATGTTCTGTATTCTACTGCCTGATGCCAATGCCCGCCATGTTCCATGCACACCCCCTGGTAGTCAGCGTACATCATAGCAACCAGATGTTTGGTTGTTCTGCAGTTTGGTCTGCTTGCATATTAGGCCTTTTTATTATTTACTAGAGACCCAGTGCATGAAATTCATGCACTTGGGGAGGGAGAGGTCCCTCAGCCTTGTCTGTGCCCTCTCACAATCTGGGAGCTCTCGGGGGATATATGACTGCCAGCTTAGATTCATGCATAGACATCATTAACGCTGCCACAGAAGTAGGAGAGGCTCCCACTACCACCGCTGTGCTCACCAGCCGTGAGCCTGCCTTCTGGCTGAGTGGCACTCCCGCTGTGGGAGTGCACTGACCACCAGGGGGCAGCTCCAGTATTGAGCATCTGCCTCCTGGTGGTCAGTGCATGTCATAACAACCAGTTGTTCTGCTGTTTGGTCTATTTGCATATTAGCCTTTTATTATATAGGAGACTTATCCGACAATAAACCCCAGACTCAGAACCTTTACCTCTACTCTCATATTTCACTTGAATATCTTTCCGTCTCTTTAAGATATACAAACTCACATTTTTCCCCCCACTCTGACCACTTTCAATACATATCCAATATTCCTCTAATCACTCTTACTTAGAATTCACAATTCTCTCCCATTGCTTACTTCTCCCTTCCCTCCCTCTTTTTTTGGCACCAATTGCTTCTGTTCTCCAGGGTAATATTTGAGGCCTAAAAGTATGGTCCCATGAGTTACCCAACAATCTTCATTTCTGTGTATTCTCTCTGCTACTATCCTGGATTAGGCTTCCCTTAATTCATGTCTGGATTATTGCCTACCTCTCTACTTATTTCCCCTAACTTCAGTTCTTCCAGATGACACTCCTTGCTATGTAGTAGCTGTGTGACCTTGACAAATTACCTTCCAGTGACTCAATTTTAGAATGTTGATAATATCCATCTGATAAGGTTGATGAAGACTTCAGAAACTAACATGAATAACTAAAAAAAATATTTTATTGATTTTCTACAGAAAGGAAGGGAGAGGGATAGAGAGTTAGAAACATCAATGAGAGAGAGAGACATTGATCAGCCACCTCCTGCACACCCCCTACTGGGGATGTTCCTGCAACCAAGGTACATGCCCTTGACCAGAATCAAACCTGGGACCTTTCAGTCTGCAGACCGAAGCTCTATCCACTGAGCCAAACCGGTTTTGGCATGAATAACTTTTTATAATTTGCCCCAACTATGTCTAACCCATTTTAGTTCTTCAAACAATCTATTTTAGGGATAGTTGATTTTTCCTATGTCTTCTGAATCTTTTTATTCAAGTCCTTGCAGTACTCAGCTTGAAGGTCTGTCTCTTCCCTTCTTAGTATCTAGTTTCTATGAGTACATCAAGTTCTAGTTCAAGTCCCACTTTCTCAAGGTCAGTAATTTATTATTATTATTATTATTATTATTATTATTATTATTCCTTTAACATATTCAGTATGTATTTTTTGTGATATTATTTATTTTAATGTTTAAATAGGTATAAAGTTGATGAGCATTTCTTGGTTCACACTTCTTTATTTAGATTGCATCTTGTCCTTTATGCCTCAGAGCATCTAGTTTAATGCTTCATAAACTGGGAACAGTAGACAGTTAGTAAAGTCTTGTTATATTATTTTGACACCTAGGTTAATGTCTTTGTTACTCAGCTTATTACCATTAGGTTTGCAGTGTATCTCCATGGAAACTGATATTTTTCTCTACAACCACCATTCCTCCCTTTTTTCCTTGTGTTGCCATAATGAGGTTTGGGTGGGATAAATCTTAACTCCAGCTACAAAAACAGTCATATTTTCAATGATTAATTATTCCATTCTCATTTCCCCAGAGATTGGCTAAAGAATGGTGAATCAGTATGTCAGTATATCAGTGCATGGCAATTAACTAGCTTTCCATAAGCCTCATTCTTTTGTGTATGATTGAGGTTCATTATGCAAGAATCAGCAATGAACAAAGTCTTTTTAAACACTAAAACTAAATGCATGGCAATAGTTTTTACTGATTTTTTCCACTATTAATTTTTTTTATTTTAATTTTGAAATAACTTCAAAATTACTCAAGATTTATGGGAGTAAAACAAATGATTCCTGTATACTGTTCATGAAACTGCATTCATTTACCAGCTGCTAACATTTTGAGAGAGATAGAGTGTGTGAGTACAGTTATGTGCCACATAATGACCTACACAACAGTGGTCTCATACAATTATAATGAAGCTGAAAAAATGCTTATTCTTAGTGATACCCTAATGATCTAAAGTCATAGAGCAATGCATTACTCATGTGTTTGTGGTGATGCCAGTGTAAACAAACCTATTGGGCTGCCAATTGTACAAAAGTAATTATGTGAAGTTTCATAATACTTGATCACAATAATAAGCAACTATGTTACTGTTTTATGTATTTACTATACTGAGAAGAAGCATGGGATTTCGTTGGAATGTCTGTAAGGAGGATTCTATGAAAGGTCGAGGGCTTCTGAGGGGATCTTGCTGAAGGTGGCAGCTTTTCCAAACAAGTCCGATTCCCCAAAGTGTTTTGCTAGAATCTCTGTTTGGTCTTTGAAGATCCGACCTTGTTTTAGCATACTCTTTCTGAAGGATACTTAGCTTGCTGATTGTAGCTAGAGCAATGGTTCTCAGCCTTCCTAATGCCACGACCCTTTAAGACAGCTCCTCATGTGGTGGTGACCCCCAACCATAAAATTATTTCCGTTGCTACTTCATAACTGTCATTTTGCTACTGTTATGAACTGTAATGTAAATATCTGATATGCAGGATGTATTTTCATTGTTACAAATTGAACATAATTAAAGCATAGTGATTAATCACAAAAACAATATGTAATTATATATTGTGAAATATTTATTTCTAATTACAAATAAATGAAATTTTGTCTTGAATCGTGGTGTAGCATGGGTAACAGTCTTCATATAACAACAGTAAACTACATTACTACATTTTGCTACACTGAGGAGCAGTCTGTTGGTTCCTAAAACCATGGGAAATAGGTGTTTTCCAATAGTCTTAGGCGACCCCTGTGAAAGGGTCGTTCGACCTCCAAAGGGGTCGCAACCCACAGGTTGAGAACTGCTGAGCTAGAGATTAATTTTAGTTCAAGCTGTTGGGACAATAAAGCCTAATAAGGCAGACAAACAGAACTGGTTTTTACTTCTAAAGTAAAATAGTCCCTTAGTCCTCTCCTTCACAGAAACATGTGTCAAAGCAATCTGCTCATCCATTGTTCAGGGTCTGCTGGTCAGCCCTGGCACTATACTATACTTATTATTATTATTTTAGAGTGTAGTCTTTCTGCTTATTTTTCAAAAAAGCTTTCTGTGAAACAATATGTTGTGCTAAACTGGCAGCAGCCTCATGCATTTCATGTTTACAGCCTATCTTGATTGCATCATTTTCTGTTTTGTTTGATATAATCTCATGTTGCTTTATAAATTCATAGTAGTCTAAATATGCAGTTTTATGAAGTCTGCATTAGTTTACAATAATGTCTTAGGTCTTCACATTCACTCACTACTCACACACCGACTCACCCAGAGCAACTTCCAGTCCTAAAAGCTCTCTGTTCATATAAGTGTTCTGTGGACAAAAAGGGGCCACATGCTAACCTGACTAGCTCAGGGAAATCTGCATGGTGGCTCTGCAAACTCAGAGACAAAGTAACCACAAAGGATGGTCTGAAAACTTTTTAAAATTGAAAGCAGTTTATGGGGGGTAGTCATGTCCTAGGCTAGTATCTTCCTTGACAAAGGAAAATTTTTATCTTAACTGAGCCCATCTATTGTATTTTTGTATTTATGATAAGATATAATTGAAATGTCAAAGTAATTTTCTCTTTTCTGGACCCCTTAAAGCACAGGCAATGCTCTGCCGAGACCACAAATTCCCTCATTTTATTGAGTTAATTGTTGACTGTTAACTATCCTGCATGCACATAAGTATAAGAAGTATGTGTCCATCATTTTACATTTTTATCCAACCCTAGAGCTTTCTCCACTTTTTTTTTCAGCTTCTCCAATCTATCACCAATGGATTTCAAATAGCCCACTTATGTCTCCTCTTTTGATTATAATGTATAAAACAAGGTGCAAAACTGCCATTCTTTGAAGCATTATCTTTGGAGATGCTGCTTCCCATCATTCATCGATAGTTTGACTCAACTAAACTCCAAAAATTCTTTACAGGTTTGAATGTTTCTTATTTTGATAGCCTTATACAACTATGCCATTTTTCATATTTTATATCATTTTTACTATACCTTTTCTCTATATATGTTTAGATACACAAGTACCATTGTGTTTCAGTTGCCTATAATATTCAGTGGAATATCATTCTGTATAAATATGTAGTCCAGGAACAATAGGCTATTCCACATAGCCTGAGTGTGTAGTAGGCTGTACCATCTAGGTTTGTGTAAGTACACTTTATGATGTTTGCACAATAATAAAATTGCCCTATCATTTTTTAAAATATCCCTATCATTAAATGACACATAACTGTATATCAGGAATTAAAAAGAAGATAAAAATAGCAAATTACCTAAGAAAGCAAGCCCATATAAATCTCATTCAGAGAAAAATATTTCTTATGAGTATACACACACACACACACACACACACACACAAGTATTGTATGCTTCTTATTCCAGTATGGAAAGCAACTGGAAAAAGAAGGCATACAATAATAAGGTTGAAAACACCAACAAAACAGTGTTGTTATACAAAGGAATAAGCAAGCATTGCTCACAGGGGACCTTCTACAATTAATCCTATTATGTTGTGAAATTGACGTTAAGCAGTAAATGTTGACTGCTTTCTCAATAACATAATATAACCTCTAGGTCACATGCTGGAATATTTGTAGTTTGAGACAGATGGAGTCAGTTCTGCCCTGAGTCATTGTCACAGTTTGCAAATCAAATGTAGCAGTTACACATTTTCAACATACCATGAGAAAATCTGACCTGTCACTTTTTGCTTAAATCTTGCTTAGTCACATATAACTTCAAATGTTAAGTGATAATTCAGAAGAATTTTCTTGACAGAGTGTTATAAAATGGCTAAGGTCAGTATAATTTTTATGAACTTAAAATATGATTTGAGATTAATCTTGGATATGTAATTATGTTTGTTTATTAGGATGAATTTATACAATAAACATTTCAAAAGACTTGCAGTTTTCAGATTAGGTTATGAAGAGTAAAGGATAGTTAACATTTGGGCGAAAATCCGTATTAGAATATTTTAAAGAGAAATGTAGTCTTGTTATATTTTGCTATATATTTGTTAATAGTCAATTCCCTAATAAGTAGATTAAATCAACTATTTAAATAATAGTGTTATTTTATTTATAAAATAATCATATTATAAGAATTTTAAATTGCAGTTAAAACTTTTCTCTTGTTCCCATCTCTACTCTGCTAACTCCACAATCTGATATGCGATGGTGACTTCATAAGCAAACCATTTATTTTTTCCCATAGGAATGATATTAACAAAGGGACAAAAGAGGAGAGAATACTGTGCTCAATACAATCTTACATATACATATTAAGTGCTTAATAAATATTTGTTTGTTGATCTGAATGTAGAAAAGTGTACAAGTAATAAACTCAATAAATTATCCTGAAGTAAAGACATCCCAGGAGCTACAATTCAGATCAAGCAATATTGCCTGACCAGCATGGCTCATTGGTTGAACATCGACTATGAACCAGGAGATCATGGTTCGATTTCCAGTCAGGGCACATCCCCAGGTTGCAGGCTTGATCCCAATGTGGGGCTTGTAGAAGGCAGCTGAGTAAATGATTTTCTCTCATCATTGATGTTTATTTCTCTCTCTCTCTCTCTCCCCCTCTCCATTTGTCTCTGAAATTAATAAAAAAATATATTAAAAAAGAAATATTTTTATTAACAATTTAGAAATTTCTTTAGAGTCCCCCTGCAGTCACTGTTCCCTCTTCTTTCCACAGGTAAACACTATTTTCATTTTTAACATGATCATTTATTCATTTTTAGAGCTATAACCCCTCTCACATAGGAGACAATACATGTTTATTCTAAAACCATAATTTAGATTTATCTGTTTTTAAACTTTATATAAATGCAATTGCACAGTAAGTTGATCCCATATATATGTGTATACACATATGTATGGAATGAACTACTGTGTATGTATGGAGTTATTTAAAACGGTAGTAGGTTCATAGCAAATTGAGTGGATGATACAGAGATTTCCCATATATCTCATATCCCACACATGCATAGCTTTCCCTATTATTATCATCTCCCAAGGTATACATTTATTACAATTGATCACTTACACTGGCACATCATCACTCAAGTCCACAGTTTACACTGGTGTTCATTCTTGGTGTTGCACATTTGATTGTTTTGGATAAATGTATAATGACATGTATCCATCATTAGAGCGCCATACAGAGTATTTTCACTGTCCTAAAAAAATTATCTGTGCTTCACCTATTCATTTCCCTGCTTCAAACCCCAACAACTACTGATCTTTTTACTGTCACAATGCCTTTTTCCTTCCCAGAATGTTAAAGGGTTGGAATCACACTGCTTGTAGTCTTTTCAGATTGGCTTCTTGCACTTCTCTTACATGTCTTTTCATGTCTTGATAGCTCATTTCTTTTTAAAGTTGAATAATATTCCATTGTCTGGATGTATCACAGATAGTTTACCAATTCACCTACTAAAGGACATCTTTGTTGTTTCCAAGTTGGGATAATTACAAAAAAAGCTGCTAAAACATCTATGTGTAGCAAAAATTTTTTTAAAGATAAAAGTAAACTCTATCTCTAGTATAATTATTCCTAATATGAACCAAGTTCATGGTTAATGATATGGAAGTAACAGAGGAAAGAGGCATCATTGGGTTAATTGTGTTACAAAGTCACATAATGACATCATCTTATTTTAATTTTCAGTGATCCTTACACAAAGTATTTATTAGTTATATGAGCTAATATGATGAGCCAAAGATCAAAATATCTATTGATTGGTATAAAATACTTTCCTAACATATGACTCATTGCTTTACCTCGAGTGTCTAAGAGGATATTCAAATGGGGCATATATTTACAAAGTCTACTATTATGATATTAAATGTATAACAATTTTAAGACAAGAAAATATTTTGAAGCCTAAAGCAATAGAAGAATATTATTTAATTTGAAAACAATGACTACCAGTAGGGTTAACTCCTTATATATTAAGCGGTAGAAGCCTTATCTAATGATAATATATACACAGCATTTTGTTAAGTGCCAATTGATTTTTTGTTGTAGCAAGAAGAAAGAAAATGAATTTTGAAGTTGCATTAATTCCCTTGTGATATTATTTTGCAAACTTAAAATAAATCATGTTCCCATAGTTATGTAAATTGTGTTACTTTCTTCTGCTCTTTTTTTCTAAAGCTAAGGTTACTAAAATTATGTAGTACCAGACCATAGAGAATTACATCTGCTAGAAAATGCTGGTAGAGCCAGGAATTATTAAAGCAGACAGTGTGTTAAAAGACAATAGTGTGTTTTGAGATACAAAAGTAGCTTAATTATTTAATTATGCTATTTCAACCTTCATAGTTGACTTCTCAGGACTAATGCTTTAAAGAGGCCATGCCAAAGAATAGAATCACCTTTTTGCTTATTGTAGTTTAAATGAAATCTTGCTTGAGAACAGATATATGGATGAGGTAACAAAAATGAATTAATTAAACTAGTTGTCATTCTGTCCTTGGCCTAGACCAGTGATTTTCAAACATGGCTGCACAGCAGATATACCTGAGGCATTTTAAATATTGGAGCTGGGTTCCATGCCTGGACCTTCTGATTTTATTGGTAGAGTGTGGCCTCCACTTCTTAATTGTAATGTACAGCTGGGATTGAGAACTACTGACCTAATCAGGTAGCATATTAGAAAAGAACATGGCTTTTGAAGAGTCAGAATAGACCCAATTAAAATCTCAGACATAAGTATGATTTATGAGGATTAATAAAACCTAATGAGCCTCTGAAAGAGGGCTGTTATAAGAATAACATAAAATTATTCATGTGAAAACTGATGGTACAGTATTTCACATGTAATAGGCATTAATATATGTTTTTGTTCTTTCATGCCATACTCCTCTGCATCCTGGTCCTTTAAAGGAGAGGGAACCAAATATAATAGCTACTGCTATTGTCTATGTGGTGCTTCTGTTTTTCTTTACATTCCAATTCTGGTTGGAAAACCATTGCTGGATAATGAACATATTATTCTTCTGTTTTCCCTACCTCAGAATCTGTTCATCCTCTGATCTCTATTTGAATGTTTTGTCTTCTGGGAAGGTTTTTCTGACAGTTCCCCAAACCCAACCAAGGTCAGATTCCATTGCACACAAACCTCCATAAAAGTGACAATGAATCTATGGCAATTACTGCTATATCTTCTTGGGCACACAATGCATACTGAGTAATTTTAACTGGATGAATAAATGAATACATTTTAAGTACAATATTATAACAGCTAATATAAGACAGTGTTTATTTGAGTGTCATATAAATGATTGTAGTATTAATATAATTGTTAATAATATTTAAAGTGCCTTTACATGAGTAATTTTGTCTATACTTTGATTTATTTCCCCCATTTATGTTCTCAAAACAGTGTTTTGGTTCTTTTTGAGATACATTTTTCTAGTAAAGGTAGATAGGGGAAAAACAAGTAACAGTATACTAATAGTTCAGCAGTAGTAAATGTCCCAAAGTAAAGGATAAGAGAGAAAGTGTTTGTAGTGTCTGCATGCTAGGGAAGTTGCTTAAGAAGGTCTCCCCTAAGAAACTAACATCAGAGCTGAGATCTCAAGACAACAATGAGCTCAGCCATGTAAAGATCTTGGGTGTAGAAAATTATAGGTCAGTGGAACTGAAAGTGCAAGTTTCCCCAGGGTTTTTAGGTTGTATGTTCTATGAACAGTGAAAAGCCCATATAACCACCTAGAGATCAAGGAGAAAAGAATCAAAATAAAAGTAGAGGCTAGTAGGAGACCTGTTCGTGAGGAACCTTATAGGCCATGGTGAGAACTTTGCTTTTTATTCTAAATATGAAGGAAACTCACTGATATATTAAATATTTTAGATCCTGGAAATTTTATATTTAACCAAATATCAGATTTATACTTAAACTAACATGTGGAAAATGGATTTTGAGCACTATACAAGCATCAGGGTGAAAGCACTCCAGTCGTCCTTGGACGAGATGATGGTGAGTCACCCTAAGGAGCAGCAGTTAAAATGGAGAAGTGGATGGGAAGGATGCATTCTGGGGTTACAGCAGGCAATATTTAATGATGGGTTGGGTTTGTGCTGGAATGGTATTAGTTGAATGTGTGAATAGGCCAGCTCTACCTCTTGTCATGGGGTATGATGGCTATGTGGTATGTGTCCTTTCACTGCATCCCTGGGAACTTCCAAAGCACAAGGCTCGTTCTGAGTACAGCTTTGGCTGTGATTTTCAGAAAATAATTTCTGGAGAATAAGGATCTCAACTGTCCTCTAAGGGATGATTAGGACTTGGAAAGTTGCATGCAAAAGCATGAAGATAAAGAACTAAACAACGTGAAAAAGTTTGAGAGATAATGAATAGACCAGTTTGTGTGGCTGAAGGATTAGTATAGGGGAAAGATATGTATGGAAAACAAACCAGGGTTCATTTTATGGAGAATCAAGAAAGTCACACTAGAGTCCATTCTTTTCATGTTTTATTTTGTTTTTATTAATTTTTACCCAGGAATATTTTTTTCCATTTCTATACAGAATGGAAGGGAGCGGGGGAGAGACAGAGATAAATATTTATGTAAGAAAGATCCTGAAACTGAGGTATGTGCCCTTGATCAGAATTGAACATGGAATCCTCCAGTCCTTAAGCCACCGGCATCAAATACTGAGCCAAATCAGTTAGGGCTAGAGTCCATGTTTTTAAGCTTTATGGAACTAAGAAAGTGTTTTGAGAAAACCTGGTAACAAATTAGTGAACTAATCTAGCAGTGTTCACATAATGGTCTCCAGTGTAGAAAAGCCCAAAAGGAAGGAGCCTATGTAAATATCATTCAAACAGGATTATCCATCTACTAATTTATTCACTTGTTCAGTTAACAAACATTCACTAGGCAACTGCTGTATCCTAAAGAACAATGATCACCAGGGATATTTGTCTAAAAGTAGAATCAAATATGAGTGGGGAAAGCTGTAGGTTGTTAGACACTCCCAATGAGAGAATAAAATACACAGCTCTTAAATCACCAAAGAAAAAGTCTGGAAAAGCAGCTTGCTTTTATTTTTCTAATTTTGTGACTTTATCATTCCTAGCTCTAAGATGTGCACATGACTGATTATTTCCAAGGTATGGATTTTAGATACGTTTATACTGTTCTGCCAGTTAATTATATATTTTATATTTTCACAACTATAGGTCACTAAAGTGATCTTTAAAAGATCCAGATAATATTTAAATCAATATTATTTTATAATAGTAGTATAATGCATTCCATGTACTTTTAATACAGATATATTTTGTATTAGAAGCTTGGTGCATGAAATTTCTACATCGGGAGGGGGGGAGGCATCCCCTCAGCCCAGCCTACACTTTCTTCAATCTGGGATCCCTTGGGGGATGTCCCACTTGCTGGTTTAGGCCCAATCCCAGGGATCAGGACTAAATCAACAGTTGGACATCCCTCTCACAATCCTGGACTGCTGGATCCTAATCGCTTACCTGTCTGACTGGCTGGTCACCCCTAACTGCTCCACCCTGCTGACCTGATTGCCCCTCATGGCACCCCTGCCGGCCTGGTTGCCCCACACAGCCTGTTGTTTGGTCATTTGTTCATCTCTCACTAACCTCCCTGCAACCGTAAGTGGCCATCTTTTGAGGGCATGATGGTCAATTTGCATATTACTGCTTTATTATATAGGATAGAGACAAAATAGCTGTTGTAAAACTAAAAGATATGGCCCTTGCTATGCCATTTTTAACTTTCCCAGGGAAAAACTATTAAACTGAAATGCAAGTCATTTTCTTACCTAACATATAATATCTGGTATGGATTTTTGTGAGATGAAACTTTTAATAGTAATGTATAAAATCACTAACTATATTTGACCCCATAATCCTTGACAAAAACAAAACACACCTAAATATATAGAGAATATAATAAAAGAAATATTGAGTATAGTCTAGGAATTTGTAAACAAGGTGAAAATATCTGAGTTTTCAGCCTGAACAAAAAAAATAGTGGCTTAACATTGAAGGAAGATTTACAAAATTTTAATTTAAAAAGAAGCACACCAGGAGAGGATATGAGAGTCAAAGGTACTGCCAGCCACAGAAATGTTGGTAGGTATCTTATAATGAATGGCAAGCATGGTGAGAAAAGCTGACTCCCCACTTCCTGTTTCCAATCAAAATATTTTAATCCTAAAATTAGGGAACTCTTTCTCTAAACATCTGCCTAATTTTATGCAAATGTCAATGCAAAAAAGAAAGTGCTTGTAAACCAATTAGATATTACATTTTCAGAAATTTTAGGAAGTGAGTTTTACCTATATGAAAATATAATTCTACTATAGAATATAATGTCATCACATATTAGAAGAAAGAAAACTTATTTCTGATAAAGCCACCTATCTGTATTTTAATAGTGGGAGAAAAACTGCCAACTTTCATTGTTAATGATTTGCCATGAATTTTTCTCAGAATCTCTGGTTATTTTTATACTTCTACTTGAAAACATTAAAACCTAATGGTAATTATTTGTTCTTAATGCTATCCTAGGGAGTACAACATGACTCTAGGTATTAATTACTTAAATAAGACAGGTAAATCTTTTAGAGATAAAAGTTACCTGATAAATTCATTATACAGACTTGAACAGAGTTATTGCTACAATATGGGCCTGGCAGTTAGCTCTTAAAAGAGTATTTCCTTCCCACATTGTTTTAGAAATCTATACTCTGTTTTCAATGTGATGCTTGTATTATGAAATGAGCTGATAGTATTATAATTTCTAGAAATTTTTTAAAATAAACTTAAGAAAATTTCTAGAAAACATGACAAATGTACTTATGGTTTTTGTCTATAAATAATTTAACTTAGTAATACTTAAAGCAAATTATTGAATAAAACTTCAGATGACTGTGTTAAAACAAGTAAAATTACATTGTTTCTAACACAAAATTCTTTATTAAGGATCATATTAGTTAATGAGCAGTGTTACAAAAAAGGGGAAAGAGCATTAATCAAGCTGTACCATGGCTCTACAGCTCATTTAGCAAGCAATTACTTTTGTTTCACTAAAACCAGCAGGGTGTATCTATCGCCAATTTCCAGGTAAGACAAAGCAAATGCCATTGATGTCTTGCTTTAAACATAGATAAAGTTAACTAATCAAAACACAATTCATGACTACAAGATGTATAAATTTTTAAATTAATTAAATTACTTTTAAATAAACTTGAGGAAAGATTTTGAAGTTATACCCAGTAGTCAATTAATAAAGCTTAATTTAGCCCCATATCTTTATCAACAAAAATATTATAATGTAAAAGTGTATTTTTTTACAGGATGGTTAAAGTTTTTCAATTACGCAGCTGAGACCTTTGAGTGTCTTCTCCATGTAGAGTGTTATAATGCATTAAATTGTTCAATTGACAGAACTCCATGTAAAAATGAATTAATAGAAACCATTCTAATTTCCTTGAACTTATTTCTTCTAATTTTATAAAACAATAAAGTGACTAAGTAAAATTGGTGATTCAGAGATATTAATAGATTTACAGAGCCTAGTAACAGATCAAGATAATATATTTTGGAAAATAATTGAATAAATGAATCTACAAATGAGAAACACAAAATCTTGTTATTCTAATCTCTTAAATTCTATTAATCATTTCAGGAAAAGTTAAAACTGTTTTTAATAAGTCTGTTTTATCAATTTTTCAATTAAGCAAATAAAATATGTAGTAATTTAACTTATTAGAGTAAACATTTTTTGTGAGATATGGTAATCATATTATAAAATGCTTTCTACTTTTACTTTTTAGCCCTCTCCCTTTTGTAACTTAATCAACAGGCAGTGTTTGAATCTACTATATGCACAGCATTCTAGAAAGCATTAGGACTAAAATATAAATTTGATATTTTGGTTCCTTCCTCATTTATCCCGTGAAAAAAAAAATTATTTGAAACCAAGATGGTGGCATAAACCGCTGCCTCGCACAACAATTTCAAAACTACAATTAAAAGACAAAACGGACATCATCCAGAAACACAGGAAAGTTGGCAGAGTGAAAATTCTACTACTAGAAGGAAAGACAGGGGCTCATGGAGACTCAGAGGAGATGCAAAAATCTAAGGTATGGAGACGCACATGTGGAGAGAGCGAGTAGTGGAGTGCCTGGCTGGCTTCCTCTGGCAGGAGGGAGATGGAGGTTCCCAACTGCACTAAACACCTTATCCTATGGCACTGAACCCCAGTTCTGGGAGACACTCATACAGGGGGTCTGGACTGTGAAAAGGGAAGAGTGCACAGAAATTTAGGGAAGCCACATAAGGGCAGAGATCTGGGGGCATGCACACCACTGCATGCAGAAGATGGACTGCTGATTGTGCCGCTAGCTTTCTCTAGTGGGCAGAAGACAGAGCCTTCAAACTGAGCCACTTACAACTGCACTGAACCCCAGTTTTGGGTGAGACCCTGGGAACCCAGACTCATATAGGTCCCAGAGCGCAAGGGAACTGGAAAGGCAGAGGTCTAGAGACACACATGCAGGTGTGCATAGAGATGGCTGCACCATTTACTGAGAGACACTTGAGACCCAGGGGTCGCCTAGGGCGGGGCTGACTGGAAGTCAAGGCAGTCTGCTAAGCCCTGAGACTCCACCCCATCCAAGCTCAACAGAGAGGCTTTTGCAGTTTTGCAAGCTTGTATCATAAGGCTGATTCCAACACAGAAGTTTTCCAGGCAGAGTGAAAATGCAGAGACAAAGGAACAGATCACAAATGAAAGAAATGGAGGAAAACAAACTACTGGATATACAGTTCAAAACCATGCTTATAAGGTTTTCCAAGAATTTCCTAGAAAAGATGGATAAATTTAGCGAGACCCAAGAGGACCAACTAGAAATGAAACATACACTGACTGAAATAAAAAATATTATACAGAGACCTAACAGCAGACTGGAGGAAGGCAAGAATCAAGTCAAAGATTTGAAATACAAAGAAGCAGAAAACACTCAACTGGAAAAGAAAGAAGAGAAAATAATCCAAAAATGTGAAGATAGTGTAAAGAGCCTCTGGGACAACTTCAAGCATACCAACATCAGAATTGTGGGGTGCCAGAGAAGAGAAAGAGCAAGATACTGAAGACCTATTTGAAGAAATCATGACTGAAAACTTCCTCCACCTGGTGAAAGAAATAGACTTACAAGGGAACACACAGAACCCCAAATAAAAGGAATTCAAAGAGGACCACACTAAGACACATTACAATTAAAATACCAAGAGCAAAAGACAAAGAGAGAATATTAAAAGCAGCAAGATAAAAACAGTTAATTGCCTACAAGGGAGTACCCATGCAATTTTCAGCTGATTTCTCAACAGAAACTATGCAGGCCAGATGGGAGTGGCAAGAAATATTCAAAGTGGTGAATAGCAAGAACCTACAACCAAGATTACTCTACCCAGCAAAGCTACCATTCAGAATTGAAGGTCAGATAAAGAGCTTCACATAAGAAAAAAGCTAAAGAAGTTCATCAACACCAAACCAGTATTATATGAAATGCTGAAAGGTACTCTTTAAGAAGAGGAAGAAGAAAAAGGTAAAGATAAAAATTATGAACAACAAATACAAACCTATCAACAAGTGAATCTAAAAATCAAATGAATAAAAAATCTAATGAACAGAATAAACTGGTAAATATAATAGAATCAGGAGCATAGAAAGGGAGTGGACTGACAATTCTCAAGAGGAAAGGGATAAGGGGGGTGCAAGGAGAGACTGGACAAAAATCATACACCTATGGATGAGGACAATGCAGGGGGAGGTAAGGGTAGAGGGAGGGGTGGGAGCCGGGTGGAAGGGAGTTGGGGGAGGAAGAGAAACAAATGTAATAATCTGAGAAGTAAAGATTTATTAAATAAAAAAAGAAAAGAAAAAATTACAATTTGAGTACTCACTATGCTCAGAACTATCCTTGGGACTGGGAATCCATAAATAAGGAAAACATTTTTCTTATAAAAATGCAATTGGGAAAGTACCATAAAGGAGAGATATAAAGGGCAAAAAGAGAATACACAAGAATGATCTAACTTCGCCAGAGATGTCAAGAGGTCTTTCCAGAGCATAGTACATTTGGACAAAAATATAGAGGATGCCTAGTAATTAACTTGATGAAAATAGGTGTATATTAAGGATGAGAAAGAGCATTCTAGGCAGAGGGAAAATCATGGTGCAAATTGAAGACTTACTAGGAGCAGAGCAAGTAAGATGAGTCAAAAAAGTTTGCCTAGAGAGGAATGAAACAGACCTTTTTGAAATGTATATGAGAAATTATGGGGTTTTGACTTACTTTTATGGAAAGGGTTAGTCATTGAAATGTTTTAAGCAAATAGGTGAATTAATTAGATTTGTGATTGAAAAGATAATCCTGGCTGCAATATAATTCTGGAGAATTTACTAAAAGGAGTCTAGACTAGAATTGGCCTGTGAGATGAAAGATCCTAAGAGTGAGAATTAATAGAACAAATTTCACTGAAAGAAAAAATGTTAATGGAGGTAGGAATGGTGTGTAGGATGAATGGTAAGGAGGGAACAATTATAAAATAGATTGTTGACTTTGGACAAGACTTGCACCAAAACTTTCAAAGTACAGGAAGAAAGAGTGATTTCTAATTAGAAATGACTTGTGGAGAATATAGAGAATTTAAGAATATTTGTGTCTGATGGTGAAGAAGATGATGATAATATCATTGACAGAGGGAATGGATGTGGGGGTGGCTTAAGGGATCTGAGTAGAGGAATGATTTGTGTATTATAGATGTTTTTAAATAGAAAAATGTCTCTTTTCTTAAACTCAGTTTATATGTATTCTTGTAGCCTTTATAACATGAAATATTTTTGGTCTTAAAATGGAAGCTAGGCATTGACATCTATTTCTTGGCATAAGTTCTTGAATAGGTATTCTACTACTTTAAACTATTAATTTTTTATAAAATTCTATTACTTAGAAAATAAAAAATCTTAAAGCAGCATATACATCAGAAAATTTTATTCTCTTTTGCAAAATTAATTAAAATAATAAGAGCTACCATTTATTAATTACTAGTTCAAAATAGTGGCCTAAAGAATCTATATCTGTTATCCAGTTTAATCCTTACATACCTGGTTTTATTAGCTTTTCTTTCCCATTTTGTAGATATCAAAATTGGCTGACCAAAACTTTTTATCAAGATCACTTCATTCTGGCCCTGGCCAGGTGGCTTAGTTGGTAGGAGCACAGTCCTATACACCAAAAGGTTATGGAATTGATTTCTGGTCTGAGCACCAGGTTTCAGGTTTGGTTGTATGGGAGGCAACCGATCAATGTTGCTCTTTTGCATCTCTCTCCTCTCTCTCTCCCTCTCTCTCTCCCTCTCTCTCTCTCTCTCTCTCTCTCTCTCTCTCTCTCTCTCTCCTCCCTCTCTTCTGAGTTTGTAAACCATGGTCTCTTGGAATTCAATATCTTTGGCCCAAATCACTCCTTAAATTTAATCTGACAATGATTTATTTATGTTTTGCAATTGAATCTCAGAGATTGATTTTATTTTTAACCTACCTTTGCTAATTTTCAAGAACAGCAGAATCCCTTGTCCCCCTTTAACATACACTCAAAGGGAAACACAAATTCATATAAACATGCATACATCTGACTCAGAAGCTTAATAGTGCATATATATTTATATGTATATATATATTTAAACATATTTTTGTTGATTTCAGAGAGGGAGTGAATGATAGTAACATGAATGATGAGAGAGAATCATTGATTGGCTGCCTCCTGGACTCCCCCTACTGGTGATCAAGCTTGAAACCTGAGCATGTGCCCTGATCAGGAATTTAATAGTGACCTCTTGGTTCATAGGTTGGTGCTCAACCACTGAGCCACACCAGTTAATGGTGTCTATATTTTGAATGAAGTGTTCATGAAGCAGTGGAGAAGAGAGTTAGATTACCTTTCCCACTGGAGGACCTCATAAAAACCCTTTAAATGCCTGACTTCCCCCAGATTTTCTTTTGTGGTCATCTTTCTACTTATGGTCTATGTCTCTTATAAAATCTGATCTAGCCTCTTTCTCCTTTCAACTTTCTAGATGTGGCTGTGACTATCATGCTTTCTCTGCCCACAACCAGAGCTTTCTGAAAGGTTGTGTCCTTTCCTCTGACTATACTCTTCCTCTGACAAAGGGCTGCCCACAGCACTCACTCTCCTAGAGATCTAATCTGTGGTGCCTTAAAGAAGTAATATAGTATTTATTTTTGTCATTGAAAAACTTTAACAATTTATAAAAGGTAGTCATTAAACTTATTGTATGAACTTTTTTATACTTTCATATATGTCTACAAATATATGTTTTATTCTAGAAATAACTAGAAATATATAAGACTGAATTGTATTTATGGATTAAGTGCAAAATTATGAGTTTCAAATTAGAGGACAGAAAATATATTTTCTATTTTTGCTTTGGAAAAATATGAGTTAATAATTTGTGCTGCTGTTGTAAGAAAAATTGAGAACTATATTTACCTTTCTTTTCAAAAACTTAAATATATTTTTTCTTTAGTCACAGAAATATATATTGTGAATAACTTTGTATCTCCATGATTTTACTCATAATATCTTTACTATATTATTTTTTAGGAAACTACTTTAAAGATCTGAGTGTACTGTGACCCATTATAAAAATGCAAGTAAATACTTACTATAAATAAATATGAAAGATACCTGATGGCTCTATTTCATACATATAGAAAGGGCCAGAAAGAAATAAGGAAGGCCTAGCATAGAATTATTAATTTAATTATTAATGTGAGATTGGTTGGAATGTCACCCCAATAGGCCAAGGTTGCAGGTTCAGTCCCTGGTCAGGGCACATACAAGAATTAGTCAATGGACACATGAATGGGTAGAACAACAAATTGATGTTTCTTTCTCTCTCTCTCTTCCTTTCTAACCAAAAAATTAAAAAAAAATTATTGCCTGGCAAAGTGGCATAGTTGGTTCAGAGTGGTCCAATGCACTGAAAGGTTGCCAGTTGATTACCGATCAGGGCACATACCTGGGTTGTGGGTTTGATCCCCTGTTGGAGAGAGAATATGGAAGGCAGCCAATCAGTGTTTCTCTCTCATATCAATGTTTCTCTATCAACATATCCTCAGTTGAAGATTTTTTAAAAATTTAAAAAAATATTAATGTGAGAAATATTAAAAGAAATTAAAGTTTTAGAATTATATGCCTAACAGATAACAGTAATTAGGATTACCTATTTCAAGAATTATACTGATAAAAATAAAAAATCAAAAATAAAAATTAACTCAGTTTAACTCATTTAAAGAAGCTCTTAAATCTTCTCTATTTGAAATTGAAATGAAATAATGAAACAGAATTTTCAGGCTGTTTTGAACAGAACGACAGAGCTAAATGTGCTTGAAAAAGCAGAGAATGATTGCACAGATGGTCTTCTCTGGAACATGCCAAATTCACCCAATGTGCAAGAGCTCTGGGAAAAGCTTTCTGCCAATAGGCAAAATAGTGCCTTTCAAATTTGGATTGCCAAAAGTAAAATCTGAGGATGTCATGTTGTGAGATTGCTTATCTCTGATGAATATAAAAAATAACAAGAATATTATACTGTACTAGTGGCCCAGTGCATGAAATTCATGCACATTAAAAAGGAATTAATCAGAGGAAATATTTTAATATTGCTCTTTGTCCTTTCTCTATAATAGAAGTGTCAGAAATTAAATAAAATTAGTAAAATGTATATGAAAAATAATATATAAATTTATTGCCTGTAGGGATGCAGTCAAGTTCTACTGGCATTGCAAGACCCAGAGTCAAGTCCTGGGTGTGGGTATCCAGCTCCCTCTTCCCTCTTGTCAGAGTCTTGGCCAGCACCGGCAGGGATGCAAGGTCAAGTCCTGCCTAGGCTTTGTGGGACCCAGAGTCAAGTCCCCGCCCACCTGTGCGTGCCTTGCTTCACACGTAGCCCTACCCACCCACACAGACCTTGCCGGGCATGCAGCCCTGCCCACCTGCACACACCTTGAAATTGCACAAGACCCAGACACACTGTCGCAGGTGGGGATGCAGCGTAAAGCCCCCGCTGACACCATGAGGGACTCCCCTGAGTCCTAGAGTCCCACCCCATGGGGCAGTGCCCCATGGGATTCCCTGAGTCCCACCAGGTGGCTGGCACAACAGGATACACAGGATGCACCTCCTGGTCAAGTCCCCACCGGCACCCCTGGGGATGGAGCATCAAGTTCCTGCCCACCCGTGCATGCCTGCTGTGCATGCAGCCTCCTGGTGATCAGTTGTTACAGCGTGAGAGTGTCACAACCACACGCTTTTTATAATATAGTATGTTATCTATTATAATAAAAGTGTAATATGCCAATTAGACCAGACAGCCAAATGACCTTCTGGACATCTTCAGTATGGGAACAGCTTAGGAGCCTGAGGGAAGTGGAGAGGCACAGTCAGTTTAAATTAGTGAACATTTTGTTTAAATTAGTGTGTTAGCCTTGCCATAGGTAAATAAGGGATACTCTTAGGCCTTACTGAAGTTTTATGGGAAAGAGTGATTCTTTGTAGTCAAATGTTTTCTGAGACACACAAGGGTAAGAATATTTCTTAACCCTCACTTTTTCCCCCAGAAGGATAAGGCTCAGGTGACTTCAACATTGTCAGTACTCTCTCATAAGAATGCCTCAAAAATATCTTTTTTTTTGTTACATACATGAACATGGTGGTCCATACAAATTGTCAAGTGGAACAGATTGGTAATTCTTTGGGACCTGAACATAATCAGATGTGGATCTATAGCAGGTGGGCCAAGGAGGAGATTCAGTTTTGTAGCACAAGAATTTTTTGCATTTAAAATATTGTTACTTTATTATACAACATTACAGTTCACAAATTTATTATGGATTTAGAAAGTATTTCTATGGGCATCCTGATAGAGAGGGTTAGACATAGTTTTGGCAATAATTGTAGGTAGTATTAAATGTGTTATGAGAAATACATTAGTGTAAATCACCATTTTTATAAGTGAAACATGAATCAATACTATAAGAATTAGACTTCAGTGCAAGAAATCCTGATTTATTTGCTCCGTTGATATTGTTTATGTAAATGCTATTTCTCAGGAGCATAAAACTCTGACTATATATATTGGTTAGTGTAATCAGTATAATATATAAAAATATTCCAGGCTGTGCTAGTTTCATTAATCATATCTTATAAGAATTTTAAGCTTATTTTTATGAGGCATTGCATTACATATGACATTGATATGCATGGGTAATTTATTACTTGGCAAGTGAATTATCCTGCACTATTTCATGGGTTTGATATATTGATTTTCAGTTGTGATAGATCATTTTAAGATTGCACAGCTTTACTCATGGTGATTTATCCACAGAATCACATAGACTGAGGAAAGTTGATGCAGCCCTTTGAACACATTCTATCAGCTATAAATAGAGTTGTTAACTGTAATTCTTAACCCCGGTAGGGAAACATATTTAGCAAGTTGGAAGAAATAACTTTCACCCAAGATCTAATTTGTTGAATAAGTGCTCATAAGAAAGTGGTTTCAATATGTCTTTTCTTCTATGCTAATCTTGGCACCCATTTCTTAAACCAATAGGCAATAAAGTATACAGTCAAGGAAAAAGATGCTACCAATTTACTTAAAAGATATCTTTTATGGCCACTGATTGTTTTTTCATCCTTATCAGCTCAAACGTATACATTTGCAATGACTTGAATTATAATCCTCTCTCATCCTTTGTAAGAAATTCTCTAGAGTTCCATGAAGAATAAAAATATGCAGTGTACAAACATCAAATATGTGTTAGCCACTCATGTAGATATTGCATAGAGGAATCAGATAAATGAAAGGGAGTATTTTTAGAATTCAGGCAGTATATTTATAATACAAGAAAGATTTTTTGTTTTGTTTTGTTTTATTATCTTAAAAAAAATTCTTCCCCCCGGATCAGTAAAGAGGGTCCCGGGTTCAATCCGGTCAAGGGCATGTACCTCCATTACAAGCTCCTCCCTTGCCCAGGCCCTGTAGGAGGCAACCAATCCATCTGTGTCTCTCACATCGATATTTCTCTTTTCTCTCCCTCTCTCTTCTACTCTTTCTAAAAATCAATGGAAAAATATCCTCTGGTGAGAATTAAAAAATAATAATTCCTCCCTAATCTCTTCGCCTTTCTAACTAATCCTGCAAAATCCTTCTCCCCTGACAGCGGTCAGACTGTTCTCTATGGGTCTTTTTTTTTATTTTTGTTAATTTATTTTATTCATTAGTATCCACAGGTAAGTGAAATCATATGGTACTTGACTTTCTCTGACTGGCTTATTTCACTTAACATAATGCTAGCCAGATCCATCCAGGCTGTCACAAAAGGTAAGATATCCTTTAATTTTTATGGCTGAATAGTATTCTATAGTGTAAATGTCCCACTCATCTATTGATGGACATTTGAGCTGCTTCCAAATCTTGGCTATTGTAAATAACACTGCAGTGAATACAGGGGTGCATATATTCTTCTGAATTAGTAATTCACATCTCTTTGGATATATTCCCAAGCAATGGAACCATTGAGTTAGAAGACAGTTCCATTTTTAACTTTTTGAGGCAACTCCATACTGCTTTCCACAGTGGCTACACTAGTCTGAATTCCCACCTACAGTTAAAGAGGGTTCCCTTTTCTCCACATCCTTGACAGCACTTGATTGTTGATTTATTGGTGATATCCATTCTGACAAGTATGAGATAAGATCTCATTATGCTTTTAATTACACTTCTCTGATGATTAGTGGTGAGTATCCTTTCACATGTCTATTGGTCATATATATGTTCTCTTTGGAAAAGTGTCTACTCAGGCCCTTTGCCATTTTTAAATTATATTGTTTTTGTTGTTGTTGAGTTTTTTAAGTTCTTTATAAACTTTAGATATTAATCCCTATCATATATGTCATTGGTGAATATGTTTTATCATGTAGTGGGTTACCTTTTCATGTTGTTGATAGTTTCCTTTGCCGTGCCATATAACTTTCTAGTTTGTTGTGGTCTCATTTGTTTATTTCTTTTGTTTCATTTGTCTGAGTTGATATATCAAAAAAACATTGCTATGTCCAAAATTATATTGCCAATGTTTTCTTTTAGGATTTTTATGGTTTAAGTCTTTAATTCACTTTGAGTTTATTCTTGTATGTGGTGTAAGAAAATGCTCTAGTTTTATTTTGATACATCCCTCTCTCCAATTTTCCCAACACCATTTATTGAACAGACTATCTTTACCCTGCTGTATGGTTTTACTTTCTTTGTCAAATCTTACTTTCCATAAGGTGTTGGGTTTATTTCTGGTCTCTTTATTCTGTTCTATTGATCTATATATCTGTTTTTATGCCAATACCATGCTGTTTTGATTATTATGACCTTGTAGTATATTTTGACATTGGGTAGTGTGATTTTCCCAACTTTGTTTTTCTTTCTCAATATTGCTCTGGCTATTTCAGGGTCTTTTGTGGTTTCATATAAATTTTTGGAATAATTGTTCTAGTTCTGTGAAATATGCCATTGGTGTCTATGTATATTGCATTTATATCACACCTGCAAATAATAATAATTTTACTTCTTCCTCTCTAATTTGAGAGAAATTTCTTCTTCTTGACTTATTGCTGTGCTTATTGCTTGACTTCCAGTACTATGCTGGATAAGAATGGTGAAAGCAGACTTCTCTGTTTTGTTCCTGATCTTAAAGGAAATGCTTTTAGTTTTGCCCATAGAGTACGATGTTGATTGTGGGTTTGTCATATATGGCCTTTATTATGTTGAGGTATGTTTTCTCCATTTCCACTTTGTGGAGAGATTTTATCATAAATGGGGGCTGGATTTTATCATATGTTTTTTGTGCATCTTATATAATAGTAGCCTAATATGCTAGGTGTCATGTCAACAATCAAAGTGTAATATGCTAATGATATGCTAAGGCTGCTCAACCGCTCGCTATGATGTGCACTGACTATCAGGGGACAGTAAACTGGTAAAACAGTCACTATGATGTGCACTGACCACCAGGAGGCAGATGCCCTGACTGGTAGGTTAGCTTGCCGCTGGGGTCCTGCCAATTGGGACTGAGCAAGACAGGCTGGACACATCCTGGAGCCCTCCTGTGGTCCCTTCCCAGCTGGCCAACTGCCTGTGTCCCTCCATGGCCCTGATCATGCACCAATCAGGTCTCTTGGCTTGGTCTCACCCCCTTGCAATCTGGGTAGAGGGCCCCCCTCCCCCACCTGAGTGCACAAATTTCATGCAGTGGGCCTCTAGTGTGTTAATAAGATCATATGATTCTTATTTTTTATTTTGTTAATGTGAGGTATCCTGTTTATTGATGTGTGGATAGTATCCTAACGTTGCATCTCCAAAATAAATCCCACTTGATCATGGCATATGATCTTTTTAATGTATTGCTAGATCCAGTTCATTAATATTTTGCAGAAGTTATTTTCTATATTCTTCAGAAATATTGGTCTATAATTTTCTTTCTTTGTTGTCTTAATCTGGCCTCATAAAATGAGTTTGGAAGTCTTCTCTCCTCTTCAATATTTTGATGTGTTTTGAGAAGGATACATGTTAGTTTTTCTTTGAATCCTTGGGAAAATTCACCTGTGAAGCCATCTAGTGCAGGACCTTTGTTTGTTGCATATTTTTTTTATTACTGCTTTAATTTTACTGCTTGTAATCTGTTATTTAGGATTTCTAATTCTTCCTGATTCAGTTTTGGAAGATTGTATATTTCTATGAATTTACCCATTTCTTCCAAATTGTCCAATTTTTTTCCATACAGTTTTTTTTAATATTTTTCTTACGTTTTTTATTTCTGTGATATCAATTGTTCTTTCTCTCTTTCATTTCTGATTTTACTTATTCCAATGCTCTGTATTTTTTCTTGAAGAGTCTGGTTTGTCAATTTTGTTTATTTTTTTAAAGAGCCAGCTCTTGGTTTTATTGATCTTTTGTGTTGTTTTTTAAGACTGTATTTTGCTTATTTCTGCTCTGATTCTTATTTATTTCTTTTACTCATTTTAAGCTTTGTTTGTTGTTCTTTTTCTAGTTTTTTTTAATCTATAGTTAGATTATTTTTTGAGATTTTTTTATTGCTTTTTGTATTCTAATAGAAGGGCTGGATTGTTATGAATTTTCTCCTCAGAACTGTTTTCCCTATGTTCCATAGATTTTGAGTTCTTGTGTTCTCATTTTGATTTGTTTCAAGATATATTTTGATATCCTCTTTGACCTAATTATTAATCATTTATTGTTTAGTGATATTTTATTTAGCCTTCATGACTTTGTTTTTCAGCTTTTTTTAAAATTCATTTCTAGTTTAATACCACTGTGATCAGAGAAGATGTGTGATATGATTTCAATCCTCTTAAATTTATTGACACTTGTTTTATGTCATCACATGTGGTCTATCTTAGAGAATGTTCCATGTGCACTTGAAAAAATGTATATTCTGCTGCTTTGGAGTGGAATGCTCTGAAAATATTAATTAAATCCATCTAATTTATTATTCCTTATTAATTTTGTATCTGGAAAATCTTTTCATTGATGTCAATAAGGTGTTAAAATCCCCTACTCTGACTGTATTATTGTCAATCTCTCCCTTTCCATATATCAACATTTGCTTTACATATTTAGGTGTTCCTATGTTAGTTGCATAAATGTTTACAAGGGTTATACCTCTTTTTGGATTGCTCCCTTTATTATTATGCAATGTTCTTCTTTGTCTCTTTCTATATACTTTATTTTAAAGTCTATTTTGTTAACTATAGATATTTAAGTATTGTAACCCAACTTTTTTAAAATTTCCATTGGCATTAAATATATTTTTCCATTCATTTACTTTTATTCTATGTGTATCTTGTTCTGAGATGTATCTCTTGTAGACATCATTTATATGGGTTTTGTTTTCTTATCCATTCAGCTATCCTATGCTTTCTTATTGCAACACTTAAATCATTTACATTAAAATGATTATTGATATGAAGATATTTATTACCATTTAATTCTTTATACCAATATTCCTCTTCTTAAAGCAGGCTTTTTAACATTTTCTTTTATGCTAGTCTGATGGAAATGAACTCCTTAACCTTTTCTTTCTCTGAGAAGCTCTTTAGTTTTTTCCCCCAATATTAAATGATAGCCTTGCTGGTTAAAGTAGTTTTGATTATATGTCTTATTTTTCATTATTTTGACTATTTTTAAAAATATATATTTTTACTAATTTTTGAGAGGATGGGAGAGGTAGAGAGAAGCAGATAAAAACCATCAATGATGAAAGATAATCATTGATTTGCTACCTCCTAAATGCCCCCTATTGCAGACCAAGCCCACAACCTGGGCATGTGCCCTGACCTAGAATTGAACTGTGATCTTCTGGTTCCTAGGTTAATGCTTAACCACTTAATCATACCAGGTAGGCTATTTTGACTACTTTTGATAATTCCTTCTGACCCAAAATATTTATATTGAGAAATCAGCTGACAATCTTATGAATGCTCCCTTGTAGGTAACCAACTGCCTTTCTCATACTGCTTTTAAGATTCTCTTTTTGTCTTTAGTTATGCCATTTTAATTGTGGTACTCTTTGGGTTCATCTTGTTTTGAACTCTTTGGGCTTTCTGGACTTAGGTGTCTTTTTGCTTCACCAGGTTAGTGAAGTTTTCTGTCATTGTTTGTTTGTTTGTTTGTTTTTCATTTTATTTTTAATTTTTTTTGCCAAAATTCTAGCAAATCAGTTCTGATATTACATCAGAAAGATCATATTCCATAATCAAGTAGGATTTATTTTGGGGATGCAAGAATGGTATAATATCCACAAATCAATAAATATGATACATCACATAAACAAATTGAGAGATAAAAATCACAGTCATGTCAATTGATGCAGAAAAAGCATTTGACAAAATTCAATTGATAAAAACCTTCAGCAAAATGGGAATAGAGGAATCATACCTCAACATAATAAAAGCCTTATATGAAAAACCTACAGCCAATATCATACTCAATGTGCAAAAACTAAAACCATTTCACCTAAGAGCAGGAATAAGACAGAGATGCCCACTAGCACCATTCCTGTTTGACAGTTCTGGAAGTGCTAGCCATAGCAATTAGACAAGTAGAAGAAATAAAAGGTATCAAAATTGGAAAAGAAAACATAAAACTGTTGTTATTTGCAGATTACATGATATTGTACATAGAAAACCCTAAAGACTCCATTAAAAATTATTAGACTTAATAAATGTCATTGTTTCTTTAAATAAATTTTTAATCCCTTGCTGATTCTCTTTTCTTTCTGGTTCTCCTTTGAAGGGAATGTAATTATGCTCATGTCATTCCAAAGGTCCCCTGGACTGTCCTCACTTCTTAAAAATCATTTTCTTTTTGATGTTCTGATTGAAAATTATTTTGTTTTTGCTGCTCTTTTTTTCTACCTGTCTTCCAGCATGCTTATTGGATCCTCTGCTTCATACAACTTACTGTTTATTTCTTCCAGTGTTATTCTTTATTTCAGATATTCTATTCTTCATTTTTGTTTTTTTTATATGTCTTCTTCATTTGTTGGTAGTTCTCACTAAAAGTCTTGTAGTTCTTGCTAAGTTTCTTAAGCATCTTTATAATCATTTTTCTTAACTCCAAATCAGAAAAGTTTGCTTGCCTTTTTTTATTTAGCTCTTTATCTAGATATTTCACTTGTTTTTTCATTTGGGGCTGTGTGTGTGTGTGTGTGTGTGTGTGTGTGTGTGTGTGTTTGTGTCTCCACATAGCCTCTTTGTGTTTGTTTATATGTATTAAGTAGACCTGTTATGTCACCCAGTCGAAGGAGTTCTGTGAGCTCCAATGGAATAATCCACCTAATCACATGAGCTGAATATACCAGGATTATTTCTCGTGCGGATTATGCAGACTGTCCAGTTGTAATTGATTCATGACTGCTATTGGCTTTTTCGTGTGTGAGATCTATCCTCAGCCTGGCTGACTGTGAGGCTCAACCTCAACCACTGAGTGAGCTCCTGTATAGGAGCTAACCACATGACAGAAAATTTTCTCAGCAGGGTCTGCTACTTGCCATGATCTGACTTTGGATATGCCACTTGTGAAACTTATTGGATCCTGCTCTCATGCTGTCTGAAGCTGGCAATTAGGTGTGTTGGTTCTGGGGTCCTGGGAGGACTCTGGTTCAACCAATGTCAAATGTTGCTTGTAACTGGCTCTGGGCAACATGTTTAAACTAGAGAGTGATTCACAGTTCGTGGCTGCCTCTGTTGAGGCTTGGTATATGCGAGAACTAAGCTATGTATCAAACCTGGCTTTTACCAGCACTGGTCTCAGGTGAAGGTCAATAAAAGTCCTAACGCTCGGGCAGCAGATTCAGAAAGGTCAGATTTCGCCTGAGTTAGGGTGAGATCTCCTACTCCCGTAGGGCAGAGACACACACGCTGTGGGAGCTGGGCTGCGGGAAAGCTGCCTCTGGAGAGGTCCGCTGAGGTGGGCAGGGCGTGATCCCTGAGTGTGGAGGCAGACACTCCGAGCTATTGACAGAGGGGAGCTCTGGAAAATGACTCTGGGGCAGAGAGACAGCCTGGGAGTTATTACAGTGTCCCGGCTGCAAAATCCCCACAAACTGGTTTTGAGAACCACAGAGTAGCAGGATCTGAGCACAGCCTAGAGAGGTCCTGTGCTTTGTCTCAGAGATCAATTCCGAAACACTGCCACCCAGTGGATGACACACAAATTGACTCTAGCATAACCAAAAAAGAAGAAAGAGATTAAAAGATCAACACGGGAACACAGGGAACTGCAATACCTTACCTACTGGAAAACAGGAGTGCCAAGCAGAATAATAGTGGAAGTGAATGACCATTCTATTTTTTTTCTATTTTTTTTCTTTTTTCTTTTTTTTTTAACTTTTCTTTTTAATTTTTCATTTTTACATATTTTAATTAAAAGACTATTTTTTTCTTTCCACCTCAATTGATTTTACCTTTTTAATTATTACATTTCTGTTTTAAACTAGTATTATTAATTACTACTAGTACTTTACCTTTTTGGAAAAAAACAAGTGTCATTTTGTTTTCTCTTTATTTTATTTTGGGATTAGAGTTCTACATTCTATTTTCATCTTTCCCTTAAAATAATTTTACTCCAACTCAACTCTATCTTTATGCCAACACTTTCCTCCTAACTGTCCCCATTTTGTTGTCTTGTTTCTCTTTCCCTTTTCCAACTTTAGATTCTCCCTATTCTTTCTCTTTACCTGGTTAAAATTTCACCCCATTTATATATCTAATTTCAAATCCCCTACTACAAGTCTACACAAACCTCTCTCTTCTTGTCTTCACTAGCCAAAAAGTTTTTTCTCGATGTCCTTTTGTTGCTATTTGCCTGAAAAGTGATTATATCGATTTTTTGAAAATTTTGGTGAGATTGTTGTAGTTTATTCTACTTGTTTTATTTTGCTTTTTGCTTGCTTTGTTTTTTACCTCCCTTTTTTCTCACCTAACTCGATACCACTTGCTATTTTCAGTTTGTATTAATCTCTAGGTACTGGTTGCTGGCCTTTATTGGGATTAGTGACTGTTCTATTGGAGTTTTCTCCTGACATATATAGTTTGTTCCCCTTTTCTCTCTTATACACTTTCTTTTCTCTGTGACTTTTTTCTCTTCTTCTTTTCTTCTCCTTCTTCTCGTTTTTATTTTCTTATTTTATTTTATTTTTTTGTTCATTTATTTATTTATTTTTCTTTTCTCGCTCTCCCAATTTGATTTTGGCATTTCTTTATTTTCTTTTTTATCAATTTCCTCTTCTTCTTTCTCTACTTACCCCTAATTTGTCCCTTTCATTAGTGGTCACCTTATCTGTGATTATTAACATCTTGAATACATTTCTACTGTGTGCCTTGTGTGCTGTACCTGGTCGTATTGTAGTTTGTGCCTTTCAATCAACGTAGGAGAGAGAACTACATAACCAGACACCAGGAGAAGAAAGACCATAGGCAGAAAAAGAAACAGCCCACATAAGATAGAAAGGCAGGTTTCACCAGAAAAGGAAGTAAACGAAATAGAAGCAGAAATAAGCCTGCCAGAGAAAGAGTTCAGAGAAATGATCATAAGGTGGATGAAAAGAATGGAAGACAAAATTGACGATCTGATTAAGAGCCAAGAGGAAATGAAGAAGACCCAAGAGGAGATGAAGAAGCAGCAAGAAGAAATGCAGAAGAACTTAGAGGAGTTTCAGAATAAACAAGAAGTAATGAAAAATGACATCACTGCTATAAAGAACTCAATAGAAAGCATCAAAAGGAGACTAGAAGAAGCAGAGAACCGCATCAGTGAGCTAAAAGACACGGTAGGAAAAAATACCCAAGTATCGCAGCTTCTAGAAAAAAAAGTTAAAAAGCTAGAGGAGAGCCGAAGGGAACTTTGGGATAACATGAAACAAAACAACATCCACATAATTAGGGTTCCAGAAAGAGTGGAAACTGAACAAGGATTAGAGAACGAGTTTGAAGAAATAATGACAGAAAATTTTCTCAATATAGAAAAGGAAAAATCCACACAAATCCAAGAAGCTCACAGAGTCCCAAGCAAAATGAACCCCAACAAACCGACACCAAGGCACATTATAATTAAATTGGCAAACACTGATTACAAAGTAAGAATCTTAAAAGCAGCAGAGAGAAACAGAAAGTTACCTATAAAGGAACCCCCATAAGACTAGCTACTGACTTCTCAACAGAAACTCATCAGGCCAGAAGGGAATGGAATGAAATATACAAAGTCATGCAAAGGAAGGCTCTGAATCCAAGAATACTGTACCCTTCAAGACTCTCAATCAAAATTGAAGGTGAAATCAAAAGCTTCACAGACAAAAAGGACTAAGGGAATATATTACCACCAAACCAGCAATGCAAGAAATGTTAAAGGGTCTGCTGTAATAAAAAGAAAGAGGATGCAAAGAAGGAACTCGGGGGTAAGGAGTAAAAATGGCAACAGATAAGTACTTATCAATAATAACTTTAAATGTAAACGGATTAAATGCTCCAATCAAAAGACATAGGGTAACCGATTGGATAAGAAAACATGATCCATATATCTGCTGTCTTCAAGAAACCCACCTCAGGAAAAGAGATGCACACAGATTGAGGGTGAAGGGATGGAAGATGGTATTTCAGGCAAATGGAAATGAAAAAAAAGCTGGGGCTGCAATACTTATATCTGACAAATTAGATGTCAAAGTGAAGGACATAATAAGAGATAAAGAAAGCCACTTCATAATACTAAAGGGAACAATCCAACAAGAAGAAATAACTCTGGTAAACATATATGCACCCAATATAGGAGCACCTAAATATATATAAAAAAAAAAACTCTTGGAGGATATTAAGGGAGAGATTTACAGCAATACAATCATAGTAGGAGACTTTAATACCCCACTGTCACCATTGGACAAATCCTCTAAACAAAAAATCAGCAAAGAAACATCAATCCTAAATGACTCACTAGAGCAGATGGAATTAATTGACATCTTCAGAACATTTCACCCCAAAGCCACAGAATATACATTGTTCTCCAGAGCACATGGGTCATTTTCAAAGATAGATCATATGTTGGGTTATAAGAAAAGTCTCTTCAAATTCAAGAAGATAGAAATCATATCAAGCATTTTCTCAGACCACAGTGGCATAAAACTGGAAATCAACTATCATAAAAACAATAGAAAGAAATCAAACACATGGAGACTAAACAGCATGCTATTAAACAATGACTGGGTAACCAGAGAGATCAAGGAAGAAATAAAAAACATCATGTCAACAAATGACAATGACAACACAACAATACAAAATTTATGGGACACAGTGAAAGCAGTCTTGAGAGGGAAGTTCATAGCACTACAAGCCTACTGGAAAAAACAGGAAACAATGGTAATAAATTAACTAACCCTACAACTCAAAGAGCTAGAATGAGAGCAACAAGGAAAGCCCAGTGTATTCAGAAGGAAGGAAATAGTGAAGATCAGATTGGAGATAAACAACTTGGAGACCAAAGAAACAATTCAAAAGATCAACAAAACAAAGAGCTGGTTCTTTGAAAGGATAAACAAGATTGATGGACCTCTACCCAAGAAGCAAAGAGAGAAGACCCAAATAAAATCAGAAATGAAAGAGGAGAAATAACAACAGACCCTGTGGAAATACAAAGGATAGTTAAAAAATACTATGAACAACTCTATTCCAACAAATTGGACAACCTGCAAGAAATAGACATATTCCTAGAAAAATATAACCTTCCAAAACTCAATGAGGAGGAAGCCAAACATCTCAATAGTCCAATAACCTAGGGAAGAAATTGAAGCAGTCATCAAAAAGCTTCCAGCAAATAAAAGCCCAGGACCAGATGGCTACACAGGAGACTTTTACCAAACATTCAAGGAAGAATTAAAACCTATCCTCTACAGACTATTCAAAACCATTCAAGAAGAAGGAACACTTCCAAAGACCTTATATGAAGCCAGCATCACGCTAATACCAAAACCAGATAAAAACAACACAATGCAAGAGAATTATAGGCCAATATCATTCATGACCATAGATGCCAAAATCCTCAACAAAATTCTAGCAAATTGGATCCAGCAGTACATCAGAAAGATCATACACTATGACCAAGCAGGATTCATCCCAGGAATGCAGGGATGGTACAATATCCGCAAATCAATAAATGTGATACATCACATAAACAAATTGAAAGATGAAAACCACATAGTCATATCAATTGATGCAGAAAAAGCATTTGACAAAATCCAACAACCTTTCTTGATAAAAACTCTCAGCAAAGTGGGAATAGAAGGATCATACCTCAATATCATAAAAGCCATATATGATAAACCTACAGCTAACATCATACTCAATGGGCAAAAACTAAAACCATTTCCCCTAAGAACAGGAAAAAGACAGGAATGTCCACTGTCACCTCTCCTGTTTGACATAGTACTGAAAGTATTAGCCATTGCAATTAGACAAGAAGAAGAAATAAAAGGCATCCAAATTGGAAAAGAAGAAGTAAAGCTGTCCTTATTCGCAGATGACATGATACTGTACATAAAAAACCTGAAGGATTCTATCCCAAAATTAATTGACTTAATAAATGAATTTGGCAATGTAGCAGGATACAAAGTTAATGCCAAGAAATCTGTGGCATTTCTGTACACTAATAGTGAAATTACAGAAAGAGAGACTCAAAAAGCAATCCCATTTACCATCGCACCAAAAAAATTAAGATATCTAGGAATAAACCTAAATAAAGAGGTAAAAGACCTATATGCAGAAAACTACAGGACACTGAAAAAAGAGATAGAGGAAGATGTTAACAGATGGAAGAGCATACCATACTCATGGATTGGGAGAATCAACCTCTTTAAAATGTCCATACTACCCAAAGCAATCTGCAGATTCAATGCACTACCCATTGAAATACCAACGACATATTTCACCTAGAAAGAATTCTTCATAGATTCATCTGGAACAAAAAAAGACTACAAATAGCTACAGCAATTCTGAGAAAGAAGAATAAAGTTGGTGGGATCTCAATACCAGATTTCAAGCTATACTACAAAGCAACTGTTCTCAAAACAGCCTGGTATTGGCACAAGAACAGACATATAGACCAATGAAATAGAATAGAGAACCCAGATATCCAACCAAACCACTATACTCAACTAATATTTGACAAAGCAGGCATGAACATTCAATGGAGCCAAGATGTCCTCTTCAATAAATGGTGTTGGGAAAATTGGACAGATACTTGCAAAAAAATGAAACTGGACCACCAACTTACACCAAATACAAAAATAAACTCAAAATGGATACAGGACTTAAACATTACAAGGGAAACCATAAAAATACTAGAGGAATCCACAGGCAGCACAATCTCAGATATATGCCGAAAGAACTTCTTCACTGAGACTGCTCCAAAGGCAATTGAAGCTAAAGAAAAAATAAACAAATGGGACTACATCAAAATAAAAAGCTTTTGCACAGCAAAAGAAACCATCAACAAAACAACAAGAAAGACCACTGTATGGGAGAACATATTTGCAAATGTTATCACTGATAAAGTTTTAATCTCCAAAATCTACAGCCAACTTATACAACTTAATAAAAGGAAGATAAGCGATCCAATAAAAAAATGGACCTAAGTAGAACCTTTTCGAAAGACGACAGAAGGAAGGCCAAGAGACACCTGAAAACATGTTCAAAGTCACTAATCGTTTGAAAGATGCAAATCAAAATGACAATGCGATACCATGTTACACCAGTCAGAATGGCAATCATCAACAAATCAACAAATGACAAATGTTGGCGAGGATGCGGAGAAAAAGGAACCCTTGTGCACTGTTGGTGGGAATGCAGACTGGTGCAGCCACTGTGGAGAAAGTATGGAGTTTCCTCAAAAAACTAAAAATGGATCTCCCATTTGACCCTGTAATCCCACTCTTTGGCATTTATCCTAAGAAATTACAAGCACCAATCAGAAAGGATTTATGCACCCCTATGTTCATAGCAGCACAATTTACAATAGCTACAATTTGGAAACAGCCTAGGTGCCCGTCAGCAAATGAGTGGATCAGAAAACTGTGGTACATCTACCCAATGGAACTCTATGCTGCCATTAAAAAGAAGGAATTCTTACCATTTGCAGGAACCTGGTTGGAATTGGAGTACCTTATACTTAGTGAAATTAGCCAGTCAATGAAGAAGAAGCATCACATGATCTCACTCATTTGTGGATAATACAGAACATTATAAACTGATGAACAAAAGGATACAGAGACAGTAAAACTTCAAACAGACTGTGAAATTCCAGCAGGAAGATTAAAGTTAAGTGAGCTAGATAAGAGATCAAAGGACTTGTATGCATACATATAAGCATAACCAATGAACATAGATACTGGGGGGTTAGGGTATGCCTGGGAGGGAGGGGGGCACTGGGGAGATATATATAAAAAAATTAATAAAAATTAAAAAAATAAGATAAAAAATAAATAAAAGTCCTAAGTCACCTCAATATCTGCCTCTGCTTATCTTTGCCTGCTGGATGCCTGTTTGACACAGTCATTGAAAGAATCTCTAGTGGTATTTGAGTTGCATAAGGTAAGTTCTCATTGAGTCACCTGGTGGGAGTAAATAGTGTTCACTACATCATGCAGGTTCAAATTCTGTGTCAATGCTGGGTCCCTTGGTATATCAAATCTAGCTGCCAGCTGCTGGCTGCTCACATTCCTTTGTGGTGGAGTAAGGTTTCAGGGAGTCATCAGGGTAAGGTGAGCAGTGTTTATCAGACTTCAACAGACCGCTGTTTGGCCAGGTATAAGGAGGGCTGCTCAGGTGTGTGATGGAAAAATGGTCCCTGTCCTTGAGTTACATAAGGAAGAACCTAAGCTCATCTGAATGGGAAGTTAGGAAGATAGGGCTAATGGATTTCCCATGTTGGGAAAGGACTATTTAGGGTTTGAGGAAGTTGGGAGTGTGGCCTCCTCTCCAAAACCACACAATTCAGTTTGTCCTGGATTTTTTTCTACCCTCAGCAGGACCTAGGGTCAGGCAGCTAGGGCCATTGGAAGTGTGGAGGCTGGGTCTGCCAGAAACCCAGAGGGTGGGGTTAGTGTATCTTTTTGAGGGGGAAGTACCAATCAGGTTCATGGAAAGTGGAAGAATGGCCCATTGACAACCTCAAATCTGACAACCCCTGATCCTGCCCAAACTTTTATACTCTAGTCAAAGCAGCTGATTTTTCAGCAGGGCATAAGCTTTTTATGGTAGAGTGAGAAGGAAACCAGAGGGCAGTGCTTTTGCTTCCCTGCCCCACCCACCCACCAGGCTGTTGTTGCACAGCAGGGTAGTGCTCCACCCAAGAATGTTGGCCTTTGTGCTATGGGAGAGGAAATAAGCACAGTATCCTGATGGTGGTTCCTTCTGCTTTTCCCCCAGAGCCATACAACCCAGTCTCTCCTCACAAGACTTTAGTGTGCTCTCAATGAATGCCCCTCCCTCCATCAGAGCCCAAGGTGAGTGGCTGAAAAAAAATATTTTGTGTATTTGGTTCTAACAGTATTTTGACTCTTTCTGACAGAATCCTTGTTGATTTTCATAGCCTGATGTTATGTGGGTGCCTCTTCAGGCTCTGTTGCTCTGAGCTGGGGAGCCCTGTGTGGTGTTTAGACACTTCTCAGGGGGAAATTCCCACAGCTCAGATCTCTCTCTAAAATGTCAGCTGCCACTTATAGAAGTAAGGCCAGCCCTTTTCATATCTCTGTCCTTCCTACCATTGTAGATATGGTTTCTTCTTTACATTCTTAATTATAAGACTTGTCTTTAGCTTGTCTTTAGTTGTTTATTCAGGATTATTGTTCTCTAATTTAGTTGTAATTCCAGTTTGGTTCTGGAAAGAGGTGCGTGTATCATCATCCTCCTACTCTGCTGCCATCTTGGATAACTCTTACCCTAGAATTTTTTTTTTAATATATATATTTGTATTGATTTCAGAGAGGAAGGGAGAGGGAGAGAGAAAAAACATCAGTGATGTGAGGGAATCATTGATCAGTTGCCTCTTGCATGTCCCGTACTGGGGATCAAGCCCACAACTGGACATGTGCCAAACTTGAAATCTTGGTTCCTAGGTTGATGCTCAACCACTGAATCACACTGGCAGGGTCATGGAATTTCTAATAAACGATATGAAGGCCACCTTGAAAAAATATGCTATCCTGTCATGGTTCCCAAGGAGCACTTGAAGAAATACATTCTGAGAGGTTTCCTCTCCCCTATCTTATGTCACATTGAAATCCCTTCATTTCTTACTTGTTATTTTCTCCTTCATCCCTCCATCCTCCCTCATGCTACTGTTATTATTAGTATTTGTAAATATTGCTCCTAATTTTTAGGTTGCACCTGAAATAAAAGATTTCAACTTTAATATAGTGTCTTTAAGATAATTTTCAATACATTTAAATAAGAAAAACTGATTTTCTGAGATGAGAAATACAGGGTTTTTGCCATGTGTATTTAGACAGAATGTATTTAAGGAAAATAGAGAAAAGTATATTTGGGTAAGCAATCTATGCAATCTTTTAAAATATTGCTGGAACAAAGTTGTAGAGTAAGATAATATAATCTCAGATGTCATGAATATGTAATGGTAGTTATTATTTAAAAAACACACAAATTTGTAAATAAGAAGTTCAAACTTACCTATTTTAAAGCAAAACAAATTTTTAATTAGGTCTCAGCTATTAATTGTAGCAATTGCCACTAGATGTCAGGTAGTTCTTATTCTCTTCTCACAGGTCTGTTGAAGAATGTTACATCCCTCAAAATTTAAATGTCAGACTCATAGAAGTAAAGCTTTTAAACATACATTAGGATACGATAAAGTTAACTAACACTAAGATTGTATCTAACTATACAACAAGAAATTATTTTGATCAAATTTACATGTCAATTTAATCAAACTTATATTTAATTAATTTGATAAGTCTATTTTATGAATTTGACAAATATTGCCAGGCTTTTATCTTTTTTTAACCTATAAATACAGGTTTTAAAAATAAATATAGGCCTTGTACTATATTCATTCAATATTAGCCTCTGAGGAATATATTTGTATTCATGTCATGCAAAGTCAATACATATTGGGTCTGTGTTGTGACTTTAGCAAAGTATATTGTACAAGCAGAACTATCTTGACTCTATTTACAGAATTTTGTTCTGAATAATATACTCATAGATTAGGAGGAGAATGCTAGCTTGTTTTTAAAATAAATCTTAAAGAATCTTGTTCATACACTTAGAAGACTTGTGTTAAATTGTTTAGCTTTCACTTACAATTTCTTTAATATATCATGAATTAATTGCATAGCCATTTATCTTATTTGCTTTATAATCTCTAATCTGTAATTCATTTATGTGAGAATCACATAAGATAATATGTGAGGAAAATTATTACAGAATTAGAAAGTCCTTATCATTCCTATAATTTACATGTGAACTGAGTTGTGGGAGGTCCTGGGATCTCTCCTAATCTCTCTAGTAATAACTGGAATAAAAGTTGGAATAAAAGTTGTGAGGGGCATGAAGAACAGGGTACAAACTTAAAATTGAATATTAAACTTCCTTGTTGTAAAATTGTTTGTTGAGTACTCTGACATTTTCTCCCTGGCCACATTTATCTTCACTTTGCAATTTTTGGCCTTGCACTCTCTCCCTTGATTCCCTGCTCCCATTTGTGACCTCCAGCCTTCTTTCTTCGTCTTTTATAAATACTATACATTTGTTGATAAATTTTAATGTAAAATCAATCACCCATCTTTGGATTTACTGTTACTTTCCATGTCAGTTCTTGAAACATAGTCCTCACTGAAAGTGACCTACCCAGATATTTCCTAAATAAAATGTTTCCTACCTTGAGTGGAGTTCTTGGTGCCAGTTATGAAAATACATTTTATTTCCTTTTAAATTCACAGGTCACATAATTTGGTACTTATTACACTAAAACCATTAGCCATGTTGACCTAGTGTAGACAGGTATTATGAAATGAGAAATAAAGCCCTTACATTTTCATATTATGAATATTGTTTTCTAACATTTCAAACTCACATTTATAGAGTTAAATTGATTCTACTCTATATTATGAAATGCTGTTATATTAGTACTAGAGGGCGGGTGCATGAAATCCATGCACTTGTGTGTGGGGGTAGGTCCCTCAGCCTGGCCTGCGCCGTCTCGCATTCCGGGAGCTCTTGGGGGATATTCAACTGACAGTTTAGGCCTGCTCCCACCATTACTGAGCTTTCCAGCCATGATCCTGGTTCAGGGCTTCTGGCTGAGTGGTGCTCCCCTTGTGGAGTGCACTGACCACCAGGAGGCCACTCCTGCATTAAGCATCTGCCCCCAGGTGGCCAGTGAACATCATAGTGACCGGGTTCTGCTGTTTGGTCAATTTGCATACAATCCTTTTATTATATACGACTAAGGGCCCAGCATGTGTCCTAGGACCCCGTGTCCCACAGCTTGGTGGGACCAAGAAAGAGTCCTGCGGCTGCACTGCCTCTGCTACCATGGGAGGTAGGACCCAGAAACACACCTATGGAGGATGTGTGGGTTGGAAGAGATCAACCAATGAACTTGTATGCATAATATGGATAACTCATGGACATGGACAATAGAGTGGTGAAGGTCTGGGATGTGGGGTTAGGGCAGTCTGGGAGAGGTCAATGAGGGGAGAAAGAAAAATATGTAATACTTACAGAAATAAATATTTTAAAAATCCTGAAAAATGTTCTCTGTTGGTTAAGCACTTAATAGCCTGAAAAAGTAATAGTAATAATAATTATCCCACAAAAGCCATAGATTAATGATCTTATTGCAAATATGAGCTAAAATTTGAACATTTTAACAGCATCTTGAATTTATTCTTGGTCTAATGATTTCTATGTCTGGGTGTTTTGGTTCTCCTCTGCATGAGATGATAATGAGTAAAAACATTTTCAATATTATTTTGGATCAATTAACTTAGTGGGGGAGTTATTTCAGATCACTTATATCTATGTGTGAAATTTGCAGTTCCTCTGCTACTTATTTTTAAATCATTTGTGTATATGTGTGTGAATATTTATTAGTAGAAGTAGAAACTATTTGGATATAAATAAAAGTTCATCCTTGTTCACTGACAGGATGAAGCTTTGGTCAATTTAGGTAAATTCAAAATAAACTCCCGAATGTATGTGTCCTTGTTGGTTATAAAGGAGAATGTAGATGACAGGTGTGCACATCACTTAAATCTCTTGTGGCTTATTATGCTGGCCTCATCCATTTGGTAAAAAATAATTGCTAGACATTTATGTAGTTGCCAATCAGAATTGTATCACAATCATTTTTAGACTCTATGAATATATTAACTCTGATCTGGTCAGAATTTATTTAATTATTTACCAACAGCTGGATTATTTCTAACAATGGAAAGTGTGGGAGCCCCTTTCCAGGTCCCGCGTGGTTCAGGGTTCCCGGTTCAGGGTTCAGGTTCTGAAGAAGGCCACACGCAAATGAAAAGAGAGACTAGAAAATATTAATTTGGCAATATTGGGGGGCCAGGTGGGAACCTTCCTCTAGTGGAAAGGACTACCACTTGCTCTGGCCTTTTTTTCCTTTTTATTAAGGCTTTGGGACACACCCCTAGCCTTTAGGCAGGAAATAACAAAACAGAAATTAACATGAAACAAACAGGTAGAGGCTGCTTAGCTGAAGCAGCGAGTGATTAGCTCTGACCTTTCAGAGCAATTAAGGTTGACCAGCCTTCTGGTTTCCTGTTTACATCCGTTTAGTGAGAACAATGTTTGGTTTCCGGCAGAAAGCTCAAAAATATTTTCTAAACACAAATTGTTCAATAATGCATGTGTGCTTTTTCACTACAGAAACATTATAGACACTAATTAACAAATAGTAACATAATATTTGAGGATAAGAGATTTCACTTAAAAAGTGGTGGCAGAAGTGATTATAGAAGGTATTATATTACACTGAAGTTTTATTTCCTGAAGATGTGGTAGTGGCTTTGTTTCCCTCATATTAAACTATGGGTAGCTAAGGCTCTTTAAACCCTAAAGATTTGATAAGAGCATTTGAAAAACTATGAACAAAGTTTTAACATTACTCCATTTCAGCAAGGAGAGATTAATTAACTTCAATTCACAAATCTTCGGCTACTGTGTCAAATCTTCAGTGGTTTAGGATTGCTAAAGGAGGGGAAAATGTGACAGAAAAAAATGCACTATGTTTTTCTTTAAATGGAAAGGAACAAAAATGAAAGATGATAAAAACAAAAGATGATCACATATAGTCTAAAACTGATTGGCTGCTAGGGAATTCCAGTGGACAGAGGATTGATTACACAAAAATGATGTTTACTATTGGTTTTTGGGGTGGTGTATTTATCTTTTGGATGAAAAAAATATATTGTAGATAATCTGTATTTGCTTTAGCTGAGAAATCCCCTCCCTCTCTTTTTAATGTTCTAAGAACTAACTGCCAAACATCTTAGCATGGCTATATGTTTGGATATATAGGGAAATAAAACAAAAACCCAAAAGAAAACCACCTATAAAGAATATCAGCTTTAGGACCTGCAACTAAATAATGTAAATGACTAAAAGAATCTGTTGAATCATAATAATGGGAGAACATTTATGTATTAATACCTAAGTGAAAATGTGAATACATGAATAAATATATTAGAAAATTCCATTAATAGATTTTTATTTATAACTATTTTTATTGAATCAAATGTTCACATAAACATAAAAAACAATTTAAATAGGTAGTTTTCTGTATAGAATCTCTTCTTGAGTATTTGTCATTTATGTATTCCTCTGGCTTTCTGGGATTTCATTCATTGCAATGAAGATCCATCATACATTATGTGCTGGCTATGATTTCATAATGTAATTTTCTTAGGAAAGATAAGCATGGTAACAATAATGGCAGAACCAAAAAAGATGACATTTTAGAAAAGTATTTTACATTTATTTTTTTAATGAGAGAAAATGGAGTATCTGCAAAGATGATTATGGAGACATAAACATTCTAAGCTTTGTTAGTCTGAAAAAAATACTTATATGATCATAATGTATGTATATTGACATCTGTGGATTAAATTTTAGCATAATTTTAATCTTAGCTATATAAAGGAAATATATGCCAATATATAGAATTGTATAAGAACTAGCAGACAATAACAGTAAAAACAAACAAACAAACAAAAAACAAGAATCCTAGCTGGTTTGGCTAGTGGATTGAATATCGGCCTATGGACGAAAGTGTTCCAGTTTTGATTTTAGTGAAGGCGACAGACCTTGATTGCAGGCTTCTCCCCAGCCCAGGTCCTGGTTGGGGCTCCTGCAGAAGGCAACCAATCCACGTTTATTCTCTCACGTCACTGTTTCTCTCTGTCTTTCCCTCTCTCTTCTACTCTCCCTAAAAATCAATAGAAAAATATCCTCTGGTGAGGATTAACAAAAACAAACAAACAGAAAAACAATAAATATATTTTAACTATTATTTACATAGTTTGAATTTTTCTTCACCAGAAAGTGAATTGGGTTTTACTCTTTCATTCATTTTATATATTATACTACTTTTTAATTTTATTTTTTTGCTACCATGCATAGTACTCTTTCTCAAGCAGTCCCAGAGAAAGACAATATTAAAAGAATTTGTTTTTAGCATTCAGGTATAATTTCCAGTAATAAAGGCCTATTAATATTTTGCTTAAAGGAAAATATATTTTTGAATTAGCCACATTATTTTTTCTCCAATTCTCATAAATCAAAATATTACATTAAAATATATTTTCTTGATGAACATATTTAAAAGTACTTAAACTTATGGGAAGTGTTTCTGATAACAGGGAGAAGCATATGGCACAGTCTTTGGAATCAGCAAACAGTAACAGAATCCTATCTCTGCCATTTTAAAGATAAGTGATCTTGGAAAATTGCTTAGCTCCCTTGAACCTCATTTACATAATTTCTAAATTGGGGATAATAATGATAAGGGTTGATATGATTTGATGAGGCAACACATATAATATTTTAGTATAATACCCAGCATTTAATGACCTCTCAATAATGCTAGTATAATTATTACTATTATTAATCTTTTAACCAATTGCCTATGACCAAGACAGTATACTAGTATATATTACTCCCAACTTAACTTAGATTTCTGAATCTAAGCTCCTGACCTCCCTTTTCTTACAACATCTACAAATAATAGTTATTTTATGTTCTTTTCCTGCCCTTTTGAGATGCAAGAATTTTTTTAAAGCTTTTTGCCAGTTTTATAACCAAGGATTGTGTTTCTCAAGGACCCTCAAGGAAGACAGACCCCTTGCATTAGTTTCTGTGAGAGGATAGAAGCCTAACTTCTAAGATTATGTGTGTTTGCAGTGGCTTTGCCCCCTCTGGCCAATTATCTTTTTCCCAGGTGAGACTGACTTCACCCTGACTTTACTGGAATCCCTTATGTTGGATTCCTTCCCCAAATGATTTGCAGGGATGTTAAATTTCAGCTTCCTGGTGAAGCTGCCCAGATGCTCATGCTTATAATGTCTAGCTTTCCCTTTACTTTCTTCCTATTATTACTAAGTAGAGGCCCAGTGCATAAAAATTCATGCACTGGAGGGCCGGTCCCTCAGCCTGGCCTGTCCCCTTTCACTACCCAGGATCCCTCAGGGGCAGGAGGCAACCTGGCAATCAGGGAGAAGTGGTACCCCATCACACCTCTGCTGCTGCCACTGGCAGCAGCACGAGTCTCAGCCAGCCCTGGTTATGTGAGCCTCAGGTGGCCCTGTTTGTTTGGGGAGACTGAAATCCACCATCTTGTGGCTGTGGGTGCCCCCATCTTTTGCAACAGTCAATTAGCATATTCTCTCTTTATTAGATAGGACTAGCTACTTAAAACGGTAACACCAGTGTGTGTATATTGACAATGACAGCAGTGAGAAGAATAATATAGAAGAATAATATATTTAAAAAAAGATGAAGGGAATGACTTGGAATTGGTAATGACCTCCAGCTCTTTCTCCTTGATTCACTTGAGTTAGATGATATTCCAGAATTCAGTTCTGAACAAGTGGTGCTTATACCAGCATCACCAATATCATTTGGGAACAACTTAGAAACGCATATTTCCATTCTCAACCCAGGTCTCTTTGGGTTGATTTTCAAATATCCTAATTCAGAAAGGCTGAAAATAAGTAAACTTCTTATTTATTTGTCAGGCAAAGCCTTCCAGTTAAATGTGTTCTCATTATTCGTGTTTCACAGAAATGTTCCAGAGGATTTATTTCAGCCTCAAATTTTATTTATCCCCATCCTTTTATAACAGAAAGTTTAATATTAAGGCACAATAAAAAAGAGAAAAATAATAAAAAAGAAGAACAATGGGGAAAATAGAAGCAAAAAACAAAAAAGATGGAGAGAAAAAAGAACCAAAGCCTCATGGCTCTTCAACAAAGTGAGACTAGTTCATTATATGTCTTGCACAATAAAAGCTCAAGAACTTTCTGTTTCACATGTAACAAAGCAAACCATTTTTTAAAATAACTGAGCCACTATTTCAGGGAAAACTAAATGAGAAAGGAAGACAGCACACCAGCCTCTTTTATAACAGGAAAAGCAGGGTCAAAGCTCTCAAAGCTTTTAGTTTCAAGACAAGCTGTACTCTGAAAAGTTATTAATAGCCTCAAAAGCCTTTTACTTGGGTGTGTTTTTATCTATTGACATTTATAACATTAGAAATTATAACTGAGAATTTTAAAAATATATACTATTTTATTTTATAAATGCAATGACATCTAGTATATGTTAACACAGTAAACTATTTTAAGGACAATTACTATATTTACCAAAAATATTGTAGCATTGTTTTATTTTTTGGAAATTTCTTTAATGTCTGGCTTACTAGAAAACACAACTAGGATCCACACCTCTTCTTCCACTTTCAATCTTCTGCAATATTTTGTATTGATTGATAAATATGAAGAAAATCTAACTGCACATGGACCTATAGTTGAAAAGGCAGAATTTCATGAAATACCCAAAATTGTCTTAGATATGGCAGAGGTCCTCAGACATCACTTCTGGGCAGCTGGACTAAATTGTCTTGAGTTCCCATATCTCAGGGATTTACAAAAAGTGCTTCCCAAAGCTTAGAGAATCATCACTCAAAGGGAAGGGGCACAGAGGAGAAGAGATTAACCAAAGACAGAGATCCAAGATGGCTGATGAAGAGACAGAAGGCTGCAAGATAGTATGTGACTGAGAGAACAAAAGGAGAGTGCTTGGATGTGCAGGGAATGTCTAAATTTGTGAGTTAGGGACAGCTATATTCCAAGGAATTTCTGGGGACTGCTGGATAGGGCTCCCCTGGACAGGCAGCCTCTACTGTTGCTGAAATCTCTCCAGGAGTGGCCAGCTCTGCAACAGAGACCGCACCATCTTGTAAGGGAGAGTGGCAGTGATCTGAAGCCCAGCCTTACCTTCAACTGGAAAAACTTCAGATAACTCCCAGGACTCTACAACCACAACTCCCAGAGATAAGCTGCCTCAGCTGCGAACCTAGGAGCACCAAGACTCCAGGCTGTTATTTTAAAAAAATGGTTTGTTTTGTTACATGTGAAACAGAAAGTTCTTGAGCTTTTATTGTGCAAGACATATAATGAACTAGTCTCACTTTGTTGAAGAGCCATGAGGCTTTGGTTCTTTTTTCTCTCCATCTTTTTTGGTTTTTGCTTCTATTTTTCCCATTGTTTTTCTTTTTTATTATTTTCTCTTTTTTATTGTGCCTGTCCAACTGTGGGTGCCCAGAAAGTCTGTCCAGGAAAAGACAAAATGGCATGGATATATGGTCTAGCCCTTTGCCTTTTCACAGACCAGATAAAAGAAACAGCTGAATCAATTACATTGATTACATCCACCCAGAATTGGCAGATTAAATATAGCTGCTGAGACAATCCATGGACAGAAAGGTCAGATATAGCCTAGGGAAATACATGCAGGACAAAGAGAGCTACATAACCAGACATCCAGAGAAGAGTGGTCATAGGGAGACAAAGAAACAGCCTATGTATGAAAGAAAAGGAGGAATCATCAGAAAAGGAAGTAACCAAAATGGAGGCAAGCAATATGTTAGAGAAAGAATTCAAAGCAGTGGTAATAAGATCACTGAAAAGGATGGAAGATAAATTCAAAAACATGTGTAAAAACCAAGAGAAAATGAAGAAGGACCAAGAAGAAATGAAAAATGACATCACTGCAATAAAGAACTCAATAGAAAGAATCAACAGTAGACTGTAAGAAGTGGAGGACTGCATCAGTGAGCTAGAAAACAAGGTAGGAAAAAATATCCAAGCAGAACAGCATCTAGAAAAAAAAACCTTAAAAAAACAGGAGGGGGGACTAAGGGAATTTGGGACACATGAAACAAAAAAACATCATCATAATAAGAGTTCTAGAAGGAGAGGAAAATGAGCAAGGAATAGAAGACCTGTTTGAAGAAATAATGACAGAAAAATGCCCTGATGTAGAGAAGAAAAAACTCACACAAGTCCAAGAAGCTCACAAAATCCCAAAAAAGTTGAATCCCAGAAGATTGACACCCACATAAATTATAATTAAATTGGCAAACACCAATGACAAAGTAAGAATCTTAAAGACTGCCAGAGAGAGACAAAAAGTTATCTACAAAGGATTCCCCATCAGACTAGTGACTGATTTCTCAACAGAAACACATTAGGCAGAAGGGTATAGAATGAAATGTACAATGTCATGCAAAGGAAGGGTCTGAATCCAAGAATACTGTAGCCAGCAAGACTATCAATCAAAATTGAGGGTGAAATCAGAAGCCTCACAGACAAAAAAGGACTAAGGGAGTCTATTACTACCAAACCAGCAATGCAAGAAAGGTTAAAGGGTCTGCTGTAAATAGAAGAAATAGGAAATGGAGAAGGAACAAAGGCATACAAATAAAAATGGCAACAAACAAGTAGCTATAATAACTTCAAAAATAAATGTATTACATAGCCCAATAAAAAGACATAGGGTAGCTGAGTGGATAAGAAAACATAACCCACATATTTGCTGTCTACAGGTAATCCACTTCAGATCAAAGGACTCACACAAACTAATGGTGAAGGGATGGAAAAAGGATTTTCAGGTGAATGGAAATAAAAACAAAACAAAACTGGGGTATCAATACTTATATCTGAAAAATTAGACCTCAAAATGAAGGCCATAACAAGAGGTAAGGAAGGCCACTTCATAAAATTAAAGGCAGCAATTCAACAAGAAGTTATAACTCTGGTAAATATATATGAACCCAATACAGAATATACATTCTTCTCAATTGCACATGGGTCACTTTCAAAGATAGACCAAATACTGGGACAAAGGCAAAGTCTCTTCAAATTCAAGAAGATAGAAACCATATCAAGCATCTTCTCAGATCACAATGGCATAAAACTGTTAGAGAGTGGGAATTTTTGAGCATGCCCCATTCCAGAGAGGCCGTGGATTATCCCCAGATAGAGTTGTCAGTGCTGACATCAGGCCAGGCCTTGAGATAACGGTCTCATGGCCCCTTCCCAGCATGTAGGCCTCCTTTCATAGAACACTGTCAGCTTTCTGAAGAACAAGATGACCTTATAAATAACATAGTCGTCAACTCTGACGTTGCTTGGAAAAAACTGTTTTGTCCTGGGTTGTTTGTTCTGCAAAAACAGGATGTGGTAAATATACTTAAAAGTGGTCCTACATAAAGGGTCACTGATGCTCTATGGACTCCCTGCATCGAGAAAGGCAGAGCAGTCTCTGGCCAGCTCAATAAATCCTTGCTTGCTTATTATCAACTTAGCAGCCTCTGTGGTCATTTGCAACTGGTCACTTGCATTCACGCCACAACATTTGGAGGTGCCAGCGAGATACCCGCAGGAGGTGAGAGGGACCCCCGCTCAGTGGGCCAGAGGCTCTCCTTCCTTTCCAGGGACCAAGGCCAGAGGTGGAAGCCACAAGGATTTATTGAAAAAGGGGAGACCGGTCTCACAGGCGGTAAATCACAAGTGCCTAGGTTGAGATATCAAGGGTAAGGGTCTGTTGGAGGGCTGGACGCAGCATAACCTCCAGACTCTGGTCAGAGAACACGATGGTTTCCTTGGACCAGGACATGTGTAATTGAGTCCAGACTGTTTGTCTTGTGTTTATTGTGTTGGTGTCAGGGTTTGTTTTGTGTTTGTCATGCTGGTCTCCATCAAAATGGGTCAAGGTTTGTCTGTGTCTCCATGTTCCCCTCTGCAATTTATTTTGAAAAAATTTCAGGAATTCAAGCAGTGAGTGGATGATTATGGAGCCTCTGTTAATGCTTTTGATTTACAGAAATTTTGTGAGTGTGAATAGCCGACTTTTCCATATCCCAGTGAGTGGAAGGGGGAGCTGGATCACCTCCCCAGAAGTCAAAAACTCAGAATGTTTGGCATATAAATGTAAATGTGAGTCTGTGTGAAAGATAGTGCAAATGCTGCTTTAGGGGGAAGACAGTAGAGAACTTTTAATTGATTTTCTTTAATTGCTTTTCTTTACTGTGTTAGTTTAAAATTTTGGAATGCTAGGCTTAATTTGTGAAGGTTGCCAATCCAGAGAAGTTTAAACAAAGGCTTGTTGGGTTAAGATTAGTCATAATTAACTGTTTTGTAGGCTGTTTTTTTCAACCCTGCTAGAAAACAGAGAATCATGTGGTCCCTAGAATTGCAATCTGCCTGCCCTTGTGATAGATTTACAGTGGGTCTCTTGGGAAGGAAGAGAGCAGGTGTAAGAAAGGGTAGAGGTGGTGGAATTCACTCCCAGCCTGCTGAAATAGAGTAGCCCTAGGCTGGGGGACAGAGGATAGTTGGAGATATCAGAAGTGGTGAAGGTTGAGATCTTCGGGGGCCTTAGAGTAAAGAAGGAAAATCTGGGAGGGAGAGCATTTGTTCCTTAAGTGTAAAAAGTCTGGTTATACAGGATCTCAGACTGCTTGCCCTATTTCCCCTGCTAAGGACAGAGTAAATGGTTAATGCAGAAAAAGGTGGGGGAGGGTGGTGTTGGCGAGGACAGCGGGGAGAGATAGATTTTTGTTGATTTTGCTGGCTACAACCTGCTCTGTTGGCGTCCTTGGTTTCTTGCTTATCTAAACTATGCTACTACAAAACACAGTAGATCTTCCTCTGCCTCGTTTTCTTCTTTTTAGCCCTTCTAATACATATAAGAAAATATCATTGTCTGAGCCAGGCAGGGCGAGGTTACTAGGTACTTCTTGGGAAGTGGTAGAATATTCAGCAAAGGAACTTTAAGATATAATACCTTTAATGTTAAAACTAGTTTAAATTTTAAAAATCTCTGTCTCTCAAAAGGAAATATTTTTACTAAGTCATAAATGCTAATCTAAGAAATTCTGGCTGTTTACTTTTTAAGTAAAGAATAAGGAATTCTGAGTAGTAGGTCTGAGGCAAGGTTATACATTTTTAAAGGACATAGAAAGAAAGTTTAAAGGCTAATTTGGAAGTATAAAATTTATAAAGGTTGTGTATATAAGAAGAAGGAGAAGAGAAATGTTGTAAGGAAATCAAATAATACAGGCCAGTAATGCAGGAAAAGTAAATAATTTGCATTTTACCTCCCTAAACAGAGGGTACTTATGCCAAAGTACTTATAGAAGACTGGTAAAAAAAATCTAACATTTACTGTTTGTTATAATGCATTCAGAAAAATTCTATTTACCTTGGAAAGTCCATAAAAAGAACTGGCAAGGAAAATTTTATTTTAAAACAGGTCAGTATATTTTTCTCTTTATACAATTCCTCCAAAATTTGGCAATACTTAATAAATAAATCACGGCAATAGATTTCTTTGCATAAATTCAATAAGACCAGTTTCCAATAGTGGTTTTATTAACCAGAAACTTTGACTGGAGTATCATATTTTAAAAAGCCCTGCCTGAACTATGAACACTTAAAGCCAATAAGAATGCCATGGAGAAAGTCTGGTATCCTGCTTGGTATCCCTGAAAATACCTGGTGCTGGAGTGTCAGGCCCATACCCTACCATAACTGGCAGTTGGTCAGAGTACAAGGGGTGCAATAAGGGTGCCTCTGCATCCCTGGGGGACCCCTAAGAACTCTGATCTGCTATGAGTAGGAGGACTGAGATGGGCCTTGAAGACTAGGGCATGGGCCTGGGTAGAGCCACTACAGGTGAGGACTTCTCCTAACTCAGCAGATACTACAGGTAGGCCTGACGGCAGCTGGATGTCTTGGATTCCTGGTCCTATGGGGCACATTAAGATTCAATCATGAAATTCAGGCAAAGGTAGTCAGTTACCATTCTTGTTATATTTATGTAAACAATTAGGCATAAATTAGTCTTGATTTGGCTCTTTTGATAAACATAGAGGTAATTTTGAGGAGAAAAATTCTATTTCAATAAAAGTTATTAAAACAAAAAGGTTTTCTTTCCCTTCCACCAGACAGTTTGTTACAGTTTGCTTCCACCAGGTCACAAGTCCACCTCCTTCTGTGCCCAGGCCTCATTGTCCCTCAGACAGACAGCAAGGATCTCTTGGCTCTGAGAGAAACTTCTGACCCATCTCAGCAGAAAGTAGCTAGAAGAGCCCACTGACATCCATTTTCCCTAAAAGAACTCAGAGCCAGGATCTTTAAGGTAATATATTAGGCAATTAGACAGATATGAACATAGCAAGGATGATGGGCCAACTAGCACTAATAGATGTAATTAAGTCTTCCCATCTCTACCTATGTGAGACAAGGGAATTCCCAAGAAGCAAGAGGGAATGAGGCTGCAGATGAAGCAGCCCAGGAGGCTGCCCTAAAACCAGGGGCCTCTACAGATTCTAGTGACTCTTCCAAACCCTGACCTACTCACCTCACCAGCTTACATGGAAACCCAATCTAGAAAAGTTGAAATACATAAAGAATCTTTACTCAAGTTCTTACAGGCTTTACAGTCTACTCAGAAAGCAGTCCAGAAGCATGTCTGATCCGGTCCATCCTTCCATCCTCGTGACTGTTTGGGTAAAGAAATTTGCCACACAAGGAATGGCTACTACCCAGAAAGGATCACCTCCACTGCAGTCAAGGTCAACAGGACCCTTGACATGGCTTCATCACACCTGGCTTAAGACAACCTAGGCAAAATAGAGAGTCCAGGACTCTTTGGACCCTCTAAAGGTTAGTCCTGGCCCTCATTCCGGGCCCTTATCTTATAAACAGTCTCACTGACTTTATTCAGCACAGAATTAATTCTATCAGTTTATAGTCCTCAGGGGACAATATAACTCCCTCACCAACAATGACCCAAGGGACAATATAACTCCCTCACCAACAATGACCCAAAGGAGACAATGATTTGACTCATGTACATAAAACCAGTGGGGAATGTTAGAGAGTGGGAATTTTTGAGCATGCCCTATTCCAGAGAGGCTGTAGACTATCCCCCAGATAGAGTTGTCAGTGCTGACATCAGGCCAGGCCTTGAGATACGGTCTCATGGCCCCTTCCCAGCATGTAAGCCTTCTTTCATAGAACACTGTCAGCTTTCTAAAGGATAAGATGACCTTGTAAATAACATAGTTGTCAACTCTGACATTGTTTGGAAAAAAACTGTTTTGTCTTGGGTTGTTTGTTCTGCAAAAACAGGATGTGGTAAATATACTTAAAAGTGGTCCTACATAAAGGGTCACTGATGCTCTCTGGACTTCCTGCATGGAGAAAGGCAGAGCAGTCTCTGGCCAGCTCAATAAACCCTTGCTTGCTTATTATCAACTTAGCAGCCTCCGTGGTAATTTGCAACTGGTCACTCACATTCACTCCACAACAAAACTAAAAATCAACTACAAAAAATATATATAATAAAATGAAACACCTGGAGGCTAAATAGCATGCTATTAAATAATGATTGGGATACAAAATAGATCAAAGAAGAAATAAAAAGCATCATGGCAACAAATGACAGTGAAAACACAATAATCCAAAATTTATGGGACACAGTGAAAGTAGTCTTGAGAGGGAAATTCATATCTCTATAGCCCTACCTCAAAAAAAAGCAAGAAACCATTGTAATAAATTATTTAATCATACAACTCAAAGAGTTAGAAAGAGAGCAAGAAGAAAAGCTCAGACTAAGCAGAAGGAAGAAAATAATAAATATCAGAGCGGAGATAATGACATAGAGACCAAAAATTAAAAAACAAAAAAATAAAAAATATAAAACCAAAAATAACACAAAAGATCAACAAAACCAAGAGATGATTAGTTTAAAGGATAAACAAGATTGATCAACCTCTAGCCAGGCTCACCAAGAAACAGAGAGAGAGGACCCAGTAAACAAAATCAGAAATGAAAGAGTGAAGTAACAATCAATCCCACAGAAATACAAATGATTATGAAAAAATACTATGAATAACTCTACTCCAACAAACTAGACAACCTGGAGGAAATGGACATATTCCCAGAAAAATACAAGCTCCCAAAACTCAATCAGGTAGAATCAAAAAAACTGAATAAACTAATAACTACCAAAGAAATTGAAATAGTGATCAAAAATCTTCTAGCAAACAAAAGCCCTAGTCTGGATTGAGTTACAGGGAAGTTCTACCAAACATTCAAAGCAGAACTAAAAGCTATCCTCCTCAGACTATTCAAAAAAATTCAAGAGAAAGGCACAGTTCCAAGCTCTTTTTAAGAAGCCAGCATTAGCCTAATCCTAAAATCAGATAAAGATACAACACAAAAAAAGAGAACTATAGGCCAATATCCTTAATGAATATAGATGCTAAAGTCCTCAAAAAAAAATTTAGCAAATCAGATTCAGCATTACATTAGAAAGATCATACACCATGACCAAGTGGGATTATTCCAGCGATATAAGGATGGTACAATATTTGCAAACCAATAAATGTGATACATCACATAAACAAATTGAGAGACAAAAATCACATAATCATATCAATTGATGAAGAAAAAGCATTTGACAAAATCCAATACCCTTTCTTGATAAAAACTCTTAGTAAAGTGGGAATAGAGAGAGATCATACCTCAAGATAATAAAAGCCTTATATGACAAATTTATAGCCAACATCATACTCAAGGGGCAAAAACTAAAACCATTTCCCCTAAGAATGGGAATGAGACAGGGATGCCCACTTTCACAACTCTTATTCGATATAGTACTGGAAGTGTTAGCCATAGCAATCAGAAAAGAAAAAGAGATAAAAGGAATCCAAAGTGGAAAAGAAGAAGTAAATCTGTCCTTTTTCACAGATGACATGATACTATACATAGAAAACCCCAAAGACTCCATCAAAAAACTATTAGATCTAAAAATGAATTTGGCAATGTAGCAAGATACAAAATTAACACCCAGAAATCTATGACCTTTTTATACACCAATAGTGAACTCACAGAAAGAAAAATGAAAAAACAAAACAAAAAAAAAAAACAATGCCATTTACCATTGCACCAAAAAAAAAAAAATTAAGACACCTAGGAATAAACTTAATTACATAAAAAATCTGTATTAGAAAACTTCGGGACATTGAAAAAAGAGATAGAGAAAGACATAAACAAATGGAAGAACATACCATTAAAATATCAATGGCATATTTCAAAGATCTAGAACAAACTCTCCAAAAATTCATCTGGAATAAAAAAAGATCCCAAATAGTTACAGCACTCATGAGGAAGAAGAACAAAGTTGGAGGGATCACAAAATTTGATATCAAGCTATATTACCAAGCTATGGTTCTCAAAATAGCCTGGTACTGGCACAAGAACAGACATACAAAGCAATGGAACAAAACAGAGAATCTGGAAATCAACTCAAGCCATTATGCTCAATTAATATTTGACAAAGGAGGCAAGAACATGCAATGGAGTCAAACAGTCTCTTTAATAAATGGTGCTGGAAAATTTGGACAGATACATGCAAAAATGAAACTAGATCACCAACCTACACCATGCACAAAAACAAACTCAAAATGGCTAAAGGACTTGAATGTAAGATGGGAAACCATAAAAATCTTACAAGACTCCATAGGCAGCAAAATAGCATAAAAATGTTGTAGCACTATCTTTACAGACTCAGCTCCTAGGGCAATGGAGACGAAGGAGAAAATAAACAAATAGAACTACATCAAAATAAAAAGCTCTGCACAGCAAAAGAAATCTTCAACAAAACAACAAGAAAGCCCACTGCATGGGAGAACATATTTGCCAATGCTATTTCAGATAATGGTTTAATCTCCAAAATTTACAGAGAACTCATACAACTTAACAAAAGAAAGATAAAAAAAAATCCAATAAAAATGGTCAAATGTTCTAAATAGATATGTGTCTAAAAAGTATATACAGAAGGCCCAGAGACATATGAAAACATGCTCAAAGTCACTAATCATCCGAGATGCAAATCATAACAACAATGAGATACCATCTCACACCTGTCAGAATGGCTATCATCAACAAATCAACAAAGGACAAGTGCTGGTGAGGATGCAGAGAAAAAGGAACCCTCATGCACTGCTGGTGGGAATACAGACTGGTGTAGCCACTGTGGAGAACAGTATGGAGTTTCCTCAAAAAGTTAAAAATGAAACTTCCATTTGACCCAGTAATCCCACTTCTAGAACTATATCCCAAGAAACCAGAAACACCAATCAGAAAGGATATATGCATCCCTATGTTCATAGCAGTATAATTTATAATAGCTAAGATTTAAAAACAGCCTAAGTGCCCATCAGCAGATGAGTGAATTAAAAAAACTGGTACATCTACACTATTGAATACTAAAGCACTATAAAAAAAAAAGAAGGAACTTTTACCATTTGCAATAACATGGGTGGAACTGGAGAGCATTATACTAAGTGAAATAATTCAGTCAGAGAAAGATAAATATCACATGATCTCACTCATATGTGGGATATAATGATCAACATAATTTGATGAACAAGAATAGATCAATCTAGAGAAAAGTGGAAAGAGAGCAAGATTGGAAAGCAACTAAAGGACTTGTATGCTTGCATATTAGCATAAAGAATGGACACAGATACTGGGACCGTGGGGGCTTGCTTCTGGTGGGAATGGCTGGGTCAGAGGGAGGGTCAATTGGGGGAAAAGAAGACATTTGTAAAACTTTATAGAATTAAATAAAGAGTTATATGCCTATATGCATAACCCATGGACACAGACAATAGTGTGGTGAAGGGCTGAGGAGGGGTGGGAACATGGTAGAGAAGGTCAATGGGGGGAAAAAGGGGAACATCTGTAATACTTTCAACAATAAAGATAAACCTTAAAAAAGTTTACTTCTTTTTATGTGGATCAGCTGGGGGCTTTGTACTATAATGTTCTCACTTAGGGATGAAGGCTGTCCGAGTAGCCATTGCCTGGGTGCTGCCAGTCACTGGGAAGAGCAGAACCAGCAGGATGTCTCACACACTGCTTTCTGAAGATTTTGCTGGGATGTGACATCTTCACTTCTCTTCACACTTTGTTAGCCAAGCACCCACTTCAAGAGGAGGCAACAAATATAATTCTTCTTCACAGAGGGGCATTGAGTTTTGGTGATAGACACCCACACACTTACATAGCTAGATGAGCAAAATACCTTTGTAAAAATGTACCCAAGTCTATCTCTATGGTCAGAATAGAAGAGTAACAAAGGAATTACAGACTATTTTATCTTATGGAAGATAATTCCTCATTAGAATACCGATAGATCTTAATTAAAAATAAAAATGTAAAAAAAAAAATTAGGAGGAGGTAGAGATACTTGAGGTAAATTTACATATATTTCTGAAAGGTATGGAGGTCCTGTTGAGATTTTTGTTATCCTAAGGTGACCTTCTATTTCAGTTGCTATTGTTTTCTTCTTGCTGAGGATTGAGTAATTCATATTACATTGTATAGTAAAAAGCTCCTTTTAGGATTACATTACAAGTAAATAACAAAACAAACAACGACAACCGTGGTTTCAATTCATCAAAGATGTTTGATTTTATAACAATATGGGGACCTAGAAAAGGCAAACTCGCTCCCCAAAGTGTCATCAAAATACCCACACACATTTTAATTTTCTGCTTCCAATCATGAGCATGTAATCTTTATCCTGATAATTGTGAACACTGATGCAAAATGACTGCTAAACCTGTAGGATTCATGTTCTGTCCACATGCCAGAGAGAGAGAGAGAGAGAGAGAGAGAGAGAGAGAGAGAGAGAGAGAAAGAGAGAAAGGGAGAGAGACTATACAGACATAAGTCATAAAGCCACTACATAGAGAAATAAAAGTCTAAAATGTTTTTACTTTGCAATTTTGACTAAAACTCATGCATGAAGCAAACTAAACAGTTAAACATTGGGCATAAGAGGAATAGTGGCAAGAAAGATCCCCTTGGTCTTTCCCCTTGAAGTCTGAACAGCTATAACTCAACAAAGTATTTGCTGTTCAATGCACAAACACACCTGAGAGGTCCACACATTGAAACATCTAAAGGTGAGCAAGTGGGAATAAACAGGGGAGGAGTGAAAAGAGAGCACTAAGAGAAGCCATCACAGCCATATAGCTGGGAGCTCATGGCAGAGCTCAGCCCATAGAGGGGTGGAATCAAATTTTGGTTACTGCTTTCTTTAACCAGGAGAAACAAAGAGATTCAATGAGAATTTCTGCAGAAGTGAGCATATGAGCTACAGCTGAGCCTAGAAACCTAGAAAAGATGCAGCATGGAGGTATGGCCATGGTTGATAGGAGTGGGCATTTCAGGCAGAGAAACAAAACCTACCTGCCTTTTATCCCACCCAGAGCTGACTGCCCATGATACAGAACACATTACCTGCAAACCCAAGAATTGATATTACAGAATAACTTTTTCTGCTGAGTAAAGTGTGAACTTCATACTTGTCCCAGGCTCAGAATGCAGGTGTAACCCATTGGGGTATGGGGGGAGGGTGTCCACAGTCGCCATTACAAAAAAGGGCAAAACAACACAGAAGACTACCAAGTTCCTTAGCTTGTTCCAACCCCACTTATTGTGACTACACTGGTGGCACCATATGTCTATGGAGGACAGCACTGGGACTTCACAGAGAAAAAACAAAACAAAAAACAACAATTTGTGATTCAGTACCAACTACTGGAAAATAAGAGAAAGACAACTTTATATTAATCTGCTAGAGAAGTCCTATTCATACATAGGTGCCTAGATAGAGAAGGAATTTGTCAAATACCATGAAAAACCAAGACAGTGAGACAACTTAAAAAGAAAATGTAAAATCTTCAGAAAACAAACTTAAAGACAAGGAAATATGTTATATAAATAATAGGGAATTCAGGGACAACCAAGATGGCGGCATAGGTAAACACCTATACTGCTCCCTCACACAACAATTTCAAAACTACAACTAAAGGACAGAATGGAAAGCATCCAGACCCACAGGAAAGCTGGCTGAGTGGAAATTCTACACCTAGAAGGAAAGAGAGGGGCTCACAGAGACACAGAGGAGCTGCAAAAAGCTGAGGTACGGAGACATGCACATGGAGAGAGCGGGTGCCGGAGTACCTGGCTGGCTTTCTCTGGAGGAAGACTCCCAATGACATTGAACCCCTTATCCTACAACACTAAACCCCAAGTCCAGCTGAAAATCTTACATGGGGAGTTTGGACTGTGAAAAGGGAGAAGTGCACAGAAATTTGGGGGAGTCGCAGGAGCGCATAAGTCAGGCCGCGCACACAGCACTGTGCACAGAAGACCGACTGCTGATTGTGCTGCTAGCTTTCTCAAGAGGGCAGTAGAAAAAGCATCTCAATTGCGTCACTTCTAACTCCACTAAACCCCAGATTCAGGGGAAGTCCTGGGGACCCAGATTCATATGGTCCTGGAGTGCAGGAGAGCCAGAAAGGCAGCAGTCTAGAGGCACTGAGAGAGAGGTCATGCGCACATGCGCACATAGGGACATTCCAGTGATTACCCAGTCACATGAGACCCAAGGGCAGTGGAGGGCGGGGCCGACTGGAAAGCAAGGTGGTCTTTTAAGCCCTGAAACTCCACCCATCCCAAGCTCAACAGAGAGGCTTTTGCAGTTTTGCAAGTCTGGTATCATAAGGCTGAATCCAACACAGAAGTTCTCCTGGTATAGTGAAAATGCTGAGACAAGGGAAGGGATCACAAACAAAAGAAATGGAGGGGGAAAAAAAGGACTGGATATACAATCCAAAACCATGTTTATAAGGTTTTTCAAGAATATCCTAGAAAAGTTGGATAAAGTTAGTGAGACACAAGAGGAGGTGAAAAAGAACCAACTGGAGATGAAAAAGATCCAACTAGAGATGAAAAAGGACCAACTATAGATGGAAAAGGACCAACTAGACATTAAACATACACTGACTGAAATAAAAATATACAGAGACCTAACAGCAGACTAGAGGATCTAGTCTCAAGAATCAAGCAAGAATCAAGTCAAAAATTTTAAATATAAAGAATCAGAAAACACTCAACTGGAAAAGCAAGAAGAGAAAAGAATCCAAAAATGTGAAGATAATGTAAGGAGCCTCTGGGACAGCTTCAAGCGCACCAACATCAGAATTGTGGGGAAGCCAGAAGAGAGAGAGCAAGGTACTGAAAACCTACTTAAGAAATAATGACTGAAAACTTCCCACATCTGGTAAAAGAAATAGATTTACAAGTCCAGGAAGCACACAGAACCCCATATAAAAGGAATCCAAAGAGGACTACACCAAGACACATCATCATTAAAATACGAAGAGCAAAAGACAAAGAGAGAATATTAAGAGCAGCAAGAGAAAAACAGTTCATTACCTAAGGGAGCACCCATACGACTGTCAGCTGATTTCTCAACAGAAATGATGCAGGCCAGACGGGAGTGGCGAGAATTATTCAACGTGATGAATAGCAAGAACCTTCAAACAAGAATACTCTATCCAGCAAAACTATCATTCAGAATTGAAGAGCAGATAAAGAGCTTCACAGAGACGAAAAAGCTAAAGGAGTTCATCAACTCCAAACCAGTATTATATGAAATGCTGAAAGGTAACTGTTTAAGAAGAGGAAGAAGAAAAAGGTAAAAGATAAACAATTATGAACAACAAATACGTATCTATCAACAAGTGAATCTAAAAATCAAGTGAATTAAAAATTTGATCAACAGAATAAACTGGTGAATATAACAGAATCAGAAGCACAGAAAGGGAGTGGACTGATAATTCTCAAGGGGTAAGGGGTGAGGGGTTTACAGGGAGAGACTGGACAAAAATCATATGCCTATGGATGAGGTCAACGGGAGGGAGGTAAGGATAGAAGGAAGGGTGGAGGGGAGCTATGGAGCGGAAAAAAAGAGAAACAAATGTAATAATCTGAATAATAAAGATTTAATTTTAAAAAACACACATAAGGACAGGTTTACTTCTTCTTTTCCAAGAAGTAATATCAGTTGATGCAGAAAAAGCTTTTGACAAAATAAAACACCCTTTCTTGATAAAAACTCTCAGCAAGGTGGGAATAGAGAGATCATTCCTCAACATAATAAAAGCCATATATGATAAACCCACAGCCAACATCATACTCAATGGACAAAAACTAAAACCTTTTCCTCTAAGAACAGGAACAAGACAGGGATTCCCACTCTCGCCACTCCTGTTTGACACAGTATTGAAGTTATTGCCATTGCAACCAGTCAAGAAGGAATAAAAGGCATCCAAATTGGAAAAGAAGAAGTAAAGCTGTCCTTATTTGCAGATGACATGATATTGTACATAAAAAATGCAAAAGACTCCATCAAAAAACTATTAGACTTACTAATCAATGAATTCGGTAATGTAGCAGGATACAAAATTAATGCCAAGAAATCTATGGCATGTCTATACACCAATAGTAAATTTACAGAAAGAGAGATTATAAAAGCAATCTTATTTACCACCAAACCAAAAAAAAATTAAATACTGAGGAATAAACTTAACTAAGGAGGTAAAAGACCTATATGAGGAAAACTACAGGACACTGAACAAAGAGATAGAGTAAGACAGATGGAAGAATATACCATGTTCATGGATTGGTAGAATCAACATCATTAAAATTTCCATTTTACCAAAAACAATCTATAAATTCAATGCACTCCCCATTAAAATACCAATGGCATATTTTATAGACTTAAAACTCTCCAAAAATTCATCTGGAATAAAAAAAGACCCCGAATAGCCACAGCAATCCTGAGGAATAAGAACAAAGTAAGTGGGATCTCAATAACAGATTTCAAGCAATATTACAAAGCCACTGTTCTCAAAGAAAAGACTTATAGGCCAATGGAATAGAACAGAGAATCCAGATATTGACCCAAACAACTATGCTCAATTAATATTTGACAAAGGAGGCATGAATATACAATGGAGTTAAGACAGTCTCTTCAATAAATGGTGTTGGAAAAATTGTACAGATGCAGGCCAGATGGGAATGCCAAGAAATATTCAACGTTATGAATAGCAAGAACCTACAACCAAGAATACTCTATCCAGCAAAGCTATCATTCAGAATTGAAGGGCAGATAAAGAGCTTCACAGAGAAGAAAAAGCTAAAGGAGTTCATCAACTCCAAACCAGTATTATATGAAATACTGAAAGGCACCCTTTTAGAAGAGAAAGAAGAAAAAGGTAAAAGCCAAAAAATTATGAACAACAAATACATATCTATCAACAAGTGAATCTAAAAATTAAGTGAATTAAAAATTTGATCAATAGAATAAACTGGTGAATATATAGAATCAGGAGCACAGAAAGGGAGTGGACTGATAATTCTCAGGGGGAAAGGGGTGAGGGGTATACAGGGAGAGACTGGACAAAAATCATACACCTATGGATGAGGCCAACAGGAGGGAGGTAAGGGTAGAGGGAGGGTTGGGAGCCGGATGGAGGGGAGCTATGAAGGGGAGAAAAGAGAAACAAATATAATAATCTGAATAATAAAGATTTAATTAAAAAAATAATAGGGAATTCAAATTTGCACTTCTGAGAAAATAAGATGCAAGAAAAAACAGTCAGTTCAATGAGCTCAGGACAAAAATAATGAGCAAAATTAGTATTTTACCAAAAAGACTGAAACTTTAAAAAAATAAAAATTCTGGAGATGGAGATCTCAATAAAAGAGTTCAAGAATGAACTAGTGAGCAAAGAAAAAAGAGTCAACCAGATGCAGTAAAGGGTCAGTAACATCAAGACAGAAATCAAGATGATGCAGAAGGAACATAGAGATGACTCAAATAAATAGTTGATGAAACCTTCCCAAACCTATGGAAAAAGGTGGGTTCTCAAATTCAGGAAGCAAACAAAACATCTAATTACCTCAATCCAAAATCACACTTTATTAAAACTGTCAAAAATTAATGACAATTGATCCAGAGAAATGGAGAAAGTAACATATAAAGGAAAGCCCATTCGGTTTTCATGATACTTCTCAGCCGAAACTCTACAAGCTAGAAGACGGTGGAGCCGAATATTAAAACTACTGAAAGAGAGAGATTACCAGACAATAATTATATAATTTATCATTTAGATATGAAGCTATTCTTTATATATGAAAGAAGACTAAACACTTTTCCAGACATAGAGAAACTGAAGGAATTTATCACCAGAAGACCTCCATTGTAGGAAATACTCAATAGGGTTATTCTACTTGAAACAAAGAACAAAAGATCACGAAACTATGAGTAATGTCACAAAAACCTTACACTATAAACAGGATAATTTGTGACAACAAAAACATAAAAGGGAAGAGGATAAAGGTCTAAATTTGGAAAGGAGGATGGAGATCAGATTCATTCAAAAGGAAAAGGACCACTGTATATTTGAAACTTTGTTTTTCAACAGCTGATGGTAATCACATCAGAAAAAAAAATCAAACTGAAAATAACATGGTTTAAAAAAGAGGAAACAGAAGAAAGATACAGTATATGGAGTACCACCAAACAAAAACAACAGACAGAAATACAAAGAAGGAGAACCTATGAGGCACAGACCTACCAGAAAACAAAGGATAAAATGGCTATAGGAACTCCTTATATATCAATAATCACATCAAATGTAAAAGGACTGAATTTACCAATTAAAAGGCACAGTGTAGCAGATTAGATAAAAAAAAAATAGCTAAACTGTATGCTGCAATTGGGAGACATCAATCTGCAAAGACAAAATTAGACTCAAAGTGAAAGGATAGAAAATGTTGCTCCAAGAAAATAACATCCACAATAAAGCAGTTGTAGCCATACTTATATCTTACTTATATCTGACAAAATAGATTTCAAGATAACAAAGGTAACAAGAGACAAAGATGGGTATATTATAATGATAAAGGGGACATTATATTAAAGAGATCTAACACTTCTTAATATATATACATTCAATCAGGGAACATCAAAATATATAAAGCTGCTGAAACCGGTTTGGCTCAGTGGATAGAGAGGCGGCCTGCGGACTGAAGGGTCCCAAGTTCAATTCCAGTCAAGGGCACGTCCCCAGTAGGGGGCGTGCAGGAAGTGGGTGATCGATGTCTCTCTCTCATGGATGTTTCTGACTTTCTATCCCTTTCCCTTCCTCTCTGTGAAAAATCAATAAAATATATTAAAAAAAATATATATATATATAGCTACTACTCACAGAACTAAAAGGAAAAACAAACAAATGACAATCATAGTTGGGGACCTGAATAGTTCATTGACAGATCTAGATAAACCATCCAAACAGAAAATCAATAATAAAGAAATATCGTCAAATCCGGTTTGGCTCAGTGAATAGAGTGTCGGCCTGTGGACTGAAAGATTCCAAGTTCGATTCTGGTCAAGGGCATGTACCTTGGTTGCAAGCACATCCCCAGTAGGTGGTGTGCAGGAGGCAGCTAATCAATGTTTCTCTCTCATCAATGTTTCCAGCTCTCAATCCCTCTCCCTTCCTCTCTGTAAAAAAATCAATAAAACATATATTTTAAAAACAAAAACAACAAAAAAGTAAAGAAATATCAACCTTAAATGAACACCAGACCAAAGAAACGTAATTGACATTTACAGAACCTTTCATCCCAGAATATCACATTATACAGTCTTCTTCAGTGCACATAAAACATTCTGAAAGTTAGACCATAGGATGGGTCACAAAACAACCTCAACAAATTCAAGAAAATTGAAATGACACCTAGCATATCCTCTGACCACAATGCTTTTAAATTAGAAATAAACTGCAAAAAGGAACTAAACAATCCCACAAATATGTGGAGATTTAACAACATACTACTAAAAAATTCTGGGTCGCCGAGACCAGTTTGGCTCAGTGGATAGAGCGTTGGCTTGCGGACTGAAAGGTCCCGAGTTCGATTCGGTTGGGGGCTTGTACCTTGCTTGCAGGCACATCTCCACAGTGAGGCGTGCAGGAGGCGGCTGATCCATGTCTTTCTCTCATCGATGTTTCTGACTTTCTCTCTCTCTCCCTTCCTCTCTGTAAAAAAAAATCAATAAAATGTATTAAAAAAATCTGGGTCAAAGAATAAATAAAAAGTAAGATCAAAAGATACATAGAGACAAATAAAATGGCAATATGACATTAAAACTTTGATGATTCAGAGAAAACAGTAGTAAGAGGAAGTTTATATCATTACAGGCCTATCTCAAGACACATGAAAAAAATCTCAAGTAAACAACCTAACATTACATCTTAAATAACTAGAAAAAGGAGAACAAACGCAAACCAAAGTCAGTAGAGGAAAGGAAATAATAAAAATCAGAGAATAATTTAATGAAATAGAGAATAAAAAGACTATATAAAAAATTAATGCAACAAAGAAAGAGTTCTTTGAAAAAATTGACAAACCGCTGGCTACATTAAGAAAAAAAGAGAAAAGACTCCTCTAAACAAAATCAGAAATGAAGAAGGAGAAGTTACCACAGACATCACAGATATACAAAGAATCATACAAGAATACTATGAAGGCCGAGACCAGTTTGGCTCAGTGGATAGAGCACTGGCCTGCAGACTGAAAAGTCCCAGGTTCGATTCCAGTCAGGGGCATGTACCTTGCTTGTGGGCACATCTCCAGTGTGGGGTGTGCAGGAGGCGGCTGATTGATTGTGTTTCTCTCATTGATGTTTCTGACTTTCTAGCCCTCTCCCTTCCTCTCATTGATGTTTTTGACTTTCTATCCCTCTCCCTTCCTCTCTGTGAAAAATCAATAAAATATATTAAAAAAAAAAAAGAATACTATGAAGGACCATATACCACCAAATTCAATAATCTAGATGTAATGGATAAGTTCCTAGAGTTAAATAACTTTCCTAGATTGAATCTTGAAGAAATTAAAAATCTAAATATACTGATAAACTATGAAGAAATTGAAACATCCATCAAAAGCCTCACCAAAAACAAAATTCCGGAACTAGATGGCTTCAAAGTGAATTCTACCAAACATTCAAAGAATATTTGATACCCATTCTTCTTAAACTCTTCCAAAAAATTGAATAATAGGCAATACATCATAACACTTTTTATGAGGCCAACATAATCCAATACCAAAATCTGGCAAGGGTAAAACTATAAAAATAATAATAATAAATAAATAATGAGAAAAAAAGAAGGTGGCAGCATAAGTAAATGCCTGTGCTTACCACTTCAATACAACCACATAAAAATTACAACCAAAATATAGAACACACATTATCCAGAACCACTGGAAAGATGGCTGAATGGAAGTTTTACAACCAGAGAAGTAAAGAAGAAAGCACACTGAGATTGGTAGGAGATGCAGAGATGCAGTATGTACTTGTCTGGCACCCATGCGTGCTGCTTTTTTTGAATCAGGAGGGAGATCATTTCTGTGGAGGCTTCTAGGAGGAGCAAGGGGTCACAGTCCCATACCGGACACCCAGCCCAGGGACCCAGAGCTGGGAATAGAAGTTCCTATGGGCAATAAAAAACTATGGGATTTAAAAACCAGTGCAGATTGGGGTTTAGTGACACAGAGGCTGTTGGAAATCCAGCTGTTCTATTAAAAGTCCAGCACCATGAACTGAACTTACAAGCTCCTCCTTTCTTTGAGTTCCAGTGCCTGGGCAAGGCGCTTGGGAACACAGACACAAACAAGGAGGGAATGGATTGTCTGGCATCAGGGCAGGAACTCAGGGGCAGCTTTCTCCCAGATGTAGGTATTCACAAGGATTATTGTTCCTATGCTGGAACCTCACCAGTCACAGGGCTGACTGGCAGCCATTCCTGTTTGCTCTACCCAGGTGATTTCCTAAGACCCAACCTCAGCCAATTCACAACCCCACCCAAGCAGCTAGCAGTGGCTTTTGCATATGAATGGCATGTCCTTGCTCAGGCTAAAATCTCTCAACAAGCTGCAGCTGGGTCAGGGAGTCCTTAACCTATCATTAAAAGGCCCAATACCTTGTCACCAGCACCAACCTGCCTTGCTTCGTAGTTGGG
>JAAGEH010000032.1:26292174-26361351 GCA_011751065.1 Lasiurus cinereus
TCTGAGGAGATTCCATACTGTTCTCCACAGTGGCTGCACCAGTCTGCATTCCCTCCAGCAGTGCAAGAAGGTTCCTATTTCTCAGAAACCTTGCTAACACTTGTCGTTTGTTGAATTTTGGATGATAGCCATTCTGACAGGTGTGAGATGGTACAGCATTGTTGTTTTGATTTGCATCTGTCTGATGATTAGTGACTTTGAGCAGGTTTTCGTATGTCTCTTGACCTTCTTTCTGTCTTCTTTTGATAAGTGCCTATTTAGAGCATTTGCCCATTTTTTTTATTGTGTTGTTTATCTTCTTTTTGTGAAATTGTATGAGTTCTCTGTAAATGTTGGAGATTAAACCCTTATAGTTAATATCTTTGGCAAATTTGTTCTCCCATGCAGTGGGATTTCTGGTTGTTTTGTTGATGGTTTCCTTTACTATGCAAAAGCTTTTTATTTTGAAGTAGTCCCATTTGTTTATTTTTTCTTCAGTTTCCATTGCCTGTGAAGTTGTGTTGGTGAAGTAGTTCCTTCTGTATCTGACTGAGATTTTGCTGCTGTGGATTCCTCTAGTATTTTTATGGTTTCCCATTTTATGTTTAAGTCCTGTATCCATTTTGAGTTTATTTTTCTGTATGGTGTAACTTGTTGGTCTGGTTTCATTTTTTTTTTCATTTTTTATTTTACTATTTTGTATTGTGTTACATGTATACATACCTTTCCATTACCCTCCTTCCGCTCCCAGGCAAAACCTAACCACCAGTGTCTTGTGTTCTTTGGTTATGCTTATATGCATGCATACAAGTCCTTTGGTTGATCTCTTATCTATCCCACCACTCCGTAATTGATGAACAAAAGGATTGATACAGAGGCAGTAAAGCATTAAACAGACTGCCAATTTACAGCAGTAAAGTTAATGAGAGGTGGGGCAGTTTCATTTTTTTGCATGTTTCTGTCCACTTTTCCCAACACTATTTGTTGAAGAGACTGTCTTTACTCCATTGTATATTCATGCATCCTTTGTCAAATATTAATTGAACATAGTGGTTTGGGTCGATTTCTGGGTTCTGTAGCGTATTTCACTGATCTATGTGTCTATTCTTGCGCAAGTACCAGGCAGTTTGAGAACAGTAGCTTTGTAATACAGCTTGAAATCTGGCATTGGGATCCGACCTACTTTGTTCTTCTTTCTAAGGATTGCTGCAGCTATTCGAGGTCTTTTTTTATTCCAGGTGAATTTTTGGAAAGTTCGTTCTAGGTCTGTGAAGTATGCCTTTGGTGTTTCCATGGGGATCACATTGAATTTATAGATTTCTTTGGATAGAATGGACATTTTGGTGATATTGATTCTCCCAATCCATGAACATGGTATGCTCTTTCATCTGTTTATGTCTTCCTCTATTTCTTTTTTCAGTGTTGTGTAGTTTTCTGCATATAGGTCTTTTACCTCCCAGTTAAGTTTATTCCTAGGTATGTTAATTTTTTTAGTGCGATGATAAATGGGATTGTTGTTTTAGTCTCTCTTTCTGTAAGTTCATTATTGGTGTATAGAAATGCCATAGATTTCTTGGTGTAATGTATCTTACTACATTACTGAATTCATTTATTAAGTCTAATAATTCTTTAATGGAGTCTTTAGGGTTTTCTATGTACAGTATCATGTCATCAGCAAATAAGGACAGTTTTACTTATTTTCCTATTTGCATGCCTTTTATTTCTTTTTAGCTCTCCTCTGTCAACAGCTCGGGGAGTTTGCCTCCACACTTAGAGATCCCACCCTGCCCCAAATCCGCGGACCTCCCCAGAGGCAGCTTACCCACAGCCCGGTTCCCACAGTGTGTGCATCTCTGTTCTGCGGCACAGGATACCCCACCTTATCCCAGGCGAAATCTGACCTTTCCGTGTGCCATGTGGAGCTCCTCTGAGTCCGTGTCTGCGCCTATTGGAGGGCAGTGTTCTGTGTCCCTGGCTGTTTGGTGAGTGATTCAGCCACAGCTTTCAGACCGCCGCAGACATCCACCTCCCTCTGCAAGATGGCGTGGTTTCTGCGTTCACGCTGGTGGCTCTGGCCGACAAAATCCCCATGGCTGTGGGGCTGCCTGGCAAGGAGAGCCCCGTCCAACAGACCCCCACCTTCTCCTGGAGGTTAACTGACTCTTAACTTGCCAACAAACACTCTCAGTGCGACTCTCAGCTGCTCTCTCTCCCTCTGCCTAGTGACAAAGCTCCAGATGCATCTGTCTACTCCGCCGCCATTTTTCTCCTCTCTGATTTACTTTTTTAAAAATATATTTTATTGATTTTTACAGAGAGGAAGGGAGAGAGACAGACAGTCAGAAACATCAATGAGAGAGAGACATTGATCAGCCGCCTCCTGCATGCCCCACAATGGAGATATGCCCCCAAACAGGGCACATGCCCCCAACCGGAATCAAACCTGGGACCTTTCAGTCCGCAGGCCGATGCTCTATCCACTGAGCCAAACCATTCTCGGCTGATTTACTTTTTGATGTGATAGTTGTCAAATGATTTTTTTTACTACTACTATCCTTTTTATATTTATTAATTGGCATTCCTCTAAAAGAAGTGTATTTATTTATTTCAGTAATGATTTCTGTTTTTCTTAATTATTTGTTACTATCATTATTCATTTTGTTGCTCACATGTTCAGATTCATCCAGCATGAACATCTTTAAGCTGACTTCTGAGTTAATTTTTTTGTTTCAGTTTTTGTTTTGATATGCCCCCATTATTAGTTAAGCAATTTCTTACTTTCAGAATGATCTTGTTCTCTCTCTGCCCCAGGCCTGGAACCAGCCAATTCTATAAGGAGTTCTTGTTCCTTTTAGTAGAAATACTATTCAGGAACCAGAACCTATGATCTCAGCACAGTCATTGCCATTGGGGTGTTGCTCTTCTCAGGCCATAAAAGTCAATAAAACTACAAAATACATAAAATGCACACACACATATTTCCCCATACCCTTTTACTTCTGTTTCTCTATAAAAACCATATGGTTTCACACTAACACCTCCAATTTCAGATCTTTTTGTGCAGATTAAAAACCACAAATTCATATTAACTTTTCCTATTCATACTTACACCTCAAAATTCTATTCTAATCCAATACCACAAGGTGCATTTTAGTTTTCTCTTTTTTTTCTATATTTGTAGCCCCCTCTTCAGATATTTATCCATAGTGTATACTTACTATTAGATTAATGTTCATTTTATGTAATCAATTCCCCAATGTCACAGCTGCCATCCTTTCTGCACAGGTACCTCCTCACCCTCTTTGCATTCCACTACACACCAGGATGTCCTCTCATCACTTTTTTCCTTCTCTGAGGCCCTTGTTAGTTCTGTCACTTTTACATGCTCTCCTCACAACACACATGTAGAGTCCCTGGGGCACTTCCTTCCAGATTTCCTTCACTCCTTTTGGGTTACAATACTCAGAGATGTGCCATCTCCCCATAAATGATGCATAACACATGATAGTTTTAGACTGTTAGGAGAGAGGGAGATAAGGATAGAAAGATGAAGGCGGGAAGGGGAGAAAAGAGAATGGAGTGAGGAAGAATTAAAAAAAATAATACATGAAAGAAGTAAAACAGAAAGCAAGGCAAGAAGGAAGCTATACAATTATTTAAACTTTCAGAGCACATTTATCTCCTTGTTATATGTGGGAGTGTGGACACTTAACCCACATGCTATTGTAGATGCTCATTTTTTTTTACCTCTTCAACAGCAACATTTAACTAGAGATTGCTAAAAACAGTAACCATGCTAAAAAGATGGTGATTTTATAACAAAGTACAAAGTGTGCAGCAGATGAAATTAAACTTCTTAATGATCTTTGAGTTACTTTAGTCTATATAATTACTGGACCCATTGGAGAAATAGTTAAGGATAAAAGGGACCAAATGTATGGTGACAGAGATGATTTGACTTTGTACAGATCATGTACAGGAGTATGAAGGAAAGTTTTAGAGAATTTTGCTAGTTTATTCTCAGAAATTAGCTATGTGGTTTGTCCCTTTGCTTGTTTCCCAAAAACAAATACCAGAGAGGCAGAAAGAGGATTACACAGTAGAAGATTATTATCATTCTGGTTTTGGTTTGTATGTTTATTATCATTCTATTGCCTATGGTAAACTCTGATACATACTAGAGAATAAATCCTAAAACCACAACCTAAATTGAGTACATTGGCAATGATGAGAAATCACATCCATCAACTGCCTCTGAATGAAAAATGTACATATTTTCAATTTCAAATTCTCATGTACTTGGATCAAATTTCTCATATTTTAGGCAAATATGGTCAATGTTTATGATTATAAGCCTGTATCAAAATGACTCTAAATGATCATATTTGGCAACATATTATATGTAACAAACTCATAATTAAGTACAAATATAATTACTGTGCTGAGGAAGGGAAAATATCCAAGAGTTGTTAGTTTATGTTTTTCAGAAAATGCATCGATAACAGACACACATGCACCACAATGATATGCAGTAATTAGTGTCTTATACTTTGGCAAGCATTCTTTAAAGGAAATATATATTTTCTTAGGAATGATTTTTTGTCCATATCTATAGAGTTATTTCTATATTTGGGCCACTTGGAATAAAGTTCTCTCTTATTTTAATAAATAAAAGCCCCTTCCACAAAATTTTGTGCACTTGTGAGGTAGTCCCTCAGCACAGCTTGAACCCTCTCACAGTTTGGGAGCCCCTGGGGGATGTCTGACTGACGGCCCCATGTAGACTGCAAAGGGCAAGTGGACAAGAGGCTGCTCTAAGCCATCAGTTGGACATCCTTAGTGCTTCCACAGAGGCGGGAGAGGCTCTGCCACCACCACTACACTCACCAGCCATGAGCCCAACTTCTGGGAGTAGCTCCTGTGTTGAGCATCTGCCCCCTGGTGGTCAGTGCATGTCATAGTGACCAGTCGTTCCACTGATCAGTCAATTTGCATATTATCCTTTTATTATATAGGATTCTAAAGTAAAAATAGTCTTATTAAGTATACAATCTCAAAATAAAAACACCTACCCTTCCCATAACACGTGTAATAAATTATTATAATATTAATAGGAAAATTTATTAATGTCAAATATTGAAAATACAATATTCTTAACCACATATATACACACCTCAATTTCCACTAAGCATGGCCTATCTTCAGCTTGCCCCATGCAATGTACAAATAACAGAAAATGAAGCAAGAACAGCAGAAGTGCCAGGAACGCTAAATTAACCTACAAACTATACACTTAGAGGGAGTGACATGTATTTAATTATGTTTAATTCAAGTCAATATTCATTGCAAAAACTTTTATAGCAAGACTTCCTTCTCCATTGACAAAATATCCACTTTGATTAATCAAAATATGTTTAGCTGAATAATATCTTCAGATAGATTTGCTGTATTTTTTGAGTGGTTGCACTTTGAGGAATCCTTCCTGTTGACTTCAAATGCATGATGTCTAGTAATGTAGCAGGGAAGTTCAAGATGTTTGAAATTTTGGATTAAATCACTTGTAAGTGAACTGTCTTTTTCTGCCTATGTCAATATGATATTTTTGTGTTTATCCTAGGAAATCATGTAATATATTTGAATATGTGTCATTATAACTGTTTGATATTGAAACTGGGACTCAAAGCTATCAGACATTGAAATTGAGACTCAATCATTTTTTCTTTTGCTCTGGTGGGTTTATTTCTAGCTTATAGGGGCTAGATGTTTTTAAAGACAAGAATCAGGAGGTGGGAAGCAGATGCAGAGGCAAAGAAGCAATGAACAGACTGTCGTGCTACAGTGGGAAGGCAGGGAAAGTTGGGGAGGAGGGGCCTATAGGAGTTCAACCTAAGGACTTGTATGCATGTGTGTGTAGGCATAGCCAGTGGATACAGGGCAATGGGGGAGGGCGGGGAGGGAGAAGAGATGGATGAGGGGATGTACTGGGGGGTGGGGAGGGCAATAAGAAAAAAAATAAATATATTTTTTTAAAAAGTAAAATATTTATAAAGTGTATTTCTAAATTGTATATTTTGGTAATGTTATATACAGGTGTATTTTTCATTTTAAATGATACTATTTTAAATCCTATTGTAAAGTGAAGAATTGTTTTCCATATAAAATGGTTATTTTCATGTCCTATATATTTGTTCCTTGGTATATTTTTAAGGTGGTATGTGCATGAGAATGTGTGTATGTAAGTTGGCAATATTATGAGTAATATTTTTTTCTTTAGTAATAGAATCACTTTGTAGGAAAAGATCTACTGAGTCCATATGTTGATAAGTCAACTGAAGTAGAAAGTGAGATTTCTCTAAAGACATCATTGGGTATGGTAGACTGCCTTTTAAGGAGTTTTTAAATGATCTCAGACTCCTGATATTGGCATCTTTGTGTATATATGGTTGTGTGTGTGTGTGTGTGTCTGTGTGTGTGTGTATTTCCTCCATTGCTTTTAATGGAGTAATTTCTGTCCAATTCTTATATTTGACAAAAAACTATTTGGGTTGGAATTTTCTTCAAAAGTGATAGTATGCCACTTATAAGATTGTTGTAACTTCCCTCTTGCATGCCCTTGTGCTCTTCTTTCTCTTGTTCTGGTGTGAGGCAAGCTGCTGTGCTATGGAGAAGTCAACTTGTCAAGGAACTGTAGGCAGCCTCCAGAAAACAGATAATGGAGAATTAAACTCTTCCAACAACCACATTGCTGAACTTGAAAGTGAATCCTTCTCCAGTTAAGTGTGCAGATGATTTCAGTCTTAACTGTAATCTTGATTATAGCCAGTGAGAAAGTTTGAAACAGAAGACCCAGATAAATTGAACCAAGATTCTTGACCTACAAAGTTGTATGATAATAAATATTGTTTCAAGCCATTAATGTTGGGGGTAATTTGTAATAACTAATACATTGAGTTAGAATCGTGGTCAGCAAACTGAGGCTCATGAGCCACATGTGGCTCTTTGGCCCCTTGAGTGTAGCTCTTCCACAAAATACCACAGCCTGGGTAAGTCTATTTTGAAGAAGTGGCATTAGAAGAAGTTTAAGCTTAAAAAATTTGGCTCTCAAAAAAAATTTCGGAAGAATCCAAGATGGCGGCATAGGTAAACACCCACACTGCTGCCTCGCACAACAATTTCAAAACTACAACTAAACGACAGAACAGACATCATCCAGAAACACAGGAAAGCTGGCGGAGTGGAAGTTCTACAACTAGAGGGAAAGAGAGGGGCTCATGGAGACCCAGAGGAGCTGCAAAAAGCTGAGGTACGGAGACGCACGTGTGGAGAGAGCGGGTGCCGGAGTACCTGGCTGGCTTTCTCTGGCAGGAGGGAAACGGAGACTCTCAAAGGCATTGAACTCCTTATCCTACGACACTAAACTCCAGATCCAGCCGAAACTCATACAGGGGGGAGTTTGGACTGTGAAAAGGGAGAAGTGCATGGAAATTTAGGGGAGTCGCAAAAGATCAAAGGCCTGGTGGGATACACGGCACTGCGCGCAGGACAGATTGCTGATTGTGCCGCTGACTTTTGCGAGTGGGTGGGAGACAGACCCTCCCAACTGTGCCACTTCTAACTTCACTAAACCCCTGTTTCGGATGAAACCCTGGAGACCTAGACTCGTGTGGTCCTGGTGTACAGGGGAGTCGGAAAGGCAGCGGTTGGAGGCACTGCGGTGCGCACAAGGACCGCTCCAGCCATTACCCAGTCACGTGAGACTCAGGGGCCGTGGAGGGCGGGGCAGACTGGAAGGCAAGGCAGTCAGTCCCTTAAGCCCTGAGACTCCACCACTCCCAAGCTCAACAGAGGCTTCTGCGGCTTTGCACGTCTGGTATCATAAAGCTGAATTCAACACAGAAGTTTCCCCGGCATAGTGAAAATGCCGAGACAAGGGAAGGGATTACAAACAAAAGAAATGGAGGAAAAAAAGCGACTGGATATAGAGTTCAAAACCACGCTTATAAGGTTTTTCAAGAATATGCTAGAAAAGTTGGATAAATTTAGTGAGACCCAAGAGGAGATGAAAAAGGACCAACTAGAGATGCAAAAGATTCAACTAGAGATGGAAAAGGTCCAACTAAAGATGAAAAAAGACCAACTAGAAATTAAACATACACTGACGGAAATAAAAACTATTATACAGAGTCCTAACAGCAGACTAGAGAAAGGCAAGGATCAAGTCAAAAATTTGAAATATAAAGAAGCAGAAAACATTTAACTGGAAAAGCAAGAAGAGAAAAGAATCCAAAAATGTGAAGATAATGTAAGGAGCCTCTGGGACAGTTTCAAGTGTACCAACATCAGAATTGTGGGGGTGCCAGAAGAAGAGAGAGAGCAAGATACTGAAAACCTATTTAAAGAAATAATGACTGAAAACTTCCCACATCTGGTAAAAGAAATAGACTTACAAGTCCAGGAAGCACACAGAACCCCAAATAAAAGGAATCCAAAGAGGACCACACCAAGACACATCATAATTAAAATACCAAGAGCAAAAGACAAGGAGAATATTAAAAACAGCAAGAGAAAAACAGTTCATTACCTACAAGGGAGCACCCATATGACTGTCAGCTAATTTCTCAACAGAAACGATGCAGGCCAGACGGGAATGGCAAGAAATATTCAACGTGATGAACAGGCAAGAACCTACAACCAAGAATAATCTATCCAGCAAAGCTATCATTCAGAATTGAAGGGCAGATAAAGAGCTTCACAGAGAAGAAAAAGCTAAAGGAGTTCATCAACTCCAAACCAGTATTATATGAAATGCTGAAAGGTACTCTTTTAGAACAGGAAGAAGAAAAAGGTAAAAGACAAAAAATTATGAACAACAAATACATATCTATCAACAAGTGAATCTAAAAATTAAGTAAATTAAAAATTTGATCAACAGAATAAACTGGTGAATATAATAGAAGCAGGAGCACAGAAAGGGAGTAGACTGATAATTCTCAGGAGGACAAAAATCATAAAGCATCAAACATACTGTGAAATTACAGCAGAAAGATTAAAGTTAGGTGAGGTAGATAAGTGATCAATCAAAGGACTTGTATGCATGCATATAAGCATAACCAATGATCACAGACACTGGGGGGTCGGGGAATGCCTGGGAGGGAGGGGGGGCAATGGGGAGATATGTATAAAAAATTAATAAAAAATTAATTAAAAAAAATTTTCAATCATTGTACTGATGATATTTGGCTCTGTTGACTAATGAGTTTGCCGAACACTGAAATATATAAATTGTTTTCTGATAAATTACGGTCTTCTAGTATAAGAACTTTTCTTTTCATTAGTGGGTGAAAAATAGTTAAAGGCCAGAGATAAATAATTACAAAAATGGCAAATATAGCTTTTACTCAGAGGGAGCTTTTGTGAGAAGAATTCAGCTGCCTAATAAAAATTACTAGGGAATATTGTAATGTAATGTACAATGTAAAGTATATTCCTAATTTTTGAATAATATATTTAGTAAAATCTAGATTACTGACAAGTTTGTTATTGAATTGCATGTCTACTGAAGAAATATGATAATGTATTGTAAGTAATGTAAAGGTGACCACAGGGTCTGGGAAACCTTGAGGAGAATTTTAGGAGGCCAATGACAATAGCATTGCTCCTTATTTATTTAAAGTTAAGTTTATGTCTTTGTTAATTGCCTAAATAATTTGGCTTCAACTAAGTTAAAGTGCAGACATGTTTATTTTGTGGAAAAAGCCTATTAGATGATGTTTGTGAACTCAGATTACCAATTGTCAAAATTAGTAATTGTCTAAAATTACTAAACTGAACATTTGGGAAAAATATAGACTAAGAAACATATATATGTTTTGTGTTCATAATTTGCTTGATATATTTCAAGAAAATCCTAATATATAAAAACTCTGGGTCCATCACATCCACAACGACAAAAGGCTCAACCAACCAGAAGTCAGATAGCCCTGAGTTGTCATGGAGACCTAGCACTGACTGCAGCTCTGTGGGGGCATCAGCAGAGGCAACCCATCACTGACTGCTGAGGGGGCTGTAATCAGGCCTGGACAAATGCTGGGAGAGAAAAGCAGGGTCTGATCACAACCCCTGTAACACTCAGTGCTGGGCCCGTGTGGCAGAAGTCAGTCCTTCAGTCATTGCTGGGTTGCCATGGTGACCCAGCACTGACTGCAGCACACTGCACACTGACTACACCACTGACTCAGTCAAGGGGAATTCGATGAGGCCCAGACAGAAGCTTGGAGAGAAAAGCAAGGTCTGATTGCAGCCCCTATATCAGTTAATGCTGGGTCGGCATGGTAGAAGTCAGTCCTGCAGTCAATGAACATAGGGTCAATTAACATTAAATGAACATAGGGTCAGTTAATAACTCTTTGAGAGAAGTTGAGAATATAAAGTACAGTGAGAGAAATTACTTATATTATTTCAAATAAAACTCTTTTCAACTAAGATATTTTACTTTATTTAAAATGTATTTTTATTGTTAAAAGTATTATAGATGTCCCTTTGTGTTTTGTTTGTTTGTTTGTTTGTTTTGTTTTTTCCCCATTGATCTCCTCCAGCCTGCACCTGCCCTTTGCAGGCCTTTGCCAGATTATTGTCTATGTCCCTGGACTATTCCTATCTAATACATAAAAATCTAGAAAGATTTAAATAAAATAAAATAAAGGATATGCCAGGTAAATATTGAACAGAAGAGCTGAAGTTGCTGCATGAATACTGGATACAGACTTGAAGCCAAAACACAACTCATGAGATAACATTAATTATTATAACATAACAAAGGTTCCTTTCACTAAAGAGATAAGATGGTTCCCAATACTTATCCACATAATAGAACAGTGTGGAGGTTCAGAATGAGCCTCATCAAGATGTGTCTCAGTGGTATGCAGATTTTTTGAGCTAAGGACAATTTTAGCTTCAGCTCAAGTGAAAATTCTGCCCCTCTCTTTACCTAAAAAAAAAAAAAAAAACGAATTAGAGGCCTTGCCCATAATAGCACATCCTATCTAATAAAAGAGTAATATGCAAATTAACCATCACTAGCCACACCCACAAGCCACATTCACCAGCCAATGAAGAGCAAGTATTCAAATTAACCCAACCAAATTGGCTGCAGCCACAGAGGAAACAACAGGCTTGGGTTTCCCTGCCAATGGAGGAAATGAAGTTTTCCACACACCCTGGCCAGCCCAGGCCTCCACTCAAGGCTACAAAGTTTCAATTATAGAAGATAAATAAATCCCAGATACCAGGGCCTCCACTTGGGTCTCAGGAGAGGTGGTGTGGCTGGCTTGCAAGCCAACACAGGCCCCTCGCCCAGGCTGCTCCAAGCCCCAAGGGAATCCCCACTCTGATCTGGGACACACTTCAGGGCAAATAGCTGGCCTCCACCTGTGCACCAGGCCTCTATCCTATCTAATAAAAGAGTAATATGCAGATTGTCCATCACTCCAACACACAAAATGGCTCAAAGATAGCTGCCTTCATGTGGAAACAAGATGGCCACCACAAGATGGCCAACAGAGGAGGGCAGTTGGGAGGGACCAGGCCTACAAGGAAGGGCAGTTGGGGGCAAGTAAGCCTGCAGGGAAGGGCAGTTAGGGGTAACCAGGCCATCAGAGGAGGGAAGTTGGGGGTGACCAGGCCTGCAGGGGGGGGCAGTCATGGGGGGTAGGCCTGAAGGAGAGGAAAGTTAGAGGCAAACAGGTTGGCAGGGGAGCAGTTAGGCATCAATCAGGCTTTAAGAGGAGTGGTTAGGGGGTAATCAGGCTGGCAGGCAGAAGGGGTTAGGGTCAATCAGAAAGGCAGGCAGGTAACCAGTTGGGAACCAGCAGTCCTGGATTGTGAGAGGGATGTATTGGGCCTAAATGGGCAGTTGGACATCCCTTGATGATTCCCAGATTGGAGAGGGTGCAGGCTGGGCTGAGGGACACACACCTTTGTTCACAAATTTTGTGTACCAGGCCTCTAGTTGTCCTATATATTAAAGGATAATATGCAAATCGATCAAACAGCACAAAAACCAGTTGTTATGACATACACTGACATACCAGGAGGCAGATGCTCAATGCAGAAGCTGTCCCCTGCTGGTTAGTATGCTCCCATGGGGGAGCGCTGCTCAGCCAGAAGCTGGGCTCTTGTTTGGCTATTGCAGAAGCACTAAGGATGTCCATCTGATGGCTTAGGCCCACTCCCCATATGAGAGTGCAGCAGCAGTGGTGGCTTGGGCCTGCTTCCAATCAGTCAGACATCCCCTAAGGGCTCCCAGACTGTGAGAGGGTGCAGACTGGGCTGAGGGACCACCCACCCCTCCAAGTGCACAAATTTCATGCACTAGACTTCTAGTTTTATTATAAAAAACTAACTTGCTTTTGGCCTTTAAATATATTTAAATATATTTAAATGTAAGTTTAAAGTACAGGAAAAGTATTCAGGCTGATATCATATAAAAACTAACTTATGAAAGAAAGTCTGATCAATTTATATGTAATAGAAAGATATTGGAAACAAGGAAAATCCCATAAAATATGAATTGGAGAGCAGTTGATATGGGAGAAATCTACATTAAAAGTATCTTTATTTTATGTTTCTTAATTCAATTAGAGGTAATCAGAAGATGGGAGATATTAAGTGATGTAGATCTGTAAGGTCTTTGCCAAGAGTTTCAAATTAGAAGGCTTACTTAATTGAAAATACATGCAATACTCATTTTGAAGAATGACTAGAACTCTGCTGCTTGCAAACAGAAAACAATTTGTTTTTCTTACCCCTTGTCTTCTCTATGGTATTACTTTCTTCATTGTCTCACAGAAATCTCTACATAAGCATCACTTTTTATCACTCTGAGTATTGCATATATTTTCAATTAAATAAGCCTTCTAATAATAAATAATCTAGTAATTTCTAGGTGTGATACTCATTATATATCAATAATTTTAAGATGATTGGTCCATAGTAATAGTCAATATTCTAAATTTCACTCAAGGATAAATCTCACCCTATTGTATCTCAAACCTCCTTCACATCTAGAAGTCTCCAATATAGAAAAAATTAAACAGTGGCTTGTCTGCTAATTTTCCCACTTTTTTCCTTCTACTCCTTCCCAACAACAACCTGACTTGCTTCATGTTTAAGGCTGGGAGAGGAGAACGGTGAGGAAAGATGTCTGTCCTTTTCTGACATTCATGCTCCCTGTGCTATGCAAATGAAGTTAGGGAGCCTTGGATCTGAGATAGAACTAATTCTTTCCTATAGAGAGAGCTTTTCTGGAGTTTCTAGGAAACTCCCTTATCACTTAGGATTTGTTACCTTCAATTCCCTTACTTTAGATAATGTCTTCTTTGCTTTCAGTTTTGTTTACCTTTTTGTTTGTTATGGTTCTTTCTGCACATGTGCACTCTGTCAGGGCTCCATGGCTCCTGCAGGACCCTGTCTTGAGGAAAAATCTCAGTACCATCCCTCCAAAACAGCTCTGTCTTCCTCTATGGTCAGATCTTGCTTCTAATAAACCATGCTAGGACAAGCCCTTAGAATCATTGTCATTTCATTCCTTGTTAATAAGGAAGCCAAGCACAGTTTTAAATTTCATCTTAGCTCTGAATTTTGCTCCAACTAACATACTGCTGGGGTTATGGGTCATGTTCTCAAGGTCTCTACGAAGTCCCTCATCTTATTCATGTGAGAATAAGGAGTGGTAGGAAGGCAAATATGCCATAGAACTTCACAATTTTCCCCAAATAATTTATTTCCAAGTTTGGGTTTAATAACATTCAGTCTCTTTTATACTTTGGTGTGGTTATTAAACCAAGGATTGCCAGGTATTTTTAGGACATTGTACAGTTCCACATAGATCATCTAGTACCTCACTTTAAAATAATGGAACTATTTTCTAACTTTAAGCAGAGGTGTCATATTTTAACATCCTGTTAATTACAGAATTAAGACTTGATATAAGAGGAAATGGGAGCAGCCAGTGTAGAGAAATGATGGGCCACTGATCAGAACTAATCAGTGGTGTGGCATAAGAATGAATTCAAGTCGCATGAATTCAAAGAAATTTTCTCTGACCATTCTTTTGTACCCCATTTAACTCTTAATGACTTTATAACATATGCTATTTTTAAGGCATGTGCTGTCTTTTAGTATGTGCTGTCTTTTCTGAATATTTAACATTTTGAATATGTATATTAGCTTTTCAACTAAGGTTTTAATTCCATAAAGAAACAGTTTCTTATATTTCTTCATAATTTATACAACAAAGAATAATGTATATAATAAATGCTAAATAAGTATATGTAAATAAGTGTGTAAAGTTATATTCATCACAGAAATTTCACTGGAGGTGCGTGTTTCATACAAGTCAAGCACTACTTGGTACTTCTGAGGAAACAAGACTACGCATGGAGGTAGCGGAGAGAATTACAGTTAAGCTTATATCATTAAAAACCTCTCTTTTAATTTTTGATTATATTTATAATTTAAAAAATGCTTTGGTGACAAAGACTAAGGGTATTATTTGGATCAGGTCTTATAATTATATATTTTCCCTTTGTAACATCTATAGGAATAAATGAAATTCCATATGAAAAAAAATCAATTAATTTCATATTATTTTGGAAAATAATACATAGTGGTTTTTTTACGTTTGTTTCATTAGGTAGTGTTTATTTTGGTGGTTTTGAACTGAAAGCCTGAGGTACTCTAAAAAAAAGATATTTTCTGACAAACTATGAACCTAATCAAGACAATGTGTTGTCATATTTTATGCCTATTGGGAAAATATGATTGATGAGAAAAAGCATTTCTTAATATGACATATTTGAATGACTTTCCCATAGTTGGCTCATGTATTAGAAAATACTCCTCAGATTTAAATAATCTTTCATTGTTTCTTATGTGTAAGAATATGTCAGCATCAATGAGGAACTCCAGCAGGGAAGCACTTAGCTGTTTATCTTTTTTCAATTACATGTGCAAGGGCTAAGAAATGGTACATCAGTATGACTTTGGAGGATAAGCTTTTAATTAAATGATACCCATAAGTCACCCTTTGTGTTTCCTTGGAGTTCTTTGTGAAACTTTCTCTAATGTGTCTTTAATGGGTAAATATATGACTCTAAATTGCCTCACAATTTCTTCTCAATCTTTTCTACTTATTGTATTTAACATTTCCAGAATCTTGCATCCTGTACTTTAGGTATTATTGCCCAGCTACTGTCAGCTTTCAAGTTTTAAATGTTTATAAATAGGGAAAAGCAATACTTTACTATAAAATTTTGAAGTGTTGAAACAGAAAAACAAACTTTAAAAGTGAAATTTAACTAGAGTTTTGTTGGGTTCATGGATCATTTTACTACTGTGCTGTGAAAGTGTATTTTAAATCTCAATTTCAAGACAAGTTCAGATGCCTTTGAGTATACTATACTTTTTTCTTGTCTGGATAACCCTAAAAAGAAGCCTTAGTCTATCAACTCTGAAACTAATAATTAAAGGAGTTCAATAGTATTCTTCCCATTTACACACACACACACACACACACACACACACACACACACACTATTAGATGAGTTATGTAAGGAAAAAGTGTACTTTTGAGTACCTACAAAAAAGCCAGGTAGTATTCAATATTAGGAATTCTAATCTCATAACAGCCTGATTATATCTTGTATCTCTTTGGAAACATAAAAACTAAAAAAATTATACAGATGGAGCAAAATTAGGCTTACAGTTGTTTGCATGGAAAACAATATGATAATAAATAAAAATACAAGAACAAACTTTGTATTTTACGTACTCACAACTGTAAACCTGATTTTCCCCACCTTATATATCTTGCCTGGAGCTAAGTAGTCAACCATCGGATTCCAATCGAAGCTTTTCTGATTTCATTTCAGGTCTTCCTTCTCCTACTCTCCCCACTGCAATATACTTTTGTGTTCCTATGAAAGTTTTCTCACTACCAAATTTTAAAATTTTTCATTACAATCTGAAAAAAACAGGCACAAATTAGTCATGATAGTAGTAAAATAAGGTTATATTTGCTATTCTTGCAATTGCTTCATTTTTAGTATATTTAGAAAAATTGTGGGGTTTTTTTTGAGACAGTGAAGGAGATCTGAATTGTTAAACAAATTTAGGCTGAGGTTAAAAACAAGTAGGAATACAATTCTTGGAGGTGAAGGGTCAGAAGGATAATAGCATAAAGTTTCCAGACACTCCCAAGATCCAACTATATATAACAGAACATGATTGTTAGAGTCTATGAACTACATGTAGATAAAGGAATAGATTAGAAGACAAAAACTATCTTTAATCATTTTCTATAAATAAACACATGTAAGAATATTTAATCAGGTTTAACAAACAATAGTTATTTTATCAATCAAGACTGATAAAACTGATAGGAAATATCTTATAGGCAATTGCATGCCAATTACTTTATTCAGTAAAAAAAATTCTAGAACTACAAAATCACTGATTATTTAGTCAATGAAAAATTGCAATGTCTTATTTCTGCTAACCCACTGTTAGTAAAATATATTACATAAAAGAGCAAAACTCAAAGAGAACAGATTAATATTTTCTAGTTCATTCTACATTCTACTCTGAGTTGTAGCTGGGAGCTATAAGTTGTGATAATTGATAGTAAGGAATAAAACCTTATGTTATCTATTCAAAAGATGCATAAATAGGGAGTAAAATTTAATCAAGTTAACAAGTTCCTGTTAGGAAGTAAAGAAAATGATTTTGAGCTTTATCAAGTATTTGATGCTACCATTTTAAATTTTTAAAACTTATTTTTAACATCTGAAAATTATAAAATTCCATTGTGGAATAGAATAATTATTTTCCTCACAAGAACATGAACACTAACATTTACGAAAGAGATATTATCTGATTTGTTATTTTTTACCTCTACTCACATTTAGTGAATATCAAGTAGGAAGCTAAGCAATAAGGTGAACAACAATGTGGTAAGATGGTCAGTTTATGGTATGACCCTTAGAAAATGTTGTAACTTTATCAGAGATGAGCATTCATTATATGTGATAGATCCTTGGTAAGCAAACTTACATGAAACTGACAGGAAAACAGTTGTGACAATATATACTCTATACTATGTTTCCTACAACTTTGATTTATGTATCTGCTATTTAAATCACAATTTCCTCAAATTAAAGATAGTCAGATAACCAAAGTGGCTGCTCCTGGTGAGAATTCTGTCTGTCTCATTCCATGGACAAGATATTAACTTGGGACCTTCTCTGCAAGTTTGTATTTAGGAACAACGTCCTAAGAACTAAGTCTGAGACTTCCTTAAGCATAAAACAATAGATAGTGACTATTTCCATTTTCCAAATCAAAGTGTGGGACTCTAAACAACAAGATAGGGTTTTGTGAAACATATTTAACCACCTATTTGTAATTTAGGTAGAAAGGTTGTGCATTGGACATGGCATTACTTTGGAGAGATTCAGAGTAATATCTAATTATTAATGTTATCCTATTTAATAAAAGGGTAATATGCAAATTAACCATCACTCCTTCACAAAGATGGCAGCACCCATAGCCACAAGATGGCGGTGCCCAGATTCCTCAGCCCACCAGAGTTCTCCAGTCCTGGGGGGGCAGCCACTGAGAGTAGGTAGCATTAGCAGCCTGGCAGAATGCTTGCTTCATTGCCAGGAGGGCATCTGGGCAGCATGCATGAGTGGCCTTCTAGATGGAAGCTTGGCAAGTATGTCCCTCCTGGGCATCTCTTAGGCTTCCTGCTTAGGTTGTCTTTCCTCCTGTGTTTGGAGGGAGGCTGAGGACCCGCCGTTGCCAGGTGTTGCTGTCCCTGGGACTGCACACTACAGGCTACAGGGCGCTGGCACTCTTTGGAGCTGGGCGCTGGTATGGGAAGCAGTGCCCACTTTCTGGGATCCACCTGCACCTGGTATGTTCAGGGGAGGCAGCTGGAAGCAGACAGATCCTGGGCTTGGGGAGTAGGGGGTGAGGTAGGGAGCAAATGGGAAAAAAGAAGGTCAGGGTGATTCATTCCAATGGATCTCACTTCAAAGCTTCATTCAAATGAAGCTTTCAGGAGATGTCAGGGCCTTGGACTTCACCTCGGGCTTCTTGGAGTCCCCCAACCTTATGCCACAGCTCATCAACTTCAAGGAGGGAATATGTTTGAGAAATGGGCCTGTCTGGGTGGGAAAGAGTGCGGGAGCATCCCTCTGTTCATTTCTTTCTGTTTTTTTTTTCTTCTTTTTACCCATTTCTGGTTTTTTACACTCTCTCTAAGAGTGACCTGGCTTTTGCCAGCAAAAACAGACTCCTCTACAGTTTCACAGCAGATCTCATGGACTGATTCTGTTGCCTTGCCTTCAGAAACCAACAGGTGTATAGGTTATGTTCATGTGAAAACATTCAAACCTGTAGAGAACTTTTATGAGTTTACTTGAGCCAAACTGTCCACACTTGCTGGGAATCAGAATCTCAAGGGGTTGGGACAGTGATCTAGAGAATGACTGTTTTTGACTTTGTTTGATTCATTCTTTTTCTTTTTTAAAATTTAATATATTTTCATTGATTTCTGAGAGGAAGGGAGTGGGAGAGAGAGAAACATCATCAGTGATAGAAAATCACTGGTTGGCTGTCTCCTGCATGCTCCCAAATGGGGATCAAGTTCCCCAAATGAGGCAAATGTCCCACCCTGGTTGCAGAGAGCCTCTGGGCTGTGGGCGTGGAGTTGCCAGGCCCTGCAGATAACACAGAACCACGGGGAGTGAGCCTAAGCCGTCAGGCTCCCAGATTGGGGAAAGCTCCCCTGAGGGCTCCTAGATTAGAGAGGGTGCAGGTTGGGCTGAGGGACTTACCCCCATGCATGAATTTCATGCACTGAGCCTATACTTAATTATAATTGTGGACTAAATGGGCCACATGCAGACCTGAAAAGCTCAGAGGAGGCCTGCAGGGCAGTCTTGCAAACTCAGAGACCTAAAGTAACCACAAAGGATGGTATGAAATTAAACTTTAACTAAAAGCAGCTATGGCAGTTACGTCCTAGGCTGGTATCTTCACTGACAAGGTCAACCTTATCAATCTGTCTTTTTGCATCTATGATAACATACCTTTGAAGTGTCTGGGTAACTTGTAACTTCTTTTTTTCTGGACCATCTGGGGCACAACCAAATGTGCTGAGCACTAGAACAGATGCCACAAATTCCTTCATTATCATGTTAATTGTTCTTATACCCACCTAACTATGTGTCCATCATTTTACTTTTTATTCAATCCCAGTGGTTCCCCCCACTTTGCTTTATCCCACCTCTCTAATCTATCACCAATGAATTTCATGTAACTGACCTAAGTCCCTCCTTTGATTGCAATGTATAAATAAGATGTAACCTGCCATTCTCCAGAGCATTATCTCAATTCATTAAGGTTCAGCTTTCTGGCATATGTCAACAGTCTGACTCAAATAAACTCACAAAAATTCCCTACAGGTTTCAATGGTTTTTTTATGTTAACATTACCAATGTCATTATTAATTACTAGGGGCATGGTGCACAAAATTTGTACAATGGGAGGGGTCTCTCAGCCCAGCCTGCCCCCTCTTACATACTGCGAGCCCACAGGGGATGTCCTACTCATGGCTTAGGCCCTCTCCCTGTTGGGAGCGAAGCTAAGCCGAAGTCTGCACTCCCTTTGTGGGAGGCAACTGCACTGATCAGGGAAATGTGCCAGGCCCATCACCCTGCTGCTGCAGCTGCCATGGTATTTTCATCAATATTTGACTCCAGTCCCTTCACCATGAAAAAATGACAACTTTCTTTAAGCATTTTCAAGATGTGTCTTTCATAGGAAATTTCTTTATTTTTCTTTTTATCTTCACCTGAATATAAGTTTCCATTGATTTTTTTCCCCTTCCCTTGAATCCCAGGTTTGACCCCTGCCTAAGCCTAAAGCCTCTGCCCCAGGCTTTAGGCTTGGGAAGAGGTTCCCCCACCTGCACCTCCGATTGCAGGCTCAGGCCCTTCCCAAACCTAAAGCCTCTGCCCGATGGCTGGCTAGGACTGATCTGGGATTGAGGAATTTCCCAGGAGCCAGGGATGTATGCAAATTAACCATCATATTTGTTGTATTAATTTGCATACTCACTCTGATTGTCTGTGGGTGTGGCAGAAATACTGTCAATTTACATGTTTATTATTAGGTAAGATTCTTTAATATAATTAATAATTATTATTTTCAACTTCTTTTCTCAATTCCTTATACAGTAAATGAAAGAAGCTTGGAGTATGAAAAGCACAGTTAATTTTGGTCATAAAAATCTAAATGACTAGAGGCTAGTTCTTGTAACCTATGATTCTACGGTAGAGGATTGACATCAGGAAATGCCCATAGGAAAAATGAGAGTGGGCCATTGATCCAATTTTACCACAATCCTGCATATAGGCCACATGGAAGTAGGGCCTAGTTTGTCTCAAATCATGAACAAGGGCATGGAAGCTTGCGGAGACTTCAGATTGTCTGTAGTCCCATAAATGACTGAACAGAGAAGTCACATTTATGTGCATCAAGGATGCTGCAGATAAAACCCCCATAGTAAAGAGGATGTTATCCATAACCCATGAAAATTCTCAGTGAAAGTATTAACTTTCAAAAACTTGAAGCCAGCTCAAACAGTATCAGTCAAGTGAGATTTTTCCTATTCCTCTAGCTTTGACATATGATGAGGACTGAACAAACTGAGGAAAGAGGAAAAGAAAGTCTAGGAAAGGAATAAACATCACTATGTCACTTTTCTAAATGTTGGTTTCCACAGGCCCAAATTAAAAGAGAGAAGACTTAATTGGAATGAAGTTTGGAATTAATGATTTTCACACTAGACTAGGTATTATAATTATTAATGGGAGACTAGAGTGATTAAAGAACTTTTAATTTTCTAAGATATAAGTATTGGAAACTGTCTACATTTTCATTCAGGGATAAAAAAAACTAGCCCAGTTGAAGGCTGAAATTTAAATGCTTTATGACAGAAGCCCATGTTCTGATCTTTCAATGTATTTAATTCAAGCATATCTTTATTAGAGGCAAAAATTCATGAATGGACATAGTGAAGGGTAAACTGCTTAATAACATGGTAATGCTATAAATTGTACTAAAATGGTTTAAATAGTGTGATTAATCCCAAGAAATACATTTAAAGTTGAGAATTTCCAGAATAGAATAAGTATAGGGTAAAGACATATTTTTATGTGAATAATTAGATCTTTAAAGAGAGTAATGCAACTCTACTGTAATATCTACAGTAGAATAAGCTACTCGATTATTTTTATTCTTTCTCCTCTTTTGCTCATATCTATACTAGAAATTATTGATGTTAATGTATCAGAATGCATTTTCCAGAGTTTGCCACAACATCCCTTAATCCTGCATGCTCTTCTATAAAGCCATTTGAACACTTCCTCCATTAAGAGGTGAAGTCTGTACCTTCTCCCCCTCGAATTTGGTTGGACCTTGTTACATCTCTGATTGATAGAATATGTCACAGAGTATGTTTCCAATGAATTGTTCAACTGATATGAGAAGTTTCTTCTTTGTACCTATTGGAATATTCATTCTTACAATGTTTTTGTCTCCATATCAAATCACCATACTATGAGGACCCAAAGCCACAGGAGGCCATGTATAGACACTCTGGTTGACAACCCCAGTAGAAATGTGCCTGACAGTCAGCAGCTACCAACCTTTGAATGAGTCATCCTGTATGTTCATCTCAGTTGAGCCTTCAGATGACTACAGCCCAAGCTGATATCTGACCACATGAGAGACCTCAAAAATCTCCCAGCTAAATTCAATTAACTCACAGATCCATAAAAGATAATAATTCATTCTTTAAGGCATTAATCAGAGTCTCTGTTTTGCAGCAACAGAAAACTAGAATCATCTATAATTTAAATCTGAGGTAGGATGGTTACTTCATTTTTACCTAAGTCTATATAATTTCTTTAAAGTGTAGAAGAAATAAATCTTATTTTAAAGCAACATGTCTTAGTTAGAGCTCTCTAAAACAAAGCCTATGTGATAATGCTTTATTAAGGATTATAAACCCAAAGAAGCATTTGTGAAAGAAAAAGGAAGTTAGGCTGAAGAAGAGAAAAACAAATAAATGCTGGTATCTTATTAAGATGACTACAGTTTTATAAACACCACTGCCTACTCAATAATGCAAATAAATGTCTCTGATAGGCCAAATGGAGCTACTGTGCCTCAGAATAATCCTTTGTGGAGAGCAAGGGAGAGGAGTTCATCTTTAGCTCCTTCACATTTATTGTCTCTTATTAATTAATATATGACAAAAGAACCTTTATTCCCCCATAATTCCAGGTTGTGTTGCTTGTGTTTCTTGGTAGCTTCTGAGGAATCAGAATCAGAATCTTCAGCATAAAATTTGTGAGAAGAACCAGAACCTAGGTGTATGTATGGGATCTGTCCAGGCTTAGGTGCCAAAATTGTTGGAGCAATGCCATACCAGAGCCTGGCCCTCACTCTGGGGAGCCCTGAAATATCTATGAATCTTAAGTGAAGAGGTCAGAGTAATGCCATTTGGAGCACTTTATTCAACAAATGCCTGAGGAATAAGGGGGCGGGTATAACCAAGTGAGGTAAGAGAGGCATATGAATTGAATGTGATACAGTCCACTCAATGGACTGCTCAGATTTTCTCTCATTCTTCCATGATACCCAGATCCAGGATTATAAAATAAGAATAGCTCTGACCTCTGGGAAGATTTCCTTTCACCAGTGTGGCTCAGGGTTGAGCATCAATGCATGAACCAGAAGGTCATACTGTTAGTTTCCTCGTCAGGACACATGCTCAGGTGTGGGCTCAATTCCCAGTAGGGGGCATGCAGGAGGCAGCCAATTAATAATCAATGATTCTTTCTCATCACTGATGTTTCTAACTTTGTTCCTCTCACTTCCTCTCTCTGAAATCAATAAAACATATTAAAAAATAAAGATTTTTAACTAGGTTTCACCTACCTCTCTAAGGAGGGGGATGTGCAAGTCTAATCATTCAAAGTAGTAGCTATGCTACTAGTATATAATAAAAGCCTAATATGCTAATGATATTCTAAAACCACTCAACCATTTGCTATGATGTGCACTGACCACCAGGGGACAGATACTCCAACAGATAGGTTAGCTTGCTGCTGGGGTCCAGCTAATCAGCACTGAGCAAGATAGGCTGGACAGCCCCAATCGTGCACCAGTGGGGTCCCTCAATGTGACCTGTGCCCTCTTGCAAACCAGGACTTCTCAGGAGATGTCGGAGAATTGGTTTCAGCCCAATTTCTCAGGCCAGGCTGAGGGACCCCACTGGTGCATGAATTGGTGCACCAGGCCTCTAGTTAGCAATATGTTTTTAAAGGCAAAAGAGAATAGAAACTGAGTTACAATTGCTATTTGGGCCACAATTATTTCTTGTCATCTTCCTCTTCTAGAATTCATTCTATAGTTTTTCACATTTCGCCAGAATTTTGGCTGGTGTTTGTATTGTTGAATGATCCTGCATTGCATATCTGGAGTACTTATCAATTCCAGTGAAAGAGTTTCACTGACTCTTTCAAGGTTAAAATGTATAATGTAATTGACTTGTCACTAAATAGCTGGATATTCTCTCAGAAGAATGGTACCACATAAGGGATTCAAACTCAGTCTCAGCTATTGAAGATTGTTTATTCAATAGGATCAATTTCTAGATAAACATAGTGACAGGAAATCTATGCCATTAGTTAATCAATAGCTATCATTTCTGCAAATGTAGCACCTTCTTTTATGGGCTCACAATGCAATCACTGAAGTGGCTGATGAGTGTATCTGGCTGATATCCTCAGTATATGTCATTCTGTCTTCTATGAATTGTATCTTCTCTGGTTGGTATTATGTGAACTATAATTATCCTTGCATGTGTGCCCTCTTCCATATATAGATCCATATATAGATTCTTATACCTCTTTTCCAGATTTTCTTTTCTCCAATCTTGCAGAGCTGGTCCTTTCAGGTTTTTGACCCACTAGCTAAGCTTGTCCTGTTGTCTGAGTCAAGATATACCCACACTGCTGGAAAACTTTCTCCCAAATAGATATGTCTATAATCAAGTGTACTGCTCACAGCTCTGACCTCTGGGAAGATTTCCCTTCACCATTATCCTCTGACTTACTTTGTAAGGGCAGCAAACATCCATTTTTGGCTCAACAAACATATTGTGCTGACACATCTGACTCAGGCCCAAGTACTTTATTTTACTTTAGTTAGTTGTAAGCATTACTGAGAAGGCCATAGGTGTGAATTGACAGAGAAGCATCAGTACTGCAGAGGAAGGTGAACTAAACATGCCTTTGGCTCATTTACAAGTAAGTAATATTTACTGTATTCTTGGTGTTTTTTTTTTTCAGTCCTATTATTTGGTGGGTCTGTAATACCAACTCATATTAAGTTTCATGGGTTTAAAGATCATTCAGTGCCCCATCATCAGTCTCTATCAGGGCCTAATAATAGCAGATCAAAAAATAATTTTTCCACAGGAGAATATTTCCTTACCCTGAAAGACATGATCTTTCACTATAAATTTAGGAGTCTATATACTGATATCTAAATTTCATAATATGAAATGTAAATATTTTATAACTAGAGGCCCTGTGCACCAAATTTGTGCATGAGTATTTGTGCATTTCCCTTGGCCTGGCCAGCAATCAGAGACAATCAGGTTCCCTGCCTCCTGGCCTCTACGCCTCCTCCCTCCCCAGCTCCCTCAGTGCCTTGCTGTTGCCACTGGTTGCCTGCCATGGTCTGTGCTGCCCCTAGTGTTCAGCACATGTCATAGTGAGCTATTAAACTCCCAGTTTCCCCGTCAAATTCCTAAGGGGACAATTTGTATATTAGCCTTCTGTTATATAGGACTGAGATTTAATTCATTTCAATTTTCCTTATAATATTATAATAAAAATATTACCATTTTTTATTTCCCTGATTTTTAAACAAGATTCTACTATAAATATTTCAACAGATTAAAAAATAATTTTATGGCTTATAGTGATAACACATAGGCATATAGTCATGTAAATATTTATGAAATATTTCTCTATTTGTTGGAATTTTGTCCATAGGATCTTTAACTTTAGTAAATAGTAAGTTTGGTAATAGAGCGTTGAACATAAAGTTGAAAATAAGGGTACCTTTTTATACTTTCTTTTAAATGTCTTTGGACTGTATCTCAAATATGTAAATCTCATTAATTTGTTAGGTTAATCACAATTCTAAACTTAATCATGATAATCCCTGGACATAAGAAGACAAAAGGGACATTTTCTTTTATCCCATTGGTGTCCCATAATTTTAAGAACCTTTCTTTTAAAGTTATTGATCATGTGCCCCAAACTCAGATATTTTATTTAGTGAATGTGAGAACTGACAAGATTAAACAATATGGCCTTAACTAGTAAGAATACCATAAATGTACATAAATGCATGATGAACCTAAAAAAATAATTGTTTCTGTGAATGAACTCTAAATCATTTCAGAGAACAAATGGGTATGGTATTGAGGTTGAGTAGAAAAGTACTTATATTTTAATTTAATTAAAAATAAGATATTGTTCTATCACTATGCAATGGGATAAACTGTAATTTGAGAACATTCCATATACTAATACTTTTTGAAAAGTGAAAAACTTAACAATTGTTTTTGCACTGACATGAAAATAAATCCAGGTCTTTTAGTTACATGTATTTATTATCTTTATCTTTTATATCTACCTTGGGATTGTTGCTGAATTTTATGGAAAATGAAAACAGCATAATTATTTTCATATAGTTACTTTCTCATGAGGCTTACATTCATGTTTTTGTCCAAATTTTCTTAAGATGACATAAGCTTACTGTTTACTTATATTAAATTAAAAATAATTATAGTTATGCTTGTTGTCTTCATAAATTGCCTTTCCTGAATAAAGTTTACTCCCCAGTTTGTTGGAATATCTTGAGTTTTGTCATACCTGATATATGTTTATTGTGATTTTTTACAAACTTTTATTTTGAAATCATTTCAAACTTAAAAATGTAAGAATAGTAATAATACAGCCAACTCTAGTATATTATTTACATCATCAATTCTTAACATTTTGTTTCTTAGGATTTTGGGATGTAAAATCTCCTCATTGATTAAATAAAATAAATATGGGACAAATTTGGCTAGTTTATGAACTAATTTTATTTTTGTCTATTTAGAATCTGTGAACAATTCCAAATATTACATAATAAAAAACTTATTTTTTCATTCTTGGAATACAGAATTATAGAATGTTAAGTTTGGAAATGTCTTTTTGCAACATTTTATCTGACCCCCTGTATTCTTTAAGGATTCAAAGAAAAGAATAATGAATATGCATATGTGTTAGTACTTCTATACCTAGGAAAATCCTTACTTCTCCAAGAAGTCCTTTACATTTTTGAGCAATTAACTAACATTCATTGTAAAGGAAAAATGTTGTTTTCTTCTTTACTCACTAATTAGTCTCAATACTTCTAGTCACCAATGTGTGGCCCATTTATCATCTCAGTTCCTCTATTATCAGCATATAACAGTTTGTTATTCACTTAAATATCTTTCCCAAATTGTATAATATCTGAACTCAAGATCTATCAGACCCATACGAAACTGAATCTACCACAAAACATTTCCTAAATTATGCCAAATAAGTTATAGTCTGGTGGGTATTCTATAATCTCAGATTACTGGGAATATGGAAATAAATTATTTTAGTAATCACATTTTACATGCTTTGTAAAAGTGTGATATTGTCTCTTTATTCGTTATATACTCAAGTATTGATTAAAGTGAATGACCATTAAAAAATATGTATATCTTTTATTATTTTTTACACAATACTATATGTTACCCTCCCAAAAAACCACATTGTATTTCATGGCACAATATTTTAAAGACATATTCTACAAAACAATAGGGCCTATGATAAAAAATACTAATGAAATACTAATGAAAATGTTTATCTTGAGAAGTCATAATGTACACTAACATATTACTGATTTTGATAGATCCAGCAATAAAACAACTATTACTATTACATAGCTCAGCAATTTCAGCTAGGAACTATTAATTCAATTTTTAAAAATGGGGTTACTGTTAATTTTTTAGATGCTAAAAATGTATGATGCTGTGTGCAGGGAACACTACAAGTGGAATAAATATGGTATTTATTAATATCTGCTGAATATCAGAATGCCCTAAAATAACTGCCGTATTTTCTGGTGTGTAAGGAGACTGGGCGTATAAGACGACTCCCCACTTTTCCAGTTAAAATAAAGAGTTTTGGATATACTCACCATATAAGACTACCCCTCTTCCAACGCACACCAAATAAAAATTAAAAAAAAAAAAACATCAGATTTTATTTCACTGCAGTCCCCAGGAGCCAGATCTGAGAGGCAGAGAAGGAGGTATGTAATAGGATACAAAGGTGGGCCAGAGGGGTGAAAGAGGCGTGCTTTTCTGGGCACAGCGCCGCTCTCTTTTTTCCATACCCCCGGCATCCCGGACGCCTGCAGCTTGCTCCTCCCTTCACTTACACCTTCCCTGTGAGGCGCCCGCTCATCTGGACCACGTTAAGTCATTTCTTTCCACAAATCTTGGTGAGTGGATTTTCTTCTACCGTACTTGTACAGCGCTGCCCTTGCTGCTTTCATATGGTCGCTGCATAAGGTGGGGATGCAGCCTTGGCCGTTTTTGAGCTCCTCCCCACTGTATGTGGCGACCACAGATTCTCCAGTCCGGTTCGAAGTTTCAGCACCCACCCTATAAGACAACACCAGTCGTATAAGATGACCCCTGACTTTTGAGAAGATTTTCCTGGGTTAAAAAGTCGTCTTATATGCCGGAAAATACGGTACATGCAAAGAGTAATTATCATACGTATCAAATATAAAATTTTATTCCATTACTTGTAAATAGCTGAGTCCAGAAGTAAGAGTAAATTTTTTCCTTATTGGGAATATAGAAAATTTGGAGAATCAGAAATTAGAAAATATATTTTTTTAAGTTAGTGAAAATACTACTCTTCCTGAATGATAAAAGTAGTTTGTATATATTTACCTGAAAGTAATTTTTTGCTGCAATAATTATGTAAATTTACCCAGGCTATATATGCAATGCTATAAAGTATGCAATGGAAAGAACACTGATGAAATAATGACTACACTGCATTCAGTGTAATCTAAACATCTCCAAATGTTGAATCATGTTTAATGTAAAGAGTAAAAAAAAAAAAAGAGTGGAACTTCCCATTTATCTATTTTATTTTATATAGTTATATGTTCTATATACTTTAACTAGAGGCCCAGTGCACAGGAGGGTGTTCCTCAGCCCAGCCTACACCCTCCCCAATCTTGTACCCCTCTCACAATCCTGGTCTCACAATCCTGGATTGTAAGAGGGATGTCCGACTGCACACCTTCCTGCCTTCCTGATTGCCCCTAACCGATTCTGCCTGCCAGCCTGATCACCCACTAACCACTCCCCTACCAGCCTGATTGTTGCCTAACTGCTCCCCTGCCAGGCTGTTTTTCCCTAAGTGCTCTCCCCTGCAGGGCTTGGTCCCTCCCAACTGTTCATCTCTGCAGGCCCAGTCACCCCCAGCTTCCATCCTCTGCCAGCCTGGTCCCTCCCAACTGCCTTCCCCTGCTGGCCATCTTGTGATGGCCATCTTATGTCCACATGGGGGCAGTCATCTTGTGTGTTGGAGTGATGGTCAATCTGCATATTACTCTTTTATTATATAAGATAAAGGCCTGGTGCATGGGTGGGGACCAGCTGGTTTGCCCTGAAGGGTGTCCCAGATCAGGGTGGGGGTTCCCTTGGGACCTGGGTGGCCTGACCGAAGGGCCTGTTGTGGTTTGCAGGCTGGCAACGACCCCTGGCCACCCAAGGGGACGCCCTGGTATCTGGGATTTATTTATCTTCTAAAATTGAAACTTTGTAGCCTGGAGTGGAACTAAACCTTCTGCTCTACTCTGTGGTGGCAGTCATTTCTGTTGAAATCTATTTATCTTCTATAATTGAAACTTTGTAACCTTAAGCAGAGGCCTGTTCCAGCCAGGATGTGTGGAAAGCTTGGCTTCTTCCATTGCCGGGGCAACCCAAGCCTCCCTCCTGCTCTCTCTGTGGTCGTAGCCATCTTGCTTTGAGTAATTTGCATACTCACTCCTGATTGGCTGGTGGGCATGGCTTGCAGGTGTGGCTGGTGGGTGTAGCAGAGGTATGGTCAATTTGCATATTACTCTTTTATTAGATAGGATATATTTGTAAATAATCTGCTTTTTGTAGTCAAATGCTCTACCACTGACCTATACTACCTGCTTTTTGATTTGACTCTCAGCATAATAATGTTATATGTTAGTGCCACAAATAAGATATACCAATGAGATTTAATTGAATATTTGATTATATATTATTAAGAAATATGCAATATGTATTTAATATGGTAACTATTTCCATTATTTGTATTCTATAATGTTTTAACTTTAATATAAATTAAATAACATAATAGCTAGCTAGCTAATAGAGAATGTGTTTAATTATATTGCTTAAATAATGAAAGATTTAATAGAGGCTCAAGATGACAATAACTATAATAATCAAAGTGTAATATGCTAATTAGACCAGACAGCCAAACCACCTTCTGGATGTCATTCTGGACATTCTTCTGGATGAAATTTCAGCAGTGGGGGATGAGGCAGAGATGGTTAGGTATGATTAGGCAGGCAGACAAGCAATTAGGGGCAATCAGGCAGGCAGGCAGAGTGGTTAGGTGTGATCAGGCAGGCAGGCAGGTGAGCAGTGGTTACGACTCAGTGGTCCTGGCTTGTGAGAGGGATCCCAGATTGTGAGAGGGTGCAGGGCGGGCTGAGGGACTCCTCCTTCCCATGCATGAATTTCATGCCCAGGACTCTAGTCTCCATATATAAAAGCCTAAGTGATGGGCTGACCGATAGCTGTTATGCGCACTGACCCCCAGTGGGCAGATGCTCAAACACAGGAGCTGCCTAGAGGTAGCAACTTTGCAGAATGCTCTCTCGCCCTCAGGTTTCAGCCTGATTCCTGCAGGGTAGGCCAAGGGACCCTGCCAGTGTATGAATCTGTGCACCAGGCCTCTAGTTTTTAAATAATCTAAGAAATGTAAGAGCCATCAAGGGTTAAAAATATCAGGCCCTATTTCTTAGTAAATTAATTTTAAGCTGTGCTTACAGGTACAGGAGGTCAAAGGAAAAGTTACCTTGATATTGTTCTCCCACTGCCAATAGGAGGATGCAAGGACCCTGAGCCTGTCGCCCACTACTGATGTCAGTGGACTGCAGGGTGCCTCAGGAGCAGATATCCTGGGATCCAGGATCCATGACAAAATCCCTATAGACTCTGGTCAATTGGTCAGCTTGACATAGGATGTTAAGGTGGTTTAATTTGAGACGTTAGTCTGACTACCTTCTCAGATCTCTGACATTTGACAAATAGAAATCACTTTCCTCTTCCCAATACCTGTCTCTCAACTTTGACTTTCTTGTGGCAGCCTGAATCCTGGACATATTTGGTTTGGTTACAGTTTATGACAACTCCATGGGGATAGCAGGCAGGTTTCTCTGGTAAGTCTTGAACTTTCAGAGGGCTCCCAGGCTCCCTGGTACAGGCTGCACCCATTGGGAGAATAGAGGGACTCCAAGCAGCTGCTGAATGATTTTACTTGGGAGTTCTTAAGTGTCCTCTTGTTTCTGGCCATGGGTCTTACTTTTTTGTAAAGGGCTGAGGAAAGTGATTTCTGGACTTCTCCTGAGCTACTGATTTGGAGGACAGGATGACCTGGGACTGTCCAGCCTAAGACTCTGCTCTCATCACCTGGGGCTCCTCTTTGAGAGCCCTACAGGCCCATTAGCAACAATTGTTTGAAAAATCAGAATCTAGGAGACAGAATTCTCCATAGCTCCATCAGTGTGGTTGCAAACTTGCTCTGGTTCGGGTTCTGTTTCTGGTTTCTATTTTGTTATTTTCTTTCTGGTCTGTTTCTGATTTTTGTTTCTGTTTTGAAATGAGTGGCTCAGTCTCAGTTCCATCAGAGAGTACCATTAGGTCATAGTTTAACTGGTCACTTTAAGTCAATGGATAATTAGAATTGCATTGCAGAGGTCTAGTAAGTAGGGTATCTTTCATGTTGTTACATTTAAAAGGATTCTACTCAGAAAGAATCTAAATTGATGATTCAAAGTGTTACAGGTGAGGAGAGCTCCTCAACTCTACCTTTTGCTAGTGGGAGTGGATTTCTTGTGATATCCTGAGAAAAAGAACTTTCTGCGACTCCCATGGAGGATGGGATATTGTAGAAGGCTTTATTTCTATAAAATTATACATCTAAGTTTTCAAGGTTCCATTTACTCTCATTCCCCCAAAGAAGAAGTGTATCTGTGGCTTCAGCAGATTTAGAATCAGAGCCAGTGTCCAGAGTTTCCCCTCCATGTTGGAGCAGTGTCCAGGACAGCATCCGGCTAGCCTAGATTATGTTCCCAGTTGCAGTCCATCAGTTCATTGCATGTAGGGTCCTCTGGCTACAATGTATCCCCTAATTTTTGCAGGCTTGCATTGGCTCCACCTATTTTGGCCAATGATCTCTGTTCCCAGGTTTGACTGACAGGTACCTTCCTAATCATCCCAATTTTGGTGTGCATGTATTTATCTTCCCTTGGTTGGACCCCTCGTCCTAGCAATCTTTAGGGAATTCACTGGTTGTCGGAAGCCAAATATTGTTCTCACTAAATGGATGTAAACAGGAAGCCAGAAGGCTGGTCAACCTTAATTGCTCTGAAAGGTCAGAGCTAATTACTCACTGTTTATTTGAAACATTATTGGTTGAAGCAACCTCTATCTGTTTGTTTCATGTTAATTTGTTTTTGTTATTTCCTGCCTAAAGGCTAGGGGTGTGTCCCAAAGCCTTAATAAAAGGGAGAAAAAGGCCAGAGCAAGTGGCAGTCCTTTCCACTGGAGGAAGGCTCCCGCCTGGCCCCCCAATATCGCCAAATTAATGCTTTCTGGTCTCTCATTTCGTTTGCGTGCGGCCTCCTTCAGAACCCGAACACTGAACCGGGAACCGGGAACCATGCGGGATGTGGAAAGAGGTTCCCACAACTGGTGGTCCCTGGGAAGCGTGAAATTGTAGCCTCCTAAGAAAGCTGCTCAAATGGCCATGCTTTTATGTCTTGCCTCCCTTTTGCTCCTTTCCTATTATTAATGACCAGTTAATTATAACAGTATCAAACAAGGGGGAGGGGAGGTCTCACCCCACCCCCTTTCCCAGACAGTAAAACTCAAAGGGAAAATCTTAGGCACTTTTATCTTTATTCAGATTTTATCTTTATTGTTGAAAATATTACATATACTTCCTCTCCCTCCCATTGATCCCCTCTACCCATTTATACTCCTTTCTTCTCCCCCAAGACATTCACCCCATTCTTGCCTGTGTCCATGGGTTATGCATACATGCATATAAATTCTTTGGTTAATCTCTCCCTACCCTTCCACCCACAACCTTTCCTTCCCCCTGAGGTCCATGTTTCTATGTTTCTGTTTTGTTCATCAGTTTATTTTATTCATTAGATTCCATAATGAGTGATATGGTGTGACATTTGTCTTTCTCTGACTGGCTTATTTCACTTAGCAAACAACTCTCCAGGTCCCTTCAAACTATCTCTAAGGATAAGAGGTCCTTATTTTTTACAGCTACTTAGTATTCCATTACCTAGATGTACCACAGCATTTTTATCCACTCATCTACTGATAGGCACTTGGGCTGTTTCCAGATCTTAGCTAATGTAAATTGTGCTGCTGTGAACATAGGACTGTAAGGTGATATCTCATTGTTGTTTTAATTTGCATTTCTCTGATGATCAGTGACTTTGAGTATTTTGGCCTTCTATATGTCCATTTTGGAGAAGTGTCTATTTAGGTCTTTTGCCCATTTTTAATTGGGTTGTTTGTCTTCCTTTCTGATTGGTGTTTCAGGTTTCTTAAGATATATTCCTAGAAATGGGATCACTCAGTCAAGTGGCAGTTTCATATTTACATTTTTGAGGGAACTTGATACTGTTCTACATAATGGCTGTACCAGTCTGCATTCCCACCAGGAGTGTACTAGGGTGCCCTTTTCTCAACATCCTTGTCAGCACTTGTCATTTGTTCATTTGTTGATGGTAGCCATTCTGACAGGTGTAAGGTGATATCTCATTGTTGTTTTAATTTGCATTTCTCTGATGATCAGTGATTTTGAGTATTTTTTCATGTCTCTTGGCCTCTGTATGTCCATTTTGGAGAAGTGTCTATATAGGTCTTTTGCCCATTTTTAATTGGGTTGTTTGTCTTCCTTTTATTAAGTTGCATGAATTCCTTATATATTTTGGAAATTAACTCCTTATTATATGTATCATTGGCAAGTATATTCTCCCATACTATGGACCCCCTTTCCATTTTGTTGATAGTTTGTGTGTGTGTGTGTTTGTGTGTGTGTGTGTGTGTGTGTGTGTGTGTTTGTGTGTGGTGTGTTTTCTGTGCAGAAGCTTTTTATTTTGATGTAGTCCCATTTATTCATTTTCTCATTTGTTTCCCTTGCCCTAAGAGATGTACCAGCAAACAAATTGCTTAAGAGATGTCTGAGATTTTGCTGCCTATGGTTTCTTCTAGGGTGTTTAAGCACTTTTAAATCCAAGCAACAGAGACCTGGTCACTCCCCCACACACACACTCATCTTTTTCAGCTTCCTTAAAAGTTGTTAAGGACACCAGATGATTAAGTGCTCACTTTAAAAAAATTATTTTATTGTTGAGAGTATTATAGATGTCCCCCAGTTTCCTCTCTTTAGCCCCCTCTTCCCATCTCTCACCCTCCTCAATCATTTACCTGTCTACTGCCTGTGTCCATGGGCTATGCATATAGGCTTATAAGTTATTTGGTTAATCTCTTCCCACCTTCCTTCCCACCTTCCTTATGTGATCTGTCAGTCTTTTCCATGTCTGTAGTCCTATCTTATTCATCATTTTATTTTGTTCATTAAGCAGCTCACTTTTAAACACACTAAAGGAAGGCAATAATCACCAAGAATTCAAATTGGTGATTTAAGTTTACTAGTAAGTGATGTCTTTTAGATGTAAACAAACATATGTTTGTTTTTTCTTGAAGTTTACAGAAAAAAAATTCATATTGTTTATCTCTGCTACAAAATTTGTCAAGAGAATGGCTTGAGTAATAATTGACTTTAAAATTTTAAGAACTAATAAACAGATATAACTAAAATGAAGGCTTTTTGATAAAACTTTTCAGTAATAATTATATATACCTAAACATAGTCTTTAAAATCTTTGGTGACTTTAAATATCTAGTTAATTTAAAATAATAGAATACTGAAATACTAATTGATCTAAGTTTGCCTGATTTTGGCTTCTTATTGCAAAAAACCTAGAGGATAGATTTCTATCTTATCCTATATAATAAAGAAGGTGATATGTAAATTGACCCTCACATGATGGCCACCACCATGTTGTCACAAGATGGGCACCCCCCCATGTCATCACAAGATGGCTGCCCCCACATTATCATAAGATGGCCAGCAGGGGAGGGCGAATGGGGGGGAACTGGTCAGCAGGGGAGCAGTTAGGTATCAATCATGCTGACAGGGGAATGATTAGGTGTCAATCAGGCTGGCAAGCAGAAGTGGTTAAAGGTGATCAGGCAGGTAGGCAGATGAGTTGTTAGGAGCCAGCAGTTCTGGATTGTGAGACAGATGTCCAACTGCTGGTTTAGAACCAATCTCAGCTGGCAGGCAAACATCCCCTGAGAGGTACCATATTGGAGGGGTGCAAGCTGGGCTGAGGGACACCCCCCCAGTGCATGAATTTTGTATATCAGGCCTCTCTAGTCTATTAATAAATACATCTTATATTTTCCTTGAAATATGTCTCTTTAAAGTGTATGTTTACCAATGAAAGAACCTGTTTCTAAGAGTCATGAAATGTGTTCATAAAAGTATCCATCTAAAGAAATTTAATTGTTTATATTAAGAAAGTAAATATTTCAAAGAGTTAAAAATTCTAATTAAATTAGAAAGAAATTATATGATTTGGTAATGGAAAATTTAAAAGTACTTGCTAAAGAAAAAAGTTTAAAAAGTTGTTCTAAAACTGGTTAAGAGGGTTTGTGAAGAAAATCTTTGGAAGAAATTATATAAATAAACTGAATAATAAATTTAATTAGGTAAAAAAAAAACTTAATATCAAAATTAAACTAGTACAGAATCTGACAAATCACTTTTCCTTTTCCAATACCTGTCTTTTGACTTTGGCTTTCATGGGACTGACATCCTGAGTCCTAGGAAGTATTTCATTAATTACAGAAGTAGTTATACTTTTAGAAAACTCATAGTATTTTCATTGGCTCTGCTTACAGATATTAAGAGTATATATGCCATTAGTCAACAAGGAACCTTGACAATGAAAGATGTGAAGTTAATAAAACTTATTTTTACTAAGGTATTTTATTCTCTTTTTTTTAATACATACTTGTTTCTTCAAATAAAATTAATTTTATTTTAAAATATCCTGTAATACCATGCATATATATATATATATATATATATATATATATGTATGTGTATGTATATATACATATATGTATATGTAGTTAAATTAGCTGAAACTGGTTTGTCTCAGTGGATAGAGCATCGGCCTGTGGACTGAAAGGTCCCAGGTTCGATTCCAGTCAAGGGCATGTACCTTGGTTGCGGGCACATTCCCAGTAGGGGGCGTGCAGGAGGCAGCTGATCAATGTCTCTCTCTCATCGATGTTTCTAACTTTCTGTCCCTCTCCCTTACTCTCTGTAAAAAAATCAATAAAATATATTAAAAAAATAAATTATAAGGTGATGATAAAAAATCAATTCTGAAGCTAAAATAGAAATAACTTAAGAAAGAAATAGGTTCAGGAAAAAGAAAATAATTGTTAAAATGAAAAATAAAATTCTGCCCAACAATAGTATAGAAAACTACAAGGTATCATCATGAGCAGAAGAAACAAATCACATAAACTAGGAAAATTTTTGTTTTTCTTTTATTCCAAATGAACATTATACTAATAAAATGGCATTTGTAATCTTAGTTATGATAAATTACTATTTTATATTCTAAAGTAGAAAGAATATAAAATAAAATCAATGAATAAATTATTCCTGAAAAATATGACTTCATTTCTCAATTCAGAGGTGACCATAAATTGAGATGAGATTTATAATAACTCATTTACCTAAAATTTAATAATCTGTGAGAAGTAGTTGATAGTTTTTAAAATATTAAATGGCATTTGCTAAGGTAAAATGATGAAGAGTTTGATAACATGATTTTCCAGTTTAATATTATTTTTCAGTGAATTTTCAAATATATTACTTACCTGAATTTCAATATGGGTTTTGTGTAAGTTTATTTTCCCAGTTTTTAAATGGAATTTTGCTAACATTTAAGTACATTTAAAGTAACATTTGTAGATTAGAATTAAGGATTTTTAAGTGTGTTGATACAAAGAGAAACTTGAGATTAAAGCTATGTATTTAAAGCTTTAAAATTTCTTGCATTTATTGAAGCTTGTTTTTGTCCTTAGATCTACTGTAGCAGCACTTTCTTTGTGTGGTAGACTGTTAGATAGACATAAGCAGAGCAAGGATGATGGGCCAGAGACAGAAGGTCACCAGGGTGGAAAGCCCCAGGTGCCTATCAAAGGACAATTATAGTGTGTGACTTCACCCCCAGGCTGACCTTTCCTCCCCTTCCTATCATGTGTTTTGAACCCCTGGCCTGTCCTCTCTGGAGTATCTCAGCTTTAGGCCCAAAAATGTAATAAAACCTAGCCATGGTTGACCTCAGGGCCAGGTGCATTGCATAATGACTCCCCTGCTCTGGTGCTGGCCAATCAATCAATGGAAACCACAACCTTGAAAAGACACATCTGGAGACTGCTGTATATTCTATTGAGATCTTCGCCTGGGACCGCCCTTAAAATCTTCCCTCTTAAATCCCTTAGGATGGAGGACCAAGAGGACTTTCCTTCCTGGGAGCACGCCAGGCCTTTCCCTTTCCTTCCTCATTCCTCCCTACAACTCTGACCCAAGCTCCAAGGGCCCTTCCTTTACCTCTGTAACTTGTTTCCTTAGCCCATTTCTTCCAGGATTTACTTTTCCTACTTTTATTATTTTAAAATGTATTTTTATTGATTTCAGAGAGGAAGAGAGAAGAGAGAGAGATAGAAACATCAATGAGATAGAATCACAGTTGGCTGCTTCCTGCACACCCCATATTGGGCATAGTGCCTGCAACACAGGCATGTGCCCTTGATGGGAATTGAACCAAGGACCCTTGAGTCCACAGGCCAATGCTCTATCCAGAGCCAAATCAGATGTGCCTTAACTCTTATTTTATAAATAAATGTTTTCTTATAGTTGGAGTGTTGGCTCTGAATTCTTTCCTAGCCAAAACTCAAGTACTGAGGTCCAGTCTGACCTCATAGGACTAAAGCCTGGTGCTGCCCTCCTGCCTACAACATTTGGATAGGTGTGGGGAAATATGATCTTTCTGAGGTTTATTCAGTATTGAGAAACTCAGTATTCTAGGTTCTTACAACTTCACGTGTGGTCCACAGACTCAGCAGTATTAGGATCATCTTGGAACTTTTAGAAATGCAAAATTTTGGGCTTCACTTCAGAACTATTATAATAGAATGTGTACATTAACAAGATCCCAAGGAATGCTCCCTAAGGCTTATTAAGAAACACCCAACTAAGTCCTAACACTCAACCAAACCCACAGTGCATAACAGGCTTCAAATACCTCTAGCAATACCTTTGGTTTAGAGTGAAGGCTACTTTGTTTTGGGGTTGCTTAGTGTTAACTTCCTTTAGTTTTCAGTCTTCTCTCTATGCCCCACCTGTGGGAAATCTGCTTCTTGATGCTGTTTCAGGAGGACCCTACCATTCCTTGTAGCCTGTATGTCTTAGCCAAGTGGTAAATGGCACCCTGGAGAGTGTTTTTGAATAGTTTGGTTATGCCTTAATCTTAGGCAGTCCCTTGTCCCTGAATTGGGATGATATCCTTTACAATGCCTATAATTGTAGCTTCCAGCTCTAGTTTTGGCCAAACAATGTTTTCCTCGCCTTCCTAAAGTGTTGTGTTTTTCCTTTCTCCATGTTTTACTTGTTGTTTGTTTCCTCCCCAATAGTATTTGTTGATTTTCTCTCTACAAATTAAGGATTTTGTTCCAAAAAGGAATATTTTTCAAAAAATATTTTAAAGGTAATCATGTTCTGTTATGATTTCTCAGAATAAAAGCCACAGAAAATGAAACCCACATTAAACTGTTTCCCACCTTCAAGCGTGAACTCACCAGAGTCTGCAATTTCTGTTCACTGTCCAGAGCCTTCAGGGAGCTGATTTTTAAAGTATATCCAGGATTTATAGCTGTTTTCTGCAAGTAAGGGGAGAAAGATTTGCATATTTATTCCTACATTGCCTCCTTGCATATATATATTTTTATATGATCCAGCTGCTCTTGATAACCTGATCCCAAGTCTTTCAGAAATTATTTACAATTTTTAGATAGTTTCATCATCTTTTCAGTGTGGAGATAATTTTACCTTAAACATAAATATAAATACAGGAACAAATACCAGTATAAACATGTAATTATAAATAAATGTATTACAACAAATTTAAATATATTATCACATTAATTATAGGTACCTGTTATCTGTGGAAGCTGAAGTACAACTTGATTACGTTTGTTTCAATCTTTTCCCAATAAATTTGTTAATTTAAAATTGAAAATGGCCTTACCTCATTGTCCCATAATGTTACTGATTGGGGTTAACCATTGAAACCTCAGTTCTTCTTGTGGATGCAATAAAGATTTTAAGGTCAACATAAATGAAAATAAAGGAAAGTGAAATTTACTGAAAATATATTCAAAACAAGAAATAGGCCAGATGAGAGAGGCAATGGCCCTGATCTCTTGGGTAATATGGTTTAAATGAGACATTTCCTGGGTGGAGACTTTAATTTGCATTCAGGGGTGATTTACATAAAAGAATTATATAACTATATTCTGTGCATGCCCTTACTCATAATGCATACAGAAAAATCCATGAAGAGGGGGTCAAAACAGCAATGCAAATTTTATTATAATTAGTCCAGGGCCCTGGTAAGGGCGCATTGAGCATTGAGGTCCTGTTGTTTTCCTCTGAGCTTCAAGTACCAGCTGATTCTGAACCTGCCCACTGGTGGGATGCTGGCTGCTGGACTGTCTGTAGAGAGGCCGTCTTAAGGCAAGGTTGGTCTGACCCCTGTTCAGACCCCAAATCAGGCTCTACACCATCTGCACATGACTAACTTTCTATCTAACATTCTCCCCCTCAAATTATAAAAACCTGATATTTTGGAGAATTTTAAATGAAGACCACTCTGACTTCTTCAGGTTGATCAGGGTTGTTGTGGTGTTTTTGTTCCCATAATTGCTAATTGTCAACTGAAAAGAATGGCTGCTGATGTCCATCCAAGAGCGTAAGGGAGTAAGGTCTTGGTGTCCTTCAAACAATAACATTTGGAGCTGTATGAATGTTATATAAGAAGAAATGAATTGTTTTAATAAATTGAGTGACATGGGTCTAAATATTTGCAGGAGTATGAAGACAATTATGAGCACAGCAAAGGGAAGCAAGAGGGAAAAAATGTACAGGTTGGGCACAATGGGATGCAGAGGAATTATGACCTCATGTATAATTCTTAAGTCCTAGACAAGGTGATCTGATCCATCTTTTTTCTTGATTGGTAATAAGGGAGTATTTTAGGGAGAATTAGTCAGAACTAATAGTTCATGTTGTAGAAACTTTGAAATGATAGGTTATAGTCCTAACTTTGCCTCTGCTTTTATTGGGTGTTGTTTTTTATTTGAAAAATGAGTAGGTTTTTTGAGATTAATTAGAACTGGAAAAGCAAACTTAACTCATCCTGGAATGCCCTGGTCCCGGACTCCAGAATTAATAAGGTGTTCCCAAGGTTTGGTAATGATGGGACTTTGTGTGTCTTCTGACTACAGGAGTAGTTGAAGGGAAGGTAGAGCCATAGTCATTCGTCCTAAAACAATTGTGTAAAATAACTCAGCCTAATAGAGGCCTAGGGTATTCAGGCATAACTAGGAACCTCAGTAAAGAAATATACATCCCGAAGAAACCAAGATGGCAGCATAGGTGAACATCTAAACTGATGCCTCACACAACAATTTCAATACTACAACTAAAAGACAGAATGAACATCATTCAGAACCACAGGAAAGCTGGCTGAGTGGAAATTCTACAACTAGAAGGAGGTCAAAGAGATTCAGAGAAGCTGCAAAAAGCTGAGGTACAGAAACATGCACATGGAGAGGATGGGGCGGAGTGCCTGGCGGGCTTCCTCCAGTGGGAGGGAGATGGAAACTCCCGACTGTATTGAACCCCACTTCTGACTGCACTGAATCCCAGTTCTGGGCGAGACTCATACGGAGGAGTCTGGACTGTTGTGAAAAGGGAAGAGTGCAGGGAAACTTAGAGGAGCCTGGAAAGACAAAGGTCAGGAGTTGCTTGCGAAAATGCGCATACAGAGTGCTGACTGCTAATTGTGCTGCTGGCTTTCTCTAGTGGGAGGAAGACAGAAGCTCTCAACTGCACTGAAATCCAGATTGGACTACACTGAACCCCCGTTTTGGGCAAGACCCTGGGAACCCAGACTCATATGGGTCCCCGAAGCGCACAGAAATTCAGGGGAGCCAGAAAGGCAGAGATCTGGAGGCTCACATGCCTGCACACAGAGAGGGCTGCAGTGATTAACAAGGGACACTGAGACCAGGGGCTGATGGGAACAAAAGCTGTCTGCCCTGTCCTGAGACTCTGCCCCATCCAAGCTGAGCACAGAGGCTTTTGCAGTCTTGCAAGTCTTAAGGCAGAGGAAGTCTAGTACAGAAGTTCTCCCAGCATTGACATAGCTGATCCTCACAACCAACTGGCTTGGAGGTCAATTCCTCCCCCTGAGATACCAACAACAATCAAGACTTAACTACAAGAAGGTTGTAGACACAGTCCACAAAGGGGTGCACCAAGAGAGTCCACTTCCACAAGGACCCTCAGTCACCTGTGAGTGTCTGCTTGCACAGATTGGAGGGAAGATGTGCCTCATATCTTTTGTGCCAGCTCATCACCAGGCACTCATAGTTACTTTAGATTTCTGTTCCCAGACAGTTACCCCTTTTAATTAGAATTACTGCCTCACCATCCCAATCTTGAAAGAGTGGAAAGTAAAGCAGCCTTTCTCCAGCCTCTTGGCTGAGGCACCTATGGTTTGTGCAATCCAAGTCGTGGCACAAGATGTTACTGGGAGACTCAGAGACCTCAGTTCTTGTCTTCTTGAGGAAAATATTCAATTAAGAGACAAAGTGTAAAAAAGCAAGCAAGAATTTATTGACTGAAGCAAAAACACACATAAAACAGTGAAACAAGGACCATTTCTCTGCTGGTTACAAGTCTCATGGGGTCTCTTAAAGGTTAGGGGATACATGCAGATGGGGGAGGTCAGGGAGAAGGGAATGGAATAGCCATGCTCCCTGAAGGGAGAACACATGGAGGCATTCATTTTCAGGGGGTTTAAAAATTGGGCATTTAGGAGAGGTCTTAAGGGAGGACCACTAGAATATTCATCAGCTTTGTGCTAATATAATAAAATGAGATTTATTCTCTTCGTTTGTCTGTCCTTGAGTGCAGTGGGAAAATGGAACTTAGCTGGATTTCTGCTCTCTGTCTTCCTGAGTAGGGTGATTTAAGCTATATACTCTTTGGATGAGAAGAAGTGGAAACCATTTACTCTTAAGTGTCCTTAGTTTAGGGAAGATAGGATTTACTAGGTGGCTGCAAACTGCTGTTTAACTCTCTGTCTTAGTTTCCCTCCAGTTTATCATGAAATTTTTCTATGCTATAACTATAATCTAGGAAGATGTTTAGAATTTTCTGTCAATTTCCCACAGCTTTTTAATTTCTCCAAACAGCTTTTAATTTCCAGGAAAGATTCTTAGATGTAAAATGCCATTTTATGAATAATTTCTATATTCACCTTTGGGCAAGCTGCTACTTATCTGGCAAGCTTTAAAAGTTACTTTCAAAATATTTCCAAGGGACCAGTAATTAACTTCTTTTAACTTTCAAAAACATTCTATTTGGATTTTGTTCCAGATTAAGGATATTTTATAATTTTTCAGAAAAAATTTATTCCCCTTTTTAAAATGGACATAAAGGGATATGATACAATATGCATGAATGACTGTAATTAAGCCATTTACAACCAGAGATTCTATCTTCAAAAAACTATAAGGTAACCAATATATCAAATATATTCGATAATCATGCTATTAATTTACTAATGTTAGGTGTTTTAAAAAAATCAGAAATGTATTTTTTAAAAGAGAGTGTTTGTATTCTGTCTTTACACTAAAGTATCTTTATTGCATTTTATTACGTATCATAAAATGTTGATAACTCATTTTTTTAGTTCTATAAAAATTAGTGCCATTAATCCTCTAGGATCCTTTTGAAGTTATCCCATCCTTTATAAGAAAAACTTAATATATTAAGTGTTCAGTTGTCCATTCAACCAATCAAAGTGTAATATGCTAATGATATGCTAAGGCTGCTCAACCACTTGCTATGATGTACACTGCCACCAGGGGGCAGACATTCTGACCAGTAGGTTAGCTTGTTGTTGGGGTCTGGCCAATCAGGACTGAGTGAGAGGGGCTGGACATACCCTGGAGCCTTCTCATGGTCCATCCCTGGCTAGCCAACTTACCTCCATGGCCCCAATTATGCACTGGTGGGGTGCTTCTGCCTGGCCTGTGCCCTCTAGCACTCCGGAACCCCTCAGAAGATATCAGAGAGCAAGTTTTGGCCTAATCCCACTTAATGCAGGAGTTGCCCCCTGGTGGTCAGTATGCTTTCCCTCTGGAAAAGAAGTTGGGCTCATGGCTAGTGAGAGCAGTGGTGGTGGAGGGAACCTCTTCTGCCTCCATAACAGTGCTAAGGATGTCTGACTGATGGCCCATGGGGAGCTGGCCTAAGTCATCAGTTGGACATACCCCAAAGGCTCAGGCTGAGCTGAGGGACCCTTCCTGAAAGTGCACAAATTTCATGCACCAGCCCTCTAGTCCTTGTATATCATTCATGTAACATTAATTCTGTTATCATATCTTTTTTTGTACTAGAAATAGTGAATAATGAATCACTGGCAGGGCATAGAAGCACATAGTAACATTTGCATTGGCTCAGTACTCAGAAAAGGATGAGGCGAAAAAAATCGCCCACCTATTATATGTTAGAGCATATTATGTGTCATGTGTCTTCTCAAACACAAATGCTCCACTCATTGATGGAACAAAACCCACAGCTAATAAAGTCTAATAATTCCTGAAAAACATCTCTCTAGATGATGGGAAGTATAATAAATGATAATATTTGAACATATTTATACTAAATTATCTGGCACCTATTAGGGATAAATGGCTTATGATTCTTGCATATATTTTCTACTACTGCCTCATATGATATTCAAGTATTTGGAAATAAATAAGTGAATTTTATTAGGTAGTATTTAATATCCATTATATTATTGACAGATATAGATACAGAATTGAACCACCTAGGTAATAAAACCACACCTATAAAATAAAGAATCCCACAAAGAATTAGCTCGTGTAGCCCTGGGATATACAATACTGCATAATGACAAGTCCCTTTTCTCATTAATTACATATGATCTATTTTTCTCAAATTAAATATATATGTACACACATGCGCGCGCGCACACACACACACACACACACACACACAGAGAGAGAGAGAGAGAGAGAGAGAGAGAGAGAGAGAGAGAGAGAGAGAGAGAGAGAGAGAGAGATTATTTAGAAAGTGACAGTGGTAGGATAAGTGGGTCTTAAAAGAAATGAACTTAGGAAGCAACTTACAAAGGCAAAAAGAGAGCACTTAGAGCTTAAGAGAAAGAGAGAGAGGCAAGGAAAACACTCTGGTAGAAGGAAATGGGAAAAGGTGTGGGAGAGAGACAGAGAGTTACTGAAACAATAAATTTTAAATTATATTTATATCCTATGTAATAAAAGGGTAATATGCAAATCAACTAAATGGCAGAATGACTGATCACTATCACAGGCACTGACCATGACGGGGCAGATGCTCAATACAAAAGCTGCCCCATGGTGGTCAGTTTGCTCCATCAGAGGGAGTGCCACTCAGCCAGAAGCTCTGAGCAGGCTAAGAGCTGGCAACACTAACGATGTCCTCGGAGGGATCCTGGACTGCAAAACAGTGCAGGTCAGGCTGAGGGAATCCCCAGAGTGCATGAATTTTATGTACCGGGCCTTTAAAATGATTTATTTTAATAAAATATTATATTATTAAATTAATCATTTAAAATTTCAAAAAGTATCAAATCTTATAAAACACTTAACTAATTGCATAAAATACATATGAAATTATATATTGATAAGAGAAAAAAACATAAACCAGAAAATTTATGTCAAAAGTTTTGAAGAAATTTTTAAATTAAAAGCAATAATAAGGGTATATAGTTGCCCAGCCAGCATGGTTCAGTGCTTGAGCATCGAACTAGGAGGAAGTGGTTTGATTCCCAGTCAGGGCATATGTTTGGGTTGCAGACTCTATCCCCAGTGTGGGGCATGCACGAGGCAGCCAACCATTGATGTTTCTATTCTATCCCTATCTCCCTCTCCCTTCCTTTCTGAAATCAATAAAATATACTGAAAGAATAAAATAGGTATATAGTTGTATGTACAAATATATTTAAATATTCAGCTACTCTCATCTGTCATAAACTGCTATCATTTGAGTCTTGTCATTCCATGGTATGATCTAGAGATCTACCAGTGAGGTTTATAGCTGCTGAACAGTCCAGGCTCTGATGGCTTTAGTGGTGAGAAAAGGAATTACTGCCTCTGTCTTCTTTTTTGTTTTATTAGAAATTTTATTTAGAGCTCCAAGTTATCAAATTTAACTAATTCAGCTTTTAAAATTTATACATGCACCTCTTTTTCCCCCAGTGTACATGGTAACACCAATGGTTAGAGAGAGATACTGTCAATACAGCCTCAGTATTGCACTGTATTCCACATAATTATCTCCCTTGCCTCTGGTCCTGTGGTGGTCTTATACCAGATTGCTTTCTTGTTATAATTTTATGTGTATGTGTTCATTATCCTCCATGATATCTCATTCCTCCACTTCATCACACACATTTCTTAATTTTCCATAAACCCGATCATTGATAGATATTGTTTGTTGGGTGGTTGGTTAGTAATTATTGTTCCTTAAATTAAAGCATCTCTCATATGGACAAAGTTGTAGTTATAATTTTTCTATTAATATTTATATACTGAAGACTTGAAATTTCACAAAATTAATAGAAATGGTAGGTAAACAATAATATGCAGTTGACATGGCACCCCGTTTCTTACGCAATATAGGGCAATTTGGGCATCTCCTACTTAAAATATATGTAGAAATCTAGCTTCAATATTAACATACCAAAATTCTTTGGATTAGCAAAAATTTTGTTTGCTTTTTGTTGTTTATGTTTTTATTTATTCATTTATTAACAATAATTTTGGATCTCAATTGATCATGTGAATGAAACTTCTCTAAAACCAAAAGTTACTCTCATTGCATATTCTACTATTATGGATGTTACTTGATTTCTTTTCTGACTGATTGATTCTGGTGACAATTAGAGCTGCCTTTCCATTGTAGCAGAAGGGAACCATTTCAAATGGTTGTGTTTAATTCGTCAATGAGAGACAAGCCTCTAACTTGAGGATATTTCTTGTTTCAATTTTTATTTTACCTCTCAGATTTAATTTTCAATTATGAAAATTTAAGCTGAATCTGCGAAGAGAAAAATCTCTCTTCTTTCCAAAGCATCCAGCTCTTCTTTTTTTAAGTGACTGCTTATATGAGTTGAAATATCACTTCCATAATAGAATGAGTATGATCATGGTAAACACACAGCTAAACTCTCACTAGCTCTGCAAAGTGAATTCAATGGAAGTCCATATTTGTTTCTCAAAGATCATCATTTGGTTATAAATATAACTGTATTTGTATGTATCTTCCTAATATGTATAATATGTGTATCTTCATATATAGCAATATCAGAATACATTAATGATAGCAATGTAAGCTTCTTTAGGATGGTTTATCTAATTTTTAAAATATATTTTTATTAATTTCAGAGAAAAAAGTAGAGGAAAAAGAGAGATGGAAACATTAATGATTAGAGAGAATCATTGAACAGCTGTTCCTGCACGCCCCCCACTGTGGACCAAGCCTGCAACTTTGACTGAGAATTGAACAGTGACCTCCTAGGTCATCGATCAGTACTCAACCACTGAGCAACACCAGCTGGGCTATCTAATGTATTTTTATATAAATAATGGCTGAGTGAAAACAGAAAAAAAGGAAGAGACCCATTTAAATGCCAAAAAAAAAAAAAAGACAAATCTAAATGTCTAGGCTCCTAAAAATATTAATAAAAGTTTTCTGAGTTCAGAGTTCTTCAAGCTTTTCTACCTGTTAAAATCAACTACGGATCTTTTAAAACATCAGAGAACACATCCCAGCCAAATTAGTCATAAAGACATTATCATAGAGCAGTGGTTGGCAAACTGTGGCTTGCGAGCCACATGTGGTTCTTTGGCCCCTTGAGTGTGACTCTTCCACAAAATACCACAGTCTCAGGAAGTCTATTTTGAAGAAGTGGCATGAGAAGAAGTTTAAGTTTAAAAAATTTAGCTCTCAAAAGAAATGTCAATTGTTGTACTGTTGATATTTGGCTCTGCTGATTATTAAGTTTCCCGACCACTGTCATAGAGTATCTACTGAAAACATTAGAGTATTGCCTTTCACATTTAGGTCTTCAATTTATATAATATAATTTTAGAGTTCAAATTAACTTCAGGAATAATATTAACATCCATTAAACTTATTTCTAGTTTCTAAATTTCTTTATATGAGCGCTTCTAACTATATGCAAGAATTGATGTTTTAGCAACTTTATTCTTTATTAGAAATCTTTCAAAAAAGGGGGATTATTTATTTTTAATAAAAATATTCATTCTATCTGCAATTACCATATGAATACATAGAAACCTTTTATAAATCAAAGTTACATAGCTGCATCTCAATAATCTTATTTTCCTATATCTTGAAACACCTATTTTATTATAATATAAATTGTTTTATCCTTATGCATCGATTTTGTCCAACTATGCTTGCAAAACACTGAATAAGAAAATGGAAGAATAATCAATTTTCCCACACGGCTCATACTAAAATGAAATGAAAAAAACAAAAATACAAGCAAACAAAAAAATTTTCACCAGTGAATTATTTAGTTTTCTTATTGCTTGTCCAAATCATTGCATCATTTCTCTAAAAGTATGAAAGATGGCATGGAAACACCATCTTTATAGTATTTTCATAGCTTTCTTGAACGCAGCTGAGAATCTTCTGCTTATAGTGCTGAAGAAAAGGAAATTTACAAAGAAGGGTTCTTACAAATATTAGGTGAATCAGAAGATAAACAGAAGATAACATGTATCACCACAATGAACTCTTAAACATAATAATGAATTACATCATGTAAGCATAGTCTTAGCTATCAGATTTTCAGTGATAACATCCTAAATAAATTTTCTCAAATTCAAGAATTAACAGGTGAAAAGAATAGTTTAAGTATAAAATAAAAATAAAAATATGACATTCTAACTTGATTAATCATTCAACTAGAATAGTATTATCACACAAAATTTTGCAACAAAAATCTGGACTTCTTATTTGAAAGGATGTGTGACAGAATTCTTTCATCTGTAATTTTGTATATTCATCAAAATGTTCTTGACATTCTCATAAGTGAACAAATAATGAAAGCAGGTATTCAAAAAAGACATTCATACACCAATAGTGAACAATGAGAAAGGAAAATTAAAAAAAAAAGATCTTAGTTACAATTGCATAAAAAATAAACAAAACACCTAAGAATCCATTTAACACAGGATGTCAAAGACCTGTAATTGGAAAACTATAAGATGCTGCAGAAAGAAATTGAAGAAGACACAATTAATAACAAAGTTGGAATAAATCATGCTACTTGATATTAAACTACACTACAAGGCCATAGTAATCATAACAGTACTATGGAGTTGCCTTAAAAAATTAAAACTGAAATTGCCTCATGTCCTCGTAATTCATTTCTGGGAGTACTAGCATATCTGAAGAAACCCAAAACATTAAATCAAAAGACCATAAGTACTCCTATATTCATTGAAGTATTATTTACAATAGTCAAGATTTTGAAGCAGTCAAAATGCCCATCAGAAGACAGATAGATAAAAAAAAAGGCTGTCACTCAGCCATAATCAAAAGAAAATCTTACCTTTTGCAACAGCATAAATTAACTTGGATAATGTTATGCTAAGTGAAATAAGCCAATCAGAGAAAGAAAAGTACCATTATATGAGGAATCTAATGAACAAAATAAACTGACAGACAAAATAGCAACAGACTCATACTGGTAGATACAAAGAAGAGACTAATAGCTGACAGAGGAATAGGAATTGGAGGAGTGGGTGAAAAAGATGAAGGAATTAAGAAAACAAAAACAGTCATAGACACAAACAACAATATGGTGATTTTCACTAGGAAAGGAGGGTAAGGAAAGTAGAAGAGAATAAAGGGGGAATAATGGTGATGGAAGGAGACTTGACTTTGGGTGGTGAAAACACAATAAAATATACAAATGATATATTATAGGATAGTATACCTGAAAACTATATAATTTTATTAACCAATATCATTCCAATAAATTCAATAAACAAACAAAAAAGACATTGGCACACTACATCAGGTGGATTTAATTGACATTTATAGAATATTCCACACCAAAATTGCAAAACATATATTCTTCTCAACTGCACAAGGGGCATTCTCAAAGATAGACCACATGTTAGGAAACAAAATAAGTCTCTACAGGTCCAAGAGGATTGAAATTATACCAAGCATCTTCTTGATCACAATGGCACGAAGTTAGAAACCAACTACAATAAAAACATTCAAAAACATTCAAATGCATAGAAGCTAAATAGCATGTTATTAAATAATGAGTGGGTAACCAATAAAATCAAGGAAGAAATTAAAAATTTTCAAGAAACAAATGAAAATGAACATACAACAATCTAAAACACATGAAACATTGCAAAAGCAATCCTGAAAGAGAAGTTAATAACATTACAATTCTACCTCAAGAAACAAGAAAAAGCTCTACTAAACTATCCAACACTACAACTAAAAAAAAAACAAAAGAGAGAGAACAGCAAGAAAAGCCAAGAATAAGTATAAAGAAAGAAATAATAAATATCAGCGTGGAAATAAATGACATAGAAACTTAAAAAAATACAAAAGATCAATGAATACAAGTTCTGGTTCTTCCACAGGATAAAAAAGATTGATGAACCTTTAGCCAGACTCATTAAGAAACAAAGAGAGAGGCCCCAAATAAGTAAAATCAGAAACAAATGAGGTTAAATAACAACTGACACCATAGAAATACAAAGGATTGTAATACAATGCTATGAATAATTATAGTCAAACAAGCTGTACAATGTGGATGAAATGGCTAAATTTATAGGGGAATTTTACCAAACATTCAAAGAAGAACTAACACCTATAGTTCTCAAACTATTCCAAAAAATCCAGGAGAAAGGAATACTTTCTGGTTCATTTTATGAAGCCAGCATTATCCTAATCCCAAGACCAATGAAGATAATAGAAGAAAAGATAATTTCAGGCCAATATCCTGAGAAGCATAGATACTAAAATCTTCAACAATATTAGCAAATCAGATCCAGCAACATACTAAAAAGATCATATTCTATGACCAAATGAGATTTATTTCAGGGATGCAAAGCTGGTACAATATTTGCAAATCAATAAACCTGATATATCACATAAACAAACTGAAATACAAAAATCACATGATCATATCAATAGATATAGAATAAGCATTTGACAAAAATCCAACATCCATTTTTGAAAAAATTCTGAGCAAAGTGGAAATAGAGAGAACATTCCTCAATATAATAAAGGCCATATATGACAAACCTACAGCAAACACCATACTCAATGAGCAAAATCGAAAAACATTCCCCTAAGAATAGGAAAAGACAGGGAAGTCCACTTTCACTACTTTTAGTCAATGTAGTACTGGAAGTCTTAGCCTTGTGATCAAACAAAAAGAAAAAAGGAAAGCATCCAATTGGAAAGGAGAAAATAAAACTGTCATTATTTGCATATGGCATGACATTGTAGATAAAACCCTAAAAACTTCATAAAAAAACTAAATTTAATATATATTTGGTATTAAATAGAATAAAAAGTTAACACCAGAAATCAATGGCATTTTTATACAACAATGATGATTTAAGAGAGGAGAAACTAACAAACAAATCCTATTTACCATTACAACAAAAAATTTTAAAATACCTAGGAATAAGGTTAATCAAGAAGTAAGAAATACCAGGAGAAAGTGGGGGACAGCGGGACAGGGGTCCCCTAACCAGGCAACTCCCACAGCTGCTAGATTCCCTGCCTGAGCCGCCAACTTGGACACAGAGACCACACCATTTTGAAGAAGAAAGTGGATGTTTATGGAGGCCTGAAAATCTATAGCACTCACCGAACAGCTCCAAGCCCCAGAACACTGCTCCCCAATCAACGGCGCAAACACTCGGGTAAAGTGTAACTCCACATGCCACATGGAAAGGTCAGATTTAGCTTGGGATAATGAGAGAGAACTACATAACCAGACAACTGGAGAAGAAAGACCATGGGCAGATGAAGAAACAGCCGGCAAATGAAAACAAAACAAAACAGGAATCACCAATAAAGGAAGTAAACAAAATAGAAGCAAACAACCTGCCAGAGAAAGAGTTCAGAGAAATGGTCATAAGATGGCAGAAAAGAATGGAAGACAAATTTGACAATATGAGTAAGAATCAAGAGGAAATGAAGAAGAATCAAGAGGAAACGAAGAATAATCAAGAAGAAATGAAAAATGAGATCACTGCTGTAAAGAACTCAATAGAAATCATCAAAAGTAGATTAGAATAAGCAGAGGACCACATCAGGAGTTAGAAGACAAGGTAGGAAAAAATACCCAACTATAGCAGCTTCTAAAAAAAAAAAAATTAAAAAAGCAAGAGGAGAGCCTAAGGGAACTTTGGGATAATACAGAACAAATCAACATCCACATAATTGGGGATCCAGAAAGAGTGGAAACTGAGCAAGAAATAGAAAATCTGTTTGAAGAAATACTGACAGAAAACTTCCCTGATACAGGGAAGAAAAAACCAATCCAAGAAACTCACAGAGTCCCAAACAAAATGAACTCCAAAAGACCAACACCAAGGCACAATATAATTAAATTGGCAAACACCAACGACAAAGTAAGAATATTAAAAGCAGCCAGAGAGAGACAGAAAGTTACCTACAAAGGAACCCCCATCAGACTAGCAACTGATTTCTCAACAGAAACTCATCAGGCCAGAAGGGAATGCAATGAAATATACAAAGTCATGCAAAGGAAGGGTCTGAGTCCAAGAATACCATACCCAGCAAGGCTTTCAATCAAAATTGAAGGTGAAATCAGGAGCTTCACAGACAAAACAAAAAATAAGGGAATTTATCACCACCAAACCAACAATGCAAGAAATGTTAAAGGGTCTGCTGTAAATATATATATATGTATATATGAAGCGAAGAGGGAACACAGGGGTAAAGAATAAAAATGGTGACAGATAAGTACCTATCAATAATAACTTTAAATGTAAATGGATTAAATGCTTCAATCAAAATACATAGGGTAACGCACTGGATAAGAAAACATGACAAATATATCTGCTGTCTACAAGAAGCCCATCTCAGAAAAAGAGATGCACACAGACTGAGGGTGATGGATGGAAAAAGGTTTTTCAGGCAAATTCAAAAGTATTGGGGATGCAATACTTATATCTGACAAATTAGATCTCAAAGTGAAGGACATAACAAGAGATAAGGAAGGCGACTTGAAACCAACAAGAAGAAATAACTCTGGTAAACATATACACACCCAATACAGAAGCACTCAAATACATAAAAAAAAAAAAAACTCCTGGAGGATTGTATCAAGGGAGAGATTGACAGCAATACAATCATAGTAGGAGACTTTAATACCCCACTGTCACCAATGGACAAATTCTCTAAACAAAAATTCAGCAAAGAAACATCAATCCTAAATGACTCACTAGAGCAGATGGAATTAATTGACATCTTCAGAACATTTCACCCCAAAGCTACAGAATATACATTCTTCTCCAATGCACATGGGTCATTTTCAAAGATAGACCATATGTTGGGTCATAGACAAACTCTCTTCAAATTAATCATATCTAGCATTTTCTCAGATCACAGTGATTTAAAACTTGAAATCAACTACAATAAAAACAATCCAAAGAAATCAAACACATGGAGACTAAGCATGCTATTAAACAATGACTGGGTAACAAAAGAGATCAAGGAGAAAATATAAAAAAATAATGGCAACAAATGAAAATGATAACACAACAATACAAAATTTATGGGACACAGTGAAAGCAGTCTTGAGAGGGAAGTTAATAGCTATACAAGCCTACTGCAAAAAACAAGAAACAATAGTAATAAATTACCTAACTCTACAACTCAAAGAACTAGAAAGAGATCAACAAGAAAAGTGCAGTGTAAGCAAAAGAAAGGAAATATAAAGATCAAAGCGGAGATAAACGACATAGAGACTAAAAAAAACATTCAAAAGATCAACAAAACCAACAGCTGGTTCTTAGAAAGGGTAAAAAAGATTGTTGGACCTCTAGCAAGGGTCACCAAGAAGCAAAGAGAGAAGACCAAAGTAAACAAAATCAGAAATGAAAAAGGAGAAATAACAACGAACCCCTCTGAAATACAAAGGATTGTTAAAAAAGACTAAGAACAACTCTATTCCAACAAACTGGACAACCTGCATGAAATGGACATATTCCTAGAAAAATATATCCTTCCAAAACTCAATCAGGAAGAATCTAAACATCTCAATAGGCCAAAAACTATGGAAGAAATTGAAGCAGTAATCAAAAAGCTCAGGACCAGATGGCTACACAGGAGAGTTTTACCAAACATTCAAGGAAGAATTAAAACCTATCCTCCTCAGACTATTCCAAAAAATTCAATAAGAAGGAACACTTCCAAACGCCTATGAAGCCAGAATCACCCTAATACCAAAACCAGATAAAGACAACACAATGAAAGAGAATTATGGGCCAATATCCCTCATGAACATAGATGCCAAAATCCTCAACAAAATTCTATCAAATCGGATCCAGCAGCACATCAGAAAGATCATACAACAAGACCAAGAAGGATTTATCTGAGGAATGCAAGGGTGGTACAATATATGCAAATCAATAAACGTGATACATCACATAAACAAATTGAGAGATAAAAATCACATAGTCATATCAATTGATGCAGAAAAAGCATTTCACAAAATCCAACACCCTTTCTTGATAAAAACTCTCAGCAAGGTGGGAATAGAATGATCACACCTCAACATCATAAAAGCCATATATGATGAACCCACAGCTAACATCATACTTAATGGACATAAACTAAAATCATTTCCCCTAAGAATAGGAACAAGACAGGGATGCCCACTCTCACCACTCCTGTTCAACATAGTACTGGAAGTATTAGCCATTGCAGTTAGACATGAAGAAGAAATAAAAGGCATCCAAATTAGAAAAGAAGACTTAAATCTGTCCTTATTTGCAGATGACATGATACTGTTCATAAAAACCCCGAAAGACTCCATCCCAAAACTAATAGATTTAGTAAATTAATTCGGCAATGTAGCAGGATACAAAATGCCAAGAAATCTATGGCATTTCTAAACACTAATAGTGAAATTACAGAGAGACTAAAAAAGCAATCACATTTACCATCGCACCAAAAAAATTATGATATCTAGGAATAAACTTAAATAAGGATGTAAAAGACCTATTTGTAAAAAACTACAGGACACTGAAAAAAGAGATAGAGGAAGATGTTAACAGATGGAAGCGCATACCATGCTCATGGATTTGGGGAATCAACATTATTAAAATATCCATGCTACCCAAAGCAATCTATAGCTTCAATGCACTACCCATGAAATTTCACAGACCTAGAAAGAACTCTTCAAAGATTCAACTGGAACAAATAAAGACCCCGTATAGCCACAGTAATTCTGAGAAAGAAGAATAAAGTAGGTGGGATCTCAATACCAGATTTCAAGCTATACTACAAAGCAACTGTTCTCAAAACAGCCTGGTATTGGCACAAGAACAAACATATAGACCAATGGAATATAACAGAGAACCAGAAATTGACCCAAACCACTATGTTCAATTAATATTTGACAAAGGAGGCATCAACATACAATGGAGTCAAGACAGTCTCTTCAATAAATGGTGTTGGGAAAATTGTACAGATACATGCAAAAAAATGAAACCAGACCATCAACTTACACCATACACAAAAATAAAATCCAACTGGATATAGGATTTAAAGATAATATAGGAAACTATAAAAATACTAGGGGAATCCACAAGCAGCAGTATCTCAGAGATATGCCGAAAGAACTTCTTCACTGATAGTGCTCCAAGGGCATTAGAAGCTAAAGAGAAAATAAACAAATGGGAGTACATCAAAATAAAAAGCTTTTGCATGGCAAAATAAACCATCAACAAAACAACAAGAAAGACCACTGTATGGGAGAACATATTTGCCAATATTATCACTGATAAAAGTTTAACTCCAACATCTACAGCCAACTTATTCAACTTAATAAAAGAAAGATAAAAGATCCAATAAAAAAAATGGGCAACATATCGAAATAGATTCTTTTTGAAAGACGACAGAAGGAAGACCAAGGGACACATAAAGACATGCTCAAAGTCAGTAATTATCCTAGAGATGCAAATAAAAGCAACAATGCGGTACTATCTCACACCTGTCAGAATGGCAATCATTAACAAATCAATAAACCACAAGTGTTGGTGAGGATGCAGAGAAAAAGGAACCTTTGTTCACTGCTGGTGGGAATGCAGACTGGTGCAGCCACTGGTAGAAAGTATGGAGTTTCCTCAAAAAACTAAAAATGGATCTCCCATTTGACTCAGCAGTCCCACTCTTAGTAATATATCCTAAGAAACTAGAAACACCAATCAGAAAGGATTTATGCACCCCTATGTTCATAGCAGCACAATTTACAATAGCTACAATTTGGAAGATAAGAGATCAACAAAGGACTGTATGCATGCATATAAGAATAACCAATGGACACAAGACTCTGTGGGGATTAGGGTATGACTGGGGGGGACAATGGGAAGATACATTAATATGTGATACATTAATAAAAATATAAAAAATAGTAAGAAAAATAAAGAAGTAAAAATATAAGACATTGAAAAAGTTATAGAGGAATAAATAAACAAGTGGAAGAATATGCCAAATTCATGGATTGGTTAAATTACATCATTAAAATGTCCAGAGGGGAATCCAAGATGGCGGCATAGGTAAACACCTACACTGCTGCCTCGCACAACCATTTTAAAACTACAACTAAAAGACAGAACGGACATCATCCAGAACCACAGGAAAGCTGGCTGAGTGGAAGTTCTATAGCTAGAAGGAAAGAGAGGGGCTCACGGAGACCCAGAGGAGCTGCAAAAAGCCGAGGTACTGAGACGCGCGCGCTGAGAGAGCGGGTGCCGGAGTACCTGGCTGGCTTTCTCTGGCGGGAGGGAAACGGAGACTCCCAACGGCATTGAACCCCTTATTTTACGACACTAAACCCCAGATCCAGCGAAACTCATACAGGGGGAGTTTGGACTGTGAAAAGGGAGAGGTGCACGGAAATTTAGGGGAGTCGCAGAAGATCAGGTCTGGTCTCGCATGCGCACGGTGCTGCGCGCAGGACAGATTGCTGATTGTGCCGCTGGCTTTCGCGAGTGGGAGGGAGACAGACCCTCCGAACTGTGCCTCTTCTGACTCCACTAGGCCCCTGTTTCGGGCGAAACCCTGGGGACCTAGACTCGTGTGGTCCTAGTGCTCAGGAGAGCTGGAAAGGCAGCGGTTAGAGGCACTGCGGGCGCGTGCACAAGGACCGCTCCAGGATTACCCAGTCACATGAGACTCAGGGGCCGTGGAGGGCGGGGCCGACTGGAAGGCAAGGCGGTCCCTTAAGCCCTGAGACTCCACCCCTCCCAAGCTCTACAGAGGCTTCTGCGGCTTTGCCTCTGGCATCATAAAGCTGAATCCAACATAGCAGTTTCCCCGGCTTACTGAAAATGCCGAAATAAGGGAAGGGATCACAAACAAAAGAAATGGAGAGAAAAAAACGACTGGTTTTGAGTTCAAAACCACGCTTGTAAGGTTTTTCAAAAATATGCTAGAAAAATTCGATAAATTTAGTGAGATCCGAGAGAAGATGAAAAAGGACCAACTAGCGATACAAAAGAGCCAACTAGAGATGGAAAAGGTCCTACTAAAGATGATAAAGGACCAAATAGAAATTAAACATACACTGACTGAAATAAAAAATATTATACAGAGTCCTAACAGCAGACTAGAGAAAGGCAAGAATCAAGTCAAAAATTTGAAATATAAAGAAGCAGACAACATTCAACTGGAAAAGCAAGAAGAGAAAAGAATCCAAAAATGTGAACATAATGTAAGGAGACTCTGGGACAGCTTTCAGCATACCAACATCAGAATTGTGGGGGTGCCAGAAGAAGAGAGAGAGCAAGATACTGAAAACCTATTTAAAGAAATAATGACTGAAAACTTCCCAAATCTGGTAAAAGAAATAGACTTACAAGTCCAGGAAGCACACAGAACCCCAAAGAAAAGGAATCCAAAGAGGACCACACCAAGACACATCATAATTAAAATGCCAAGAGCAAAAGAGAAAGAGAGAATATTAAAAGCAGCAAGAGAAAAACAGTTTATTACCTACAAGGGAGCACCCATATGACTGTCAGCTGATTTCTCAACAGAAACGATGCAGGCCAGACAGGAGTGGCAAGAAATATTCAACGTGATGAATAGCAAGAACCTACAACCAAGAATAAGCTATCCAGCAAAGCTAACATTCAGAATTGAAGGGCAGATAAAGAGCTTCACAGAGAAGAAAAAGCTAAAGGAGTTCATCAACTCCAAACCAGTATTATATGAAATGCTGAAAGGTACTCTTTTAGAAGAGGAAGAAGAAAAAGGTAAAAGCCAAAAAATTATGAACAACGAATACATATCTATCAACAAGTGAATCTAAAAATTAAGTGCATTAAAAATTTGATCAACAGAATAAACTGGTGAATATAATAGAATCAGGAGCACAGAAAGGGAGTGGACTGATAATTCTCAGGGGGGAAGGGGTGAGGGGTGTACAGGGAGAGCCTGGACAAAAATCATACACCTATGGATGAGATCAATGGGAGGGAGCTAAGGGCAGAGGGAGGGGTGGGAGCTGGGTGGAGGGGTGCTATGGAGGGGAAAAAAGAGAAACAAATGTAATTATCTGAATAATAAAGATTTAATTTAAAAGAAAAAAAATGTCCATACTACCCAAAACTCTATTGATTCAATTCAATCCCTATTAAAATATCAACAGTATATTTCACAAATCTAGAAAAAATATTTTAAAAATTCATATGAACTGAAAAAGACACCAAATAGCATAGAAGTCTTAAAACAAATATTTCTAATTGAAACAACCTTTCTAATGTCATGACCTACAGGTTGAGAGCCACTGCTGTAGAGCCATCAGAAAACACAGATATTTACATTATGATTCATTAACAGTAGCAAAATTATAGTTATACCGTAGCAACAAAAATAATTCTATGGTTGAGGATCACCACAACATGAAGAACTGTGTTAAAGGGTTGTGGCATTAGAAAGGTGGAGAACCACTGGACTAGAGTAATGGAAACAAAGGAAAATATAAACAAATAGGACTACATAAAAAGATAAAGTTTCTGTGGATTTTAGCGTCTATGTTCATAACTAATGGACACAGACAGGAGGAGGGTGATGGCAAGTGCTGAGAGGTGGGAACATCTGGGGAGAGATCAATGGGGGAAAAAAGAGATATATGTAATACTTTAATCAATAAAGAATAAAAAGTATATTGTTTTGGAACCAGATATTTTTATGGTAATGACTACATTTTTCCTGGTATAATAAATTTTCATCCCAAGTTGATATGCTATTTTCCTATCACAATTGATTTAAAAAAAATGCTTGCCACTATCCTTTTATGTCATCTCTGTCATATATGAATTGTTCATGTTTACATTTTGGACATATCTTTTGGGACAAATTTTATTCTATTTAATTAGTCTGATTTCTATCCTACAATAGTATCTCACTATTTAATTACATTACTTTATAGTAAATCTCAAATCTTGGTAACCAATTCTTCTTCCTGCTTCTTCCTCAGCTTAATTCTTCTTATTGATTACAAAGTACGTTTTAGAATCTGTATTTCATCAAACAATGAATTTTAATTATAATTACATTAAATTAATAAATAACTTTGGAGAGCTTTTATATCTTTATACTATTGAGTTTTTAAATTAAAAAATACAAGATATTTTTCTATTAGCTAATCATATTTCTTTTCTAGAACTACTTTCCATCTATCCTCCAGTATCTTCAGCAAAAGGCAGTAGTCCATATATAGGTTCAGATAAAAGGAAAGAAAAGACAACCATCTTCCAAAAATTTTGGACCTGATGTAGAGAAACAGATATCTTAAAATCAATTGTTTTCTGAAGAGTGGAAAGGTTTAGCTAAAAATTGTAGGAGTTTATCTGCAACATTAAAAATGAAATGAGTCAAAGAAAGATAAATATCACATGATCTCACTCATTTGTGGAAATAATGAAAAACATAAACTGATGAACAAAAACAGATCCAGAGACAGAGAAGCATCTTTCAGACTGTCAAACCTCAGAGAGAAGGTAAGGGAGGGTGGTGTTAAAGGGGAGATCAACCAAAGGACTTGTTGCATATAAGCCTAACCTAAGGACACAAACAATAGGGGGCTGAGGGCATGAGTGGGAGGGTGAGGGGGGGGAATGGGGCAATAAGGACACATATCTAATACCTTAATCAATAAGGAAGGAAAATATTCTAAATTAAAGCATATTTCATAGTATTTAATATGTGCACAATAACATATTATAAATTATACTAGAGGCTGGGTCAATGAATTCATGTACAAATGGGGTCCCTTGGCCTGAATGGCAATTGGAGCTGATTGGGAAACATCTCACCCAGTCCTGATTGGGGTTGATAAGAGTGGCCAGCCATGGGGAGGGACTGTGAGAGGTTGGTCAGCTGTGGGAGGTTGGCTGTGGGAGCACCCTGACCACCAGGGGCAGCTCCTGTGTTGAGCATCTGACCCCTGGTGGTTAGTGCACACTATAGCTACCAGCTGGTTGTCTGGTCCTAATTGTTGCTTAGGCTTTTATATATATAGATAGAAGGTATACATTGTACACTGTACAAAATAAGATGGAGTTCATATGCCCAGGTTAAGAAATGGGATGTTACTAATATTTTTAAGTCCCCTGTACATTCCCTTGTATTCTTACTCACTTTATCCTCTCTTCAAAGATTCTGTACTCTAAATTTTGTGTCTAACATTGCTTATTTTTCTGTTGTTGGATCAAGGTTAAAGGACAAGTCTAGAATTTAGATGTCTGAATAGATAATTAGAGTTCTCAGGAGAGACTGAAATTTTTCTTCCAGAGTTGTGAATTTACATTTCAAAGGCAGATAGAATCTGGTGCCAGTCACCATTTAAATTCAAAGAATTAAAATTTGAGAAACTTCCTCTTCTCAGAGAAAATTTGTTTACATTAAACCAATAAGTTTTCATTCCCTCTCTCTGAAGATGATGGTAGAAACAGCTGGAAATGTGTAACTCATATAAGCTCCCAGAATAATAAGTTGGGGTTCCTTTCCTTCAAGGGAAGAAACTTCTTTTGGGCACTTCCAGGTTTCATGGTGTGGCTCTCATTGCTTTGTCTGGAAGAGGAAAATGAAGCATGAGGAACAAATGTGCTTAGTTTGGGGGGCAAATAAATAAATATAGGTATTAAACACTGACTATCATCAACAGCTGAATATACAGTCTTAAGTGTGCCCTGGGTCTGAAGGTTTCCAAGTTCTCTTACCAGAAGGTGGACATCATGTTCACCATGCACACAGCAAGAGCTTCATTGGGCTCTAAGCTGTGTTATCTGCTTATAACTTTGGGCTTCCTGTGTTCAGGGACAAGCAAATGAGAAGAGGGTAACATTATCCTGGCAGGATTAATGCCTCTCATTGTCAGAAGAAGGTAGAGCTGGTATTTCATAATAGAGGCAGGGAAGAACATGCATGGTACCTTGTTCATCCAATTAGGCACATGTGTTAATTCCTTACACAATTTTAAATAAAGCTAAATGGATCAGAGTACCAGCCACAATCTAAAAACATAATATCCAAGGCTCATGCTCCTCAGGGTGAAGGACTATGTCACACTATTGGGTTAGCTGCAAGACCAGCAGAGGTACTAGTTGAGGAAGAGAAGAATCTACAATGTAGGGTAAAAGACAGATAATGAGTGTCAGTTACAGTCCCAATTGCAGCCACAGTGGTGATGACTGTCATTTGTCTCAGGGGTCATTTTTTATAAATTTCCATCAGCAAAAGAAGCCTCCTGCAATTATCTATGAGCTGCTTGCAGAATTTATAAGGATATTCAAGAAACATAGAGTAGACTTTAGTGGACTTTATGATACACCGTCCAGGTGAATGATTTATTCTGTCAGCTTCTGGGAGTGCTCCCATCATCCAAAGTCACATTTCCAACCTGGGCAGCCCACATCCAATGTCTGCTGAATGCAGGAGTATAAAGGCCCACAAAGGTACAGTCAATTTGCATATTTCTCTTTTATTAGTGTAGATTATTATTACCAGAGGACCAATGCACGGAATTCATTCACAGAGGAGAAGTGTCCCTCAGCCCAACCTGCACCCTCTCTAATATGGGACCCCTTAAGGAATGTACAGTGCCTGTTTAGGCCCAATCCCACTGGACAGTCGGACATCCCTTTCACAATCCAGAATGGCTGGCTCCCAACTGCTTACCTGCCTGCCTGCCTGATTGCCCCTAACTACTTCTGCCTACCAGCCTGATTATCCACTAACCACTCCCTTGCCAGTCTGATCGACTCCTAACTGCTCCCCTCCCAGCCTGATTGCCCATCAATGCCCTCTCCTGCCATCCTGGTTGTCCTTAACTGTCCTCTATGCAGGCCTGATCTCTCTTAACTGTCCTTCCCTGGTGGCCTGGTAACCCCTAACTGCCTTCCCCTGAAGACCTGGTTTCCCTCAACTTCCTTCCCTTGCAGGCCTGGTCCCCAACAACTGCCCTCCCCTGCAGGCCTGGTCCTCCCTTAGTGCCCTCCCCTGCAGGCTTGATTGCCCATAACTGCCCCCCCTGCTGGCCATTTTGTGATGGCCATCCTGTATCCACATGGGGGCAGCCATCTTGTGTTGGAGTGATAGTCAATTTGCATATTACTCCTTTATTAGATAGGAAGGATTATTAAATCCTCACCCAAGGATACACCTTTATTGATTTTAGAGAGAGGAAGGGGGAGAGAGAAACATCAATGTAAGAAAGAAACAATCCCTGTGGATTCCTGTCACTAAATCACAATTTTTCTCTTAAAATTTTAAAATATTTTTTTATCTTCTTGCATACTCAGAAAATCAAACTCTGAAACTGTACACTGGTCAATTTGCTTATTGTGTGATTCCAACCTCTAGAAATGACCCTCTCTTTTCAAGGGACTTTGGATAAGGTGAAATCAGTAAATAGGCATAGACCTTAGCTTCCAGGAACAAATTCAATGCTCATAGTCACTCTTATTTCAGTTTGTTAAGAAAGATTTTTTTATTTCAATGTATTTTGGGGAGTGAATCAATGAGATTTGGCCTCAAGACAAATCATTCAATTCTTTATTCTTCCCCAGTGCTATGAGACAGGGGAACAAACTAAGGAGTGAAAGTGTATAAATAGCTGCAATGGTTTCCAATTCCATTGATTCTTGCCCAAGCAACAAATACAGAAGAGTTGAAAAAACATCTATAGCTCCATTCTACATAAATAGGAGATAATTCATATGGACTTAATAATTTGGATCTGAAAAAACTAACATTTTAATAATAAAATAAGCATGTATTACACAGCAATTTTAAATATGTCTTGTCTTTCTCCAAGTGTTCTAGAAACTTCTTGACTAAACCAAATCAGAGAAATATAAGGAAAAGGACATTATCATTTAATATTTAAAGGTCACTTGATAATAATATAAGTGTAGAAAGTTTATCAACATGTCTAAATTAAGGCTTATCTGTCTAAATGTCCTTTATATTTAAAACATACAGTAGAGATAAGAATATTTTTTCTCTCTCAAGGTGAAAAGACAGAAAAAAAATTTTGCTCAATATAAGTGGAAAGTTTATCAAACTTATTAAAATTTGGAATTTCACAGAAATGGCATTATTGTTTTGTGGTTTTTTTGTTTTTATTTTTTGGGTTGTTTTTTTTTATTTGAAAGCTACTAAAGAGTGAATACAGGGGGATTATCATACAGAAGCGGGTCACTCAGAGGTCAAGAAAAGAAAGTTCTTTTCAAATAATAACTCATGTGTAACCTACTTCAACATTTAGTGACTACAAGGTACCCTTCATATGTGTCCAAATGTTGCCTCACACTGAAGTTGATGTTAGTGTTGGCTACACTTATGCATAGGTGATAAGGTGATGACTCTCTGCCTGAGCTGATGAAAGGGAGACCTACTGAAGTGGCTGTCACATGCTCACAAGGAAAATGCATTCCTTGGCTTTGTATATAAACTGTTTTAAAGATCATGATATCTCAAGGTGGATTCAGGATTATTTTCACACCTCTTTACACCTTTAATTGGCTGGAGAATAACGATTTGCTTACCAGCTTTATTGTGTATTTTCTTTTTTTCTTTTCCTCTCTCTTCCCCGATGTCCCCTCCCCCAGTTTAGAAAATTGTGTTCCTTGGCTTTAGGATACATCTAAATAAAGACATCCTGTAGGCAATCATTTCCATAATGTATATTTGTTTATTTTTACCCTATTTCACAATTGCTTTGGCCTCGTGAAGTAAGAGACTAAGAAAACATTTCCAAAATCCATCCCATATGCTTTGAATGTAATTTTTTAAAATATATTTTAATTGATTTGAGAGAGGAAGGGGAAAGGGAAAGAGGGATAGAAATATTAATGATGAGAGAATCATTGATTGGCTGCCTCCTGCACACCCCCTATTGAGGATTGAGCCTGCAACTTAAACATGTGCCCCTGACCAGAATTGAACCTGGGACTCTCCACGGGCCAACATTCTATCCACTGAAACAAACCAGCTAGGGCTTGAATGTAATTTTGAACTGAACACTTTATGTCTTATTTTCAAGTTCTGGCAATAATAATGCTGTCATTTTTTTACTGTGTACCTGCCTAAGGGGGAAAAAGTCTGAACTGATTATGAGACAGACTTGTCCTCTACTAAGCATACATTTACTATATAAACTGTAGTGTTGAAATTATAACATTGTAAGTTAACTGTTATGATTAAAGCATGCAAATTTTATTTTCTAGCTAGTGTAAGATTAAATTTACCTCACAAATACAAAAAAATTTAATGTGCTGAAAAATATTATATATAGTCTTCTAAAAACTTACAAATGAAGTTTTTTCATCCTCAAGTTACATCAGGCTCAACCCTTTTTAGAGTAAAAAGTGATATTTACCTATTACAGTGGTACCTCGAGATATGAGTTTAATTCGTTCCGTAACCTTGAGGCGTGGGAAACTGAGACGCTCAAGTTGCAGTAAACTAACTGGTGGGTCGTGTGCAGCCGATCCGCGAGATTACTCGTATCTCAACTGTTGCTAGTATTTCAAAGCAAAAATCGCTCGCTCCATGGCTCGTATCTCAAAAATCTCGTATGTTAGGGCACTCATATCTTGAGGTACCACTGTATCTATATAGAGGAGAAAGAATCTCATAAATAATTGTGTTTATAACTGATAAAGTATTGGTTAATTTGTAGAATAAATTCTGTCATTATGTAACCTTTTAAAATATGTTTCCTTCAGAAAATCAAGATAACTAAGTATCTGAAGTATAAAAAGGATTTTTATAAAGGGAGGCTTTATATCATGGACAGAGTGTGAAATTTCAAGGATTTTGATATGTGCACAATTTTAATTATTACATCCTTTCAAAGACTGTCAAAACTGCAGTTGTCTCTGTAGCTTCTGCCCTCAGATAGCATATCATTTAATTAAATGTTTTGGCTGCATGGGTTTTTGTTCACAGATGTTAAGTGGTATTGTTTGCATAGGTTTCAAGGCTACTGCTAGAAATTACAGAATCACGGAATCATTGGTGGAGTCTGACTGTGTCATACTGTGATGACAAGTTTTGAGACAGCAGAGCTTAGGGATGACCCTCCCCAATTAAAATAAAAAATCCTGGTATTCTTTTCCCTCTCTGCTCTTGCTCTCCTCATCTGTTAATTTTTATTCCCATTATACCAACAGCACCCTGGTAGCTTTAGTGACAAAGTACTTTGGCCTTCATTGAGACTATAAGATCATCAAACTTGAAAACCAATAAAATATTATCAATACTATGACTGCCACATATAGTATATCCTGTGAACCACTACTAAGAAATGAAAATTTCTTCAAAGATGTTTTCTGCTTTATGCTTAATTAACTCAGATGATAAGCCTTCGCTGCATAAACAAATGAACCTTTTCACCAGAACATATTGTCAACAATCCAGGAAAACATTATGGTTCAATAACCTTAGAGATCATTCTTTTCCATCTGTTAATTCATTTTTGAATTACAAATATTAGAATTCAACCAGTGATGAAAAGCCCATAATTCCTGAAGCAAAATTAAAATCAGAATTCTTTTTTAAATTGTTCTCATAGTTAGTTCCTGAAGAAATCTAAAAAGAAATATTGACATACATTAAAATCGCTATTTTTTTCCGCTACCACAAGCCATATATATTTTATTATGTACTACTTCTCATAGAAAGTGCTGGTAGAGATTGTATCACCTCAGACATCATAATTAAAAGTAGATTGATTCTCTTTGTAAACAAGCCTTTGTCAGCATAATCCTAATCTACATGCAGACACTTTGGAGAGACTTTTTGAAAATGTAGTATCACTAATGTTCCCTTATTTATGTGTCCTGACTTTATATTCCTTTGCCTATAGTAAAAAATTTCAAAAATGAGGCTAAAAAAGGGCAGTAATAAAAAGCATATTTGTAATTCACATATGTCTATGCGAATAGAGAAAATATATGTTACCAAAAGCAATAAAAATGAGTAGGGGTTGGCTTTGGTCAAATGGTGCGTAGGTAAATGAGGTATTCCCATGGTCCTGTGACCACATCAAAATTCCAACTAAACTACAGAACAACCATCATTCAGAACTGCATGAAATCCAGCTGAACCAAAGTTCTACGAGTAGGAAATCAAGGAAAAGCCACTATGAGACTGGAAGGAGGGGCAGAAACACAGAACCACCTGGTCCTACCCCCACATGTGTCAGATAAAAATTGAGTGAAATATATCAGCTGCAGATGTCCTTCCTGAGGAGCAAGGGATCCCACCCTCCCACAAGGACCTCAAGCCAAGGAAGACCCCATAACCTCTAGCTATAAAAACCAACTGTATTTGTGGCTGAATGAGAGAAAGGACTGCTGTAGTCTTAGGTATTTCCTCTTAAAGAGCCCACACATTGAACTACTCAAACTCACTCCCTCTGAGATCCAGCACTGAGGAAGTACCTTGAAATGCATCAGAACCAAATGTGGAGGAACTGAATTGTGTGGCATCAGAGTGAGGATTGGAAGGGCAGCTTACTGCCAGATAAAAATGCTGGCTGAAACTATTTTTTCTTTTCTGAGACCCTCCACCCCCAGAACCAGTAAGTGGGTATATACCTGAGCCTCCATCAACCTGTGTGATACCATGAGCCTCCATCCCACCCAATTTTGGACCCAGTCACATTGTTCCAAGTGGATCATGCTCCAGACTTTTCCTAAAATCTCTCAAACAAGCAGCACCTGGCCTCAGTATACTCATACCTCTCATTAAGTGGCCCCAGTGCTGGCACTAGCAACAGCTAGCCTTGGTTTGCAGCTTAGCCTCTCCTCAGCACTTCCAAGCCCAACACAAGTAGTAGCCATCTATAGATCCCTTTGTAGCTCATGCCAAAGGACCCCAAGTGGATGACCTAGATCTGCATCTTCCAGGAGGCCCCAGAGTCAGCACACCCATGGACAGCTTCCAACCATGTTGAAGCACCAACCAATCACCTCCACAAACTATACATTGAAGGGTAGGGTCAGCAGGCATTAAAGCCCCTCTGAAGTAAGTCCTATTCTGTGAGGTGGACCCTTGCACAGCTGATTCACCACAGTGGTTGCAGCCAGTCCTTGTAGCTGATTGTTATGGGCGTAAATCCCTCCCTTTGATATGCCAACAGCATCAAGGGTTAACTACAACAAGAGGATATACACATCCCCCAAAGGTGGCAGGGGGAGGGAGCTGCACCAGGAGTGCCTAGCTTGGGTGAATGGGAAGGCCACTTGATCCTACAAAACAGCTTTTACATAAGGTCCTCTACCAAGTCCAGGGAACATAGCAGCTGTAACTAATACACAGAAACAAACTCAGGGAAGCTATCATAATGAAGAGTAAAAAAAAAAACCTAAACATATTCTGAATGAAAGAATAGGACCAAAAAAAAAAGAACTAAACAAAATGGAAATAAGTAGGTTATTAGATGAAGTTCAGAACACTGTTTATAAGTATATCAATAAACTTAGTGAGGACTTCAACATCATAAAAATGGACATGAAAGTCATAAAAGAGAACTGGTCAGAAATTAAAGATACTCTAGCTTAAATAAAGAGTAATTTACAGGGACTCAACTATATAGTAAATGAAGCCAAGAATCAAATCAGTCATTGAAATATAAGTCAAAAACACTCAATTCGAGCAGCAAAAAGAAAAAATGATCCAGAAAAGGAGGATAGCATAAGGAGCCTCTGAGACAACTTCAAGCACACCAACATTTTCATCATGAAATGAAGAAGAGAAACAGCTAAAAATTGAAAACCTAGTTGAAAAAATAATGACAGAAAACTTCCTTACCTTCGTTAATAAAATAAATATAGAAGTGCTGGAAGCACAGAGATTGTCAAACAACATGAACCCCAAAAGGCCCACAATAAGACACATCATAATTACAATTAAAAAGGTCAAAGACAAGAAAATCTTAAAAGCAGCAAGAGACAAGCAGTTAGTTGCCTCCAAGGGAGCAATCATATGACTATTAGCTGATTTCTCAACAGAAACTTTGCAGGTGAAAAGGGAGTGGCAAGAGATATTAAAAATGATGAAAAATAAGGACCTACAACCAAGATTACTATACCCAGAAAAGCTATAATTTAGAATTGAATGACAGATAAAGAGCTTCCCAAACAAGAACAAGCTAAAAGAGTTCATCACCAGCAAACCAGTATTATATGAAAAGTTAAAGGTCTTCTTGAATAATATTAATAATAAGAAGAAGGAGAAGTAAAAGGAGGAGAAGAAGAAACAATAAAATGATAATAAATACATATCTATCAACAATTAAATATAAAAAACAAAATAAATGAATAAGCAGAAACAGACTCATATATACAGAGAACATTTTGAGGGTTTCCAGATGGGAGGGGACTTAAGGAGTGAGATAAAAAGGTGAAAAATTAAGAAGTACAAATTGCTAGTTATAGAATAGTCATATGAATGTAAATTATTGAATAGGGAATAGAGTCAATAATATTCTAATAACTATGTATGTTGTTGATGGGTGTAAAATATATGAGGATAATAATTTAGAAAGTTATATAATATCTAATCATTAGGGTGTACCCATAAAACTAATGTAATGATATATGTCAAGTATAAGAAATAATTAAAAATGATTTAAAAATAGAGGTTTACTCATGACTAGATTTTTTAAATCATTTGTTTTATAGATTTTTAAAAGTATAAATATATATAGTAATTTGCATTTTTCAGCATTCTTTTAGATTTGCATTGGCATGAGGAAACAGTGGTTTTTATAAACACAGGAACATTTTGAATTTTTGCAGCTTTTAAAATGAATAGATGTGTAAGGCAGCTACAAATGTTATTTGCTGATATTCATTTTATTGTTGATAGTATTACATATATCTCCTATTTTAAAATCAATTAAATAGTTATGGACAAGTTAGGTATTTAATTTCAAAGTCTTTGTCTAACTTTATTTTTTTTGAAAGTAGAATTTAGTAAATTCAATAATTCATCAGAGTTGGCCAAATATTTCAGTGATGTATTTGTAAATGGGGAAAGTATCTACTAGTAAACTAATGTTTTCTCCTTTGTGCAATGAATCATGAAAATAAATCAACTCCATAATTCCCTAGCAAAAGCAAAATAAATGCCTGTATTACTTATTAGAGACCATGGAGACTCATGATTATATTTATTCAAAAATTGCAAAATTGCTGCTTATTTTTTAAAGATGTCTTTGCAATTTTCCTTAGAAAAAATATTGTTAAAAGTAATTGGAATTTACCTTTATATGCACAAAATT
>JAAGEH010000032.1:26361451-26586035 GCA_011751065.1 Lasiurus cinereus
ATATATATATATATATATATATAAACAATAACAAGAAAAATAACCCAACTTCTGCTGAAACAACTACCAGACGTTGAGGTGCTTTCCCTTCCCTGAAGAATTTAAGCCAGGTTATTTATTATCTGATGTAACTTGTAATCAGTGTAGATTAGTTGACATACTTTAGTCACTAACACACTATTTCAGAAGCTTCTAAGTACAGCATCAATTTTAGATTTTTGTTTTTGGTTTCTGTTATACAAATTATTTCTGTTTATAATCATGGACCAGACCTAGGTCTTCCATAATGTATTCAGATCCTCTTTTATAACTCTCTATAAAGTTTTATAATATTTGCTATCATTTTTAAGATTTATTCCTTGAACTCTTACCTTTTTTATGCTATGGTAAATGTATATGGATAGAACTGGAAGGCATTCAGGTAAGTGAGATAATTAGACAGACAAATGCTAAAATATATTTAAAAAAAACTGTACTAATAAAAGAGAGAGAAGAATGGTGGTTACCAGAGGCCAGTAGCTGGAAGAACTGGGGAGATGTTCAAGGTAAAAACTTACAACTGATCTATAAATAAGTCCTGGAGATCTAGTATAGTGTTTATAGTAAGAAGTCCTGCATTAGAAACTTTGAAGCTGATAAGACACTAGATGTTCACTGTTCTCACTAGAAGAAAAATAGATAATTATGTGTTGTGATAGAAGTGTTAGCCCACCTTTCCATTTGATTGTCAGTTGGCTATGTTTAGAATTCTAGGTTGAAAATCCCCCCACCAGCCTGATCACTCCCAACAGCCCCACCCTCCTGCCAGTGTGCTTATCCCCAACTGCTTCCACTGCCAGCCTGCTCACTCCCAACTGCTTTCCCTGCTGGCCTGCTTGCACCCACCTTCCTTCCCCACTGACCTGATTGCCCCCACTGCCCTCCTGCTGGCATGCTCACTTCAAACTGCTATCCTGATCACCTCCAACTAACCCCCACTGACAGCCTACTCGCACCCAACTGGTCCCCCTGCTGGTCTGCTTAACCCAAGCCCCGCCCTCCCCCCACCAACCTGATCACTCAAACTGCCATCCCATCCTGATCTGGTCACCCACAACTACCCTCCCCTCTTGGCCTCTAACTACCTCTACCTCGGTCCCGTCACCATGGCTTTGTCCAGAAGAATGTCTGCAAGGTCTCCAGTCTAATTAGCATATTATCCCTTTATTAGTATAGATAGAGGCCTGGTGCACAGATGGGACCGGCTTGTTTTCCCTGAAGGGTGTCCCAGATCAGGGTGGGGGTTCCCTTGAGATTTGGGGCAGCCTGGGCAAAGGGCCTGTGATGGTTTGCAGGCTGGCCACACTCCCTATCAGGGACCCTCACCCCATGAGAGTGTGGTCAGCCTGGATGAAGATCTGAGGGCTGTTTTCAGGTTGGCCATGCCCCCAGTGATCCAGGCTCCCATCCCCTCCTTTTTTTTTTTTCAGTAGCTCCTTGAAGAGAGGCCAGGACTGGGTGGAAGCAGGTATCTGGGATTTATTTATCTTCTCTAATTGAAACTTTGTAGCCTTGAGTGGAGGCCAGGGCCAGCCAGAACAGGCAGGAAGCCTGGCTTCCTCCATCACCAAAGGCAACTCAAGCCTCCTGCTTGCTCCAGCTCCATATCCTCACCATCTTTGTTGGATTAATTTGCATACTCGCTCCTGATTGGCTGGTGAGCATAGCAGAGTAATAGTCATTTTCATGTTTCTATTTTATTAGTGTAGATGGTTGTGTTTTCAAATAAGGTAATATTCTGTGGTCTGAGAGTGAGGACTTCATATATGAATTTTGAGGGGACACAATTTGATCTATAACATGTCCTAAAATCATTCAGAAAGAAAATGTATATAAAACAGTTCACATCAACAGAACTGGATTTGGAATGACATTGGACACCTCAATATGCCTTTAAAGTTCTGAGGGAAAATTATTTTCAACCTAGACATAGCCCAACTGACATAGCCAACTAACAATCAAATGGAAAGGTGGGCTAAACATGCAAAAACTGAAGTGCTAACTTCCCCTGCTCCATTCTCAGGAAACCATTGGTGGATTCACTGTGAAGTTAATATATCATCAACTTCAGAATCTATCACTTGCACAGTTCCCTTTCAAAAGGTAGAGAAGGAGCTTTAGCAATGTGTTGACATGATCACAGTTTTGTAAACATTTTAAAGATAATTTAACAACTTTTGGTTGACAAATTTTTTGTACAGGTGTGCTACAATGGTTGGTTGCAGGCATTTTTGTAATCCAGCTAAGAAGAAGTAGTGTTGGAGACATTGCTATGTAGGCCATATTTATGAGGCTCACATAATTTCCATGGATAATTAATTTTTTGCTAGCTGCAAGTATAAGAATAGCTTCCAGTAATCTCATCCCATCATTTTGCCAACTTACCTGGCTTAGTGTTAATAAAGTTTAGAGTGATAAATTTATCAAAATAAGAATATATCCTTCTGCAGCTGCCACCAAAAGGGTCTAGGAAAGGAAGGAGATGGAGGATGTGGAATTTATTGAGCCCAAAAATAAATAATGGAAAAACCAACACTCTCACTTATAAATTGTAAGTACAGTACTTAGGTCTCATTAAAACCTAGGAATAAAAACAGGATGTACTATACAGGAAGGACTATACTGTAAAATATAGAAGTCAAGATTATAAATGCACCACATTTTTATGAAAATTGTGCAAAAATATAATTTATCTGAATTCCTGTGTTTTGAAGACATACCTGAGTGTAAAGTCGTGTGAGTTATAACTTAGTACATTTTGTTGAAAAATTTTGGCAGTTCCAGATGAAAAATACTCCTGAATGAGACAACACTGGAGAAGGGAGTGGGGGAAGTTATCACTTCAGTTCTTGCATATCTAAGGATGTCTTTAGCCCACCTGAGAGACATAACCTGAAGAAATAAGTCTCAACTAATAAAAAATTTATACATCATCTGCACAGGTCAAAATCTATATATATAAAAGCTTAATTGATCAAATGACTGTTCGAACAGTTGCTATGACATGCACTGACCACCAGGGAGCAGATGCTTAATGCAGAAGCTGCCCCTTAGTGGTCATTGTACTCCCATATCCAATCCCCCATGGTCTGCTAACCTCCTGTAATCCCTCCCTCATCAAGCTGAGTCCCCTCCCTCCCTCCCCGCATTTGGACCCTATCACCCGCCAGATCAAGGGACCCCACCCATGCATAACTTTGTGCACTGGGCCTCTAGTATGTATATAATACACATTTCATGTAGCTCAATACAGGCTAGCAGCAATTTGTAAATGCATTTGAATTGATGGGACAGGAGATGGAAAGTAACAAAGTAAAAACTGTCTCCAGGAAAAATAAAAACTTGTAAAAGAGTATTAGTATATCACTTAGTTTCACTGTGAATAGAACAGTATAAGCACTTCACATCAATTTAGTAAAATACTATGATGCAACTATTTTAGGAAGTTTAGGGACTATGTATGTGAACCTGTGTGTTTGTGTGTCTGTCTGCTGGGTGTGAATGCTTTGTAAAAGAGATAAATTCTCACTTCTATCCTATCTAATAAAGATGGAATATGCTAATGGACCCTCACACCATTGCAAAGATGACGGCTCCCACAGCCATAAAATGGCAGCAGGCACATGGTGCAGGCACTCTACCCACCTGCTTCTGGAGTCCCCCAGTCCCCCAGTCCCTCAGCCTTTCAGCCGCCCAGGGCCTGCCCGAGGTGCAGGCAAGCCTCAGATGGTGCCTGCCCAGCTGCCCAGGGCTGCCCAAGGCTCAGGTAACCAGGGCTTGTGCTGCTGGCAGTGGCAGCAGCACAGGTGTGCTGGGGTGTTGCCTTCTCCTGATCCCTAGGTTGCCTCCCACCTTTGAGGGCTCCCAGATTGTGAGAGGATCAGGCCAGGCTGAGGGACACCCCACTCCAATGCATAAGTTTTTATGCACTGAGCCTCTAGTTCTATATAATAATGAGCTAATATGCAAATGGCCATCACACTGTCATGCTATAACAGCTCTGACACTCAACACTGGATAGAGAGGAATGGGGACCAGCCAGGCACAAATGAGCTCATGAGAGATGAATGGAGATCAGCCAGGCACAAATGAGCATGTGAGAGAGGAATGGGCACCATCCAGGATGAGGTCCAGGAGAGGAACAAGCCACCCGCCCCACGATTCTAGGTACCAGCACCTGCACCTGCGGCCTGGGAGAGGGACAAGCTGCCTTCCCTGTGGTCCTGGGTGCCAGTGCCTGCGGACCGATCTGGGAGAGGAACAAGCTGCATGTTCCATGGTCCCAGGTGACAGTGGCTGTGGCTGTAGCCTAGGATAAGGACAAGCCACCTGCCCCACAGTCCAATGCACAATCATCTGGGGATGCAGTCTGGGAGAGGGATAAGCCATCCACCCTACAGACCCGGGCACCAGTGGTTGCACTGTGCCTGTGGCCTGAGTCAGGGACATGCCGCCTGCCCCACAGTCCTGGAGAGAGACAAGCCTCCCATGCCATAGTCCCAGGCATCAGCTCCTGCAGCCCAGTTGAAGCTGCCTGCCCACTGTCCCCTGAGGCTGTGGCTGTCCCGGGCAAAGCCAGCCCAGGTTCTGGGTGCCTGCAGCTGCCCTGAGGAATGGAAGCCTCGGTCCTGGATGCCTGTGACTGGCTCGAGGAGTAATCCTGAGTCCAGAGTATGAGGTGAGGCAGAGGCAGTTAGGGGCAATTAGGCAAGCAGGCAGAGGTGGTTAGCTGTCATTAGGCAGGAAGTGGTAGTTAGAGGAATTCAGGCAGGCAGGCAGGCAGAGGGATTAGGGGCAATCAGGTAGGCATACAGGTGAGTGGTTAGGAGCCGGTGGTCCAGGATTGTGAGAGGCAGTCAGATATCCCCCAAGGGTCTCAGATTGGAGATAGTGCAGGCCAGGCTGAGGGACCCGCCCACTTGCTTGTGCAAGAATTTCATGCACTGGGCCTCTACTCTGCATAATACAAACCTAAGTGATCATTATGGCAGAATGACCAGAATGACTGGTCTCTATGATGGACACTGACCACAAGGGAGCAAATGCTCAACTCAGGGGCTGCCCCCTGGTGGTCAGTACACTCCCACAGGGGGAGCACTGCTCAGCCAGAAGCTGGGCTCATGATTGTTGAGTGCAGCAGTGGTGGTAGGAGCTTCTCCTACCTCCGCAACAGTGCTAAGGAGCAGTGAGCCAAGTAATGAGGAGCAGCAAACAGGCAGACAGTAAGGAGCGAGGAATCCCAGATTGTGAGATGGATGTCTGCCTGCAGTTGGATGTGGGCCTAGGCCAGCAGGCAGACATCTTTCGAGGGGTCCCAGACTGAAGAGGGTGTAGGCGGGCAGAGGGATTCCCCACTCAGTGCACAAATTTTGTGCATCAGGCTTCCAGTTTAAAAATAACTGCCTAATATTGAAAATTTAAGACATAGCATATAAGAATGTTAAATATTTGAGGGAACATAAGGTTTAAGAGGGGTTGCCTTTGGAAAGTAAGATTGATGAGTTGGCAAGGGTATGGTGAGGAATAGCTTCATTTTGTTATAAACTTTGTGGTACTATTTGCCTTTTTAAACATGTTTATTAATTTTGGTAAAAATAACATTTAATTGAAAAATGGAATTAGTTCTGACACAGTTTCATAAAATGAGTTCTATCAGCTGATGAGTCCTGTCTTTTCTAGATTATTACTAAAATTGACTCACACTTTATTTTTGCATTATATAACATTAGTAGGATTATACTTAAAGGTGAAGGAATGATTAAATGAAACTAATTATTTCTCTGAAGAAAACCTAAGTCCTTGATAAATTAAATGAGAATTTAGATAGAGCAACCTATTTGAATATTATTGCTTAGAGCCAATATTTTTGAAAGGAAAGTAGGATTTAAATATTTATGAGTGAGTTTACTTTGCTATTTTAAAAAAGAAATTCTTAAAATTTTACAATCTTTGTAAAATTTATTTTCCTTCCTTTCTGATCAAGTAGGAAACAAATTAGTTTTGCATTAATAAATCAGAATGCATAAAAAATAAGTTGCTTACAAAATGCAATTGTATGAAACATGTAGATATAAAATAGAATATTGTAGCTTAGCTTTCCAAGTTTTAATTTATTACATACAATAAAATGAAGATTAAAACCGTATGCATGTGGTTTCTAACTGTATGCATCATGCATTCCTCCAGGTTTTGGTACAGTCGAAACACTGATTTTACTCTTGCCTCTACTTTTCACAAAGAAAGCAACGTGCCTCACAGATTAGGTGGAAAGCTCAGTTTTATTATTTCTTACCTTTAATAACAAGGGGTTGCTATGCACTGAAAAATATATGCTTCAAAGAGATTGAACCTACTACTTTTTACAGGGTTGTCCATCTTTTCTAAACGACAGTTATCAACTAAACAAAAAAAGAAGAAAATAGCTATTCTGCTTGGCTTTACAAATCTGTGTAGCATAAACTAATAATCCAAACATGAGAATTTAGACTTTAAAAATTAAGAGACATGTGATAGGGTGTTTTGTTGAGAAATAGTTTCAGAGGTGGTGCATATTATGGTAGGTTTCCTCTAAAATGACTTCCAATAATCCTTACCTCTTGGCATTTAAATTTTTGTGAGTCCCCCTCTACTTGAGTGTGTGCTGCACTTATTGACTTGCTTCTAAGCAATAGAATGTGGCATGAAAATGGAATGTTGTTTCCAACACTAGATTATAAAAGTGTTTAGTTTCTGTCTTCATACTCTTTCTCATTCTCTCATGGATTGCTTAATTAGAAATGAGCTGGTTTTGAGGCAATTCTGGGGAAAATCTCATGTGAGTGAGCTTGGAAGCAGATCTTTTGAGACCTGCCAGCACCATATGTGTGAGCTTGTATGCATTCCTTTTCTAGACAAGCCATGAGATAATTGTAGTCTCTTCTAACACCTTACTGTAGGTTCCTGAAAGACACTAAAATAAGAAACACCCAGTTTAAATCACGATCATATATCTAACCCACTGAAAGTGTAAGACAAAACAAATACTTTTTTAGATATTTAATTTTGAGATAATATGTTATGGAGAAATAAGTAGTTAATACATAGATCAAAATTCAAAACCTGCTCTCCCTTAACCTAAGTCTCAGATTTTTATACTGTTACAATGGCATGACAACTTCATGTATTTCATACAATCATTGTGGCATTTAATGAGATAAAACAGCATGTGTAACTGTACATATGGAGTATCCAAAATAAAGGGGCCTATTATTTTATTATCCATATAATTTTTGGCAAGATGTGTATGAATCATTTATTCGATTCTACTCTCAGACTGGAGTATCTCATCTTATCAAAAGGACAGTGAGGCACCTAATATTTATTCTAAGCCAATGATAATCCTCTCTGCCTTTCCATGGCCATCAGCTATTATCCTCAGTCTCAGACTCAGTCTTGTCCAACACTGAACAAATGCTGATCAGCACTGGCTATATATGTATCAACAGAATTAATACTAAAGTTCCAGTTCCAGGACAAGATTGTATTTGGGGTTTGAAGAATAACAACTTTTAAACTGCATAATTAGTCCTATCTGGTTGGGCTTAGTGGGTAGAGCATTGGCCCGCAGACTGAAGGGCCCCAGGTTCGATTCTGGTCAGGGCAGATTCTGGGTTGTGGGCTCGATTCCCCAGTAAGGGGTATGCTGATCAATGATTCATTCTCATAATTTATGTTTCTTTCTCTCTCTCCTTCTCCTTTCCCCTTTGAATCAATTAAAGTGCTTAATTGTCCTGACCTCTTGCATTTCACCTGGGCTATGACTTCCTGATTTGTGCAAGTGTTAGTTCTTGTACCTCAAGTTGAAGTTTGAGACCTTAGACCAGCCAAACTTTTCCCCTTATTCCTGACCTCACCATGATTCCTGAATTCCTGTTCTTTTTTAAATGTGACTGAGCTCAATTTTGATGTCTCCATGTTGGGAATGGACTCTGTTACCATTTCCTCAGAATAACAAGTAATTCCAGATTAATCAGTGTCTTTTCAGATTCTGCCTCCACTTGTTCCATTTATCAATACTGGTCTCTCTAAACCTTGATTGTACCTTTATTACAGCATTGAAAAATACTACTTTTTTACAAAATGGTAATTTACTAAAGTTGTATATATAAGAAAGCTAACAGAGAAAACAATGCTCAGCAATTAGGATAAGTATACCTTCCTGGTGAAAGTGAATTTATGTTTCCAAAGACTGACTTTATTTAAGCACCTTTTATCCCCAACACAAACACAAAAAAGAATGTACTCAGTAAAACCCATTTCTGATAACCCTAATTCAAACTTAAACACTAAAGAAAATATACTACTAAACATGATCACTTATTTATTTATTTATCATAATTTATATGCAATGTTATGGGATTGACATAAATGATCTTCTTGACCTTTGGAAAAATGAAAGATTTTTCCCTCCTAATTTAATTAAAAGTTTTATTTTATAATTTTTCAAAAATAATAGGCTCAAGACTATACATATAGCAGATTGAGAGACATAGCAGTGGTAATAGATTATTTCCAGTATAAAGTATACCAGGAAAATTTTGTGATAAAAAATGATTGTACAAAAATCACACTCAGTCTGCTCACACTTTTAAGAAAGTTAATCATCCCCAGACTAGAATGATGAACTTACAAAGTATAAGATTGATTTGTTTGGATACATATCTTCACTCAAGAGACCTAGCTCTTTTTATGAATTATGTGTCAGAGTATGGTAATAATAAGTCTGCACTGATAGATTCTACCCTTATCTCATTTTTTTCAATCAGAATGGTGCTATAAATCATATCAAGTGGCAATGATGTAGGATAAATTCTAATGTGTAAGTAAATCCTCTGCTATAATGCTGGACTACCACATTTCATTTCCAGACCTAATTTGTATTTTCCCTAAATAATATTCTGACCAATCCTCACTTGAAAGTAAACTTAAAAGTCATTTTAACTGCTACTATTTAAACTGTTTATGAGTTATATAATTACTTTGATGTCCACCAACTCTTAAAGTTATTTTCTTACTATAATTTTCACCTGTGTTATTTCTTCAGAAAACAGCACCCAGAAATTATGTTCAATAACAACAGCAGAGCACAATCCCCTGAAAGTGCTTTGCTTTCCTTGAGACATACCACAGAGCATGAAAAGAGAGGCTGAAGAAGCACACCCAGGCAGGGCTATTCTTATACCTACGCCCTATAGATAACCAAACATTATCCTATCTAATAAAAGGGTGATATGCAAATTGACCATCACTCCAACATACAAGATGGCTGTCTTCATGTGGTCAAAGATGGCCACACCCATGTGAACACAGGATGGCCACCACAAGATAGCCTTCACAAGTTGGCCAGTAAGGAAGGGCAGTGGGAGGGACCCAGGCCTCCAGGTGAGGGAAGTTGGGAGTAACCAGGCCTGTAAGGGGGGTGGGGGGCAGTTGGGGGCGATCAGGACTGCAGGGGAAGACACTTGGGGTGACCAGGCCAGCAGAAGAGGCCATTTGGGAAGAACAGGATGGCAATTGAGGGCAGTTAAGGATGACCAGACTGGGAGGGCAATCTGGGGCAAATGGGCCAAGAGGGGAGCAGTTTGGCATAAACCAGGCTGGCAAAGGAGTGGTTAAGGGGTGATCAGGCTGCAGGCAGAAGTGGTTAGGGGCATTTAGGCAGGCAGGTAGGCAAGTGAGTGGTTGGGAGCCAGTAGTCCTAGATTGAGAGAGGAATGTCTGACTGCCTGAATCCCAGTCAGACATCCCTTGAGGGGTCCTAGATTGAAAAGGGTGCAGGCTGGGCTGACGGACACATAACCCCTCTCAGCCCCTGTGCACCAGGCCTCTAGTCCTATCTAATTTCATGCACCAGACCTCTAATTCTATCTAATAAAGAGGTAACATGCAAATTGACCATCACTCCAACACACAAGATGGCTGCCCACAAGTGGACCAAGATGGCCAAACCCATGTGGATACAGGATGGCCACTACAAGATGGCCAGTAGGGGAGGGCAGTTGAGGGAGATCAGGCAAGCAGGGTAGGACAGCTGGGGGTAACCAGGCCTGCAGGGGAGGTCAGTTGGGGTCAACCAAGCCTGTAGGGAGGGAAGTTTGGGACAATCAGGCCAGAAGAGGCACAGTTAGGGGCAATGAGGCAGGCAGGCAGGTGAGTAGTTAGGAGCCAGCAGTCCTGGATTGTGAGATGATATCCAACTGCTGGTTTCGGCCTGTACATCCTCAGAGGGGTCCAGGATTCTGGAGGGTGCAGGCTGGGCTGAGGGGACTCCCCCCGCCCCATGCATGAATTTCATGCACTGGGCCTCTAGTATATAGCAAAGTGACATATAAAAGAATCTCTCTACTGGTCAGCACTAAACAGTAATTAATTGACAAAGTCTGGGTAGCATATTAATCAGGTCTCTTGAATGACAGCTAAGCTTCCTTTTATACATCCTGTGTGCTTCATATAAAGTGGTTTCTAAATGTTAGAATTTAAAAAATATGTTATTGTATTTAGAATACCTACATTGATTGTTCCTGATATTTTGAGATAGGCAAAGAAACATGATATGAATTGTGATGTTTCTTGGTCAGTACCATTTGAGAAGGAACCAGTAAATTTTAGGCCATTTGGCAAGTCACATGTTTACTTCATCAATACAAAGTAGTATGTGGCAGGACAGATCCATATCCAAAAGTAATCATTCAAACATGGCTTGAGCAAAAGGAAGGATGTCCTCTATATTTTTTCTTAATAAATCTTTATTGTTCATATTACTACAGTTGTTCCTCTTTTTTCTCCCCATAGCTCACCTCCAGCCAGCTCTCACCCCTCCCTCTACCCTTCCCTCCCACACCACACTGTCCTCATCCATAGGTGTATGATTTTTGTCCAGTATCTTCCTGCACACCCCTCACCCTTTTTCCCTGAGAATTGACAGACAACTCTCTTTCTATGTCCCTGATTCTATTATATTCACCAGTTTATTCTGTTCATCAGATTTTTTATTCACTTGATTTTTAGATTCACTTGTTGATAGATATGTATTTGTTGTGCATAATTTTTATCTTTACCTTTTTCTTCTTCTTCTTCCTCTTCTTAAAGAGAACCTTTCAGCATTTCATATAATACTGGTTTGGTGTTGATGAACTTCTTTAGCTTTTTCTTATCTGTGAAGCTCTTTATCTGACCTTCAGTTCTGAATGGTAGCTTTGATGAATAAAGTGATCTTGGTTGTAGATTCTATTCATCATTTTGAATATTTCTTGCCAATCTGGTCTGGCCTGCATAGATTCTGGTGATAAATCAGTTTCCAATTGTATGGGTGCTCCCTTGTAGGTAATTAACTGTTTTTCTCTTGCTGCTTTTAATATTCTCTTTTTGTCTTTTGCTCTTGATATTTTAATTATGATGTGTCTTGGTGTGGTCCACTTTGGATTCCTTTTGTTTGGGCTTCTGTGCACTTCCTGGACTTATAAGTCTATTTGTTTCACCAGATGTGGGAAGTTTTCAATCATTATTTCTTCAAATATGTTTTCAGTATCTTGCTCTTTCTCTTCTTCTGGCACCCCCATAATTCCGATGTTGGTATGGTTGAAGTTGCCCCAGAGGCTTCTTACACTATCTTCACATTTTTTGATTCTTTTTTTATTTTGCTTTTCCAGTTGAGTGTTTTCTGTTTCTTTATATTTCAAATATTTGACTTGATTCTTACATTCCTCCAGTCTGCTGTTAAGCCGCTGTATAATATTTTTTATTTCAGTCAGGGTATGTTTAATTTCTAGTTGGTCCTTTTTCATCTCCTTTTGGGTCTCGCTAAATTTATCCATCTTTTCTAGGAAATTCTTGAAAAACTTTATAACCATGGTTTTGAACTCTATATCCAGTTGTTTGTTTTCCTCCATTTCTTTTGCTTGTGATCTGTTCCTTTGTCTCTGCATTTTCACTGCTTCCCTGAGTTGGTAGAGTAGCTTTGTGTGCTATGTGTCCTATATAGCCCAGTATCTCTGCCTCCCCAGTTACCTGAGGTGGACTCTCTTGGTGCACCCCTTTGTGGACTGTGTGTACAGCCTTGTTGTAGTTAAGTCTTGATTGTTGTTGGTATCACTGGGAGGAATTGACCTCCAAGCTAATTGGTTGTGAGGGTCAGCTGTGTCAATGCCAGGAGAATTTCTGTGCTGGACTCCATCTTAAGACTTGTAAGACTGAGAGAGAAAAAAATGGTGGCAGAATAGAAAGATGCGTCTGGAGCTTTGTAGCTGGGCAGAGGGAGAGAGAACAGCTGAGAGTAGCACTGGGAGTGTTGGTTGGCAAGTTAAGAGTCAGTTATCCTATAGGAGAAGGTGGGGGACTGCTGGACAGGGCTGTCCTGACCAAGCAGCCCCACTGCCATGGGGTTTTTTGTCTGCCCAAGCCACCAGCATAAACTCGGAGAGGGAGTTTTTTATCTTGCAGAGGGAGGTGGATGTCTGCGGATGTCTGAAAGCTGCAGCTGAAGCACTCACTGAACAGCCGGGGGACCCAGAGCACTGCTCTCCAAATGGCACAGACAAGCAGACTCAGAGGAGATCCACATGGCACACGGAAAGGTGAGATTTCGCCTGGGATAAGGTGAGGTCTCCTGTCCCACAGAACAGGGATGCACACACTGTGGGAACCGGGCTGTGGGAAAGCTGCTTCTGGAGAGGTCCGCGGATGTGAGGGAGGGCATGATCCCTAAGCGTGGAAGCAGACTCTCAGAGCTGATGACAGAGGGGAGCTCTGGAAAACAACTCATTTTGATCTGAGGCAGAAGGACAGCCTGGGAGTTATTACAGTGTCCCGGCTGCAAAATCCCCACAAAACAGTTTTGAGAACCACAGAGTAGCAGGATATGAGCACAGCCTAGAGAGGTCCTGTGCTTAGTCTCAGAAGTCAATTCCAAAACACTGCCACCCAGTGGATGATGCATAAATTGACACATAACCACAAAAGAATAAAGAGATTTAAACACCAACAGTGGAACACAGGGAACTGCAATACCTTCCCTACTGGGATACAGGAGTGTCAAGCAGAACAATAGTGGAAGTGAATGACTATTCTAATTTTTATTTTTAAATTTTTTTTAATTTTTAATTTTATTCTATTTTTTCATTTTTTTCATATTTTAATTAAAAAACTATTTTTTTCTTTCCTCCTCAATTGATTTTACCTTTTTAATTATTACATTTTTGTTTTCAAATAGTATTATTACTACTACTATTTTACCTTTTTGGAAAAAAACAAGTGTCATTTTGTTTTCCCTTTATTTTACTTCGGGATTAGAGTTCTACATTCTATTTTCATCTTTCCTTTAGCATAATTTTACTCCATCTCAACTCTACCTTTATGCCAACACTTTCTTCCTAACTTTCCCCATTTTGTTGTCTTGTTTTCTCTTTCCCTTTTCCAACTTTAGATTCTCCCTAATCTTTCTCTTTACCTGGTTAAAATTTCACCCCACTAATATATCTAATTTCAAATCCCCCACTCCAAGTCCATACAAACCTCTCTCTTCTTGTCTTCACTATCCAAAAATTGTTTTTCTCTATGTCCTTTGTTGCTGTTTGCCTGACGGGTGATTATATTGATTTTTTTGTACTTTTTCCATGAGATTGTTTTAACTTATTCTACTTGTTTTATTTTGCATTTTGTTTGCTTTGTTTTGGTTTGTTTTTTACCTCTCTGCCACCCAGTGGATGACACAAAATTGACTCTCGCATAACCACAAAAGAATAAAGAGATTAAAACACAACTCAGCAATGGAACACAGGGAACTGCAATACTCTCCGGACTGGGAAACAGAAGTGCCAAGCAGAACAATAGCAGAAGTGAATGACCATTCTATTTTTTTTTCTTTTATTCTTTTTCTTTCTTTTTTTTTTTTTGTTTTTCAATTTCTTATTTTATTTCATATTTTTTCATTGTTGCATATTTTAATTAAAAAACAATTTTTTCTTTCCTCCTCAATTGATTTAACCTTTTTAATTATTACATTTTTGTTTTCAACTAGTATTAGTACTACTACTGTTTTACCTTTTTGGAAAAAAACAAGTGTCATTTTGTTTTCCCTTTATTTTACTTTAGGATTAGAGTTCTACATTCTATTTTCATCTTTCCTTTAGCATAATTTTACTCTATCTCAACTCTACCTTTATGCCAACACTTTCCTCCTAAGTTTCCCCATTTTGTTGCACACATTCTCACTCACCTCCAGATCTCTGTTTTTTTATGGCTCCCCTAAGTTCCCCTGCACTCCTCCCTTTTCACGACAGTCCAGACTCCCCCATATGAGTCTCTCCTGGAACTGGAGTTCAGTGCAGTCTGAAGTGGGGTTCAGTGAAGTCAGCAGTTTCTGTCTCCCTCCCTTTAGAGGAAGCCATCCAGGCACTCTGCCCCATCCTCTCCACATGCATGACTCTGTACCTGAGCTTTTTGCAGCTTCTCTGAGTCTCTGTGAGCCCCTCTCTTTCTTTCTAGTTGTAGAATTTCCACTCAGCCAGCTTTCCTGTGGTTCTGGATGATGTCCATTCTGTCTTTTATTTGTAGTTTTGAAATTGCTGTGTGAGGCAGCAGTTTAGGTGTTCACCTAAGCTGCCATCTTGGTTTCTCCATTCTCTAGTTTTATAAAGCACACACTCCCTTTATATTTGTCATTTAAAAATTAGGGCATGCTATTTGAGAAATGAGAAATCCTCTCAATATCCTCTAATGAGAAAGTTACTGTGTATCATCACTTATGTCTACAAAAATAGGAAGATTTTCCATGTTGTAGCATATGGATGAATCTTGAAAACATTATGTTAAATATAAAATGATTCACAAAAGGATAAATACTGCATGTCTACTTAAATGAAATATCTAGAGTAATCAAATTCATTGAGACAAAAGGTAGAGTGATTGTAGGGGGAAGGTGGAGGAAGCAATGATTATGGCTTAATGTGTATCCTTTTAGTTATGCAAGATGAAAAACATTCTGGAGATGGATAATGGTGATGGTAGCACAATATTGTGAATATACTTATTGCCACTAAACTGTACACTGTAAAATGATTAAAATGGCACATTTAAAAATATATGTTTAAGTTTATTTTTAGAGAAAGAGAAAGGGAGAGGCATAGAAAGATAGAAGCATTGATGAGAAAAAAACATTGATCCTCTTACTTCTGCACACTCCCTAGTGGGGATCAAGTTGGGAAACCCAGGCATGTGCCCTGACTGGGAATTTAACAGGGACCTCTTGGTTCATAGGTCTATACTCAACAACTGAATCATATCAGCCAGGTGAAAATAGCACATTTTATGTTTTGTGTATTTTATCAGAATTTATAAAAAGTAACTTCTAATAGGTTATCTTCTTCTGACATGGTATAATGACATAGCACATTTGTGTGTCCTTATTTATTCCCCTGGGAATAATGTTTTTGACAGAAAGCATGGTTTCTGGAATATATAATTGTGACTCTTTAAATAATAAACTTTTCCATTGTAAAAACAAACAAACAAACAAAATCAGCAAGTTTTTCACCTGGTAGAGGAAAAGCAGTAATCTTATTTTCTCCATAAATGAGTATCTTTTGCCTTTCCTTACTAAGATTGAAGTAATATCAAGTTGAGTATCTTCTGGAAGTTGTAGAATCATTCCCCAAAAACCTTTATGACCAAGAATTCATAAAGCGATGCATAATTATTATTTTAAATAAAGAATATTAAAGAATTGATGAAAAATTTTCTGGTTTATATCTATTTCTTAGAGTTTATAAATTCCATTATTTCACAAATATTTATTGAGACCCCACTATGTTCCAAATATCCCTCCAGCCTTTAAGAACACATTAATGAACACAAGGTAAATTATTTTCTTCCGGAGCTAACATTCTCCTAAATATGTTATCCTTTTGACTTATCAAAAGAACCAATTAATTTGTGAATAATTAAATAGATTAGTTTCCTCCGATCTTTTATTTAAAGTTCCTATAAAGCAATGGCATTGTGTAAACATTTGGTATAATACTGTTGTAATCCCCTCTAAACCTGAATTGTAGCCTGTGATTGAAGCACCAGTAAAACTTTTAGTTACATATGTAGATCTTGCATATCCTGATAGACACAACAGTTGAATACTACTAGTAAAAAGTAACCCAGATGCAGAATTGTCTCTATATCCATTTATATATCTACATCTACATCTATATCTAGGTATATAGATAGGCATTACATGTAGCTAAAGGTATAACTATAGTAATACATAAAAATACCGATTATCTTGCCAAAAAAATAGTGAAACTAACAATTTTTTTTTATTCAATAGACTTACCTGTCCCCCAGTACAAGGCATTACTGAAAGCACTGTGATGGTTTAGTTAAACAAAGGCTACTCTGACCTTAGGAAATATAAAGTTTAGTATGTAATATAAGGCTAATAATATACTAAGTAAAGGGTAAAGGCATAGTGTAATATATAAATTCCAGAGTTAAAATTAGCCCAAGAAATAACTAATTCTGGATCAAGGGACCTGGAAAGGCTTAATAATTGAGCAGGCTATTTAGTGAACTTCAAATATCCAGACACTTCAATCTTGTACTATTTTATTTGATCTGTATCAGAAGGACCTAAAGTCCTTGAAATAACTTAGCTCTAATTAAATATATCCAAATCCAGTTTCAGATTCTTTCTCTGGACCTTCATATTGAAAGTGAATGTTTAATTGGAGGTAACTTTCAGTTCACCTTCTGAAGTCAGTACAAAAAACAAATGAGTTTTCTGTAATGATTAGTGACTTTCCTGCCTTCCCAGTCTAAGACATTTAAAGGTTGCATGCAATTAATAGTTGCACGGTTTTTGTTTTATTTTTATTTTTAAAATGAATATGAATAATCTTAAAAAAAGTATAATAATTTTAAGAAGTGTGTGGAGAAAGAAAAATACACAGCTATAACTGAAACAATAATTTTTCACTTATTTTTTTCCCAGTGTATTCTGAAAAGGAAGGAGAAGAGTGCTTATCTTTGACATTTTCTGAGTGGAGTGGTGTCCAGCTCTGTGAAACATTCACACACACAGGATCATCCAGCTAGCTGTCCCTGGTTTCAGTTTCCTGTACAAATAAAAATGACACACACCTACTAAGTCATTACTACTTTCTATGATTTCCTTTTTGGAGGAAGTGTCCCTTTTTAGGCTTATCTTGACTGATGTTTTCATATAATTTGATGGAAATAGAATTTTTACTTTTTGTAATTATACAGAATTTTCTAATAGTCTTTTGTTCAATTGCTTTACTTATATTTATCAATGCTATTGAAAGAAAAAAATGGAATGATTTCTAATGAGAGAAAAACCTGTATTATCTGCATAAATCATCTCTGTCTTGAATATAATAAATAAAATTGCTACACTTTGTAGATAAAATAGTGTCACCTCTTTTCTGCCAAATCTTCAAAAACATATTTAAAAATTTCATACATCTACTTTAAAAAGTGAAAGCAACTCTACCAGATCACTTGTAGATAAGACTGTCTTATTATTACTTTTTAGTAGTGCTCCCAGTTGAATTATTGAATTCATCAATATATATTGAATACCTACTGTGTGATTTTACTGATAACAAATAGACTATTGTACAGATGACCTTAGAAGGTATAAATAATTTAATGATAGAATGCATTCATAATATCAGAATGCAGAGAAATAAGAGAAAACTTCAGACAAAATAGTTATAAAAATGTTTATGGAGAGAGTGATTTGGGTCATACCTATATATTTGGCTAAAAGAACAAGAGATGAACTGAGTTGCTTAATATATGTGTGGACATTGAAAACCCAAACCTATAGATTGCAAGGTAGACTGTGCATGGGAAAATTCAGAGCAGAGCATTTAGGAAGAGGAGCACAAAGCTAATATCCTTGGCTTTAATTTTTGGTGAGTGGGAATGTCTGGGAGAAAAAGTATTTGAAGAAAATATATGACACTAGAGGCCCAGCACCCAAAATCATGCATGAGTAGGGTTGCTAGGCCTAGCCAGTGATCAGGACCATCTGCTTGCTAGTCCCCAGTCCACCCCACTGCCGATTGGAGCCTGTGGGCTTGGGGGAGGAATTGAGAGGTCTGCCTTTTGCCTGCTTACCAGTCCCTAGTCCCGCCACACTGCCACCCACCCCAGTTTTCCATGTTTTCCCATTTGCCATGATTAGAGCCTACGGGCTGGGGAGAGGGACCAAGAGGTCTGCCTTCCGTCCATTCTCCAGTCCCCATTACCCCCTACAGCCACCCTGATTCCCCATGGTTCCCCCCATTGGCCATCCAGCGATTGGAGCCTGTGGGCTGGGAGGAGGTACCAAGAGGTGGTCAATGCACCTCATAGTGACTGATCTGTCAGTCGTTCTGGTCATTTCACCATTATGATCACTGGCCTTTTATTATATAGGACTAGGGCCCATTGCACAAAGATTCGTGCAATAGGCCTTCCTTCCCCTGGCTTCCAGCACCAGTTTTCCTCTGGCACCCGGGACCCAGGCCTTCACTCTGGCCACCGCCTTCCTGCTGCTGACTTCAGCCATAGTCTGCTGTCTTTGCTGTAGACTCTGGCAGGAGTCTGTCATCTTTGTCTTTGCTGCAGACTCCAGTTGGAGTCTGCTATCTTTGTCTTCGCTGCAGCCAGAATGCTGCTCCTGTAGATCCTCTGCCCTCCCTCTCATAGCACACATCCTGCCCCACCAGGCCACTCTATGTCTGGCTGGGCGGGGGGGATAGGGGGATGGGCCACCATCTTTTTATTTCTAATTTGCATATTTCCTCCTGATTGGCTGGTGGATGTCACAGAGATACAGTCAATTTGTATCTTTCTCATTTATTAGTGTAGATAACTAGTGTTATAAGAATATACTTAATATATTACTCTGAATTTTATCATAAATATGTTCTATGCAAGATTTTGTGCTTTTTTTAAGGTGTAAATTTAGTTGAAGTTAAACATGTACATTATATTTTCAATTATAATTATACTAGAGGCCCGATGCATGAAAATTCATGCAAGAATATGCCTTCCTTCCCCTGCTGCCTACACTGGCTTCACTCTGACACTTGAGACCCAGGTTTCTCTCCTCCAGCTGCCAGCAGGCACCCTGGAGCCAGGCTGCTTCCCTTCTCTGGCTGCTTGCAAACACTTCCTACAAAGAGGAAATCATAGAAAGTAGTAATGATTTAGTACGTGTGTGTCATATTTATTTATACAGGAAACTGAAACCAGAGACAACTACTGGATGATCCTGTGTGTGTGTGAATGGCTCACAGAGCTAGCTGGTCACTGATCCACTCAGGAAAAGTCAAAGATAATCACTCCTCTCCTTCCCTTTGGAATACATGGGGAAAAATTACTTTAAATACATAAAACATAGGTCTTATATTTGCTCACATCGGTGATATACCACTGGTTTATTGACTTAAATATGAAGTGTTTCTAAACCTGGGTAAGAGTATGAAATTGAGAGCAGACATAACTTTTCAGTTAGAGCCACTAAAATGAAGTGAAGCACAAGATTTAGAGCTAAGAAAAGATGCTAAACATTTCCTGGATTTTCATGTGTTGTATTTATTTATATTAAAGAGTTACTTTATAGATCTGTCTTCTAAGTTCATAAATGATAGGTCATAGTTTAAAACATCACAGCTCTAAGGAGTCTTGGGAATCAAATCAGTGCAAGTATAACATGGGATTTAGAGTACATGTGCACGTGTGTGTGTGCACAAAGATACACACTTATGCATGCACATATATATGTATATATATTTAAAATAAATGGATACAGACAGCAGTAGAGTGGTTACCAGAGTAAAGGAGAGTAGTAAAGGATAAAGAGGGCCAGATATATGGTGACCAAAGAAAATTTGATTTTGGGTGGTGAGCATACAATGCAAAACACATATGATGCATCACAGAATTACATGTTTGAAACCTATATAATTTTATTAACCAATGTCACATAAATATATTTCATTAAATGGAAAAAAACACACATTTTTAAAATTTTTGTTTTTCATATTTAAAAAGTATTTATTGACATAGCTCTTTAAATTATTATGTACACAATCTTTTTTTAATCTGAGAATTCTAAATCCCATTTAGACTTGCACTGATTGACCAGGTTGACTGTCTACCCTCTGGTGGTCTGTGTATGTCATAGCAAATGGTTGAATGGGCTTAGCATATCATTAGCATATTATACTTTGGTTGAACAGACAACTGGATGACCAGACACTTAGCATATTAGGCTTTTATTATATAGGACTAAAGGCCCAGTGAATGAATTTGTGCATGGGTGGGATCTGGCTGGCCCGGACACAATTGGGATGGATTGGGATTAGGCCTGTTGGAAGGAGGAAATGATGGAAGGTTAACCAGTGGCACATCCTGACTGGGGCCCAATCAAGGCAGGGCTGGCTGGGGGAGGGGCCATGGGGAATTGTTTGGCATGCCCTGCCCCTGATAGGGTGGAGGAGGGCTCATCATAGGTCAGTGGCCAGGGTAGGGACCATGGGAGGTTGGTCAGACAGCCCCACCCCTGATAGGTGTGATGGGGATGGGGAGGATATTGTGTGCAGAGATGCCTGGGGGGAGATGCTATAGCAGTTGGCTAGCTGGCCCTATCCCTGATTGGGGTGAGGGGGGGCAAACATGGGTGGGACTGGGTAGGAGGAGGAACTGCAGGAGGTTGGCATATTGGAGTGGAGGAGTCATCAGAGGGGGATCCATCCAGGAGGAAGAGCTGCAGGGGGTTGGTCTATCACCCCACCCTCCATTGAGATGGAGAGGCTTATTGGGGTTGGAGCCAGCTTGGTGGAGGGGCCACAAGAGGTTGGTCAGCCAGCCCCACCCTCAGATTGGGCTGATTCACTGACCACAGTGGGCATCACAGCAGTCATTCCTTCTGGTTCTTCTCGTGTTCCAGTTGCTGGCTTTTTATATATATAGATATGTATTTGTATTATACAAATGTATCACTTTTGTAAGTACAGTGGCACCTCGACATATGAGTTTAATTCGTTCCATAACCTTGCTCGTATATCAAATTGCTTGTATCTCAAAGCAAATTTCCCAATTGAAATCAATCGAAATGCCATTAATCTGTTCCAGCCCCCAAAATGCCACCCCAGTTGTTCTTGTTACATGTTTTTGAATAAGAAAAATGTACTTATAAATGACAAATATGGTATAAAAACATAATGAAAGAGAATGTAAAGGAATAAACTGGTTTTATAAAGTGTATTTACCTATTTGTTACACTGTTAATGCTACACTTTATAACTAAATTGGAAACCCCTTCTATTTATTCTTCTCTACCCCTTCTTTTTATTTTTCTTATTTATGTGGGATCTATTAAGAAATTTTTTTCTATAAAGTAAATAAAATGATATAAAATGAACCAAACACTAAGTGGATTCATTACTTTATTTCTCTAGTACTATTTACATGTTAGTGCTTTTTAATCTGCCTTCAGTCCCCCTTCAGTTGAAGAATTATTTTAGATAATGAAATCAAGAGTACTTTTCTTTGTCCCTATCTCTCAAATTCTACAATATGAGCTAAATAAATGGCCTCACAATCAGATGTACCATTATTTGAGTCCTATATTTAGGCTTGGCATTTAAAGAACCTTGCTGGTATTTTGAAACATTTCTATGCCCAGGTTTGAAATTAATGATATGGATATAATGCCCTTCTTTTAGGCTTTTTGGAAAGACTTAATGAAATAATGGGTACTAATAACAAGAGCCTAAAGCTTTCAGAAAATTTAGTGTTATTATAAAAAGAAGAAGAATGCATCAGGTAAAGAGTGATATAGGGGTTTGAAGGCTGATATTGCCTACTAAATTTCATTGAAAATGTGAATATTTTTTTAAAAAATTATCAAATATGATATATTTTAAGATAATAATTATAAACATACCTCTGATATACTAGGTTTAATAATTGCCTTCAATAAATCTATGTCTTTATAAATTATGAGTTTTTATGTATTTTAAACACTTGAATAATTTGTTCCAGCAATTGTTAAATAGTAACATTTATTTTTTCAATATGAAAAAATAAAACAATGGCTGCTGGACACCTGAATAGCCATTTATGGAAAGGGGAAACTTTTTATTTCATTTCATATCCTAACAGAATGAAACATAGTTCTTTGCTCATAGTTGTAATTCAATATATGTTTGTGATTCCTATTCTGAATAAAATTATTAAATTGTAATGTTCCTTTTTGTAGACAGACCAAAGACACAAGTCTTTCTTCTTTAAGTAATAGAACAATTTCAGGACAGTCATTTCCATAAAAGTAAAATTCTAGGTTCTTTAAAAATCACTTACTAAAAAGTATTATTTTTTTATTGTTTTTCAAATATGGAAAAAAAACTTAGGAGTTTGCCAGTGTATTTTAGAATTGCCTTTGTATCTTTTAATTGAGGTGATATTTGTTAATAGGATCATTATGGGTTTCAAGTGTACATTTCTACAATACATGGTCTGTATATTGCATTGTGTACCCACCACCCAAATCAAATCGTCTTTTATGACTGTATATTTGGCCCCCTTAACCCTTTAAAACCTCCATGTCCTTTCCTCTGATAACTACCATACAGTACTCTGTGTCTATGAGTTATAATTTTTTAACCAACATTTGAGTGAAATTATATGGTCCTTGCCTTTTTATGACTGACTTATTTTGCTTAGTATTTATTTAAAGGTCCATCCATGTTGCAAATTACAGTATTTCATCCTTTCTTATGACTGAGCAGTATTCCATGTTTATATGTACCACTTTATTATCCAGTCCTCAATAGAACAGCATTTTGGTTGTCTCTGTGTTGTGACCACCATAAAAAGTGCTACAATGAACATAGGGTGCATTTATATTTGCAAATAATTTTTTTTAGTTTTTTGAATAAATATCCAGGAAAGAGATGTAGTACTATTTTGATATAGTCCCATTTGTTTATTTTCTCCTTTTCTTAAGTTGTATGAGTTCTTTGGGTCATCTGTTAACTTTATTCTTTGTTTTTTTAATTTAAATTCTTTATTATTTAAAGTATTACACATGTCTCCTTCCCCCGTCCCCTGTCCCCTGCAATTGAGCTCTCCTTGGCCATTCCCACTTCCACTCCCCAGCACATGCCCTAACCCCTCTAGAATTATGTCCATAAGTCATGATTATATGCATGCATATAAGTTTTTTGGATGCTGTTTTAAACCATCGCCCCTTCCTCTGCCTTCTCTCTGAGGTTGGATGGTCTGTTTGCTTTTTCTATGTCTCTAGATCTATTTTTGATCATTAGTTTATGTTGTTCATTGTATTTCACAAATGAGTGAGATCATGTGATATATATCTTTCTCCAACTGGCTTATTTTGCTTAGCATAATGCTCTCCAGTTCCATCTATACTGCTGCAAGTGATAAGAATTCCTTCTTTTTTACCACAGCATAGCATTCCATTGTGTAGAAGTACCACCATTTTTTAATCCACTCATTTGTTGATGGGCACTTAAGCAGTTTCCAAATTTTAGCTCTTGCAAATTGTGCTGCTATGTACATAAGGGTGCATATATCCTTTCTGATTTCTTGGGATACATTTGTAGAAGTGGGATCACTGGGTCAAATGGGAGTTCCACTTTTTAATTTTTGAGAAAGCTACTTATTGTTCTCCACAGTGGCTACAACAGTCTGGGTTTTCACCAGCAGTGCAGGAGTGTTCCTTTTCCTCTACATCCTCACCAGCACTTGTTTTTTGTTTGTTTGTTTGTTTATGATAGCTATTCTGACAGGTGTGAGATGATACCTCATTTTTGTTTTGATTTGTAGCTCTCGGATGATTAGTGACTTTGAGCATATTTTCATATGTCTTGTGGCCTTCTGTAAAGTATCTATTTAGGTCCTTCTCCCATCTTGGATTGTATTGTTTATCTTCCTTTTGTTAGGTTGTATGAGTTCCCTGTAAATTTTGGAGCTTAAACCCTTATCAGAGATAACATTGGCAGATATGTTCTCACATGCAGTGGGCTTTCTTGTTTTTTTGATGGTTTCTTTTGCTGCGCAGAAGCTTTTTTTTATTTTGTTATAGTCCCATTTGTTTATTTTCTCCTTCATTTCCATCGTCCTAAGAGCGGTATTAGAAAGATATTGCTACTGGATATGTCTGATATTTTGCTGCTTATGGATTCTTCTAATATTTTTTATGGTTTCCTGACTTATGTTTAAGTTCTTTATCCATTTTGAGGTGTGTGTTTTTTTTGTATGGTGTAAGTTGGTGGTCTAGTTTCATATTTTTACACATATCACAGTTTTCCCAACACCATTTTTTGAAGAAACTGTCTTGACTTCATTGTATGCTCTTGCCTTCTTTGTCAAATATTAATTAAACATAATTGCTTGGGTTGATTTCTGGGTTCTCTGTTCTATTCCATTAGTCTATATGTCTAGTGATCTTAATTCTATTGTTAAATTTTTTTGAGGAGTCACCATACTGTTTTCCATAGTGGCTGTACCATTTGACATTCCCACCAGCAGTAAATGAGGGTTCCTTTTTCTCCAAAACCTCTCTGACACTTGTTATTACCTGTTTTATTGATCTCAATCATTCTAGCAGGTGTGAGATGATATCTCAGTGTAGTTTTGTTTTGCAGTTCCCTAAAAGCTAGTGAAGCTAAACATCTTTTAGTGTGTCTGTTCACTATTTGCATGTCTTTTTGGAGAGGTGTCTGTTAAAGCCTATCTGCCTATTTTTTATAATTTAAAAGAATTATTCATTGATATGAGAGAGAGGGGATAATCCTCAATTTGTTGATCCACTTATTTATGCAGTCATTGGTTGATTCCTCTATGTGCTCTGAGCAGAGATCAATCCTGCAACGTTGCTATATCTGGGAAGATGCTCTAACCAACTGAACTACATTGCCAATGCCCCATTTTTAAATTTCAGAGTGTGTTTTGAATTTTATAAGTTCTTTATATATTTTGGATATGACCCCCTTGTTGGAACCGTTCTTTGCAAATATGATCTCCCATTAGGTCGGTTGCATTTTTGTTTTGTTGTCAGGCTCATTTGCTTTGAAAAAATTTGTAGTTTGATGTATTATGATTTATTTATTTTTGCTTCCCTTGCTTTTGGGTTCAAATTCATAAAAAGTTCTCTGGAACAATGGTTCATAAGTATAGCCCATAACTCTAGCACCCATGTTTTCTTTATGGCAAAGAAAATGATTGATAAGAGTCAAACCCTAACGCACAAATATTTTCCTTGCTCTTCAGAAACTGTATTGTACATATTTAAAAGGATAATGAAATATACAAAACTATAATAATAAAAGTGTAATATGCTAATTAGACCCGATGCCCTTCTGGATGACCTTCCTGGTAAAGCTACAGCAGTGGGGGCCAAGGCAGAGGTGGCCAAGGCAGAGGCAGCTGCTTCTGTGGTGGGGGCCAAACCCCTTGCACGAATTTTGTGCTTCAGGCCTCTAGTGGATTATAATACAGTCTTAAGCACTATCTTTAAAATTCAGTTATATTTAACAATACAAACTAAAAAAGTAAATTCATATTCTCTATGATTCTGAATATATTACTGAGACCACTAGTATGTTAGAAGATATAATCATGATTTTTAAAAATCTATTTTCAGCTCAGAAATTATGTGAGAATCTTTCCTCTTCAAAGCCAATGAACTTTAGTACTGTACATTTCTTCACAAGGTACTCTAAAAAGACATATCATCAGTGTCCATGAGTTGATAGTATTGACTATATTCAGAACCTTCATTCAAACTGAACAAAAACTCAGGCATAGTTTTTCTACCAGTTCTCAGAATGGAAGGCCCCTGTAAAGTTGCATTCAGATGCAAATGCTTACACTTTGAGAAGGAACACCTTGCTTTAGAACTTACAACTAAGGGTGTTGTACCTACCCCTGCTGTCTGATTGCACTGAGCCTTTCTAGTTGATATCACAGCTCATAAATTAATCATTTAACAAAATACCAAAAAATACCAAAAATTACCTTGTTTCTTGTTTTCCAATAGTATAGACAGCAAAAAGTATTCAATAACTTTCTATCACATATATGAAAAATTATGTCATATTCTGTTTAACAGTAACTTAATTCAACTACATCAAATAAAATAATTTTTATACAATACTCAGTTGATATTATTCTTCCACATTGAATGCCATTAATATGAAACATTCAATAGTGACATCTGATAACATTTTTTTGCTAATAGCCAGATTCCTGCATTTTTTCTAAGAATTCTTGTACTGAACTGATGACTTAATTAGATTCTGAGCAACCTGAGACATGTACCTATTCATGCCATGAATGAATTTTTAAAATAAATAATAACTTTTTAACACTTTGTTTAAATTTTATTACTCCTCCATTCCTTTCATACAGTTTTGTAATTTAGAGATAAAATTGAATAATTTTCTATGATAAACCTCTCTCTGCATACACAGTGGAAAAACTCATATGATTTATCAGAAAATGACAGTTTTAATCATTTTACAGTTTTATAAAAATTATATTTGACACTATGGATGAATAACTATTGGCTTTCAGTCCAATAAAATTTAAAATGACTAAATATTCATTCATTTCACCATCTCCTTTTCAATTATATGTGTAAAATAAGTACTAAATACAGTCAAACCAGGGTTCCTGTAAGTCTCCCATCTCAAACAATTCAGTTCTCAATCAACTTATTTATGGAAAAAAAAATGTCTCCGTCATTGAACAAGCTTCAGTTCTGACCTGAAAACACTTTCATGCTGACAAAAATCATTTCTCAGGCCACAGAAAAAGGAGAAAATGCACCAATATGAGTCAGTTTACCATTAACCCTAATGTTAACATCTCAGGAAAGTGTGCTGTGAATATAAATATTTTGCTTTTGTTGCTGGCAAAATAAATTATTAGCACAATTTTCAAACACCAAGATTCCATCAAGAATACTAATGTTTCTGATGGTGTGAAAGAAACAATCATCATAGGCAATTGAAGAGTAAGAAAAACTGACTTGAATAAATGAAAAGCAGTTAGCCGGTGACAGCATTTAGGAGGCAAGGACATGTGAAAAACTACAAGATGACCTCCTAAAAGACAATCTTGGGATAATTGGTGAAAGTGATTAGTTTAAGGCTAATGGGGGGCAAGGGAGATAGGGAGGTTCGATAAATTTAAGAAGTGTTTGTTTATAGCTTAAACAGTACATTAGACATTTATTGTATATAGAAAATGTTAAAATAGGGAATCATTTGGGGATCTGAATGAATTAATTCACTTTATATTATGTCTAATGGGAAAAAAAATATTCAGGTTTTTAACAAATCACTTCTCAAATAGAATGGATTAAGTTTGAGAACCAAGATTCCACTGTGCCAGTGTTGGGAGACAATTTTTTATGGTGTCTCAGATTGCTGCATGTCTTCTAAAAAAAGGCACTGGCAGTTTTGTTCTGCACTACATTTTTGTGGACATTTGTATAGAGCCTTAGTTCTGGCTAACAGATGGGTTTCTATTACCTTTCAATTTCACATCTTCTAGGGATTAAATGCTCGATATGGTTTTCCCACTCGCAGTCTGCTGACTAAACTGGACCTCTGGAACATCTGGGCTGATCACACACTCTGTCTCCATGTGGCCTCGTCACTAATTTAGCTTGAGTCTTTTCACAGCATAGATTTCTTCACAGTATAGGAGTCTCTGAGTAGTCAGGCTTCTTAGTTGGTGGTGGTTTCCCTCTTCGGTCTAACTCTCCCAAACATCCCAAAGGCCAGTGGAGAAATTATAAGACTCTTATTATCTATCCTTGAAAATCCCAGAATCCTGGAAGTCCACAGCCTCCTAACGGTCAAACAAGTGACTATGGCCATCCTGGAATACAGGAGAGGAAGGTACTACTCACCTTTTAATAGAAGAGAAAGCAAACTACTGTTAGCCACCTTTACTCTCCCATTTCTGAAGCTTGAAAAAAAATTACTTGTATATTGTGTATATTTCTTAAACCTAAAAAAAAAATATCTCAGTAGTGGTAAAATGTTTATGATTTTAGTTTGGCATTCCAAAGCCTTTTTACAAACATTTGTAACATTTACACATTCATATAGCTTATCCTTGGCTTCCTCGAGAGGTTCTTAGACTTTATAAGTCAATTGAAACCTCTGATGCAATTTCCATGTAAGTAAATTGATATTATAGAAATGAATGTGCTATCTTTAACATTTTTCCAGAGGGAATCCTAACAAATAGTATTTCTGATATTTATCATGCAGATTTTTAATGCAATAATCCACATTGGTGCCAGTAAAAACCATCCAGAGTGGAAACACACTTGGAAAGGAAACTGATAAAAGTGATAAAAATACAAAGTTAAAGTTATCTTGCTAACTTTAAAACTTTAGCAAAGCAGAATAAGACTAAAGAAAAAAAATGCCTCAAAACTTCACTCTTATAGGAGATAAAGGACATAAAAAAGTAATGAGAAATAAGAATTAAAAAACTAAATTTAATGAGATGCAATGCAATAAATTGAATATAATGTTTAAATAGCAAATTGAAAAATGTTGTTGAAATAATAAACTTACAAAATGGAATATAAAATGGAAATATAAAGTCACATCCTATCTAATAAAGAGGTAATATTCAAATTGACCATCACTCCAACACACAATATAGCCGCCCCCATGTGGTCAAAGATGGCTACCACAAGATGGCCAGCAGGGAAGGGCAATTGTGGGCAATCAGGCCAGCAGGGGAAGGTAGTTGGAAGGGTCCAGGTCTGCAAGGGATGGCAGTTGTGGGTGATCAGGCCTGCAAGGGAGGGCAATTGGGGGTTATCAGGCCTGTAGGGGAGCAGTTAGGCATCAATCAGGCTGGCAGAGGAGTGGTTAGGGGGTGATCAGGCTGGTAGGCAGAAGCAGTTAGGGGCAATCAGACAGGTAAGAAGTTGGGAGCCAGCAGTCCTGGATTGTGAGAGGAATCCCAGTTTGGGGAGGGTGCAGGCTGGGCTGAGGGACACACTCACTCCCAGTGCACAAATTTTGTGCACAGGGTCTCTAATTATATAAATAAAAAGAAAAATTTATTTATAGAGAAAAATATGACACATAAGCTCTAGTCTCAGCTCTAGTTTCAACATATTATCAAAATAAATATGCACACATTGAAACCTCTTCCATCTTCTTTTATTAGCTAAATTAGAATTAGAATTACATAGACTAAATATTTTTTCTTTTTTTTAGACCTGAAGATTTTTCTTTTCCTCATGCTTTGTGCATAGCTGTGTTTATATATGTAATATGTGTGTTATATATATGTATGCTATATGTATGCTATACAGTATTATACAGATATATATCAATTTTTAATCATTGTAATACAAACATACATATATATGAACACTTATTTGCATTAACTGACACACCTATACACACACACACACACACACACACACACACACACATATATATATATAGTACATAATACTAATACATCCTATATAATTAAAGCTAATATGCAAATTGATCAAAAAGCAGAATGATCAATTGCTATGATGTGTATTGACCACCAGGAGGCAGATGCTCAATGCACGAGCTTCCCCCTGATGTTCAGTGTGCTCCCACAGGAGGAGTGCTGCTCAGCCAGAAGCCTGTGCAGTGGAAAGGTCCTCTCCTACCTCCATGGCAGTACTAAGGATGTCTGACTGATGGCTCCTGGACTGCAAGAGGGCACAGGGTGGGCTGAAGGACCCCCCTGTCCCAAGTGCATGAATCTTGTGCACTGGGTGCCTAGTATAAACATAAGATGCACAGTTAGTTTGTAGGTACTTAATTTCTATAATACATAATTTGAGATACATAATTTATAAACACATAATCTGAATAGTTCATACAGTGGTACCTCGAGATACGAGTGCCCTAACATACGAGATTTTTGAGATACAAGCCGTTGAGCATGCAATTTTTTGCTTTGAAATATGAGCAACATTTGAGATACGAGTGATCATGCAGATCAGCCGGCTGCACACCACCCACCAGTTTACTGCGACTCGAGCATCTCATAGTTTCCCATGCCTCAGTCACTGTGCTTATTTACCTCATTGTCAAAGCATCTTTTGTGCATTTACATACTTTATCACATTTCTTTTTATAACCATGGGTCCAAAGAAAGCCAGTGGAAAGGTCAGTGCTCAGAAGAGGATGATGTCTATTGAATTAAAGCTTGAAATCATAGAAAAATATGAGCAAGATGTGTGAGTGGCTGACTTGGCAAGGCAATACAGGCATAGTACTTCAACGATATGCACTGTGCTTAAACAGAAGGAGTTGATAAAGGGTATAACGCCAGCTAAGGGTGTGACAATAATTTCTAAGCTCCATAGCTCTCTCCATGAAAGGATGGAGAATCTATTGATGGTGTGGGTGATGGAGAAGCAGCTTAAAGGAGATACATTAACACAGGGCATCATATGCAAGAAGGCGCGAGCGATTTACGGTGATTTGCTGGAGCAGGCCCCGCTCACTTCCACGGATGAAGCATCAGAAGACTCATTTAAAGCCAGTAGAGGCTGGTTTAATAACTTCAGGAAAAGGTCCGGCATTCACTCCATTGTCAGGCATGGTGAGGCAGCAAGTTCGGATGTGAAGGCAGCTGAGGATTACCTCAAAACTTTTTCCGAACTGATAGAAGCCAAAGGATATATCCCCCAGCAAGTCTTCAACTGTGACGAGAAGGGCTTTTCTGGAAGAAGATGCTGAATAGGACTTATATAACAGCAGAGGAGAAGGCGATGCCAGGCCACAAACCCATGAAGGATAGGCTAACTCTCGCACTGTGCGCCAATGCGAGTGGTGACTGCAAGATCAAGCCTCTGCTCATATACCATTCGGAAAACCCCAGAGTCTTTAAGTCACATAAGATTTAAAAAGATAAACTGCAAGTTATGTGGAGGGCAAACCTGAAGGCATGGGTCACCAGGCAGTTCTTTGTGGAGTGGGTAAACCTGGTTTTCGGCCCTTCTGTGAAGAAATATCTACAGGAAAACAACCTAACCATGCAAGCCCTCCTTGTCCTCGACAATGCTCCTGTTCACCCACCGAACCTCAAAAATGAACTCCTCGAAGAGTTCAAGTTTATAAAAGTTATCTACCTACCTCCCAACACCACTCCTATCCTGCAGCCCATGGTTCAGGAGGTGATTTCTAATTTTAAAAAGCTGTACATCAAGCACCTGTTCTGGCGCTGCTTTGAGGTGATGGAGAACACAAACCTTACCCTTCGAGAGTTCTGAAAGAACCACTTTAACATCGTGATATGCCTCAGAATTATTTATCAGGCCCGGCTGCGTGTTACAACAAGGACTTGGACCTCTGCATGGAAGAAGCTGTGGCCTGAGGCTGTAGCCAAAATGACTTTTGAAGGATTCGAACCTGAGATGCCAGTGGAGGAGGAGATAGTGTCTCTGGGAAAATCCATGGGCCTGGAGGTGGATGAGACGTGAATGAGCTCATCGAAGAGCACTCTCTGGAACTCACCACGGAGGAGTTACAAGAGTTGCACTCTCAGCAACATGCGGAGGTTCTCCAAGAAACTGGTTTTGAGGAGGAGCCAGAGGTGGAGGAGATCTCTACAAGTGAGATAAAGGAGACCTTAGGAATGTGGGCGAGGGTGTCACACTTTGTGGAAAAGAAACACCCCAAAAAAGTTGCTACTGGTTGTGCATCGGAGCTGTTCAATGAAACTTGCCTCAACCATTTCAGAAACATTCTGAAAGGGAGGAAGAGGCAAACCTCATTGGACACGTTTTTTTTGAAATCGGCCAAAAATGCAAAGACCAGTAGCAATTAAGTTCAGTGAAGATTAGTTAAGTTACATTCAGTTTAGGGATAAAGTGTAGCATTAAGAGTGTAAAAAATAGGTAAATACACTTTATAAAACCAGTTTATTCCTTTACATTCTCTTTCATTATGTTTTTATACAATATTTGTCATTTATAAATACATTTTCCTTATTCAAAAACACGTAACAAGAACAATTGGGGTGGCATTTTGGGGCTGGAATGGATTAACGGCATTTCAATTGATTTCAATGGGGAAATTTCCTTTGAGATACAAACAACTTGATATACGAGCAAGGTTATGCAAGAAATTAAACTCGTATCTTGAGGTACCACTGTATTAGATAAAATAGAGGTCTGGTGCACAAAATTCATGCATGGGGGTTGTCCCTCAGCCCAGCCTGCACCCTCTCCAATCTGGAACATCCTTCTCACAATCTAGGACTGCTAGCTCCCAACTGCTTGCCTGCCTGCCTTCCTGATTGCCCCTAACTGCTTTAGCCTGATCACCCCCTAATCACTTCCCTACCAACCTGATAGATGCCTAACTGCTCCCCTGCCAGCCTGTTTGCCCCTAACTGTCCTCCCCTGTAGGCCTGGTCCCCCCAACTGCCCTTCCTTGCAGGCCTGGTCACCCCCAACTTCCCTCCTCTGCCAGCCTGGTCACCCCTAATTGACTTCTTCTGCAGGCTTGATCACCCCCACTGCCTTCCCTTGCAGGCCTGGTCCCTCCCAACTTTCCTCCCCTGCTGGCCATTTTGTGGTGGCCATCTTGTATCCACATAGGGGCAGCCATCTTGTGTGTTGGGGTGATGGTCAATCTGCATATTATTCTTTTATTAGATAGGATAGAGGCCTGGTGCATGGGTGGGGGCCAAATGGTTTTCCCTGAAGGATGTCCCAGATCAGGGTGGGCGTTCCCTTGGGGTGTGGGGTGGCCTGGGCAAGGAGCCTGTAGTGGTTTGCTGACTGGCCACATCCCCGGTGACCCGAGTGGAGACCCTGGTATCTGGTATTTATTTATCTCTACAATTGAAACTTTGTAGCCTGGAGCAGAGCCAAGCCTCCTGCTCCCTCTGTTGTAGCAGCAATTTCTGTTGGGTTTATTTATCTTCCATAATTGAAACTTTATAGCCATAAATGGAGGCTAAGACAGGCCAGGGCTGCAGAAGCTTGGCTTCCTCCATCGCTGGGTCCAACCCTACCCTCCTTCTCTCTCCAGTTCCGTGGCTGCTGCCATTTTTGTTGGGATTTATTTATTTTCTATAATTGAAACTTTGTAGCCTGAGTGGAGGCTAGGCCCTCCAAGGTGTGTGGAAAGCTTGGCTTCCTCCATTGCCGGGGAAACCCAAGCCTCCCTCCTGTTTGCTCCATCTTGGTTGAGGTTAATTTGCATACTCACTCCTGATTGGCTGGGGTCATGGCTTTTGGGTGTAGCAGAGTGATGGTTAATTTGCATATTCCTCTTTTATTAGATAGGATAAAATCTGAGCATGTATTGTATAGCAGGGTAACTATATTTAACAATACTATTGCACATTTGTAAACTGCTAAGAGAATAAATCTTAAAAGTTCTCATCACAGGAAAAATGTATAAGGTGATGGATATTAATTAAACTTATTGTAGTAATAAATTTGCAAAGCATAAGTATGTCAAATCAAATGATTATATGTATATATCTCATTATATATAATAAAAATATCTGTGTAATAATATAATAAAATTATGAAAATATAGAATATATAGAATGCCTAATTATATTGCATATATATATAACTACATGAGGTATAATATATTTTGTTCATATACAATACGATTACATATTATAATATAATATTATATATTATGTTTCAATATTAAATGTATAATAATTAATATATAGTATCACATATAATCTATACAACTATATATCAAGTTAAACTAAATACAAAGTTTGTGTCAGAAATATAAATAAATAAATAAATAAATAAATAAATAAATGGTAAACCAGAGTTTGGAGTTGAGTCAATATTCTGTAGCTAGTCCCTTTAGCTGCTTTCTATTTCCTGTTTCTGCCTGCTGCTCTCTTAAAAGGGTGGTGGGCACACAGTATAATGTACATATATTGTAACATAGACCCATACCTGAAACCTATATGATACCCCAATAAATTTAATTTCAAAAAAAATTCTAATATTATTTACTTAAAAATAATACTGCAAAAATATTTTTATTTCTAATTGCCTAGGAGGGAGAAACTTTTGTATTAATAGAACTTTTCATAGTTGTTACATGAAATATTTTTGTGGAAGTGGGATTACTTACTTTTTTTAATTTAGGGAGACAAAGGAAGAGAGAGAAGGGAAAGGGAAAGTGGGAGAGATAAAGAGGGTCCCTGATTGGGGATCAAACTCTCAACCTTGGCATATCAGAATGGAATGATGTTCTAATCAACTGGCCAGGAAGAGACTACCTATTTAATACAGACATTTTTCTTTTCTTTTTGTATTTTTTTTCCCCTAAGAGATTACAATAACCTTAATTTTATCTTTGCCCTGGCTTGGTGGCTTGATTTTAATAATTCATAATCCTGATTTATATATGTATAATTTGATTTTTTCCCAAAAAATCAGAGAACTTTCAAATGCAAAGACAGTGCTAGTGAGCACACATATGCCAATATCTAAAAGCAAACATGAATAAATAATACATACACTCGAAGCATGTTTAATTTACAAAGTTAGATCTGCATTTGTAAGATTGTGGGCCTGCTAACATTTCCCCTACTAATTTTTAATGACATGGTCATAAGCCCAGAAAGTGTATCATATTCCTTAGGAAGGAAGTATAAAATTAAAATGAGCTAGGATCAATTTAGAATATTTTGTATTCTCAGAAGGCTTGCCCTCAAGTACTATAGGAATGGAATACAGTATACCTGTCTAAGAAAACTACAGAGTTAATGTGTTTCACAAGAGTGGATTTAAATGACTGTAAAAAAAAAAAATCAAACCCAGAAAGCAAGATATTTATAATGCGGAAACTATGCAATCACTAGAGCTTAATTGTTTTAAAATACATATAATTGTAGAGTCTTGCACAAAGAGGAAGCTGTTACTTTATTGTTCTTTAAGAGTCTTTTGGGGGCTTTCTAAAATGCTTCATTTCAAAGAACTACTTAAAATAAATCTAAAAATACAAACAAACAAGTAGTAAGACCAAACATTAAAAAAATTTACTGTATCTTGGAACATTGCCTGCATATTCTCATCTGGGGGAAATACTTTTATAAAAATATTTGTGTCTTCCCTTATGTATATATAGAAATATATTTACCTAATTAAAATGCATATAAAATAAAAGGCAAGGTATATATAATATATATGCACATATATATGTATATATGTATATATATGTAAATATATACAATTTTATTTTAATACTAAACAATATAGATATTGTAAAAAGTAGTTATAAAATAAGATCATACTTATTTTTTTAAATATATTTTATTGATTTTTTACAGAGAGGAAGGGAGAGGGATATAGAGGTAGAAACATCAATGAGAGAGAAACATTGATCAGCTGCCTCCTGTGCACCCCCTACTGGGGATGTGCCCGCAACCAAGGTACATGCCCTTGACCAGATTCAAACCTGGGACCTTTCAGTCCACAGGCTGACGCTCTATCCATTGAGCCAAACCGGTTTCGGCCATACTTATTATTATTATTATTTTTAGCTGTTGTATTGAATCATTTTTGTATTGATCCCTAAGTGAATCAGGCTACTAAATCATCAAATAATGTATTAAAGCAAATAAATTGATACATCTCAAATATCTTCTAGGTCTACTATTATTAAAGTAACTTCAATTAGTTTTCTCAATTCTATATCTATATATTCTCTCACAACTCTCAATTTAGAACACTTGGCACAAAAGTGTTTTCTGTTTCTGAAGGAATCCATTTCTGCTGCTTTTTAATGATCTATTAAAAACAGTAGGTATTTTTCCCTGATTTGGAGAATAGGAGGAAAGCAGACTTTGCTCTCTGAGAGTTGGAGCAGGTGTTTTTGTGGCTCTCACACACTGTCAGTTACCTGGAGCTCACTCACTATGGACAGCAGCAGGCCTGCAACTGCTCCCCCTTGGGTCCTCCCTCAGCTTTGCTGACTTGTGGCTGCAGCTCTGCTGAGCACCCGCAGGGTGACAGCTGCTCCTGCAGGACACTCATGGGTTCCAGTCCATTCTTATGGTTTTCAGAATGATGCACCCAGGGGTTCCAGATCATTTTTGTGAGTTTCTTTTTCCTTGCTCTCCCCACTTTACATGCATCTCTTCTTCTCACCTGCCACAATGTGGACCTCAAGCTCCAGCAACAGAAGGAAAGAGTAAGTTCAACATCCATAATGGCTCAGCAGTTCTGCTTTTCTGCTTGAACCTCAACTAATCTTATCTTAGTCATCATCCGAAAAAAAGTTGTAAAGCAGGACAAGAACACGGAATAAAATTTAATTTAACAAAATAAAAAATAAAAACAATAAACATAAAATATTTTTATGAGAATCTTTATTCCTTGACATTTTTTTTTTTTTTTAGATTCCAAAACAGCTTACAGATGTCAGTAAAAAAGGCACCAAAATTAACCTTTGTGATTCTGGACCTAGTGTTCTAAACATTCCATCTCCCCTTTATAGGCTGCAATCCTATTGGATTCTACGGATGAAAAGCCCTAAAGAGACACTGGATGATGAGAAGGGGGGAAGGATTTGGTTTTTCCTGTTTGCTTGCTGTTCTGTAAGTATTGCCCTCACAATGGTTTGCTACTATAGGTTAATCCTAGAACCAATTTGCCAAAACCCCTCCTAAGAGCCAGTCAGCCAGCCCTGCCCCTCCATGTAAGTCTTAGCTCTTCTTTTTAGCTGGTGAGGCGCTAAAAAAAATTCCCTCACCTGTGGGAATTTTATTTTTTTCTGAGTCCTAAGAATGGTAGCTATTTCTTGCATTAGCTCGCTGTTTTATTTTTTTTTTCAGTATTTCAACATCTGCTTAACCAGTTCCATGTTTTAAAATTATCTTTGTTGAAAATATTTAGAGTGCTTTTTCAATTTCTGACTAGAGCCGAAGTGATGAAAGACAAACACAAATTCCTTTTCACTGAAATATATTGTATTTTAACTTCATTTATTACTTTATGAAATACTAAACGACAAGCTAAAACTGATTATGCGAATTTTATATAGAAGCACGGAAAAATAATGTGACCTTTGTTTAAGTAACTAACAAAAAGTTACAATGCTGTGTTGAAACAGATTATTTTTGCCAGGTTGTAGATGACTACAAAACAGTTTAAGATTTTAATACTGACTTTCCTTCCCAGATTCCATTGTAGAACTCCATATATTTGTCAACTTTTGGTTTGGCATATGATTCATTTTTTTCAGTCTCTTGGGTTGCCCGTTGTTCCACTAACATCTATATCTATCTATCTAGTTATCTATCTATCATCTATCTATCTATCATCATCATCATCATCTACCTACCTATGTATACACTGGGTGTCCCAAAAATATATACACACTCTATTAATTAAAATGGGTTAAATCTAAAAAAGAAACATCAGTTGAGCTATCAGATGTTACAGTGTGTATTCATTTTTGGACATCCTATATATACAAATGTTTACTTTTATTCTGAAATAATTGAATACTTTTTCAATTGAAAAGTTCTCTTTGAGCTTATTCTTGTGCCTAAAGAAATAAATTATCATTTAAAGTATTTTAAGTATAAATTAAATGTAAATCATTAGCATGTTAAAACAATTATCTATTAAAAACATTATTCAAATACCCAGATAAATTTTATTGTACTTTAAAAATTTTTTTCTAACACATTTTTATTGTTCAGATTATTACAGTTGTACCTCTTTGTTTTCCCCATAGCTTCCCTTTACTGGTTCCCACCCCACCCTTTGCCCTTAGCTCTCCCAACTGTCCTCATACATAGGTGTACGATTTTTGTCCAGTCTCTTCCCACACCCTCAAAACCCCTTCCCCCCTAAGAATTGTCAGTCCAATCCCTTTCTATGCCCCTAATCCTATTATATTCATCAGTTTATTTTTCTAACACATAAAATTTTTTTTCTAACATATTTTTATTGTTCAGATTATTACAGTTGTACCTCTTTGTTTTCCCCATAGCTTCCCTTTACTGGTTCTCACCCCACCCTTTGCCCTTAGCTCTCCCAACTGTCCTCATACATAGGTGTACGATTTTCGTCCAGTCTCTTCCCACACCCTCTAAACCCCTTTCCCCCTAAGAATTGTCAGTCCAATCCCTTTCTATGCCCCTAATCCTATTATATTCATCAGTTTATTCTGTTCACCAGATTTTTAATTCACTTGATTTTTAGATTCACTTGTTGATAGATATGTATTTGTTGTCACTTTGTTGTTCATAATTTTTATCTTTACATTTTTTATTATTTTTCTTCTTAATAACATTCAGCATTTCATATAATACTGGTTTGGCAGTGATGAATTCCTTTAGCTTTTTCTTATCTGTGAAGCTCTTTATTTGGGATTCAATTCTAAATTATAATTCTAAATTATAATTAGCTTTGCTGGGTAAAGTAATCCTGGTTGTAGGTTCTTGATATTCATCACTTTGAATATTTCTTGCCACTCCCTTTGTCCTGCATAGTTTCTGCTGAGAAATTAGCTGACAGTCATAGTGGTACACCATTATAGGCAACTAACTGCTTTTAAGATTATCTCTTTGTCTTTTGTCCTTGGCATTTTAATTATGATGGGTCTTGGTGTGGTCCTCTTTGGGTTTCTTTGTTTGGGTTTCTCTGTGCTTCCTGGACTTGTAAGTCTATTTCTTTTACCATGTAGAGGAAGTTTTCTGTCATTATTTCTTCAAATAGGTTTTCAGTATCTGCTCTCTCTCTTCTTCTGGCACCCCCATAATTAAGATGTTGATGTGCCTGAAGTTGTCCCAGAGGCTCCTTACAATATCTTCATACCTTTGGATTCTTTTTGCTGTTTGCTTTTCTTGTTGGGTGTTTTTTCTTCTTCATATTTCAAATATTTGACTTGATTTTTGGGATCCTTTGTTTGCTGTTGGATCACTGTATATTAATCTTTATTTTAGTCAGTGTATGCTTAATTTCTAGTTGTTTTTTTTTTCCATATTCTCTAGAGCAGCAGTTCTCAACCTGTGGTCGCGACCCCTTTGGGAGCCAAATGACCCTTTCACAGGGGTCGTCTAAGACTATTGAAAAACACCTATTTCCCATGGTCTTAGGAACCAACACACCGCTCCTCGGTGTAATAAAATGTAGCAATGTAGTTTACTGTTGTCATATGAAGACTGTTACCCATGCTACACCAAGATTCAAGACAAAATTTCATTTATTTGTAATTAGAAATAAATATTTCACAATATATAATTACATATTGTTTTTGTGATTAGTCACTATGCTTTAATTATGTTCAAATGAAACAATGAAAATACATCCTGCATATCAGATATTTACATTACAGTTCATAACAGCAGCAAAATTACAGTTACGAAGTAGCAACGGAAGTAATTTTATGGTTGGGGGTCACCACCACATGAGGAGCTGTCTTAAAGGGTCACAGCATTAGGAAGGTTGAGAACCACTGCTCTAGAGTCTCACTAAATTTCTTGAAGGTTTCTAGAAGATTCTTGAGTAACTTTATAACTGGTTTTGAACTCTATATCCAGTAGTTTGCTTTCCTCCATTTCTTTCATTTGTAACCTTTTTATTCATCTCTGCATTTTGGCTGCTTTCCTGTGTTGATAGTGTGGTTTTGTGTGCTAAGTGTCCTATAGGGCCCAGTGGTTCAGTTTCCCCAATTACCTAATGTGGACATTCGTGGTGCACCTCTTTCTGGGCTCTATGCACAGTCTTATTGTAGTTAACACTTGATTTTTGTTGGTATCACAGAGAGGAATTGACTTCCAGGCCAATTGGCTGTGAGGATCAGTTGTGTCTATGATGGGAGAACTTCTGTATTGGAGACACCCTTAGGGGGCAAGACTTGCGCCAAAGCTCCACTGAGTCTGCCTCCCTGAGTGTGTCTCTTATGGATATGAAGAGTTGTAGTTTGGATGGTCTCTATCTGACCACTGGGTACACTGGCTCTTGCTTCTCCAAGAAGAGAGGCCACCCAGCAGGAGCTACAGAGAGATCTTCAGATTCCTTCTCTTTGTTTGGGTTTTGGAGGTGCCCAGATGATGCTGATCTATGAAGCAATGCAAGCTGCAGTAGAGCTTGGGTATTCTTTTGGAAGCTCTGGGGCTCTTTGACCCAGCTGTAGTACATTAGATTTCAGGTTGCAAACAGCCACATCATTCAAATGCAAAAGCCTCTGCACACAGCTTGGGTGGGGTTGTGAATTGTGATGGGACGATGTCTCAGGGAATCTCCAGGGTGGAGCAAACAGCAATGGCTGATCGTCAGCCCTGCGTGGAAGAGGTCCCGTGTCTCTGTGTCCCATAGCACTATGCAGGAACAATGATCACTGCAAGCACCTCTGAAAGAAAGCTGCCTTCAAATTCTACCCAATTCCAGACAGTCCAGTTTCTCCCTGTATGAGTCTGGGTCCCAGAGTATCACCAAGAACTGGAGTTCAGAGCAGTTGGGAGTTTGTATTTCCCTCCAGATTGAAAAATACAACAGCATATCAGTTGCCCACCCTTTCTGTGTGCATGCCTGTACCTCTGCACTTCACTTCTGCACCTTCACCCTCCCCCAAGTCTCAGTTTGCTTTTCTCTTTCCTTCTAGCTGTATAATTTCCACTCAGCCAGCCTTCCCATGGTTCTGGATGATACCCATTTTGTCTTTTAGTTGTAGTTTTGAAGTGGTTGTGTGAGGTAACAAGCTCAGGTGTTTACCTATGCCACCACCTTGGTTTCTCCCACTTTTAAAATTTATAGTGGATAAATATTTACCTTGTTGGAGCTAATTGCTATATCTGTACTTGTTATTTCTAATAGATTTTTTTTCATATGCATAGATTATATTTTAACACTTTACTAAGGTGTTATTTTATGAATAATCTGAATTTTGTTTTAAGTAACCTATTGAGATATCTAGGGGGACATACCATTTCTAGGATGTTTTGAAGTAGAGAGTGGCTAAAATAAATGCAGTATATTCTAAATATTATATATATGTGTATATTATATATAACCTATATATATATCATTAAATATTGACTGCTGAAAAAAATTAAAAATTCTTCAAAATTGTGTGTGTGTGTGTGTGTGTGTGTGTATAAGAAAGAAAGAAAGAAAGAAAGAAAGAGAGAAAGAAAGAGAGAAAGAAAGAAAAAAACTGGATGCAAATATATGGAAGCAGATCTTTGGCATTCAGAACTAAAGGGAAAATTTCAAATTACCTTGGGGCCTGAAAAACAATCATTTAAAAGTATAAGCATGCCCACATTAAAAAGCAGTGATTTTTAAATATATTAGTCCATCTGTAAGTAATATGTGTATACTCAATTCTAGCTCTGTATGTGTGTATGAGCTTGGTTAAATTTTACATATGGATTGTAAGCATATCCAAAGAACAGAAAGAAGTCTCACAAAAATTTATTGAATATAAATTTTTAAAATTGCCTTCAATATGAAAGATAAGACTGTTAGGGAATTCAGAACATAAATGCAAACCAGTTGTGCCTAGAGTTAGTAGTTTAGAATGTGTAAAAATCCATTTGCCCCAGAATTATTTTTCCTGTTAAATCTTTCTCTCTTTACCTTTATCTCTCTCTTCTTCCTCCCCTCTCTCTCGGTTCCTCCCTTTCCCTCTCTTCCAACAGACATGGGTATGTGTGCATGCATCCACGCAAGAGACAGAGAGACAATGTTTTCTGGCATATCTAGTATTTCATGGTCCTTACCCCTTTAATTCCATATTAAGAGAGATTTTTACCCCTTAGTTGCATATGTAAATTTTTAATGGGGGCAGTGACTGGCTGTCTTTGGATCAAGTGATCTCCTCTTGGACCAACCACTGTAAACTTGAGGGACTCTGACTAGGTCTGGATCATGTGTCTATCCTGGTGTCAAATTATGTATGTTCTCTCTAGCCATATTAACTTTTCTGATAGTACAAAGATGCTTGTAATTTATATATACTTAACTACATATTACCTTAAAGGAAAGATAAAGAGAATTATAACTAATTGCTTTATTCATAAATTAAGTCATTTATTCCATTTAGCATGAATATCAAAGTTTAGTTGTTTTCCCACCAAGATTTTAGGTGTCATATAAAATTACTAACCCTGTGAAAAAAGGTTAATTCTGTTTAATGTTGCCATTTATACTAACTGAAATGAAATTATTTAATTTTATAAGGATACATGAGTTGATAAAGTATATCACTTTCAATATATATTATTCTGTATTATAATAGTTATTAACAACTTCTGTGTTGTGCATATAATACAGCCCACTTAACAGTTGCTATAAAACACAATTCAGAAATTCATATAACACAGATTGTCTCTATAAATTACTCATTTGGAAATAATTCCCATGAGGAAAAGTTAAACTCCTAAATGTCCTATAAGAGGTAATTGAAATCTATTAATTCTATAAAGATTTTGAACAATAGTGTCTAACTCTAAGGTCCCTCACCACAAATCATGTGAACCATTGATTTATTATTTCTTAACATTACTAATGTTATGATTTGTTTTTATGTGGCATATATAGTAGATTTATTTAGACTGTAAACTTTGTTAAAATGTATATGTTTGTTATATACCAACCATGGTAGACCCTAATATGTATTGGTCTAATATTGAAAATTTCTACTGGCTCTTATGTCCTGATCATGCTGTAAATAAGCCATGTGCATAGCTCTATTTCACCATCTTTGTTTTGCTTCATGATAACGTGTCACCTACCACCTCTGGAAACATTGAGGAAAGTTTTCATATTTCTTTCTATAAGAGATTATGATGATTAAAAAGAAAACCAACAGCTTATTTTAATAATTTGTCATTAATAGAAAAGTATAATTACAGAAATACCTCTTTTGATAAGATGTTTCAAAGATATTCATGCAAAATATAGACAGTGATTCTTCAGAAAGAACACTTGGAGTTTTAATTCTGAAGAGTTTAGAACATTCATTTCACTATCTTTAGACTCCCTATTTCTCCTCCCCAGTTCTTCTCTCTTCATATATAATAATGAGCTTGACATCAAAACCCTTAGGTATCAAGAGATGGAGTTTTTGCATTTGTCCCACACAGTCCCATATCTTTCAGAAAACTAAAGAATGTCATGCTCCACTTCAGAACTGTACATTTTAACATTCGAAATTTCTCTTCTCCAACATTTTAAATGCTGTTTATAGATTTAAGTTATAAAGTTCAATGATAATTGCCATTGTGAAATTTTATTTTTTATAGTTTCAATGAAATCTGTGTAACATTGTGTTGCATATTACATATTTCAAGATAAAATTGTTTATGTAGTATGCATTTCTAGGAAAAATTACATCTACATACTTAGAGCATACTTATAAATTTCTTAAATTATAATATTTTAATTCCAAATACAAAGAACTAAGTATATTTTCCAATATAATATTTTAAATAGAAATAATTTCGGTAAGAAATTTAAAATAATCTTATCCCAAATTGGCAATTTTATAAGTTTGCTCTTTTTCAAGCCATTTTCTTATATATTTAAAATTGTATTAGAGCCCTAATTGGTTTGGCTCAGTGGATAGAGCATTGGCCTGCGGACTGAAGGGTCCCAGGTTTGATTCCAGTCAAGAGCATTTACCTTGGTTGTGGGCACATCCCCAGTAGGAAGTGTGCAGGAGGTAGCTGATTGATGTTTCTCTCTCATTGATGTTTCTAACTCTATCCCTCTCCCTTCCTCTCTGTAAAAAATCAATAAAATATATTTAAAAAATAAAAATAAATAAAATTGTATTAGATTTAAGAAATATAAATAATATGTAGCATTAAGTTAGGTGGCCAAATAAACAGAATGCAATCAGTGACTAGAAAACTGGGTATGCTCTTTTCTGCATTGTAAAGAAAACTGTCCCATATTTGATCCTTGTTTCCACAGTCAGAGATTTACTCCAAATCAGCACAAAATAAAAGGGTTTATCTTTGCAAATGTTAAATCTCAACTCATTTTCTTCTAAATCCAACAGCCTGAGAGTTTTTCCTCTCAACATGAATGACAGGGTTGTGAAAGCAAACAGCTGTCCTTCTATTATTTTTTTTCCCATTACATGCTATCAACTGTCACTAGCTTTTATAAATTCAGAACGAAAGGAACAGTCTGTAGCAGTTCAGTTCAGGGTCAAGCTCCCTGGAATAACATAGAATTGTGCATTACTGGCACTAGAGGGTTTAATCTTTGTGCTGAGGGTCATAAAACTGGATCATCTAGTATTTAGGCATTACTCTTTTGCTGCATCTGGTTCCTAGTCTATCTGTAAGTTTCAACGTTTAAAAAGAGAAACCATTATTTGGTTAAAGAACATGGAAAAAAATGCTGCAACCTACCTACTACTTGGATGATTTGATTACTGAAGTTCTGTTTCATAGTCATATTCAATTAATTGCAATTAGTTATTACAGACTTAATATTCAAAATCCATGGTTACTGAAATGTGCTCCGTGAGATTCAGTTATGCAAACCAGGGCAATACATGTGGTTCATATTTTAGTGACCTTATTTTTGTTTGATTTGACATTCTCTCTGCACAGCAATATTTCAGTTCTAAAAGTGTCCTTTTTTGTAGCTCACAAAATAAAAATTTATTTTTTAAACATTGGAACATAATAAAAATAAGACAGTGTGTCTAGATGCTGATAACATTTTTTTATTTAGTCATTTTATTTTTTATTTTTATTTTTTATTATTTAAAGCATTACAAATACTAGTACATGTCTTTTTTTTTTTCCCATTGACTTCCCTGCTGCCCGGCCTTCCCTACCTCCCAGTACATGCCCTCACCTGACACTCTCCGCCCGCCCCTAGTGTCTTGTGTCCATTGGTTATGTTTATATACTTGCATACAAGTCCTTCGGTTGATCTCTTATAGCCCGCCGCCCCCCCTCCCCCACTAAACCTCCGCTGCCTTCCTGCTGTAGCATGACAGTCTGTTCAATGCTTCTCTAACTCAGCATCAGTTTTTGTCCCCCTCCCCTGATTCTTTTCTTTACAAACATCTTGCCTCTGCAGACTAGAAATAAACCTATATGAACAAAAAATGTTTGAGTCCCAATTTCAATGTCCAACAGTTCTGAGTCCCAGTTTCAATGTCAAACAGTTCCTTATGTGTATATGTCAGCAATGGTATCTGGATGGGGGACAAATGGTGGCAATGTCAGTTCAACCCTCTCTGATTTGGTCCTAGGCATCCTGTAGTGATGCACAGCTGCTGACTGCTTGCATGTCAAGGTGTCGTCAGAGTCTTCCATTTCTGGACTGTTTCTCCTCTTGTCTTCGAGGTTGGAGCAGACCTGTCAATTCCTCTCTGTTGCAGGAGTCTACTTGGTCTTGGAGTTGTTTTCTGAAAGTATATAAACATATTCTCGACCAAAAGTTAATAAAGGAGTCTTTTCTATAAAATTGACTTGGGGTCCTATTTATTTTGGCCCAAACGATTTTCCTTTGGCTTATTTTGTCACCATGTGTGTTTTTCATGGGTGTCTAGAGTAAATATTTTCTAGATGTAATTTATTTACAGAATATTTTCCTTACATAATATTATCCTACTATCCCCCTTTTTTGATTAATATAAACTTTTGTAAATTTTGAATGCAATCTTGATAACTTTAAATTTTAATTTTTTGCACAAAAATATGACTGCTTTATGTTCATTACATGTTAAGCAATTTTACCATGAGATGAACTACCAATATAAATTTTAGTTAATATTTTAGAAACTGCTTTTTGTCCAGTACAATTACATTTTCTTGAATATTCACTTATTTCTATTAGCCAATTTAAATTAATCTGAAAGCTTGATAACATTTTTTATTATACTATGTCATTTGGCATTTTGCATGAATTCCCCTTATGTTAAAAATGAAAGTTATACTGTATTTTCTAGCTTAAGGTTATTTTAGGGTATATCTGTTAAAGAAATAATTATTTTAAAATTTAAAGAATTGAGGTTATATGTGGGCATGTACCCACATGTATACATATACAAAGGAAGTTGTAAGATCTCACCTGATCAGCCACTTACTGTTTTTTTCTGCTCTGAACTTTTTGTTTTGTTTAGAAACCCATATAAAAATATTAATAATATTCAATGTGTCTGAATCATATACTGAATTTCTTCTGTGTATCATTTTCTAATTTTTATTGAATTTATTCAGGTGACATCCTAACTAATAAAAGAGTGATATGCAAATTAACCATCACTCTGCTGCACCCACTCCCACCAGCTAATCAGGAACAAGTATGCAAATTAACCCAACCAAGATGGCTGTGGCCACAGAGCAAGCAGGAGGCTTGGGTTTCTCTGGTAATGGAGGAAGACAAGCTTTCTGTACACTTTGACCAGCCTAGACCTCCATTCAAGGCCACAAAATTTCAGTTATAGAAGATAAATAAATCCCAGACACCAGGGTCTCCTCTTGGGTTGCTGGAGGGCCTGGCCAGCCTGCAAACCATCACAGGACCCTCATCCAGGCCACCCCATGCTCCAAGGGAATCCCCAACCTGATCCAGACACCCTTCAGGGCAAAGCAGCTGGCCCCCACCCATTCACCAGGCCTCTATTCTCCTATCTCATAACAGAGTAATTTGCAAATTGACTATCACTCCAACACACAAGATTGCTGCTCCCATGTGATCAAAGAGGCTGACCCCATGTGGACACAAGATGGCCACCACAAGGTGGCCAGCAGGAGAGGGCAATTGAGAGGGACCAGGCCTACAAGAGAGGGAACGTGGGGACAATCAAGCCTAAAAAGGGGGGCATTTAAGGGTGACCAGGTCAGCAGAGGAGGGAAGTTGGGGGGTACCCATGCCTGCAGGGGAGGGCAGTTAGGGGTGACCAGGCCCACAGGGGAGGGCAATTAATGACAAACAGGCTGGCAGGGGAGCAGTGAGTCATCAATCAGGCTGGTAGGGGAGTGGTTAGGGGATGATTTGGCTGGCAGGCAGAAGCAGTTAGGGACAACGAGGAAGGCAAACAGGCAAGCAGTTGGGAGCCAGCAGTCCTGGATTGTGAGAGTGATCCCAGATTGGAGAGTATGCAGGCTGGGATGAGGGACACCTCTCCCCTCCCATATATGAATTTCATGCATCAGACCTCTAGATGGTTAATAAAATTATGTAAGTTTCAAGTGTACAATAAAACTTCAGCTGTATACTGTATTGTGTTTCACTACCCCAAGTTCAGTCTCCATCTCTCACTATTTATCCCCAACCCTCTTTATCCTGTTCTACCTCCCTCCACCCTTCTTTCCTTCTGGTAATCATTATACTGTTGTCTGTGTCTATGAGTTGCTGATTTTTTATTTGTTTGCTTGCTTGCTTAACCCCTTCATCTTTCTCACCCACCTCCCCAATCCCATTCCCTCTGACATTGTCAGTCTATTCTCTTTATCCATGAGTCTGTTTCACTTTTGTTTGTTAGTTTATTGTGTTCATTAGATTCCATATATAATTGAAATTATATGATAGTTATATTTCTCTGTCTGGCTTATTTCAGTTACCATAATACTTTCCAGTTTTAGCTATACTATCACAAAAGGTAAGATTTCCTTCATTTTGACAGTGAAGTAGTATTCCACTGTGTAAATGTACCACTGCTTTTTTATCCACTCATCTACTGATAACCACTTAGGCTGCTTCCAAATCTTGGCTATTAAATTACACTACAATGAACATAGGGGTGCATATATTTTTTTCAAATTAATGATCCTGGTTTCTTATAATATAGTAGAGGCCTGGTATATAGATTCATGCACCAGTGGGGTCCCTCAGCCTGACCTATGAGGATTGGGCCAAAATTGGCTCTCTGATATCCCCTGAGGGGTCCTGGATTATGAAAGGGCAGTTCTCACCTGACACATCTGGAATTGATACCCTCCTCTCTGGTTCCAGGGTTCATCACCCAAGAACTGCAGCAGCCAAATCACCGCAGCTCCACAGGTCCTATGCTGAGCATCTGCCCCTGGTGGTCATTGTATGTCAAAGCTACCATTCAGACTTGCAGATGGTTCCTTAGGTTTATATATACAGTGGTACCTCAAGATACGAGTTTAATTCATTCTGTAACCTTGAGGCGTGGGACACTATGAGACCCTCAGGTCTTGGTAAACTGGTGGGTCGTGTACAGCCGGCCAATCCGCGTGATTACTCCTATCTCAAATGTTGCTCGTATTTCCAAGCAAAAATCGCTCGCTCGATGGCTCATATCTCAAAAATCTCGTATGTTAGGGCACTCGTATCTCAAGGTACTACTGTATATAAATTCCCAGAAATGGAATCACTGGATCATAAAGAAGTTCCACTTTTCCTTTTTTTAGCTTCTCACAGTGCCTATACCAATCTGCATTCCCACCAATAATTCAGAGGATCCCTTTTCTTGACATTTTTTATAATACTAGTTTGTTGATTTATTAATGATTAGAGGCTCTTTGCATGAAACTTTGTGCAAGACTAGGCCTTTTCCCCCACCTGGCGGCACTGGCTTTCTCTGTCACCTGGGACCTGGGCTTCCCTCCTACCAGTGGGCAGGGGGAGAGGGGCATCTCTAAGAAGCGAGGACCAAGGCCTGGCAACCATGGTGGCCAGCAGGGGCAGCAGCAGTGGGGTTATGGGATTGGTGCCTTCCCTTGATTGGCCCAGTTGCCTTTGTCAGAGGGAGGTCAGACTGCAGATTAGGCCCACTCCCTATAGGACATTCCCTGAGGGCTCTTGGACTGTGAGAGAGGGCAGGCTGAGCTGAGGGGTCCCCACCACAGTGCACAAATTGTGGGCCTCTAGTCAAAGCATAGTATGCTAAGATATGCTAAGATTGCTCAACCACTCGCTATGACATGCACTGACTACCAGGGGGCAGATGTTCTGACTGGTATGTTAGCTTGCTGCTGGGGTCTGGCCAATTGGGCTTGAATAAGATGGGCCTAACATGCTCTGAAGCCCTCCCATGGTTACTCCCTGGCTGGTCAAACTCCTGCATCCATCCCTGGCCCTGATCATGCACTGGTGGGGTCTCTCAACCTGGCCTGGATCCTCTCACAATCCAGGAACCTTTGGGGGATGGTAGAAAGCTTGTTTGTGCCCAATCCCACAGGTCAGGCTGAGGGACCCCACTGGTGCATAAATTTTGTGCACTAGGCCTCTAAAATATAGTCTTGGCGGAAGTGGCAAAATGGGGGACAGACAACAGACGGAAAGAGACTTTGTGCAATGGTTGTATGATATGGTATGCAGATGATATTTATTGAGCTGTACACTTCAAACCTGTATAGTTTTGGGAACCAATGTCACTCCAATAAATTCAATTTTTTTAAGAAAAGAAAAAGAGTGCTAGGGGTAATTAGAGGTGCTACTATCTTATTTATGTGAACGTTCACATTTATATTTTAAGCTGACTAAACATTTTTTACATTGACTTCAGTGATACAGACATTTACAAATGTTAATAGTGTAAAAGTGCTATTGATTTTTTTGAAAATTAAGGAAATATGTGCCTTTTACCAAATCATAAAATTGCAAGTGCAAGGTTTTAAGTCATCTCAATTAGATTGTTCTACTTTCTGCCTAATTATGACTTTATAAATCAAAAGTGGGTGAATTCCAGGAAGACTTTATGGTATGGTAGTATGAGTAGTTTTTAAAAAGTATATTTTTCCAATGTTTTTAAATCTTTAGAATTTTCTTTACCAGGTCTTCTGATTGTTAACTATGGTTATTTTTTTTTTTCATATTTGGTTCTCATTAACTTCTTGTTTGCTTAGGAATTATGAAAGAATATTTCAGTAAATGAGTTGCTAAAAAAATAATTGAATTTAAAAAAAGAGAGTTGATGGCACTTACAGAGCAGCCTCTCATGTTCAGTTTAAAGATATCTAATTGTATTATATATGTCTAAAAATATGCTTATTAAAGTTGAAAATTTATTTGAAATAAAATTGATTTATTGAAATAATCTTTATAGGATTTGTTGAAAAATACTCATATTCATGCATATATGTCTGTGCATAAGTAGTTACAATACGTATCAAATATATAATATGAAAAAGAAAAATAATGTCAGCATTCCATAGAGGGAAAATGCAGAGAGAATGAAATGAGAAAGCAGTAATGATATAAGACTGGAAACCATGTAATACCAATACTGAATTAGCTAAGGTCTGTAAACATCTCAAGTGCTCATCATTAGACAAATGGATAAAAAAGCCGTCATACATTTATACAATGGAATGCTATTTAGCTATAAAAAAGAAGGAGCTCTTATCTTTTAAAATGGCATGGATTGACCTGGAGATGATTATGCTAAATTAAATAAGCCAAACAGAGATAGATAAATATCACATGATCTCACTCATATATAGAATCAAATGAACAAAATAAACTGATGAACAAAATGTGCAGAGGCATGGATACATGGAACAGACTGACAGGTTTTAAAGGGGAAGGGGATGGGAGAAAGAGAAGAGATTAATCAAAGAACATATCCTATCTAATAAAAAAGTATTATCCAAATGGACCACACTTCCACTACACCCACCCGCACCTCTGTTACACCAGCCAATCAAAGAAAGTATGCAAATTAACCCAACCAAGATGGCTATGACCACAGAGAGAGCAGCAGGGATGCTTCTGTTGCCTTTGGAGATGGAGGAAGCCAAGCTTTCTGCACAGCCTAGCCAGCACTTAAGAAGGCAACAAAGTTTCAATGGCTGTGCAAGCAGAAGGATTGGGTTTGCTCCAGGCTACAAAGTGTCAATTGTAGAAGGTAAATAAATATCAGATACCAGGGCCTCTGCTTGGGATGCGGGGGGGGGGGGGGGAGGGGTGTATCCTATCTAAAAAAAAACAAATATCCAGATTCACCATACTCCAACACACAAGATGGCTGCCCCCATGTGGTCAAAAGATGGCCAAGACAAGATGGCCAACAGGGGAGGGCAGTTGGCAGGGATCAGGCCTGCAAAGGAGGGCAGTTGGGGGTGATTAAGCCTGAAAGGGAGGGCAGTTAGGGGTGACCAGGCTCACAGTGTAGGGAAGTTAGGGGCAAACAGGCTGGTAGGGGAACAGATAGGCATCACTCAGGCTGGCAGGGGAGTACTTAGGGATGATCAGGCTGGCAAGCAGAAGCAGTTAGGGGCAATCAGGAAGAAAGGCCAGTGAGCAGTTGGTAGCCAGCAGTCCTGGATTATGAGAGGGATGACTGACTGCCCACTTAGGCCTGATCCTACCAGGGCAGTCAGACATCCCTTAAGGGGTCCCAGGTTGGAGAGGGAGCAGGCTGGGCTAAAGGACACCCCCTTCCACATGCACAAATTTTGTGCCCTGTGCTTCTAGTTTATAATAATAAAAGCATAATATGCAAATTAGACTGGATGTCCTTCTGGACAAAGCTAGGCCTAGGAGGGAAGCCCAGGTCCCAGGTGCCAGAGGAAAGCTACTGTTGGCAGACAGGTGAAGAAAGGCCTACTCTTGCATGAATTTTGTGCATTGAGCCTCTAATATGCATATATATGCATAGCCCATGGACACAGAAAATAATGTGGTGAAGGCCTGGGGTGGGGCGAGGGCTGGGGGTAGGAGGGCAAAGGCAGGAGTGAAATGGGGGACATATATAACACAATAAATTTTTTTAAAAATAAATTTGAGAGACCTGGAAAATGGCGGCAGAGTAGACGGACGCGTCTGGAGCTTTGTCTCTGGGCAGAGGGAGAGAGAGCGGCTGAGAGTTGCATTGGGAGTGTTTGTTGGCAAGCTAGGAGTCAATTGTCCTCCAGGGGAAGGCGGGGAACTGCTGGAGGGGGCTCTCCGGGCCAGGCAGCCCCACTGTCACGGGGTTTTTGTCCACCGGAGCCACCAGCACGAACGCGGAGCCCGAGCCATCTTGCAGTGGGAGGTGGATGTCTGCGGCGGTCTGAAGCCTTCGGCTGGGCACCCATCGAGCAGCCAGGAACCCGGGGACCCAGAACTCCGCTCTCCAATCGGCGCAGACACGCAGCGGAACCAGAGATCCACAGAGCACACGGAAAGGTCAGATTGCGCCTGACTTAAGGGGGAGGTGGATGTCTGCCGAGGTCTGAAAGCTGCGGCTGACGGAGGCACCCACAGAGCAGCCAGGACCCAGAGCGCGGCCTCCCAGGCTGCACAGACGCACAGGCAGAGGATTCAGAGATCCACAGGGTGCGCTCAGGGAAGGGTCAGACTTAGCCTAAGCCAGGGTGTGGTCTCCTACCCCCTCAGGGCAGAGACACGCACACTGTGGGAGCCGGGCTTCGGGAAAGCTGCCTCTGGAGAGGTCCGCAGAGGTGGTCAAGGAGTGATCCCTGAGTGTGAAGGCAGACCCTCTGAGCTGTTGACAGAGGAGAGCTCTGGAAAACGACTCTTTTTTTTTTTTTTCTGGGGCAGAGGGACAGCCTGGGAGTTATTGCAGTGTCCAGGCTGCAAAACCCCCACAAACTGGTTTTGGAAACCACAGAGTAGAAGGATCTGAGCACAGCCTAGAGAGGTCCTGTGCTTTGTCTCAGAGATCAATTCCGAAACACTGCCACCCAATGGATGACACACAAATTGACTAGTGCATAACCGCAACAGAATAAAGAGATTAAAACACCAAAAGGGGAACACAGGGAACTGCAATACCTCCCCTACTGGGAAACAGGAGTGCCAAGCAGAATAATAGTGGAAGTGAAGGACCATTCTATTTTTCTTCTTCTTTTTTATTTTTTGATTTTTCCTTTTTTTCTTTTTTCTTTTTTTTAATTTTTAATCCTTTATTTTTCATTTTCACATATTTTAATTAAAAGAATATTTTTTTTCTTTCTGCCTCAATTGATGTTACCTTTATAATTATTACATTTTTGTTTTAAACTAGTATTATTAATTACTACTAGTACTTTACCGTTTTTGGGAAAAAAAAGTGTCATTTTGTTTTCTCTTTATTTTATTTCGGGATTAGAGTTCTACATTCTATTTTCATCTTCCCTTTAGCATAATTTTACTCCAACTCAACTCCACCTTTATGCCAACACTTTCCTCCTAACTTTCCCCATTTTGCTGTCTTGTTTCTCTTTCCCTTTTCCAACTTTAGATTCTCCCTATTTTTCTCTTTACCTGGTTAAAATTTCACCCCATTTATATATCTAATTTCAAATCCCCTAATACAAGTCCACACAAACCTCTCTCCTCTTGACTTCACTAGCCAAAAAGTTGTTTTTTCTCAATGTCCTTTTGTTGCTATTTGCCTGAAAAGTGATTATATCAATTTTTTGAAAATTTTGAGAGATTGTTTTAGTTTATTCTACTTGTTTTATTTTGCTTTTTGCTTGCTTTGTTTTCTACCTCTCTTTTCCCTCATCTCCCTCGATACCAGTTGCTATTTGCAATTTGCATTAATCTCTAGGTACTGGTTGCTGGCCTTTATTGGGATTAGTGACTATTCTATTGGAGTTGTCTCCTGACATCTATATTTTGTTCCTCTTTTCTCTCTTATACACTTTCTTTTCTCTCAGACTTTTTTCTCTTCCTCTTTCCTTCTCCTTTTTCTCCTTTTTATTTTCTTATTTTATTTTATTTTATTGTCCATTTATTTATCTTTTTTTTTCCTCACTCTCCCAATTTGATTTTGGCACTTCTTTCTTTTCTTTCTTCCTCATTTTCCTCTTCTTCTTTCTCTATTTACCCCTAATTTGACTTCTTTGGTGGTCACCTTATTTGTGATTATTAACATCTTGAAGACATTTCTACTCAGTGCCTTGTGTGCTGTACCTGGTCGTGTTGTAGTTTGTGGCTTTCAAGCAACGTAGGAGAGAGCACTACATAACCAGACACCCAGAGAAGAAAGACCATGGGCAGAAAAAGAAACAGCCCACAAAAGACAGAAAGGCAGGTTTCAACAGAAAAGGAAGTAAACGAAATAGAACCACAAATAAGCCTACCAGAGAAAGAGTTCAGAGAAATTATCATAATGTGGTAGAAAAGAATGGAAGACAAATTTGACAATATGAGTAAGAGCCAAAAGGAAATGAAGAAGAGCCAAGAAGAAATGAAGAAGAACCTAGAGGAGGTGAATAAGCATGAAGAAGAAATGCAGAAGAAACTAGAGGACGTGCAGAATAAACAAGAAGAAATGAATAATGGCATCACTACTATAAAGAATTCAATAGAAAGCATCAAAAGTAGACTAGAAGAAGCAGAGGACCGCATCAGTGAGCTAGAATACAGAGTAGGAAAAAATACCCAAGTACAGCAACTTCTAGAAAAAAAAGTTAAAAAGCAAGAGGAGAGTCTAAGGGAACTTTCGGATAACATGAAACAAAATAACATCCGCATAATTGGGGTGCCAGAAAGAGTGGAAACTGAACAAGGATTAGAGAACGTGTTTGAAGAAATAATGACAGAAAATTTCCCCAATATAGAAAAGAAAAAACCCACACAAATCCAAGAAGCTCACAGAGTCCCAAGCAAAATGAACCCCAACAAACCGACACCGAGGCACATTATAATTAAATTGGCAAACACAGATGACAAAGTAAGAATCTTAAAAGCAGCCAGAGAGAAACAGAAAGTTACCTACAAAGGAACCCCCATAAGACTAGCTACAGACTTCTCAACAGAAACTCGTCAGGCCAGAAGAGAATGGAATGAAATATACAAAGTCATGCAAAGGAAGGCTCTGAATCCAAGAATACTGTACCCTGCAAGACTCTCAATCAAAATTGAAGGTGAAATCAAAAGCTTCACACACAAAAAAGGACTAAGGGAATATATTACCACCAAAGCAGCAATGCAAGAAATGTTAAAAGGTCTGCTGTAACAGAAAGAAAGAGGAAACGAAGAAGGAACTCAGGGGTAAGGACTAAAAATGGCAACAGATAAGTACTTATCAATAATAACTTTAAATGTAAACAGATTAAATGCTCCAATCAAAAGACATAGGGTAACCGATTGGATAAGAAAACATGATCCATATATGTGCTGTCTGCAAGAAACCCACCTTAGGAAAAAAGATGCACACAGATTGAGGGTGAAGGGATGGAACATGGTATTTCAGGCAAATGGAAATGAAAAAAAAAGCTGGGGTTGCAATACTTATATGTGACAAATTAGATCTCAAAGTGAAGGACATAACAAGAGATAAAGAAGGCCACTTCATAATACTAAAGGGAACAATCCAACAAGAAGAAATAACACTGGTAAACATATATGCACCCAATATAGGAGCATCTAAATACATAAAAAAACTCTTGGAGGATATTAAGGGAGAGATTGACAGCAATACAATCATAGTAGGAGACTTTAATACCCCACTGTAACCATTGGACAAATCCTCTAAACAAAAAATCAGCAAAGAAACATCAATCCTAAATGACTCACTAGACCAGATGGAATTAATTGACATCTTCAGAACATTTCATCCCTAAGCCACAGAATATACATTCTTCTCCAGTGCACATGGGTCATTTTCAAAGATAGATCATATGTTGGGTCATAAGAAAAGTCTCTTCAAATTCAAGAAGATAGAAATCATATCAAGCATTTTCTCAGACCACAGTGGCATAAAACTGGAAATCAACTATAATAAAAACAATAGAAAGAAATCAAACACATGGAGACTAAACAGCATGCTTTTAAACAACGAGTGGGTAACCAGAGGGATCAAGGAAGAAATAAAAAACATCATGGCAACAAAGACAATGACAATACAACAATACAAAATTTATGGGACACAGTGAAAGCAGTCTGCAAAAAACAAGGCTACTGCAAAAAACAGGAACAATGGTAATAAATCACCTAAACCTACAACTCAAAGAGCTAGAACGTGATCAACAAGAAAAGCCCAGTGTACTCGAAAGGAAGGAAATGGTGAAGATCAGAGCGGAGATAAACAACTTGGACACCAAAGAAACAATTCAAAAGATCAACAAAACAAAGAGCTGTTTCTTTGAAAGGATAAACAAGATTGATGGACCCCTAGCCAGGCTCACCAAGAAGCAAAGAGAGAAGACCCAAATAACAAAATCAGAAATGAAAGAGGAGAAATAACAACAGACCCTGTGGAAATACAAAGGATTGTTAAAAAATACTATGAACAACTCTATTCCAACAAATTGGACAACCTGCAAGAAATGGACACTTTCCTAGAAAAATATAACCTCCTAAAACTCAATGAGAAAGAAGCCAAACGTCTCAATAGTCCAATAACTATGGATGAAATTGAAGCAGTAATCAAAAAGCTTCCAGCAAATAAAAGCCGGGTCCAGATGGCTACACAGGAGAGTTTTACCAAACATTCAAAGAAGAATTAAAACTATCCTCCTCAGACTATTCAAAAACATTCAAGAAGAAGGAATACTACCAAACACCTTCTATGAAGCCAGCATCACCCTAATACCTAAACCAGATAAAGACAACACAATGAAAGAGAATTATAGGCCAATATCTCTCATGAACATAGATGCCAAAATCCTCAACAAAATTCTAGCAAACCGGATCCAGCAGTACATCAGAAAGATCATACACCATGACCAAGCAGGATTCATCCCAGGAACGCAGGGATGGTTCAATATCCGCAAATCAATAAATGTGATACATCACATAAACAAATTGAGAGATAAAAATCACATAGTCATATCAATTGATGCAGAAAAAGCATTTGACAAAATCCAACATCCTTTCTTGATAAAATCTCTCAGCAAAGTGGGAATAGAAGGATCATACCTCAACATCATAAAAGCCATATATGATAAACCCACAGCTAACATCATACTCAATGGGCAAAAACTAAAACCATTTCCCCTAAGAACAGGAACAAGACAGGGATGCCCACTCTCACCTCTCCTGTTCGACATAGTACTGGAAGTATTAGCCACTGCAATTAGACAACAAGAAGAAATAAAAGGCATCCAAATTGGAAAAGAAGAAGTAAAACTGTCCTTATTTGCAGATGACATGATATTGTACATAAAAAACCCAAAGGACTCCATTCCCAAACTAATTGACTTAATTAATGAATTCAGCAATGTAGCAGGATACAACATTAATGCTAAGAAGTCTGTGGCATTTCTATACACTAACAGTGAAATTATAGAAAGAAAAACTAAAAAAGCAATCCCATTTATCATCACACCAAAAAAATTAAGATACCTAGGAATAAACCTAACTAAAGAGGTAAAAGACCTTTATGCAGAAAACTACAGGACACTGAAAAAAGAGATAGAGGAAGATGTTAACAGATGGAAGAGCATACCATGCTCATGGATTGGGAGAATCAAAATCATTAAAATGTCCATACTACCCAAAGCAATCTACAGATTCAATGCACTACCCATTAAAATACCAACGACATATTTCACAGACCTACAAAGAATTCTTCATAGATTCATCTGGAACAAAAAAAGACCACGGATAGCTACAGCAATTCTGAGAAAAAAGAATAAAGTAGGTGGGATCTCAATACCAGACTTCAAGCTATACTACAAAGCAACTGTTCTCAAAACAGCCTGGTACTGGTACAAGAACAGACATTTAGATCAATGGAATAGAATAGAGAACCCAGATATCCACCCAAACCACTATGCTCAATTAATATTTGACAAAGGAGGCATGAACATTCAATGGAGCCAAGATAGCCTCTTCAATAAATGGTGTTGGGAAAATTGGACAGATACATGCAAAAAATTGAAACTGGACCACCAACTTACACCAAATACAAAAATAAACTCAAAATGGATACAGGACTTAAACATTAGAAGGGAAACTATAAAAATACTAGAGGAATACACAGGCAGCACAATCTCAGATATATGCCGAAAGAACTTCTTCACTGATACTGCTCCAAAGGCAATGGAAGCTAAAGAAAAAATAAACAAATGGGACTACATCAAAATAAAAAGCTTTTGCACAGCAAACGAAACCATCAACAAAACAACAAGAAAGATCAATGCATGGGAGAACATATTTGCAAATGCTATCACTGATAAAGGTTTAATCTCCAAAATCTACAACCAACTTATACAACTTAATAAAAGGAAGATGAAGGATCCAGTAAAAAAATGGGCAACTGACCTAAATAGAACCTTTTCAAAAGATGACAGAAGGAAGGCCAAGAAACACATAAAAACATGTTCAAAGTCATTAATCATCCGAGAGATGCAAATCAAAACAACAATGTGATACCATCTTACACCTGTCAGAATGGTAATCATCAACAAATCAACAAACGACAAGTGTTGGCGAGGATGCGGAGTAAAAGGAACCCTTGTGCACTGTTGGTGGGAATGCAGACTGGTGCAGCCACTGTGGAGAACAGTATGGAGTTTCCTCAAAAAACTAAAAATGGATCTCCCATTTGACCCTGTAATACCACTCTTAGGAATTTATCCTAAGAAATTACAAACACCAATTAGAAAGGATTTATGCACCCCTATGTTCATAGCAGCTCAATTTACAATAGCCACAATTTGGAAACAGCCTAGGTGCCCGTCAGCAGATGAGTGGATCAGAAAACTGTGGTACATCTACACAATGGAATTCTATGCTGCCATTAAAAAGAAGGAATTCTTACCATTTGTAGCAACCTGGTTGGAACTGGAGAGCCTTATGCTTAGTGAAATAAGCCAGTCAATGAAGGAGAAGCATCACATGATCACACTCATTGGGGGATAATAAAGAACATTATAAACTGATGAACAAAAGGATAGATACAGAGACAGTAAAGCTTCAAACAGACTGTGAAATTACAGCAGGAAGATTAAAGTTAGTTGAGGTAGATAAGAGATCAATCAAAGGACTTGTATCTATGCATATAATCATAACCAATGAACATAGATACTGGAGGGTTGGGGTATGCCTGGAAGGGAGGGGGGGCAATGGGGAGATATGTATAAAAAATTAATAAAAAAAATAAAAAATAAAAAATTAATTTTATATTTTCTAACATTGCTTCTTTTAATTTCCTTTTCAAGTTAGTAGCACTATATAGAAGTACAAAAATTCAATACCTTAAAGAGAAAACTGCATCACTAGAAACTTAATTAGAATTAATATAATTGTTAATTCCTTTCATTTTACTGAGCACCTGCTGTGTATGTGGGCATGTTGTGCTATGGAATCTCTAAATAGGAGAAATAATTAATCTGGCCTTCAAGATTTTTATTTATTTTACTTATTTTAATATATTTTATTGTTTTTTTTTTTTTATAGAGAGACAGAGAGAGGAATAAGGAGTTAGAAACATTGATGAGAGAGAAACAACAAACAATTTCCTCCTGCACATCCCTACTGGGGATGTGCCTGCAACCCTTGACAGGAATTGAACCTTAGACCCTTGAGTCTGCAGGCTGACTATCCACTGAGCCAAACTGGTTAGGCTGGCCCTTAAGACTTTACCACTAACAATACAACTAGAGTGGATAAGCAGTTATTTTTTAAACTAACTTTAATTTCCCCTGATTTCCTAGGGACATTATTCCCATAAAGCAGTGGTCGGCAAACTGCGGCTCGGGAGCCACATGTGGCTTTCGAGCTATAGTTTGCTGCTCTGTTGACTAATGAGTTTGCCGACCACTGATCTAGACTCTCGATTCCAATAATTACAGGCTGTTCTTGTTCCTTGTAATTTAAGTACTTAAATAGATGACAATCCATATATTAAAACATTGTCTGTTATCTAATTCAATTACTACATGTAATTGCAGAATTATGACTTCCAAATGCACTATGAGTATAAAAAACAACTAAAAATTTTTGTGAGATGAATTTTCTGTGACAATTGAGATTCTAATCAGTAGATTTTTTTAAAAAAAGTATTTTATTGATTTTTTACAGAGAGGAAAGGAGAGAGATAGAAAGTCAGAAACATCAGTGAGATGACAGTTTGACTGAGTCATCTTGAGCTGGAGCCCATCTGCTGGGTACACAATTTTTTATTGTTAGAGGTATTCTTTAGTTTCAAGATAAATAACCTTTTAAGTAACTTTTACTTTTAATACACCATAAAAGAAAAAATATGTAACCCAAGTAGTTTGTAAGGGGTTGGGACTGGGTAGAGAGGGGAATACCATACTAAATACTAGAGCTAATTCTTTAGCATCCAGGCTAAGAAAAATACCATCATCCCATGCCGGATCTCTGAAATATCCTTCTCTATTTTTGACCATACATTATTTTACTTTTTTCTATTTTTTCTTTAGAACTATTTTCTTTTATTTTCTGAAAAATATAAAACATTTTTTACAGAAAATTTATAAGAATAGTACAATATACATTTACATTCTCCTCACTTCAGTTCACCAATTACTAATATTTAGTTAATGCCTTTGCTTTTTCTCTCTTTTTCCTCCTCCTTCCTTATCTCCCTCCTAACATTCCTCCCTCTTTCCCTTCTGTATTGTTTGGGATTTAGCTGTAGATGTAATGATGGTTTTCCCTTAAATAGTTGATCATTTATTTTTGAGAATTAGGGCATCTTCTTACATAACCACAGTGTAATTTTCATGCTCTGAGAATTTAACATTAAAATAATATTTTAGTATATAGTCCATATTTCAATTTCTTCAGTTTTCTCAATTTTTATAGCTATCTTTTTTCCTTCTCTCAAATTTAATCAAGGAAAGTCTCTACATTTAATATTCATGCTCTGAAATACATTTTCCATATGCAGCCAGAATAATCTTTTTAAACCCTCAAATGCATTATGACTTATCTTTGAGTGTTTCATTTTTCTTAAAACACAAACTGGTCCTTAGCTTTATAGTCTCTTCTCATTTATTAGCCACTTCAAATTATTATCTATGATATTGAATTACCTTATTTTTCAGAAGTCACTATAACCTCTGTTAAGTCTATGGCTTTATGAATAATGTTCCTATTAAAGTATTTTCTACCTTAAGTCTTCTCTTCACTCAGATAACTCATCTATATTCTGTGGGTCACAACTAACACATCACTGCCAGTGGAAAGCCTATTTTCCAAGATCAGACTGAATTTGGTGTCCCACTATGTGTTTATGTAGCACCCTATACTTACAACCAGCAGAGTTTTATCACAATGCCTTATATTCGTCTATTTACTTACTAGAATCTTCATAGAGAGTATGGAGTTTCTTGAAGACAGGAACAGTATAACTTGTTTACCATTACATTCCTCAAGCCTACTGAATGTTTCTTATATAGCTAATTCAATAAGTGATAGCAACAGGGCACACTAAATCATAACTGCTACTCTGAACATCACATGATCTCACTCATTTATGGATAATAAAGCACATTATAAACTGATGAACAAAAAGATAAATGCAGAGGCATTAAAGCATCAAACAGACTGCCAAATTACAACAGGAAGGTTAGGGAGATGTGGGGTAGATAACTGATCAACTGAAGGAATTGTATGCATGCATATAAGCATAACCAATGGATGCAAAACACTGGGCAGTGAGGGCATGTATGATACTGGGGTAGCGGGGGCAGTGGGAAGATATGTACACATGTAATACTTTAATTAAAATATGGGGAGGGGGGAGATGGCCAGCAGGGGAGGACAGTTGGGAACAACCAGGCCTGCAGAAAAGAGCAATTGGGGGGTACTAGACCTCCAGGGGAGAGCAACTGGGGGGCATCCAAGCCTCTAGGAGAGGGTAATTATGGGGGACCAGACCTGCAGTGTATGGCAGTTGGGGTTGACCAGGCCTCCAGGGGAGGACAATTGGGAGCGACCAGATTGGCAGGGGAGAGCAGTTAGGGGCCACCAGGCCAGCAGGGGAGGGAAGTTGGGGGTGATCGGGCCAGCAGGCAGAGGCAGATAAGGGTTATCAGGCTAACAAGCAGAAAAGTTAGGGGCAATCAGGCAGGCAGGCAGAGGGATTAGTGGTGATCAGGCAGGAAGGTAGAGGTAGTTAGGGGTGATCAGGCAGGCAGGCAGAGGGGTTAGGGGTGATCAGGCAGGCAGGCAGAGTGGATAAGGTCAATCAGGCACGCAGGCAGGTGAGCGATTAGGAGCCAGCAGTCCCAGATTACAAGAGGGATGTCTGAGGGGTCCCAGATTGGAGAGGGTACATGCCAAACTGAGAGACCCATGCCACAGGCATAAATTTTATGCACCAGGCCTCTAGTAATAAAATAAAGAGCCAGCAGATTAAATATTGAAACAGGCAAACTTTAGCACACAACTCTACATTCAATTTAAATAAAACCCAATATTTTAAGGGAATACTTTCAAGAATTTTTAATAGTTTGAGGTATATTTAGTATCTAGGTCTAAGCAATAGAGTATTACATTGATTTATTGATTTTTAAGAGAGTTTTAAACAAGTTTTATTTATTTATTTATTCACTAGAGGCCTGGTGCATGAAATTTGTACATGCGAGGGGGTGTTCCTAAGCCCAGCCCACACCCTATCTAATCTGGGATCCCTAGGGGGATGTCTGACTGCTCTGTGGGATCAGGCTTAAACTGACAGTCAGACATTCCTCTCATAATCCAGGAACTGCTGCCTCCTAACTATTCACCTGCCTGCCTGCCTGCCTGCCTGCCTGACTATTCACCTGCCTGCCTGATTGCCCCTAACCACATCTCCCTGCTGCATGATTGCCCCCTAACAGCTCCTCTGCTGGCCTGATTGATGCCTAACTGCAACTGGGGGGCATCCAGGCCTCTAACTGCTCCCCTGCTGGCCTGATCACCCACAACTGCCCTTACTTGCTGGCCCAAATGTCCCTAACTACCCTCCCCTGCTGGCCTGATCTCACCCCCAATTGCCCCCCCCCGGCCAGCCGGGTCCCCCCCCAACTTCCCTCCCCTGCTGGCCTGGTTGCACCCAATTGCCCTCCCCTGCTGGCCTGGTAGCCCACACCTTCCCTCCCCTGCCAGACATCTTGTAGTGGCCATCTTGTGAAGATGTTGCACAAGGGTGTGACACCACCTAGGCTTTTATTATGTAGAATTATTGTTATTGTTGAGAGTATTACAGATATCCTTCATTTTTTCCCAATCTCTCCTCCTCTGGTTCTTGCCCCACCACAATATTATCTGTGTTCATGGATTATGCATATGTGCATATAAATTATTTGGTTAATCTCTGCCCGTCATCTCTCAATTCTCTCTGACATCTGTTAGTCTGTTCCATGCATGCTTCTATGGCTCTGGATCTGTTTTGTTCCTCATTTTATTTTGTTCATTAGATTCCATATATAAGTGAAACCATGACACACATTGATTTTTAAAAGTGATTAAACTGTTACTTATGAGTTTGTATTTGTCCTGTTTTGTTTTGTTTTTGTTTTTGCTTATATACAGCAGGAGATAAATTAAAGAATATTTTCCTGATGTATAATTTATGAAAAATCATTTTGAAGAACTGAATAGCCTTTAGATAATTACTATAGTTGCTTTAGGTAAATTTGAAAAGAAATACTTAACAAAAGTGTAAAATAAAATCTACTGGTTTTGGAAAAAAAATTTGTCTTGGAATATATCTTCTTAAGTAAATGTAAAATATTCATATTACATATTTGGGTTGCCATCCTCTAAAATTTTATTTAAAATTAAATTGGTACTTATGATAATTATCTGGTTAACTAACTAAAAGAATCATCCTATGTAATAAAGAGCTAATATGCTAATTAGACCAAACAGCTGAATCACCTTCCAGATATCCTTCCTGACAAACTTCTAAAGGAAGCCACCGCTGCGAGGGCTAGCTTAGGCTGTGAGGGGCCTTGAGGGCCAGCCAAGCCTATGAGGGGCTGCAAAGGCCGGCCAAAGAAGCTGTAGCTGTGAGGTCCAAGCCCCTTGCATGTATTTCATGCATAGGGTTTCTAGTATTAGATAAAGAGCCAAAGGTTTCTTTGATACTTAAAATATATTAGTAACAGTGCATACAATAATACAACAAATATTTAAAAAAAAAGAGAAAATGACAAAAATGTACAATACAGAATAATGTAAGCATGGTAAAAGAAAAACAGCAAAAAAAATTATATTTAAGATCAGGAAAGACATATTCACAAAGAGAAAATATGGCCTTTTATCTAAATCTATCTGTACCTCAAATGTAGACTACATCAATACTATGGATCCTTCCACCCACAGGATATTTTTTTCTGGTTTTTCCTATGTAACTCTAGTTTCTTTAAGTCCTTACATAAATTATTGCTTCTTTCTCAAATTTATTTTCAGGGAATTATAAAATCATTCATCTGGCCTAGCATATCCCTAACTTTTCAGAGAAACACAAATGTTTAAAAAATGTTACATTTCCCAGAGGGAAAAAGAGATTTATAATCAATATCTGGTAAATAATATGAGAAGATAACAATATAAACTGTTTGAAAACTGTTCTGCTTAAATTAACAAAATTCTCACTCTAGCAAAGTCTAAAAGACAAGATCCTTTTCAAAATAGAGACAGTGAGGAATTCTTATATGAGGTTTACTACTACTTGTAGGATAAGAAATGCTATTAAATTTATAAATTATTATTTGTGCAGGGAAATGACATAACCCTCTCACTACCCAAACCTTTATTGAAGCTTGCTGTAGTGTACATATGAATGTTATTTTGGAGACTTTAGTGAAATTTAAGGTTCATGAATACTAAAAAAAAACCAGAACAAAGTTGACTAATTAACTGTATATATGGATGCTAAACTAGGATTTGATTTTTTTAATTTAAAGAATAAGGTGACAAGTATTTTCTCAGTTACATCAGAAACTATTATATCCTTTCCTTGTATAGTAGTTAATTTACTTTGCTTGTAATGCAATAATTAAACAGCAAGGTATGACAATTATAAATATACTAAAGGCCCAGTGCATGGAATTTGTGCACTGGTAGGGGGCGTGGCTTGTGGGGATCAGACTACTATGGGAGCACCACTCATCCTGGTCAGCCAAATGGCTATGGACTTGCTTTCTGAGTGGCTGCTTCCTGGTCTGGCAGCATCTTCTGTGGAGCTGGAGCACTCACCTCTCCAGGGGACACAGTCAGAGTTGGGCCCAGGGACCATAGCACTGAGAGGCAGTGGAGTAGGCTTCAGTCCTGCAGCAGCCACAAATCTGCCTCCCAGCCTCCAGGGTCAGCTCTGTGATCTTGGTAGTGGTGCTATGTGGCCTGTGGGTGTCTGGAGGAAGCAGCAGGGATTGAGGGGCAGGATCCTGGGATGTGGAGGTGAAAATTGCAGGCCAGGTTCTTGCCTGTTGGCCCGGGGTTTGCAATGGTAGCAGCCATTCATCCTGGTCAGCCAAGTGGCACTTCCACTGTGGTAGTGCACTGATCACCAGGGGGCAACTCCTGCATTGATTGTCAGATCCCTGGTGATCAGTGCAAGACATAATAACTGGTCGACTGGTCATTCTGGTCATTCCACTGTTCGGTTGCTGGGTTTTTATTATATAGGATAGGATATGCACCTAATATTAGAGCACCAAATCAATGATGAATACATTGACAGAACTGAAAAGTTAAATAGACAGTGACACAATAATAGTAGATCCAATCTTCAATTTAATAATGAATAGTACAACCAGTTGCAAGAACAATTTGGAAATAGAGTACTTGAACAGTAATATAAACTCAAAAAATTGAACCTAACATATCTAGAGAATATCTATAATCATAAAAGCATAATATATTAATTAGACCAGATGTCCTTCCGGATGACCTTCAGACAAAGGCAGGGCTGCAGCCATTGGATCCAGGAAGCCACTGTGACTACAAAGAAGGGATCCAGGCAGCCACTGTGGCTGAGAAGGCCTGCTTTTGCATGAATTTCATGCATTGGGCCTCTAGTAATATACTACAAGAGCAGAATACATATTCTTCTTAAGTGCACACAAAGTATTTTTAGGAAAGAACACATGTCACAAAACAAGTCTTAAGAACTTTAAGGAGATTAAAATCACAGTGAGTTATTCTCTGATCACAGTGGCATAAAACTAGCAAGCAACACCAAAAAGAAAACTGGAAAATTCACAAATATATGGAAATTAAAACATTTTGAACAACAAATGCATAATATGCATAAAAATTCTTGAAAATTGCCTGTGGATGGCAGTGCTTTGGTTTTCTGAAAAACAACTATCTCAAGTTGTTTTCCTTCCTATGATTCATGTTTATGTCTTGCTTCTGAATCATATATAAAACAACCAGCTGAGTGTATATTGTCAGCTGGAAAGCACTTTGTAATGAACCAAACCACACTTGTGTTTGAACATGCATCAATGTTTATGGCTTTATTTTAGAACATCACCAGAATAAGGATCATTTTGGCCAAGAGAAAATTAAATCAGTCAGTGATGAGAACTTCTGAATAAGAACAGACATCTCTAATGGTTCTGTGCTTATTTTGTCCGTTGCTCTCTTTCTCCTCTATGTAGATGTTGTGAAGTGTATGATTTATTCATAGAAGGCACTGTCACTGCTGAAGAATTGTACTCTAAACACTAAAAAGTTTTGACAAAACCCATTAAGGGAGGGAATCATAATAAAAATATCAAGTATTTACAGACCATGTTTTATTTTATCCCTTGAATAATTCCTACTGATCACTAAAGTTGAACTACATGAAAATACCAATATGCAACCATTTTTGAACTACAAAATGGCAATTTAATATTATTAAATTTAATTTATCAAATCTCAGTCTGGCCAATTCTGGTAATTCTTAGTGTTTTATTTTAGTATGAGAAATCTGCAATAATAGAAATGTTTTCTGAGTAGGCGTCACAAATTAATGTCACTGTAAGAAATAATGAACCAGTTATAAAAGTGAAACTGAGGTTTATTTAGGGGGTTGTAACATGATATCCATCACAAACACACTGTGTCTTTACACAGTGAGGAGGGTTGAGGAGGAGGGTGAAACTGAAGTTGTCTAACATGGCTATTGTTAAGACTTCCTTTGTTGATTTATACAGAGTTTTAGATTCCACAAATCATATAAAAGTAGTTGAATTAATTTCATGAGGTTGCTGTAACAAAATGCCACACACTCTGTAACTTAAAAGAACAACAATTTATTCTCACATACTCTGGAGTCTAGGAGTCTGAAATACAAGAGTCGGACTTTGCTTCTTGCAGCTTCAAGTGGTTGCCAGCTTTCATGACTTGAGGCCAAACTCCAATCACTGCCTGTCTTCACATGGCATTCTCTTTTGTGTCTTTCTCTTCTGTGTGTCTCTTATAAAGACACTTGTCATTGGAATTATGGCCTGCTAGGGTAATCTAAGATGATGTCCTTACTTTAATTATATCTGAAATGACCTTTTTTCCACACAAGGGAACATTAAAAGGATTCTTTAGAGGATTGTGATGTAGATTTATCTTTCTCAGGTGTAGGGAGGGGCACCATTCAAACCACTACATTAGCACTGAATCTCTCTAATAGGAACTGAGATATTTCTTGGGGAAAAGAAAGATTGTGATCCAGTTTGTTCTAATTTGCTGCTACTTATAACTCACCACTAGATAATCTGAGGGCTAATAAAGCTCTTTATTCACATTCAGTCTCTAAGAAAAATAAGAAAGCTTTCAGAAGCATACTAGAACTTAAGATAAGCAAAAGACACCTGAAAAACACTCTTACTTCAGCCCTGTGATTTGATAGACCATGAAGAATTTGGTTCACAATGGGCTGAAGATTTTGCCCCAGAATGAAAAATCTTTAACACAGCGGTTCACGACCCCTTCACAGGGGTAGCCTAAGACCATCAGAAAATGCAGATATTTACATCACGATGCATAACAGTAGCAAAATTTCATGGTTGGGAGTCACCACCACATGAGGAACTGTATGCAAGGGTCGCGGCCTTAGGAAGGTTGAGAATCACTGCTTTAACAATATTGTCTTATTGTGAATAAAATGTTAGCCGAATAGAATAGTATGCTTAGACATACTAGTATAACTGATTTTCATTCTGGTATGAGCTCCCTGCCTCTAAGCAGATGGGTGATGGTTCACTATGTGTACCATTGTTCTAGTGGGTTTTCTAATAAGGCTGCTGTGCAGTTTTTCAGTTCTCTGAGAGGAGAGTATGGGTTTTGTTTAAGTAATCATGATAAAGGTTTAAATTTCATAGAGCCATTTAATTTTTCGGTTAATTTGTAGACTTGTAAGTGGTATTCTTTTGACTTAAGAATGTAATCACCTTGAAGGTTTTAGTTTCATTGTAAAAAGTTCATCCTTTCTATCTAAATTTATATTTTAAATTCAGCCTTTTTTTTACCCCAATTGGATTCATCAAACTCTCATTCTCAAATCCTATCTTATCTTTATGCTGATTCTAAAATACTAAGTAACTAAACATTTTATCACTGTTAACAATTTGAGAACCATTTTTTTTATATTCCCATCAAGATGAATCTAATAATCTGAGACTATCTGGGAACATTTGGATATAACCTCCCACCTACCAATTACTAGAGGTATGTTAAATTTGGGACCCTACTTATAAAAGAATGTTACCAGAAATAACTTTTATTTGACTTATACATATGGCAAAAAAACTACTAATCAGTGACATTTGCTCTTCTTATCTTTCAAAGTTATAAAAGTGAAATTGAGGCCTCACCTCAAGGCACCCTAACACATCCTTAGCTCAGAATGCCATATATACTCATTTTCCTTTTCTGTCTTTGAGCCTCTCATGTACATGGGGTCTCTGACTCATGTATGTGAGGTTTCTATGCATAGATATGTAATTAAATTTGATTATTTTTTCTTGTTAACCTGTCTCATATATATTTAATTATTAAAGCAGCCAGAGGAACTGGGAGGGTAGGAGAAAGTTTCTTCCTCCAAGCATGTCAGCTTGAATCACTTCATTCATCCTTTCATTCATTTAAGCAGCATTTCTTGATATTGTGGATACTGAGCCTCATTGGACATATTTCACTTTTAAGGACTAACAGACTAAAAAGGAATATGAGGAAGACAAACATGATTATATACTATTGTGATTTTTTAAAATATATTTTATTGATTTTTTTACAGAGAGGAAGGGAGAGAGATAGAAAGTCAGAAACATCGATGAGAGAGAGACATTGATCAGCCGCCTCCTGCACGCCCCACAGTGGAGATGTGCCTGCAAACAAGGTACATGCCCCCAACCGGAATCGAACCTGGGACCTTTCAGTCTGCAAGCCGACACTCTATCCACTGAGCCAAACCGGTCTCGGCACAAACATGATTATAATAATAAAGTTGATAGTGGATAGTTTCAAAACCAGTGAGAGAACATAGAAGGAATTCCTAATTCAAAATGAAGGATCCAAGGTTTCCTAGGGAAGGTAGCTCTTTAGGTAGCTCTTAAAGGACAATTAATAATTTATCCACTGCTGAATTCTCTTTAGCTAATATTTACCACTAAAGGAATGGTCATTTTAATTATTCCTTTTCCTTTAGATAAAAAATGTGGTAACTCTGACACCTGATTTTTCTGGCATGGCCTTTGTAATAGTCACAGTGCAGCTAGGTTATCTTTAGAAGCTAAGAATCTCCAAGGATGCAGGAAGAGGTATTTAAGGGTAACTGAAAGACACCTAGGCAAAGTTTTACCTTTTATTGGCATGTGGTAGCCATTATTCCCATAAACTTATTGAGAAAAATCTCAAGTGATACTTATGACACAGTATATTTTAGACTGAAGTAAATAATAGGGATATCAAAACTAACTGTCAATACTGAAACTTCTTGCTTTTTATGTATCTCTCTAGACACTGCTATTGCCTTGTAGAAGGCTATTCTTCCTTACCACAGTAAGTAATAAACTCAGCTATGTCATATTAGCAGGTTATATTTGGGGAGCAACCATTTGACAAGATTCTATGATGAAAGAATATGTGACAATAATGATTTAGCAAATTCATAATCAACATGGCTTGGACCTTGTAGTAGGATAGAGTAGGACTTCTTTGACTTCCAATGTCTGGTTTTTGAGTTAGTAGGATGGTGTCCTTTCCTCTGGAATAAATTTTGTGAACATATAAATTAAGATATGAAACTAGACAACTTTTTGTTGTTCATGTTGTTACTGGCATAATGATTTGCTGATTAAAAGAAGACTTTTTCAGGCAGCTAGATTGGCAACTCAGTATGCGGTTTGCTTATTAGCCTGTGAACAGTAAGACATTTCTGCTCCTACTAGGTAAGGATTTTATTTTTTCCTAATCATTAAATATATGTTTGCATTAGCATACGGAGTGAAATACAAAGGTTCTATTTTAAATAAATGAAACAATTTGTCACTGCATGTGATAAGACTTTCTACCTGTGATAATGCAAACTTGTAAAGAAGAGGAAATTCAAAAGAACTAGGAATTGAAGTACAAAGAAGAGAGTTGAATCTCACTGTATTAAAGACAGAGCTTTTGCTTTTAAGTGTAAATGTACATTGACTATGCTCCCTGGTGAAATAATGGTATTGCTCATTGTATATTAACTATGGCCTTGAAAATCATGAAAGAATGTTCAGTGCGAAGGATTTAACAACCAAATATTTTCTTTTGTTTAAATTATCTAAAGTAAAAGGAACCATTAAGACTATAAAAATAAGCTGACTTCTTTTCTAATTATCACATAAAAATTATGTAACTAATTATTTGCTTTACAAACATAAGTTTCCAAATTTATATTTCACTTAAAATTCATTAAATTATATAATTTATGATAGATAAATGACAGATAGATAGGTTGATAGATTATTGCTAGGTACATAGATATAGATAAAGGGATAGATGATACGATTAATATTAGTACAAATAGGTTATTTTTTAGATTTATGGAAATAAAATATTTGCAGTTATTTCCATACATACATAATATTAAGTAGGGATAACTATATTATGAATAAATCTGGTAAAACTAAAAGTACTAGAAAATGGCCTCATTTTAAATTGTGCAGTATTTTACAAACCAATAGTGTAAACCAAAATGGACATTAATGTTATCAAACAATAGTAAAATAATTATCAATAGGGTTTAAACAAGGAAAGATATTTACCACAAGAATTATGGATATTAATTAATTATGAGAATAAAACCTTACATATTTATGGGAGAGTCTAAAGAAGGAAGGGTCTGAGGGGGATTTAGGAGAGCAAGAAGAAGTTGCTAACCCGCCCTACCAAAGAACTTACATATAAAAGTCATGAATTGCAGGAGATTCTGGTAGCCAGTAATGTCCAGTCACCAAATGAAAGGGAACATAAGAAAAATTAATGGAAAAGGCTAAGGCAGATTGTCCAAACTGTATAAATCTTGCTTTTAAAGGACTCCAGCCAAACATGTGTTGGTGGGTTTCAGTTGCTATTTTCAGTATGGCCAGCAATAAGAAGAGCTGGATACAGGATGAAACAAGACAGAACTCACTTTTTCTGTCTATCATGGCATCTTCAATGACTTTTAAAAACTAAACAGCTGCTTCACTTCTGCCTTCCAATTCTCAAGTATTTTCTATCTTAGACACTCTAAGCTGGTACAATAGGCCATGGATTTTGGGAAACATTTTCAGTTTCACTACTAGGTGTATCAGTTAATAATGCTGATTTTGTAATCAAAGAAAGCACTATAATTTCAAGAGAAACATCAAAAGTGCTTTATTCAAAGTAATGTCCATCTCTAGCTACACAATTCCCCCATCTTTAGGTAATTTGTGGACACTGCTCCAATAGAACTTTTATTGTTTTGAGGCAAACGATTCAGAGACCCAATTTTCCACTTCTTCATATGTTTTGAAGTGCTGCTCAGAAAGTAATGATAACCTAAAGAAGCGTGGTCTGGTGAATAGAGTGAGTGAGTTAATACTTCCCAAGTAAGATCTTTTAATGCGTCTTTAACTGATTTTGAAGTGTGTGATGGTGGTCAAATTGAAGCAAAATTACTTTGCTGTGTCTTCTGGCCCATTCTGGTCATTTCACGAGCAAAGCATGATTCAAATTGATTACTTGTTGTTGGTAGTGACAATGGTTTCACCAGGTTTTAGGCACTCATAATACACCACACCTTCCTGATCCCACAAACACAGAGCATTGTCTTCTTTCCGAAGCAATTTGGCCTTGCAGTCAATGTTGATGTTAAACCTGGATCAATCCATGATTTTGTGCATTTCAGATTCTCAAAATAAATCCACTTTTCATCACCAGTCACAATTTGATGCAAAACAGACTTTCTTTCGTGCCATTGAAGCAACATTTTACTGATGACTTTTCGGTTTTCCATTAGTCTTTTGTTCAGTTGATGTGGCACCAATTTTTCTTCCTTTAACATATTTCCCCATTGCTTGTAAATGACCGGAAATTGTTTGCCGAGCAACATTCAATATTTCTTCAAGTTGTTTTTGAGTTTAATATGCATCTTCATCCAATAATGCTTGTAATTGTTGGTCTTCAAACTTTTTTGGTTGACCTGGGCATTCTTTGTCTTTCCCATTAAAATCATCACTTTTAAAGCACTAAACCAGTTTTCACAAGTATCTTGAGATGGATCATGTTCACCATAAGATTCCCAAAGTATTCAGCATCACTTTTTTCAAAATAAAGTAATAGATTAAAACTTTCTTTGGCACAAAATTTGACATTTTTAAAAATATATATTTTATTGATATTTTTTACAGAGAGAAAGGGAAAAGTATAGAGAGTTAGAAACATCGATGAGAGAGAAACATTGATTAGCTGCCTCCTGCATGCCCCCCACTGAGGATGTGCCCGCAACCAAGATACATGCCTTTGACTTGAATTAAACCTGGGACCTTTCAGTCTACAGGCTGATGCTCTATCTACTGAGCCAAACCAGTTTCAGCAAATTTGACATTTTTGAGTATAAAAATATCTATGATGTAAACACCTTCAGAAAATTTGATATATGAAGTTTTAAAGTTTCTCAATACAACAAAATAGCATATATATCAAATTGCATATATATCAACATATGTGTAACTCCATCTATTGAAAAAATCCACATTATTAACAGATTACAAAATGACATGTAGCTAAATATAAATTATAAATGCTTTTAAGTAAGGGTTAACATTAATTGAGCTTATTAAGTGTATATAAAGTAATCTAGAAATTACCACATCATTTCTGCTTTTGCAGTTATAAAAGGTATAAAGTTATACATGATGGAAATGTATATGGTATTAATAAATTTAAATTTCAAAGATTTTGGGACTCAATATAAAAATAACTGAAAAGTGCCGAGACCAGTTTGGCTCAGTGGACAGAGCGTCAGCTTGCGGACTGAAAGGTCCCAGGTTTGATTCCGGTCGGGGGCATGTACCTTGCTTGCAGGTACATCTTCACTGTGGGGCGTGCAGGAGGCGGCTAATCAGTGTCTGTCTCTCATCAATGTTTCTGATTTTCTATCTCTCTCCCTTCCTCTCTGTAAAAAATCAATAGAATATATTTAAAAAAAGAATAACTGAAAAGTTATATTATAAAAAAAGTGCAAAACATTACATTGAGATCTAAAAGCACAAGCTTATTGATGACCTGAAACTTACTGCTATGGCAAAGAATTAGAGTTCATAGAAAGTATTTTAAACAGTATGTTCTAAATTAGCAGCAAAATTATTATAGGAATTGATCTCTAAACCATCTTAGACAAACTGATCCACAAGATGATTCTGTATAGCAACTAACTGAGAGTAACATGAAGATTATATTTATGAAAATCACATCTTTCTATTCATGGGCAGGTACTCTTATACATGGATTCACTATAACGTCATGATCAGAGATGAATTTTTATTATGTGGGAACCATGATGGAAAAGTAAGCAGAAATAAATGGGAAATGGAGATAATATATTTTATCTTGTTTCATTTTTAAGTTTTCCCAATAATTTATATTTAAAATTTCACTTCTTCATAAGTTGAAAATAAACAGTTTTCCTTTTTTACTCAGTTTGACTATTTATTAAAAATACTCCTATTTGTTCTATTATGGAAAGATTGATTAAGGGATGAAAGGATGGATGCACAGATATATAGAATGGTGAGTTTAAAATAACCACAAATAGTTTTCAGTTTCTTATATCAAGAGGCAAGGTTGATCTTCCAACCCCTAAAATCTGGGATGGCCTGATGTTTTGCTTTCATTGATGGAATGTAGCAGAAGTAACATTATTGTGATGCCATGAAGGCTTTGAAACTTATTAGAATTCTATTGGAATTCTGCCACCATGCAAACTATGCTCTAGCTAGTGTTCAGAGTGCCCTAGTAGAGGTAATCAAGGCGCTCCATCCAACAGCCTGCCAGCCACCAGACATGTATCAGTAAATAAGGAGATCTGAGATCATCTATCCCCAAAGGAGGTGCCAGGTTACTGTGTCATAAGTGAACCCAGAAAAGATGAACAAAAATCATTCATATGAGCCTTGCCCAAACTGTCAACCAGAAATCTATGAGTTAATAAGTGATTGTTATATTAAGCCAAGCAATTAAATTTTGGCTAACCAATACAGATAAAGAGAATGATACATTATTTTAAATCATTTAGGAGTAAGTAACAGGCCTAATAGTAAATACCCTTAAATAATTCAGCACATAACTTCTAAGAAGAAAAACACTGTGTATAATCCCATTGTAATCATCACATTCAAGAAATTTAGCTGTGGGAAGCTCGCAGGGAGGCTTAAAGAAGGGCCTTGAAAAGGGTCTTTCACTAATAGTCTCCCTGTAAGCTGGGTCACTTGCGGACAGAGTGTCCTAAGCTTAGGGGTCAGGCAAGCTTACATGGTTAAAAAGCTATGAAACAGATTAGATGTCCTTGAGGAAGAACTGTACATACAAGAAAGGCGCATCAAGCACAGGATAAAAAGTAAACTTTTGCAAAGAATGATGAATGCAGGGCTATGCGCCCAGGTTCATGTCTGGCAGTGATCTCAGAAACAGTAACCTATAAATACATTAGTGCTTCTTAATAAACTTGCCTTCAGCAGCATCCCTGTTGTTGGTCCTCCCGATCCCCGCTTTCTGTCTCTTCTTTTTCCAGTCGTCGCCTCTTACTTTCAGGTAACTCTGTCCATGTCGGAGTGGGTCTCCGACATTTAGCTTTGATTAATATACCTAAAACTAATATAATGATGTATGTCAACTATAAGGTAAAAAAAATCATTAAAGGAAAAACACATGATTTCTATTTGTACTTAAATTTCAAAATTAGTTATATTTACTTTTTCATTTGATGTACGTAAAATCTATGTTTACCATTTTTCAGTGCATTTTGATTTTGAATCATAGTTAACGGTTATTTTTATATGTCCAGGTGTAATATTGATTTACAATGTTTTATATATGTACATACACATACCTAATATGTATAGCTATCAGAATACATGTCTATACTGATTCACTTGGTTATTTATGTTATGATGTATGGATTTAATTTCATATTTTCTAAAATAGCTATTTAGTTGCTTTACATCATCAATTAGATATTATTATATTATTTACTTGAGATTTTATTTTTTAAATTTATTTTATTGATTTTTTTACAGAGAGGAAAGGAGCGGGATAGAGACTTAGAAACATCGATGAGAGAGAAACATTGATCAGCTGCTTCCTGCACTTCCCACTGGGGAAGTGCCCGCAACCAAGGTACATGCCCTTGACTAGAATCAAACCTGGGACCCTTCAGTTCGCAGGTTGACACTCTATCCACTGAGCCAAAGCAGTTAGAGCTGAGATTTTATTTTTGTTACAAATTAAAGATCCACTTATATTTTGGTTCATGCCTTCAAATTCTATTTTATGGAGCAATATTGCTTAAATGCAGAGGCTCTAGGACAACACTGTCCAGTAGAACTTTTGGAGATGATGGAAATATTCCATAGCTTTCTTGTGCAATATGTTAGCCACTTGAAATATGTCTAGTATAATTGAGAAGCTAACTTTTTATTTTATGTACTTTTTATTAACTTAAGTTTAAATAGGCTATTTTGGCTAATAGCTCCTGTTTGGAATAGCACAGCAATAGGGGATATTTCAATATTTGTTAGTAAGTCCTAATATTATTCTGATAATCTGTCTTCATTGTTTTTATTTCTCATGGTTTTTCTTACATTTTTTAAACTTTTTTCCATAGGGAATTTTAAATTAAATATTTTAATTCTAGAAAGAAAGCAGTATTTTTATTGAGATTACTTGAAAATACATAAAAGTTTAGAAAGAATTGGCAAATATGTGTGTGTGTTAAAGGATTTAGTGTGTTTTCTCTTTGTTGTTTGTTTTTTGTTTTATGCTTAATTCCTTCATTTTTCATCCAGCTCCACAATTTCCCTCCCCTCTGATAGCTGTCAGTTTGTTCTCTATTTGAGGTCTGTTTCTGTTTTGTTAGTTTATTTTGTTCATTAGATTCCACATATAAGTGAAATCATATGGTACTTGTCTGTCTCTGGCTGGCTTACTTCATTTAGCATAATGTTCTTCAGGTCCTTCCATGCTGTTGCAAAGGGAAGATTTCCCTTTTTTATGATAGCCAAGTAATATTCCATTGTGTTAATGTACCCCAGCTTTTTTACCTGCTCATCTACTAGTCGACACTTGAACTCCTTTTAGATGTTGGCTATTGTAAATAATGTTCCACTGAACACAGGAGTGCATATATATGGAAAATAAAACAACTCATAGACACAGACAACAGCATGATGATTACCAGAGGGAATGGGTGGTGGAGGAGGTAGAAAAGGATATAGGGGGAATAATTATTATTGAATTGTACACCTGAAACCTATATAATTTTATTAACCAATGTCACTCCAATAAATTCAATACAAAAGAAAAAGAATTTAACCTTTTCAAAAGAGAGATATTAACTCTTAGAACGTCCTGTTTAGAAAAAGCGTCTTTGTTTAGCTGTGGTCTTTGGTCCACAACAGATAATCTAACAATGTGACTTGGGATAAGAACTTTGGGGTAAACAGCAGCTAAATCTGGCAATGGCTAGAGAATGGGATTAGTCATGTGGACAACCAACCAGGTCTATATGCCCAAGCCCCAATAAAACTTATGGACATCAAAGTTCAAGTAAGTTTCCTTGTTTTCCAGAAGAATTGATGTTGTTCATGACTCCATTAGGAAAGGACAACTAGAAGCTCTGCATGTACAATTTTCCTGGACTCTACCCAACACATGTCCCTTGACTGATTTTAATGCATCCTTTCACTGTAATAAACAATAACTGCAGTATAACAACTTCCAGTGGTTCTGTGAGTTCTTCTAGTGAATTGGCTAATGGATTCTGTTTGGCTGAAGGTGGCCTAGGAGACTTTTAAAACTTGCAATTGTTAGAACTAAGGGTGGTTAAGGGAACCCTGAAATCTTCACTTGGTGTCTGAGTGAGTGTGGTCCAGTGGATTATTTCCTAACCTCAAAATATTATCTAAAAAAATGTAATTTTATTTGTTTGAGGCTATTTTTGCATCACTTGGGCTTTTTTAATTTAAATTTTTATTATATATTAGTGGCCTGGTGCATGAAATTCATGCACGGGGGTGAGGGCGGTGGGGAGTCCCTCAGTCCAGCCTGCACCCTCTCCAATCTGGGAGCCCTCGAGGGATGTCCAACTGCTGGTTTACAGGGATTGGGCCTAAACAGGCAGTCAGACATTCCTCTTGCGATCCGGGACTGCTGACTCCTAACTGCTCACTTGCCTGCCTGCTTGATTGCCCATAGCCATTCTTTCTGCTGGCTTGCTAGCCCCCTACTGCCCCCCCTCCACTGGCCTGCTCATCCCCAGCTGACCCTCTGCCAGCCTGATTACCCCCAACTGCCCTCCCAGCCAGCCTGCTTGCCCATGGGGATGTGGCCAGGCTGGGTAAAGGGCTGAGGGCCATTTGCAGGCTGGCCACACCTCTTTCAGGGTGGGGGTCCTTGCTGGGGTCTCTGATCAGCCTGTAGTCCCTCACCCAGGTTTGCCAGGCACCCCAGTGGGGACCTCCACCCTGAAGAGGGTGTGGCCAGCCTTACCCAGAGTGTGACCTGCTCACCCCCAACTGCCCCTCTGCTAGCCTACTCACTCCCAACTGCTCCTCTGCTGGCGGGAAGGGGAGGTGGGGGTTATCAGGCCAGCAGAGGGGCAGTTGGGGATGAGAAGGCCAGCAGAGGGGCAGTTGGGGGTGAGCAGGCCAGCAAGGGGCAGATGGGGGTGAGCAGGCTGGCAGCGGGGGAGGGGGGATGAACAGGCCAGTGGGGGAGCATTTGGGAGTGAGCAGGCCAGCAAGGGGCAGATGGGGATGAGCAGGCTGGCAGGGGGGGAGAGGTGGGGGTGAACAGGCCAATGGGGGAGCATTTGGGGGTGAGCAGGCCAGCAGGCAGAGTGACTAGGGGAAATCAGGCAGGCAGATAGGTGAGCAATTAGGAGCCAGCAGTCCCCGATTGTAAGAGGGATATCTGACTGCCAGTTTAGGTCCTGGATAGGAGAGGGTGCAGGCAAGGCTGAGGGACACCTCCCACACACACACCCCCACATGCATGAATTCATGCACTGGGCCTCAAGTCTATATTATAAAAATAAAGAAAGAAAGGAAAGGAAAGGAAAGGAAATAAAGTATCTATAAATTCCTATTATGTTGATTTTTTTAAAGATTGATTGATTGATTGATTGATTTTGTTAATCCTCACCCAAGTATATTTCTCAATTGATTTTTAGGAAGAGGGGAAGAGAGAGGAAAAGACAGAGAAAAACATCAATGTGAGAGAAACATATCAACTGGTTCCCTCCTGCAGGAGCCCGACTAGGGTCTGGGCCAGGGAGAAGCCTGCAACCAAAGTTTATGCTCTTGACCAGAATCAAACCCTAGACTGTTTAGTCCACAGACCAATGTTTTAATCACTGAACAACACCACCTAGGGCTATATATATATTTTTTAATATATTTTATTGATTTTTTTACAGAGAGGAAGGGAGAGGGATAGAGAGATAGAAACATCAATGAGAGAGAGATATCGATCAGCCGCCTCTTGCATGCCCCCGACTAGGGATGTGCCCCCAACCAAGATACGTGCCCCTGACTGGAATCGAACCTGGGACCTTTCAGTCCGTAGACTGACGCTCTATACACTGAACCAAACCGGTTTCGGCATACCTAGGGCTATATTGAGGTTGTTTTTTTTTAATCTCAAGGATGGGAATTGTCTTTTGTATGTTTCTCCTTATATCAATCAATATTAGTGGATATCCTAATATTGAAGTATCTTTGTGCAATTGCATTTATAAGGTAAAATCTCATATGATCTTTGAATTTTGCAATGTGCTGCTACAATCTATATAGTAATATTTTTTATGATTTTACATTGATATTTGTAAATGAGATTAGTTATCTTTATATTTTTCTGTTTTATTTTTTACATATTTATCAATGTATAATTAAGCAAGTATTGATATTTGCTTAATTATACAAATTGGATAGTTTTCATTTTTTATATTATGGAACAATATATGTAAACATTGAGACTAATTTGTTTTTGAATATTTGGTTATGAAAACATCTAGACTTGGTGAATTGTATGTGTATGTGTGGATTATATTGTTTATTTTATTTCTCCTCTAGAAGTTCATCTCTCTAAGCTTTCTATGATTATTGGTGCTAATTTGTAGTAAATTGTATTTCTAGTCATTATTTATTTAACTTGAGCTACATTGAGAAGTGAAAGAAGTCTTAAATAAATTTATTATTATTTATTTATTTACTAAAGGTCTGGTGCACAAATTCATGCACCAGTAGGTGTCCTTTGGCCTGACTAGCCAGGGGGAGGGACCCCAGGAAGTTGGTGGTCTAATCCCCTGATTGGGGCCAACAGGGGGCCAGCTGGCAGAGGGGAAGGACCATGGGAGGTTGGCTGTGGAGCACCCTGACCACCAGGGGGCTGCTCATGTGTTGAGCATCTGCCCCTTGGTAGTGTGCATCATAGTGACTGGTCAACTGGTCATTCCAGTTGTTTGGTCAAAACGGTCACTTGGGCTTTTTTATATGTATATTTATTTACTTATTTTAATTTTAGAGTAAGTTTTTAAAAGCTGAGGACTGTGAAACAAGGAAGGACCTAAGATAAGAGGAGAGGGACTTGGTGGGGAAATGAGCCTAAGCTGAAAGTTTTGACTCATTAAGAAGTAAAAGAAAAGGAGGCCTTGGGTCAAGTTCAGGGAGGTTGCTGCCCTTTTTGAAAGCCTCTTTGGGTCCCTTATTGTTTAAGGGATACAGACTGGTGGGGCAAATATAAGGGAAGTGAGAGGGAAAAGGAATGCCATAATCCCAGGAGGGAGAGTGCACCCTAGGACCTTCTTTTAAGAGGGTTTAAAGTCTGGGTGTTTAGGGATATCTCAGGAGATGATTTCAATAAAATATTCATCAGCTTTATGCTGATGTACAAAAAAATGAGATTTATTCTCTTCTCTCCTTGAGTGTGGTTGGCAAATAATACTTCTTGCATTTCTGCTATCTATCTTCTTGAGAAGGATGATTTAAGCTAATATCCTCTCTTCAGTGTCCTTGGGTTTAATGAAGACAGGATTTACTAGATGGCTGCAAACTGCTGTTTGTTTCAGTTTACCTATTCCCTAGTCCTGGTTTACTAGCTTGTTTCATTTCATCCTTAGTGACTTCCTTCCCTAAAATCTCCAGGGTTGATGAGGCATGATGGTCTGTCTTTAGTAACTGCTTTCTGCTGACAAGGGCTGTGGGCCCTGGTTATATAGAGTATGGAAGGCTCTCCATGCCTGATCTAAGGGTATGAGGAAATGGGATCAGAGACTGGAACAGAGATGCTTAGCTGATTCTCCCAAAGTAGGGAGGCAGTCCTACAGATGGATTTCCAAAGTGAAACCTATGTTCTATAAACAAGCAATCAAGTATTTAGTAAGGGATATGTATATGAAAACAGAAGGAAAAAACAAAGGTTAATGATCAGAGAAAATTATAAAGCAGTTTCTGAGTCTGCAAGACTGTCAGTTGACAAGCCTTAGAGTTTCTTTTGCTGGAAAAAAAAGTAAGCAGTGACAGATCCTCTTTATCTGCAGTGTAAATGTCTCTGCTGATGTGGTCAGATGTTCAGGTAAATTCTGTATGGTTGACATTGGATCAGTAGTTCTCAATAATTCCAAGACAAAGGATGGGAGAACAATAAAACATTATTTTGGAGAGTTGTAGCCAAATATTTAAGAAAACTAAAAAAAAAAATTAGGATCCAGTTAAGTTTATAAGTAAAAAATAAAATTTTGAAGGCAATTAACTGAATTACAGTTTAGTATTTTTTCTAGGTGTACCAGTTAATAATAATTGACTTCTAATAAAAAACACTATAATTTCAAGAGAAACATCAAAAGTGCTTTATTCAAAGTAATGTCCATTGCTAGCTACACAGTTCCTCCATCTTTCAGGTAATTTGTGGATATTTCCCAATAGAGCTTTTCTTGTTTTGAGGCAAACCATTCAGAGACCCAATTTTCCACTTCTTCATACATTTTGAAGTGCTGCTCATTAACCTTTGTTTTTGAGTTTAATATGCATCTTCATCCAATAATGCTTGTAACTATTGGTCTTCAAAATTTTTCCATTGACCTGGAGGTTCTTTGTCTTTCCCATTGAAATAATCACTTGTAAAGCACTTAAACCACCTTTCACAACTATCTTGAGATAAAGCAGTTTCACCATAAGCTTCCTGCAATACTTAGCAGCAATTTTCTTCAAAATAATGAATGAAAACTTTCTGCAAATGCTCTTTTTCTGGCATGAACTTTGACATTTTTAAGTATAAAAATATCTATGATGTTAACTCCTTCTGCAAATTTAAATATGAAGTTTTGAAGCTTATTATCAATACAACAAAATAACATACATATCAAATTGCATATATATCAACATATGTGTAACTCCAACTATTGAAAAAAATCTGCATTATTAACCAGTACACCTAGTAACTATGTATTATAGACTCTATTGAAACACAATTTCCCCCTTAAATTCATCCTCATTTTTATTAAAGATGGCCAATCTAAGACTATCTATTGTATTATGTCCAGTTTCAATTTGACTTGATTATTTGAATAAATACAAGAAGAATACTAATTAATCACATAAACTCTCTTAAATTGCTTTGCTGAAATCTCACAAGAACTCTTTTTAGCTTTATTTGGAAAACTTAAATTCTCATGAATGATTTGTTTAAATATTTGTGGCTTAACATGCAAATTTTAGGTTTACCTTTGAACCTACCAGAGCTAGTATGGGGGTGGCTGTGTTCAAATACCCATCCTTGCTCAAGTCATAGCATTTATGTTTTGTGGTGTGTGAGATCATTAAAACAGATGTGCTGGGGTCTGCTGACATTTCATGGCAGACTCGTGGCCTTAACATCTGACCATGGAGACATCCAATTCTTTCTTTTCTAAAAATTGAAATGATATATTCTATCAGACATGTTTTGGTAAGAAAGATTTTAGTTTGTCCACTCGCCATAAAAAATGTTATGAGTCAATAGACTTAACATTTTTTCCATTTTAGTAAAGTCAGTTAATGTTGACTGCCTTTTCTTTGTTTAACTTCATTGTAGCATTAGCCTTATCCAATCTGCTTTACTTATAGATAATTTAATAATAAAAAATGCATCTTGAAATTGCCTAGTTATATAGTTTGTATACCTATCTTAAAAATAAGTCAGTACAGATGTTTTAAATTTGAAAACTCATTCTTAATGTAAACAGATTGATGAACACTGGAAATCAGTATGTGTACATCTTCAGCATAGCACATGATGAAAATAATATCATTTTTTGTTTATATAATTTCTAGACCAAAGACTTTCTCATTTAGAACACTATCTAGCCATACTTTTTCAAAACCATGTAATATGTACCTTTCTAAGTTCTTGTCATAGAATATAATATGCTATTTTCATGTGGTGCAGAAAGATTTTTTTTTAAGTTTCTGATAATTATAAGGTGAGAAAAGGTAATTTCTGTCAGTTCCAGTATTACAAGTGCTAAATAACTCATTAACAAATTATAAGGTTATTCAACTTAAAATAATTTCTGTGCTCTAAATAGTGAGTAGAAGAAAAATTCTAAAATCGGATTGAAGGTTATTTCTCATAAATATTTGTCCTTGAAAGTGATTTTGCTAAAACTTCTATTTAAAAAGTAAAATATTTTATCCCATTTAGAATTCTACTCAGAAAAAGGAAGCCAATTTATTATTAGGAAAATTTAAATTATGAATAAATCTTAGGAAAATTTTTCATTAAATCTCTCATTATTTTCTATGTTTACATAGTCATTTGACTTTTAATTTAATTCTTTATATTTTAGCCACTTTACTTTCTATATAATTTTCAGATGAGATCTCTATGTACTTTGTTTCCCAAGAAACACTATTTCACAGAAGGGGTCTAGAAAATGGTCTGTGAGAAATTTCTAAACTATAAAAATAATCTCAGCAAGAGAAAGTACCTAAAGTATTTTATAAATTTACTGACATAAAATAGTTCATAAATATAAGCATTTAGAAAAGTAACAAATGTTAATCTAAGAAATCCAAAAACACAGTTTAAAAGTGTATATATATATATAATTATATAAAATCCAAAATAATGCTATTACCCCAGAAATATTGTGGATGTTTAACTTCAGTTGCATTTACTTACTTATTTATTTATTTATTTATTTATTTATTTATTTATTAGAAGCACAGTGCACAAAATTTGTGCACCAGATAAAGGAGTTGTCCCTCAGCCCAGCCTGCACCCTCTCCAATCTGGGACCCCTCGAGGGATGTCCAACTGCCCGTTTAAGACATCCACCAAGATCATGCCTAAATGGATAATCAAGCATCCCTCTCACAATCCAGGACTGTTGGCTCCCAACTGCTTGCCTGCCTGCCTGCCTGGTTGCCCCTAACTCCTTCCGCCTGACAGCCTGATCACCCCCTAACCACTTAGCTGCCAGCCTGATCAACACCTAACTGCTCCCCTCCTGGCACAATTGCCCCATACTGCCCTCTCCTGCAGGCCTAGTCTCCCCCAGCTGTCCTCCACTGCCAGTCTGGTCACCCCTAATTGTTCTTGCCTGTTGGCCTGGTGGCCTCCAACTGCCCACCCCTGCTGACCTGGTCCCCCCTAACTGCCCTCCCCTGAAAGCCTGGTCCCCCCAATTACCCTCCCCTGCAGGCCTTGTTACCCCCAACTGCCTTCCCCTGCTGTCCTGATTACCCCCAACTGCCCTCCCCTGCAGGCCTGGTCACTTCCAACTGTCCTCCCTTGCAGGCCTGGTCACTCCTACTGCCCTCCTCTGATAGCCTGATTGCCCACATTGCCTTCCCCTGCTGGCCACTACAAAGTGGGATGGCCATTTTGACCACATGAGAGCGGCCATTTTGCATGTTGGAGTGATGGTCAATTTGCATATTACCTATTTATTATATAGGATTTAATTTTTGGTAAGAGTTTATTTGAGCCAAACAGAGGACACAGCTAGAAACAAGTTCTCAACAGACTAAGAATAATGCTTCTCATAATGACAGTCTGTTCCAGTAGCTTTTAATTTTAACATATCTACATGTGTACTTTCTCATAAATTATAATTATGCTCAATATACTTTTTGATTTCTAATGTTACTTTTTACATTGTATTAGGAGTACTTTCTCATAAAATAAAATTTATTTTTTAAAAAACTGTTTATTTTATTTGTTGGAACACAAAGTGAAATTCTAATGTCATTAAATTATTTTGTGAATTTTTTAAGCTGGGAAAGTAAAAATAAAAAATAATAATGCATTTCTTCTGGATTATGCATATTGTTACATTGCTGGCAAGAATGTACATTTGTTCAAATTTATAAAAAAATTTGGTAACATGGACCATTAAGTTTTAAAAATGAATATTTTCATAACTTCTTATTCCAGCACTAAAAATTAATGCTAAGTATTATAAATGTGTGCATACTGAAATAAAAAATATACAGAAACCTAATAGCAGACTAGAGGATTGTAAGAATCAACTCAAAGATTTGAAATACAAAGAAGCAAAAAACACTACATTGGAAAAGCAAAAAGAAAAAAGAATTTTAAAAAATGTGAAGATAGTGTAAAGAGCCTCTGGGACAACTTCAAGCATACCAACATCAGAATTACGGGGGTGCCAGAAGAAGAGAGAAAGCAAGATACTGAAAACCTAGTTGAAGAAATAATGACTGAAAACTTACCCCACCTGGTGAAAGAAATAGACTTACAAGTCCAGGAAGCACACAGAACCCCAAATGAAAGGAATCCAAAGAGGACCACACCAAGACATATCATAATTAAAATACCAAGAGCAAAAGACAAAGAGAGAATATTAAAAGCAGCAAGAGAAAAACAGTTCATTACCTACAAGGGAACCCATTCGACTGTCAGCTGATTTCTCAACAGAAACTATGCAGGCCAGACGGGAGTGGCAAGAAATATTCAAAGTGATGAATAGCAAGAACCTACAACCAAGAATACTCTATCCAGCAAAGCTATCATTCAGAATTGATGGGCAGTTAAGAGCTTCATAGATAAGAAAAAGCTAAAGGGGTTCATCAATACCAAACCAGTATTATATGAAATGCTGAAAGGTATTCTTTAAGAAGAGGAAGAAGAAAACAGTAAAAGATAAAAATTATGAACAACAAATACATATCTATCAACAAGTGAATCTAAAAATCAAGTGAATTGAAAATATGATGAACAGGATAAACTGGTGAATATAATAGAATTAGGGGCACAGAAAGGGAGTGGACTGATAATTCTCAGGGGGAAAGGGGTGAGGGGAGTGCAGGGAAAGACTGGACAAAAATCATACACCTATGGATGAGGACAATGTGGGAGAGTAAGTGCAGAGAGTGGGGTGGAAACCAGGTGGAGGGGAGATATGGGGGGGAGAGGAACAATTGTAATAATCTGAATAATAAAGATTTATTAAAATTAAAAAAATAAATGTTTGCATATTCACTGAAATACTATTTGTGGTATGAAATATCTTATAACTAGTATTTTCTGCCCTCAGTAATATTTGATGATGCTAGAAATTCTCATTATATTATTATTTTTAATGATTTAAATTTATTTTTACTGCTTAAAGTATTACATATATCTCCACATTGGTATCTTCACTCCACTTCCACAGTTGCTCCTACACCCCCAGGCCTTCTCCAAACTATTAACTGTGTCTACAGGCTATACATGTCTTACCTAATAATAGAGGAACATGTAAATTGACCATACCTTTGCTATGCCCACAGCCAATCAGAGTCAGTATGCAAATTAACCTAACAAAGATGGAGGTTAATTTGCATACACAGGCCGTGGGCAGCACCATGGCCTGCTCCTGGGGGTCCAGGTCCATAGGGGCAGGAGAGCGCCAGACCCCACCCACAAGATAGCAGTCCATTGGGCCAGGGGGGTGGGGTGGGTAGCACCAAATGCCACCTGAGGGTACTGGGTACATTGCCAGCCACAAGAGGGACAGCAGCCCACCTAGCCATTTCCGCGGGGCCCTGGGAACATACTCTCCTGGGGAGGGGAGGCCAGACCATCTATCCACTTCGTGGGGTCCCAGGAATATTACTGCCTTGGGGAGGCATGGCTGGGCCTACTTAGCCACTCCCTTGGGATCCTAGGAACATAGCTGCCCTGGGGACACGTGGCTAGCCACCTAACCACTCCCGTGGGGCCCCAGAGAACATCACAGGCATGGATCTGCTTAACCACTCCAGTGGGGCCCTGGGAACATCACAGGCATTGGGTTGCTGAGACCAGACTAGGCCTCTGGCCACAGATTCACAGCTTTGAGGAGACCAAGGGCAGAGATCTGCCTCACCTGAAGAGAGAGAGGTTCTGCAGTGGCCCCAAAATGCTGGTAGGCCAAGCCAGAGACCAAGGGGCATGGAAGAATGCCTGGGCAGAGGGGCAAGGACACGCAGCCCTGAGGCAGAGGTTGAGGAGTGCTGCACAGCAGGATACTGGACTGACCAATATGATTCAGACAAGCTCCCAGTGCTAACCAGCCTCAGGCAGGCAGCGTTCACACTTCAGAGGCAGCAATTCCTGCTCCTGCCTTGACCCAAAAGCAAGCCTGGCTGCCCTGCCCTTCAGCAGAGCATGCCTTGGCAGTGAGTGTGAAGCCTTCCACCTGTTCTGGAGAAGGGGGGTTTGTAAAGAATGGGAACAGAGGAACAGAGAGAGGAAAGAATGTAGAGCATCCACAATGAAGAGGGGCTTGAGAAAGAGGCTTGGAAGCCTAAGGAGAAGGTTTGTTCTGTTTGGAAGGGCAGAGAACGTGGCTCTGAGGGTTCCCTGTGCGCTGAGTCAAGTTCCACAGCCAACTGGAATTGGCCTCAGTTTCTTGGTGTGTAAAATGGATTAAGCATGTCCCAGTGCCTTCACTGAGCTTTGATGGCCAATTGAGATACTATATAAGGAAAGTGAGGGAAGAAGTGAGAAAGAAAAGAAAAAGCAAACAACACAAAAGAAAGATGGGAAGGAACCTATAAACCCATTGTCATTTAAATAGGGAATATAGTCAATAGTGTTGTAATGAAATATGATGCCAGGTGGGTATTGGAAACTTTTTCAGGGAGGCAAAAACACAGATTACTTACTTTAGCTCAAGAAGCCAAATATATTGAGTTTCAATTACAATCCTTACAATATTTGAAGAAAACCTCTCTTTATTTCCTTCCAAAATGATTTTCATGCTACAGAGTTTCATGTAAAAATCTTTGTCACATGAAACAATTTTTCTTGAGGTTATGGTGACCACAGTATGGATTAGATGTAATATTTTATTTTAATAATTTCTTTAATTTTTATTTTTTACATGTGTCCTTATTCTCCTATTACCCCCACTCCCTCTCATGCCTCCTGCCTCTGTTGTCTGTGTCCAATGATTATGCTCATAGGCATGTATGCAAGTCCCTCTATTGATCTCTTCCCCTTACTCCCACAAACTCCCACCTTCCCAAAGGTTTGATGTTTTGATCGACTTTTCTCAGTCTCTGGATCTGATCTTGATCATCAGTCTGTGTCATTCATTATATTCCACAGATGAGTGAGATCATGTGATTTTTATCTTTCTCTGCCTGGCTTATTTCACTAAGCATAATGCTTTCCATCTCCATCCATGTTGTTGCAAATGGTAGGAGCTCCTTCTTTTTTTACCACAGTGTAGTATTCTATTGTGTAGATGTACCACAGTTTTTTAATCCAATCATCTGCTGATGGGCACTTAGGTTGTTTCCAAACCTTAGCTATGGTGAATTGTGTTGCTATGAACATAGGGATGCATATATCCTTTCTGATTGGAGTTTCTAGTTCCTTGGGATATATTCCTAGAAGTGGGATCACTGAGTCAAATAGGAATTCCATTTTTAGTTTTTTGAGGAAACTCCATACTGTTCTCCACAGTGGCTGCACCAATCTGCATTCTCAGCAGTGCAAAAGAGATCCTTTTTCTCTGCATCCTTGCCAACACTTGTCATTTTTGATTTGTAATGATAGCCATTCTGACAGGTGTGAGATGGTACCTCATTGTTGTTTTGATTTGCATCTCTCTGATGATTAGTGACTTTTGGAAGGTTTTCATATGTCTCTTGACCTTCCTTCTCTCTTCTTTTGAGAAGTGCCTATTTATATCAACCGCCCATTTTTTGATTGGATTGTTTATCTTCTTTTTGTGAAGTTGTATGACTTCTTTGTAAATGTTGGAGATTAAACACTTATAGTTGATACCATTGGTAAATATGTGGGCTTTCTTGTTGTTTTTTTTATGGTTTCCTTTGCTGTGCAAAACCTTTTTATTTTGAAGTAGTCCCATTTGTTTATTTTTTCTTTAGTTTCCATTGCCATAGGAGCTGTATCAGTGAAGTAGTTCCTTTGGCATATGTCGGAGATTTTGCTGCCTGTGTATTCCTCTAGTATTTTTATGGTTTCTCATCTTATGTTTAAGTCCTTTATACATATTGAGTTTATTTTTGTGTATAGTGTAAGTTTGTGGTTTAGTTTAACTTTTTTGCATGTATCTGTCCAATTTTCCCAACAACATTTTTTGAAGAGACCATCTTGACTCCACTGTATGTTCATGCCTCCTTTGTCAAATATTAATTGAGCATAGTGGTTTGGGTCGATTTTTGGCTTCTCTATCCTATTCCATTGATCTATGTGTCTGTTCTTATGCCAGTACCTGGCAGTTTTGAGAACAGTGGCTTTGTAATACAGCTTGAAATCTGGTTCTGATTCTTCTTTGTTCTTCTTTCTCAGGATTGCTGCAGATATTCTGGGTCTTTTATTATTCCAGATTTTGTACAAAAGATCAACAAAACCAAGAGCTGGTTCTTCAAAAGTGTAAACAAAATTGATGATCCTCTAGCCACGCTCAGCAAGAAGCAAAGAGAGAGGACCCAAATAAACAAAATCAGAAATGAGAGAGGCGAAATAACTACAGACCCCATAGAAATACAAAGGATTGTTAAAAAAATATTATGAGAAACTCTATTCTAACAAATTATACAACCAAAACTCACACAGGAGGATTCTAAAATTTCAATATGCTTATAACTATGGAAGAAATTGAAAGTTCTTTCTAGTTCTGTAAAATATGCCTTTGGTATTTTAATGGGGATTTCATTGAATTTATTTGAATAGAATGGACATTTTAATGATGTTGATTCTATCAATCCATGAACATGGTACGTTCTTCCATCTGTTTACATCTTCCTCTATCTCTTTCTTCAGTGTCGTATAGTTTTCTGTATATAGGTCTTTTACTTCCTTAGTTAAGTTTATTCCTAGTATCTTAATTTTTTTGGTGTGATGGTAAATGGGATTGCGTTTTTAGTCTCTATTTCTGTAAGTTCATTATTGGTATGTAGAAATGCCATAGATTTCTTGGTGTCAATTTTGTACCCTGCTACATTGCTGAATTCATTTATCCTGTATAATAATTTTTTGATGGAGTCTTTAGGGTTTTCTATGTACAATATCATGTCATCTGCAAATAAGGACAGTTTTAGATGCCTTTTATTTCTTTTTGTTATCTAATAGCAATGGCTAGGATTTCCAGGACTATGTTGAATAGGAGTGGTGAGAGTGGGCATCCCTGTCTTGTTCCTGTTTTTAGGGGAAATGGTTTGAATTTTTGCCTATTGAGTATGCTGTTGGCTATGGATTAATCATATATGGCTTTTGTTATGTTTAGGTATGATCCTTCTATTCCCACCTTGCTGAGAGTTTTTATCAAGAAAGGGTATTGGATTTTGTCAAATGCTTTTTTTGCATCAACTGAAATGACTAAATGATTTTTAACTCTCAATTTGTTTATGTGATGTATCACGTTTATTGACTTGTGAATATTGTACCATCCTTGCATCTTTGGGATAAATCTTACTTGGTCATGGTATATGATCTTTCTGATGTACTGCTGGAACCGATTTTCTAGAATTTTGTTGAGGATTTTGGCATCTATGTTCATGAGGGATATTGGTCTGTAATTCTCTTTCATTGTGTTATCTTTAGCTGGTTTGGTATTAGGGTGATTCTGTCTTTATAGAAAGAGTTAGGAAGTGTTCCTTTCTCTTGAATTTTCTGAAATAGTCTGAGGAGGATGAGTTTTAGTTCTTCCATGTATGTTTGATAAAATTTCCCTGAGAAGCTGTCTGGCCCTGAGCTTTTGTTTGCTGGAAGCTTTGAAATGATTGCTTCAATTTCTTCCATAGTTATAAGCATATTGAAATTTTTAGAATCCTCCTGTGTGAGTTTTGGTTGTATAATTTGTTAAAATAGAGTTTCTCATAATATTTTTTTAACAATCCTTTGTATTTCTATGGGGTCTGTAGTTATTTCACCTCATTTCTGATTTTGTTTATTTGGGTCTTCTCTCTTTGCTTCTTGCTGAGCGTGGCTAGAGGATCATCAATTTTGTTTACACTTTTGAAGAACCAACTGTTGGTTTTGTTGATCTTTTGTACTTTTTTTTTGTCTCCATGTCATTCATTTCTGTTCTGATCTTTATTAATTTCCTTCTGCTCACAATGGGCTTTTCTTGTTGCTCTGTTCCTAATTTTGTGAGTTGTTGAGTTAGGTGAATCATTATCATTTTTTCCTGTTTTTTGACATAGGCCTGTAGAGCTATAAACTTACCCCTCAGCACTGCTTTCATTGTGTCAGGTAGCATTTATGTTGTTGTGTTTTTTATTGTCATTAGTCTCAAGGATATTTTTAATTTCTTCTTTGATCTCATTTATAACCTAATCATTGTTTAGTAACATGTTATTCAACTTCCAAGTGTTTGAATTTTTTGGAATGTCTTTATTGTAGTTTATTTCTAATCTTATGCCATAAGGGTCTGAGAAAATGCTTGATATGATTTCAATCTTTTTGAATTTGGGGAGACTTTGCTTGTGACCCAATATGTGGTCTATTTTTGAAACGATCCCATGTGCACTTGAGAAGAACATATATTCCATGGTTTGGGGGTGATATGTTCTGAAGATGTCAATTAGGTCCATCTGTTCTAGTGAGTTATTTAGAATTTCTGTTTCTTTGCTGATTTTTTCTTGTCTAAAGGATTTATCCTGTGATGTCAGTGGTGGATTAAAGTCCACTACTATGATTGTATTGTTGCCAATCTCTTCCTTGATATCTTCCAGGACTTCTTTTATATATTTAGGTGCTCCTGTATTGGGTGCATATATGTTTAACAGAGTTATATCTTCTTGTTGAATTGCTCCTTTTAGTATTATGTAGTGGCCTTCCTTATCTCTTGTTAAGGCCTTTACTTTGAGGCCTTTACTTTTATCAGATATAAGTATCACCACCCCCAGCTTTTTTCTCATTTCTATTTGTCTGAAAAATATTTTTTCATCTCTTCCCTCTCAGTCTGTGTGAGTCCTTTGCTCTGAGGTGGGTCTCTTGTAGACAGAAAATACATGGGTTTTGTTTTCTTAACCATTCAGCTACCCTATGTCTTTTGATCGGTGCATTTAACCCATTTACTTTTAACATTATTATTGACAAGTTCATGTTTGTTGTTATATTTTTCCTTAGTGTTTGTGTTTTTTCTTGCCTTTCTCTTTCTTCTTTTTACAGCAGTCCCTTTAACATTTCTTGCATTGTTGGCTTGGTAGTGATAAACTCTCTTAACCCTTTTTTTTGTCTATGAATCCTGATTCCACCTTCTATTTTGAATGTAGCCTTGCTGGGCATAGTATTCTTGGGTTCAGACCCTTGCATTGTATCATTTTATATATTTCATTCCATCCCTTCTGGCCTGGTGTGTTTCTGTTGAGAAATCAGTTGATATTCTAATAGGAGATCTCTTGTAGGCAACTTTCTGTCTCTCTCTGGCAGCCTTTAAGATTCTTACTTTGTCGTTATTGGTCGCCAATTTCATTATGATGTGTCTTGGTGTCAGTCTTTTGGGGTTCAGCTTGTTTGCGACTCTGTATACTCTTGGACTTGCCAAGTTTTTTTCTTGCCAATATCAGGGAAGTTTTCTGTCTTTATTTCTTCAAATAGGTTTTCTATTTCTTGCTTCTCTTTCACTCCTTATGGCATCCCAATTAATCAAATGTTGTTTCATTTTCTGTTGCCCCAAAGCTCCCTTAGGGTCTTTTCTTGTTTTCTAAGTCTTTTTTCCAGTTGCTGCTGTGTTTGTGTGTTTTTTTCCTACCTTGTCTTCTAATTCACCGATGCGGTCCTTAGCCTCTTCTAGACTACTTATTAGGCCTTCCATTGTGTTCCTTATTGCAGCTATGTTGTTCTTCATCTCCTCTTGGTTTCCTTTTATATCGGTGACATTGTCATTCAGCTCCTTATAGTTCTCATTGAGTTGTGTGTATTTGTCATTGAGTTGTATGTATTTGCCATCCATCCATTTAAACATCCTTAAAACCATTACTCTGAATTCTTTCTCTGATAAGCTGCTGGATTCAATTTCATTTAACTCCCTTTCTGGTGATTCCTCTTTTTCTTTCCTTTGGGGAATGCTTTTTTGTCTTCCCATGTTTTCCTGTAATATTTTTTTAATTGTATTAAATTGTTCAGATTATTACATTTGTTTTTCTTTTTTCCTTCTATAGCTCCCCTCTACATGGCTCCCACCCCTGCATCTACCCTTACCTCCCCCCACATTGTCCTCATCCACAGTGTATGATTTTTGTCCAGTGTTTGCCTGCACCCTCCTCACTCCTTTCTCTCTGAGAATTGTCAGTCCACTCCCTTTTTATGCTCCTGATTCTATTATATTCACCAGTTACTCTGTTTATCAGATTTTTAATTCACTTAATTTTTAGATTCACTTGTTGATAGATATGTATTTGTTGTTCATAATTTTTATCTTTACCTTTTTCTTCTTCATCATCTTCTTAAAGAGAACTTTTCAGCATTTCATATAATACTGGTTTGGTGTTCATGAACCCCTTTAGCTTTTTCTTATCTGTGAAGATCTTTATCTTACCTTAAATTCTGAATGAAAGCTTTGCCGGGTACAGTAATCTTGGTTGTAGGTTCTTGCTAGTCATCACTTTGAATATTTCTTGCCACTCCTGTCTGGCCTGCATCGTTTCTGTTGAGAAATAAGCTGACAATTGTATGGGTTCTCCCTTGTAGGTAATTAAGTATTTCTTTATTGCTACTTTTAATATTTTCTCTTTGTCTTTTGCACTTGGTATTTTAATTATGATGTGTCTTGGTGTGGTCCTCTTTGGATTCCTTTCGTTTGGGGTTCTCTGCATTTCTTGGACATGTAAGTCTATTTCTTTCACTGTGTGTGGGATGTTTTCAGTCATTATTTCTTAACTAGGTTTTCAGTATCTTGCTCTCTCTCTTCTTCTGGCACCCCCACAATTCTTATGTTGGTATGCTTGAAGTTGTCCCAGACTCTCCTTACACTATCTTTACTTTTTTTGAATCTTTTCTCTTCTTTCTTTTTCAGTTGAGTGTTCCCTGCTTATTTGTATTTCAAATCTTTGGTTTGATTCTTGCCTTTCTTTAGTCTGCTGTTAGGTCTCTGTATAATATTTTTTATTTCAGTCAGTGTATGTTTAATTTCTAGTTGGTCCTGTTTCATCTCCTACTAGGTCTCACTAAATTTATTCATCTTTTCTAGGAAATTATTGAAAAATCTTTTAACCATGATTTTGAACTCTATATCTAGTCGTTTGTTTTGCTCCATTTCTTTCATTTGTGATCTGTTCCTTTGTCTCAGAATTTTCACTATGCCAGGAGAACTTCTGTGTTGGAATAAGCCTTATGATATAAGACTTGCAAAACTGCAAAAGCCTCTCTATTGAGCTTGGATGGGGTAGAGTCTCAGGGCTTAGAAGATGGCCTTGGCTTCCAGTCAGCCCCACCCTATGCGGCCCCTGTGTCTCAAGTGTCTCTTGGTAATCGATGCAGCCATCTCAGTGTGCACACTCACACGTGCCTCTAGACCTCTGCCTTTCTGGTTCCCTTCTGCTCCAGGTCCCATCTGAGTCTGGGTCCCCAGGGTCCCACCCAAAACTGGGGTTCAGTGCAGTTAGAAGTGGCGCAGTTGGAAGGCACTGTCTCCTGCCCACTAGAGAAAGCCAGCAGCACAATCAGCAGTCCGTCTTCTGTGTACAGTGGTGTGCATGCCCCCAGACCTCTGCCTTTTTGCAGATCCCCTAAATTTCCATGTACTCCACCCTTTTCACAGTCCAGACTCCGCCCCCATGTGCCTGGAACTGGGGTTCAGTACCGTAGGATAAAGGGTTCAATGCAGTTGGGAGTCTCTGTCTCTCTCTTCCACCAGAGGAAGCCAGCCAGGCACTCCATCACCCACTCTCTCCATGTGTGCCTCTCCTTACTTCAGCTTTTTGCTGCTTTTCTGAGTCTCCATGAGGCCCTCTCTTTCCTTCTAGTTGTAGAATTTCCACTCAGCCAGCTTTCCTGTGGTTCTGGATGATGTCTGTTCTGTCTTTTAGTTGTAGTTTTGAAATTGTTGTGTGAGACAGCAGTTTAGGTGTTCACCTATGTCACCGTCTTGGTTTCTCCACCTGTAATGTTTTAATTGTAGATCTAATTGCTTTACTACCCAGGGTTTTTTTTGGGGGGCGGGGTGCTACTGGTGTATTCTCTCAGTTCTCCTGTGTTTGTTAATTTATTGTGGTTTCCTACTTGAGCTATTTGGGTTCTTTTGATGTAGATCTGCAAGCTTGAGCAGCATAACTGTGGTGTCTAGAGGTCGGCAGCCATGAAGGGGAGTGTCCCTATTTTTGTTGTTTTGCACCCTTAATTGAGATCACTCACTGCCCAGCAGGGACTTAATGGGCACCAAAGACCTGTCTGTCGGGGTGATGTGGTTCAAGGGGCCTACACTCTGGAGAGGTGTGACTATGGTGCCCAGAGTCACAAAGTCATATTTGCATGGGCTCCCAGTGGCTCCCAGGCACTGCCTAGGGAGTGGACCGCCAGAAACATGCTGCTGAGGATGGGCTGTAAACGCTCTGATGTGGGCAGGTTGTAAAAACACTGACTAGGTCATGATGCAAATGCGCCAATCTGGGAGCATTGTAAACCCACCCAGGAGGGTGCTCTGTAAACCAGTGACCGCAACCTCAGTGACTAGGGCACACCACAAATGCAGCAATGAGGAGGCGATGTAAACACACTGATGAGGGCACTGACCAGGTTGCGCTGTAAATGCTCAGACCAGAGAGCACCTTAAACCCGCCGATGAGTTTGCTCAGTAAACCGGCAACAAGGATGCACCTCAACAACACCAATGTTGCTGGGGAGAGGGAGGTTGCACTCACTGCTTTGGAGGCGGAGGTCCCAGGGTCTGCAGGTCTGCAGCTGTGGCAACAGGACTCTGGCTGGAGTGGTTGTTGGGTCACAGTGCATCTCCAAGGCCTGTCTGGTTGGTGGTGGTGACGTGTTCCCAATGAAAGACCGTTTTCCCCTTCAAGATGGTGTGGACTCTGCGCAGGAGTTCTCCCCTTCAAGATGGCATGGGCTCTACAGTCCTGGAAGTGCCCTCCATGATGGCAGTCTCTCCTTGTCCAAGAGAGCCTGGACTGCTAGCCCCTGCTGCTTCTGCGAGATTAAACTGTTCCTTACTCACTCACACACATACCACACACATCCACACATTCTCCTTTTATACCCTCACTCACTTCCTCTCCCTCACCTTTGTCCTGTCAGCTGCCATCTTCCCAGCATCCTATTCTTTCTAACTGATGTTTCAGAATTCTTAGTATATATTCTTAGAATTGGGATCAGTGAATCCAATGGCAGCTCCATTTTTATTTTTGAGGAAACTCCATACCATTTTCCATAATGGCTGTACCAGTCTGCATTCCCACCAGCTGTGTACTAGGGTTCTTTTTTTTTACCACATCCTCTCCAATACTTCTTTTTTGTTAATACGGTTGCTCTGGCAACTGTAAGGTGATACTTCATTGTCATTTTAATATGCATCTCTTAGATGATTAGTGACTTGGGTCATTTTTTAATATATCTCTTGGCCATCTGTAGGTCCTCTTTGGAGAAAAGACTCCTTAGATCCTTTGCCCATTTTCTAATTGGATTGTTTGTCTTCCATTTGTTGTTGTAGTATGAGTTCTTTATATATTTTGGAAATGAATCCCTTATCAGATGTATCATTGCCAAATATGTTCTCCTATACAGTGGGTTATCTTTTCACTTTTTATTGTTGAAAGTATTACAGATGTTCCCTCCAGTTACATTGACCCCTGTCCCAGATCTTCACCAAACTGCAGTGCAGAAGCTTTTTTATTTTGATGTAGTCCTATATGTTTCCTTTGTTTCTCTTGCTAGGTGATATATCTGAAAATTATGCTACATGAGATATCTGAAATTTTGCTGCCTGTGGCTTCTTCTAGGATTTTTGTGGTTTCATTGCTTACCTTTAATTCTTTTGTCCATTTTGAGTTTATTGCTATGTATGGTGTAATTTCTTGGTCTAGATTTTTTTTTTTTTGCATTACCTATCCAATTTTCCCAACACTATTTATTGAAGAGACTGTCTTTGAACGCTCTTGCCTCCTTTATCAAATATTAATTAAGCATAATGGCTTGGGTCAATTTCTGGGTTTTTTGTTCTGTTCTATTGATCAATATGCCAGCATTTGTGCCAGTACAATGATATTTTGATTACAGTGACTTTCTAGTAAATCTTGATATTTGATATTTTGATCCCTCCAACTTTGTTCTCCCCTCACAAGGTTGCTACAGCTATTCGGAGTCTTCTTTTGGTGCCTTCTAAATTTTTAGGTTATTTGTTCCAGATCTGTAAAATATGCTGTGGGTATTTTAATAGAGATTGCATTGAATCTATAAATTGCTTTGCGTAATATGGACATGATAATGATGTCAATTCTTCCAACCCAGTAGCATGGTATATGCTTCTGCTTGTTTGAATCTTACTCTATTCTTTTTTGTTTGTTTGTTTTTTACAATATCCTTTGGTCTTCTGAGTACAGATCTTTTACCTCCTTGGTTAACTTTATTCTTAAGTATTTTATTTTTTTTTTGAAATGGCAAAAGGGATTTTTAGTTTCTCTTCCATAGAGATTATTATTGGTGTATAAAAATGTCATTGATTTTTGGATGTTAACTTTGTATCCTGCTGCTTAAGCAATTTATTTATTATATCTAGTAGGTTTTTTTTGTGGTCTTTAAAGTTTTATATATGCAATATCATGTCATTATTAGATCTGACAAATAATTGAATCAATATCCCCTCCCATGGGAACTGACCTTTAGGCCACTTCACCATGGACATTCCACTTGCTTAGTGTAGGGTGCGGCTACAGTGTTTGGACAGGTTCGAGCCTTGGAATGGTGAAAAGGCACAGTCTTCTCGCAGCCACATGCAAGTCCCAGCTTAGAGGTCAGAGCATTCTCAGCACAATTATAGCCAACAGCTATAGTTGTATGCTTAAATCTATGGTCTGAACAGTAGCCCCATGTGCCTAAGCGATATAGCCTGCAAGTAAACAAAGTTTGATCAGGTCCATGTAATTGAGTAGGATCAAAATTCACAAGAATGGCCGAAACCGGTTTGGCTCAGTGGATAAAGCGTCGGCCTGCGGACTGAAAGGTCCCAGGTTTGATTCCGGTCAAGGGCATGTATCCTGGTTGCGGCACATCCCCAGTAAGTAGCGTGCAGGAGGCGGCTGATTGATGTCTCTCTCTCATCGATGTTTCTAACTCTCTATCCCTCTCCCTTACTCTCTGTAAAAAATCAATAAAATACATTTTTTAAAAAAAACGCACAAGAATGATGTAAACATCTTGTCCATGCCATTTGCCTTGTGGCATCTGGCTATAAAATAAATAAAGACATGGCTTGTAGTCCGTAGTGCTGCTGGCTCCCTATCAGGGAAGCAACGTCCCACTGAGTCCCATCTTTCATTCTCTTGTCTATTGTTTCTCAATCCTTCATCACCCTCACTTGGGTTCACCTTTGGCTATGCTGGTGCGGCACAGCTTAGATCACATTCTACTTGCTAACATATTATATCTCCCCTTGGGAATTTCCTAGAATCCACACCTACACAGATAATTCTCTGTCCAGAAAAAGCCTACCTAGAGTCCTTTAAAAACCTCTGACTCTCTGTCTTTGGGTGCTGGCACCATTTGGGGACTCAGCCCCTCTGGTATCCAGATGACCTAGTAAATTCAAAATTCTTCACCATTTTTGGTCTTGTGCATTCCTCCTTCAGTGACTCTAACAGTAATCTGTGAAAAATGGCAGTTTTACTTCCTCCTTTACAATATTGATACCTTTCATTTTTCCTTCTTATCTGTTTGTATGTCTAGGACTTCCAGTATTATCTAAACTAATAAGAGAGAAATATGGTAATTGACCATCACTCCACAACACTCACAGGCAATCAGGAGGGAATAGGCAAATCAGTGGGACAAAGGTGGCAGTGGCCACAGAGCCACCCAGAGTGAGCAGGAGGCTTGGATCACCCCTGGCAACAGAGGAAGCCAAGCTACCCACCCACCTGGGCTGGCTGCTGAAGGAAGGGCCTGTGGATGGCAGCCATGGAGCAGGCCGGGATGCACAGGAGACTTGGGTGACCCAGGCAGGCCTTTGAGGATGGGGCCTGAAAATGGCCATCAGCTCCTCACCCAGGCTGGCCACACCCTCATGGGGTGAGTGTCCCTGCTGGGGCCAGCCTGCAAACAGTCATCAACCCCTCACCCCAGCTGGTCAGGCACCCCCAGGGGGGACCCTTACTCCATGGGGGCATGGCCAGCCTGCAAACCACCACAGGACCCACACCCAGGCCACCCCAACCACCAAGAGAATCTCCACCCTGATCTGAGACACCCTTCAGGACAAACCAGCCATCCCCCACCCATGCACCAGGCCTCTATCTATACTAATAAAAGGGTAATATGCTATTTAGATGGGACACCTTCCAGGAGACCTTCCAGACAGTCTTCTGGACAAAGCCATGGTGATGGGGCCAAGGTAGAGGCAGTTAGGGGCCAAGAGGGGAGAGCAACACTTGTTTCATTGATCTTTTGTACTGTCTTTTTAGTTTCTATTACATTTATTTCTGTTCTGACCTTGTAATTACTCTGGGATTTTCTTGTCCTCTCTACTTCCCACCAGTGTCAAAATGGCCTCCATTTTATAAATGTCTTTGATTTTAAGGGTTATCTCTGGCTAGACTTCCATTGGTTGCTCAAGATGATTTTTCTATATTTTAGTAGTAATTCCAATTGGGTCCTGGAAGAAAATCAGTGTAGCTTGCACTCAGTCCACTGCTCTCTTGAAATCTTTAATATTGAGAGCTACTGATGACTGAATATGGAGAAGAGAGACTGTGAGATGGTTATTGTTTGTAAGGGGAATCCTCTTCTAATGCCAGTAATCTTGATCCAGCATCTAGAGGGGTTTAGCAATCTGGAGAAGGCACTGTGCATAAATTAAATAAGAGTCCAAAGATGAAACATAATTTTGAAAGGCATTTGGGGGGACAGAGGAGCTTGGCTAAAAAAAACAAATTCTCCTTGTCTCAGGACCCTTGCTTTTTATTAACAGAATTTGTCCTAATGCAAGGTGGAGACATACACATCAAAGGCCAGGTTTAAAAAAAAAAAAAATCCATTGTCAGATTGGTGGAGTTATCTCTGGCTGTTCAAGTGTTTGACCAGGAGGAGGCAATAACATGTAGATTAAGATGCCCTGAGCTGTCTGGCAACAAGCAATTATCTTTTTCAGATTTGGGGAAATGCCGTTAGCCATTCCCAACAGGTGATAACCTGTTGAGTCCCCAAGTTCCATCAACCTTTTGATAAAACTCTTGCAATATGACATGCTGGAATTGGCTTCCAGCATCCTTTCATGAAAAGATCAGGTAGATCTTCTATCTTTGCTCCATTAGAACTTGCTTCAGGCTCACTGGGCTTGTCTCATTAAAATATTCCTGTTTTTAATGACAGTTTCCAAATGGCTTATCATATGTTTATTTGAACAAAGCAATTATGTTATTTTGAGAAATTTCACTTGTTTACAATTTAGTATTGTAAAAAAATGCCACAATGGATATAAATGAATAACAAAATTTGCTTTAATATTTTATTATTTTTAAAGGTTGAATTACTGGATCAGAAACATTTTATTCAGAGACAGTATGTGAATTTAATATCTCACTAAGAGAGTATCAATGATATCTTCCCAAAAATATAACATATTTTACATATACCAACAGTAGATAAAAAGGATATATTTCTTGGCTTTTCACCCGAATTTCCTTTATTACAAGTACATGTGAGCAATTTCATGGATTTATTACAATTTAAAATTTTGTTCAGTATCAGAATTTTAAAAATTTAAACTTTTTAAATAATTGAGGTGAAATTTACATAATGTAAAGTGCATAAAACATTAAGTTTTAACAAATGCATGTTCTTAAATAAATATATGTACACCATTGCAATCAGTTTTTAAATATTTTCATGACACCAGAAGGTTCTCTTGTGTCCCCTTGCCAGCTACCACAGGCAACTGCTATTTTGATTTCTAACACAACATATTAGTTTTGTTGTCCCTAAACTTTTTATAAATGGTTTAATAATATATTTATTATTTGTATCTAGCTTGCTTCATTCAACAAATATTATAGAGACTAGAGAGACAACTATCTTAGTATTTCAATCTTTTTAAATTTCCCAGTAGAATTCAATTGTGAGAATAACACATTTGCTTATTTATTTTCCTATGGATAAATATTTGGTTTGATTCCAATTTTGGGGTGTTTTGAGTAAAGTGTATAATTTTTTTTGGATCTAAGTTTTCATTTCTATTATATCAATAACTAGTACTGTAGTAATGTTGCTGGATAATAATTTATTAAAAACTGATTAAGTCTGGCAGCATGGCTCAGTGGTTGAGTATCAACCTATGAACCCAATTTTATTCCTAGCTAGGGTGCATGTCCGGATTGCAAGCTCCATCTCCAGTATGGGGCATGCAGGAGGCAGCTGATAGATGTTTCTCTCTCAACATTGATATTTCTCTTCCTCTCCCTTCCTCTCTGAAATCAATAAAAATATATATTTAAAAAACAGATTCACTTTTGCAAAGTGAATGTATGATACACAGTATTACAATTTATGAGAATGCCAGTTTTTGCACATCATCGCCAACATATAGCACTGCCATTTTATTTTATTTTAGCCATGTCAGTGGTCATGGTATCATACTGTGATTTTAATTAGTGCTTACCTAATCAGTAGTGATGTAACAACGTGGAGCAGTTTTTCATGTATGTTTTGGCTATTTAAATATCTTTATAGTATGTGTATATTTTTATTTAAGAAATGTCATTTCAAATGTTTTGCTCATGATTTATTTCTCAGATATTTTTAGAGCAGTATTAGATTAATAGAAAATTTGAGGGAAAAATACAGGGATTTTCTTTTACCTTCAAGTCCCTCACATGCATAGCCACCCCTACACATTGCCCTGTTACCAACATCTCTCATCAGTGTGATGTGATACTTATATTATAATTGATGAGTCTACACTGACAAATTATAGTAATTAAAAGTCCATAGTTTACAGCACAGTCCGCTCTTGGTGTTGTACAGTCCATGGGTTTCAACAAATGTGTAATGACATGCATCCATCATTATAATACCATAGAAAGAATTTTCCCCTGCTTTAAAAATTCTCTGTGCTTCACCTACTTATCCCTTCCCAACCCTGTCCTCAACTTCAGACAAATGATATTTTTCACTGTCTCCATACTTTTGCTTTTTAACTAAATGCCATGTAGTTGGAAAAATACAGTATGTAGCCTTTTCATAATAGCTTTTTGCACTTAGTAATATGCATTTAAGTTTCCTCCATGTGTTCTCATGGCTTGATATTTCATCTCATTTTAGCACTGAATAATTTGCCATTGTCCCAGTGTACCAGTTTATTTACCTATTCATCTACTGAAGAACATTATGGACACTTCCAAGTTTGGGCAGAAACTGGCACAGTTTTATTAATAAAACTGCTATAAAATAGGTGTGCCAGTTTTGTGTAGACATAGTTTTTATTTTTTTTCAGTAAATAACAAGGTTCACAAATGCTAGATCATATGGCAATAGTATGTTTTGTTTTGTTAAATAAAACCAAAGCACCAAATGTCTTCCACAGCATGTCATTTTGCATTCTCACACACATTGAAGGAGAACTATTGTTTCTTCACATTTTCACCAGCATTTCGTGTCATATTTTGCAATTTTGTCATTCGAAAGATGTGTAGTGATGTCTCACTTTAATTTGCATGTCTCTGATGATATCTGATGTAGAAAATCTTTTCATATGTTCCTTTGCCCTTTGTATGTCTTTATCAATAAGCTATATGTCAAAACCTTTGGACACTTTTAAAATCAGGGTGCTTGTTTTCTTATTGCTAAGTTTTAAGAATTCTTAGTATATTTTGTATAATTCTCCTTTATCAGCTGTGCCTTTTGCAAATATTTTTCTCCAGTCTGTGTCTATCTTCTCATTCCCTTGATATTGTCTTTCACAGGTCATAAGTTTTTACTTTTAATGTAGTCCTGTTTTTCAGTTTTTATTCATTGTGCTTTCAGTATTATATCTAAAAGGTCATGACTATACCAAGGTTTTCTCCTAACTTATCTTCTAGGAGTTTTATATTTTTGTGTTTTATATTTAGAGGTATGGCCCTTTCTGAGTTAATTTTTGTGAGAAATGTAAGGTCTCTGTCTAGATTAATTTTTGGCATGTGGATGTTCAGTTATTTCAGCACCACTTGTTGAAAAGATTATCTTTGCCCCATTGTATAGCCTTTGTTTCTTTGTCAAAGATCAGTTGACTATATTTATGTGGTCTATATCTTGATCTATTTGTTTATACATTTTTATTGGATTATTTTTCTTTTCATTATTTATTTATGAGTCATCTTTTATCAGATATGTCTCAGTAAGTTCTTTCACTGGATGGCTTTTTGTTTTTCTTTCTATTTTAAATAGCTTTCTTTTTTATTTAAATTGATTTCAGAGAGATAAAGGGAGAGGTCGAGAAATAGAAACATCAATGATGAGAATCACTGATAGGCTGCCTTCTGCATGCCCCCTGCTGGGGATAGAGCCACAACCACAAGCAACTCCTGACTGAGAACCTTCTGGTTCATATGTGGCTGCTCAACTTTTGAGCCACACCAGCAAGCTGTTTTTTCTTAATTTTATGTTTTAATAAGCTCAAGTTTAATTTTGATAAATTCTAATCCATGCATTTTATTTTATATTTAGTGAATGATGTTGCCCACAATTGTGGTGATTGATTTCTAAATTAAATTTACTGTGCCCAGAAAGCCAGACACTAAAAAAATTTTAACTTTTGATATTGTTCAGAATTACTTTATGGTCAGTACATGGTCTGTCTTGATAACCACTCCATATTCAGTTGAAAAATGTGCATTCTGCATTTGTTTGATGTGTGCTCTATAAATGTCTATGAGGACAAGGTGGGCAGTAGTATTGTTTAACATTCCTATATTCTTACTGACTTTATGTCTTCTTTAATCTATCAGTTTCTGAAAGACGAATGTTAAAATATCCAGTTATAACTGAATTTATTAACTTTTTAATTTAGTTCTATTATTGCTTGCTTGATATATTTTGAAAATTTGCTTTGAAGGTAAGTACATTTATGATTATTATGTTCTCCTATTTAGCTTCATCTCTATGAAGTGCTTTTTATTATATCTGATTATCCTCCCTTTTCAAAAATCCACTTTTTGTTAAAACAGATATTCCAGCTTTCTTATATTTACTGCTTACATTGTATAGCTTTTACTTATCATTGTGGGGTCACAGGTCCTTTATGGATGCTGGGTAGATGGAGAAAATATGTGAAGTCATAGGCATATTGTAGCCCAAGTAGCCCTTACTACTAAGGAGCATCACACAACACAATTCTTCAAAGCATTCCCATAAAGCAGGCAGTCACACGCTGGTTAATGATACATCTTTTCTACAAAGTAGACTTCAACAGAGGAGCTATACAAACATAGTAGCTCAACCAAGCAGCCACACACCAGGTCGTCAGTAACATGCTTTATACCAACTTAGACAAAAGAGGTTTCTTGCCAAAATAATGACATCAGTCTTTGTATTATAGAAGGGTGTGCTTGCACGTTGTGTACAGTACAATCACTGTGTTCTTGCTTTTGCACTTGCATATGAAAAATTGGCTTTGAGCATACGGTGTACTCTGGATAGGGCCCCCACACTCAAATTGGCCTTGAACATCTGGCATACTCTGATCAGGGTTCCCACAATCACGTTACATGCAAGCTAATACTTTTGTTAAGTGCATGTCTTACAAGCATCATGTAGTTTTTCTAGCCTTTTCATTGAAAAAGAACCAGTGTAAAAATCTCTACTATTAGAATGTATAGAGCATTTATATTCAATGTAATTGTTGATATGATGTGGTTGAGTTAAGCGTACCATTTTATTATTTGATTTCTATTTATGTGCCCCAGATTTGTATTTTTCTGTCTCTCTTTTATGTTTCACTTTAGGCAAGTAGATTGTCTCTTTAGAATTTTATTTTAGTACGTTATATTTTTTTAATTTTAGAGTTTCCTCTAGAACTTTACTGTTCCATTTAATAGCAACTAGCCCAAATGTGCCTATTTGAATTTCAACTTTAATTAACTAAAGTTAATAAAAGACTCAGTTTCAGTAGAGATGGAAATAACATAATCAAATCTGTATTTTAGAAAAAGACACATTAAGATTGTTCAGAAGGTGGACTTAAGGACAGGAACACAGAGAGGACTAGAAACTGAAGGCAAAGATATCAAACATGAGGCTTTTGATATTATATTCGCTGGGGTAATTATATTCGGCAATAAGATTAGAACAGAGATTTTACTGAAATTACTAAAAGGTGTTATCAAAAAGCTCATAATAGTAAAGGAAGAGGTTAGAGATGATATTTAAAGTTAGAGTGATTATTTTGATATTAATGTTTTTACAAACAACAGAAAACAGAAGAAGATAATTTTCAAGTAAGAAGAAGAAAAATGAGATCAATTTTGAACTTAAAATTACATTCTACAGAATAGAGAATGAGAAATATACCCATACTTCTATAGTCAACTAATATTGGACAAAGAGGGCAAAAAATTACAAAGACTATTCAATAAATGTTGTTGAGGAAATTTGATAGATGGTCCAAAGAATGAAACTAGACCACCTTTCTCATACTATACATAAGAAAAACTTAAAATGAATTAAAAACTTAATGTTAGACTCAAAACAATTAAAATTCTAGAAAAAAACATAGACAATAAAAATATGGACATTTCTCATAAAAATATTTTTTTTGGATATATCACCTCTGGCAAGGGAATCAAAAGAAAAAATAAACAAATGTGACACAATAAACTAAAAAAATTTGTACAGCAAAAGAAACCATCAACAAAATGAAAAAATAACTCACTGAATGGGAGAACATATTAATAGATACATCTGATAAGCAATTAATATCCAAAATTTGTAAGAAACTTATAAACCTCAACACTAAAAAAAATAACGCAATTAACAAATGGGACAAAGTACCTGAATAGACACTTCTCCAAAAAAGACACAAAGATGGCCAATAGACCTATGAAATATTGTTCAAATTCACTAATCATTAGACATAAGCAAATTAAAACCATGAGTTATCACCTCAAACTTGACAGAATAGCGATCATCAATCAATCAACAAACAAGTGTTTTTAAGAATGTGGAGGAAAGGGAACCCTTGTGCTCTGTTGGTGAGAGTGCAGATTGATGCCATCACTGTAGAAAGCAATACAGCAATATCTCAAAAAACTAAAAATGAAGTTGCCTTATACCCAACAATTCCACTAATGCAAATATATCCAAAGAAACCCAAAACACTAATTTGCACCTCTACGTTCATTACAGCGTTACTTACAGAAGCCAAGATTTGGAAGCAGCCCGAATGTTTATTAGTATGTAGATGACTAGATAAAAAGCTGTAGTACATTTACACAATGTTATACTACTCAGCCTTAAAAAAAGGAAATCTTATCTTTTGCAACAGCATGGATGAACCTGAAAAGTATTGTGTTAAGTGAAATGAGTCAGTCAGGGAAAAATGAGCACCATACGATTTCACTTATATGGGGAATCTAATAAATAAAATAAAATAACGAAGTGGAGACAGACTCATAAATATAAATAAAAGACAGCTCTCAGAGTGGAAGGTATTGGGGACTGTGTGAGAAGGGCGAAGGGATTAATTAAAGAAAAAAAAGAAAGACTCATCGACACAGACAACAATATGTTGAATACCAGAGAAATTGAGATTGAGGGAGAGGTAGAAGAAGGTAAACAGGGGATATATTGTGATAGAAGGAAACTTGACTTGGCCTGGTAAACACACAACACAATGTACAGATGTATTGTAGAACTGTATAACTGAAACCTGTATGATTTTATTAACCAATGTCATCCTAATAAATTCAATTAAAGAAAAGTTAAAAACAAACAAATTTTCAAAGCAATAAAAAAGATGAATGACACTTAGATCTGTTTCTTTGAAATGATAAACAAAATTGACAAGCTAGCCAAAACACATGAAGAGAAAAAGAAAGCCCAAATAAATAAAATAATAAATGAAACTTTAAGTTACAGCCAACATCAGAGAAATACAGAGAATCATATAGAATACTACAAAAAATGACATGCTAACAAATCCAACAATCTAGAAGCACTTGATAAATTTCTAGAAGCATATAACCTAAGATTGAACCAGGAAGAAATAGAAAATCTATATAAATAGACCAATTACTTGCAATGAAATCGTACTGCAAGTTTTAATTGCTATCATGGATAAAAATTTACCTTATATGAAAAATTTACCTTAAATGAAAAAGGAAGAAGTATAATACCGACTGATTTATTTTCCAAACTTTAAAGTCAATTAGATAAATTTTTTTTTGAAATTTGCCTTATAAATATGCATTTTTGCCTGGAAATATAAAATTGTGTTCTAGTGGTGTTTGGATGTGACCAATTGAAATCATGGGAGAACAAATTAAAATATATTTGCATATCTATTAAAATAATTTTAAAATCTCCAAAATGATAAGATTCTAGCACAGAAATCTCCAAAGTTGAAGCAAATTGAACACTCTAAAGAGCATCTTAATAATGAAATGGTATCTCTCTGAAGTATTCACTGGTCATTCTTTTCTTTTGGAGATAAATATTTGCAAACTGCCAAATGCTGACTCTATTATTTTTTTTAACTTAAAGTATTCTGTTTTCTGTCACCCCAGTTTCCTAGAGAATTCAGTGAATAGGGCTCTCAAGTTAACCTGTCAAATTCAATTAACTGCTGCAAGATGTCCAAGGTGACACTTGCTGTAATTAATTGAGAAAACCAGTATAAAGGCACCTTACAGAGTACTTTGTAATTGAGTGTGAAATCTCATGGGATCTTCTCTTGCTCAATTCCAAGTGCATGGAGTTTTTGAGTGAGATGTGGGTTGTGCTATGGTAACTACAAATGAGTTTGTTAATGTAGGCTAAAATCTATATAGCACCAGATTTGCAATCAAGAGGCATGGTTAGAGAATACTGGTAGTGTTCTGTATAGATAAGTAGTTTCAAATTCATTCTCTTCTCCTTTATCCAAATAGATATTTTAGATTTTTCCCTTCTTGCTATTTTCAACTATTCATAAAAGAAAATTATTTCAAACTTTTGTAACTTAATGGCCAGTGAAATGAACATAGTTTTAGTCTAGATAATAATTATATAAATACTTAACAAAATAATACATTTTGCCTTAACTGGTTTGGCTCAGTGGATAGAGCATTGGCCTGCAGACTGAAGGATCCCAGGTTTGATTCTGGTCAAGGGCATGTACCTTGGTTGCAGGCACATCCCCACTGGTGGAAGGGAGTGTGCAAGAGACAACTGGTTTGTTTCTCTGTCATCCATGTTTCTGACTCTCTATTCCTCTCCTTCCTCTCTGTAAAAAAATCTATAACATATATTTAAAATAATAATAATACATGTTTTCAAAAATAGTAATATTTATAAATTACCTTCCTCAGGGTGCACAATGTTAGGTATCTTATATTTTCAAAGTACTCATACCCATTAACACAATCTCTTACAAAGGGGTATTTTTGACTGTGCAGAGAAAGTAGGCTACAACATCATTAATTTAAAATTTCATGCCATTTTCAAATTAATTACTCAGCTATCTAATTTTTCTCTCTCCAACTGAATTCCCTAGATTTCTTCTGCAGGATGGCAGAATAACAACTCTCAGGTAACTAATGAAAGCTTAAATTAATCACCACTAGATGGTAGCTTTTTCAGGGATCATTGAGCTATATAATCAATTCTTTGGGTTGTTGTGATGAGACAGTAAGATAAAGCATCCTATATAATAAAAACCTAATATGCTAAATGTTTAGTTGACTGGTCCGCTGTTCAACCAATATGCTAAGTGTAATATGCTAATGATATGCTAAGGCCATTCAACCACTTGCTATGACGTGCACTGACCACCAGAGGACAGACAGTTGACTGGTCGACCAGTCGCTATGATGTGTACTGACCACTAGGGTGCAACACTACAACTGGTAAGTTAGCTTGCTGCTGGGGTCTGGCCAATTGGGACTGAGCAAGGCAGGCTGGACATGCCCCCGGTCCCTCCCTGGCTGGCCAACCTCCTGCATCCAATAGGGTCCTCAGCCTGGCCTGTGCCCTCTCACAATCTGGGACCCCTTGGGTGATGTCAGAGAGCCAGTTTTGGCCTGATTCCGAAGACCAGGCTGAGAGACCCAACTGGTGCACAAATTCATGCACTGGGCCAAATCCAGACACAGAATAGCACTCAGTAAATACCAGCAATTGTCTTTATTTTTTAATATTAATATTATTATTAATATTTAATTTAATATTTATTAAACACTTGCTCCATGCTAGTAATGGTATAGGATAATTTAAAAACTGGCTTACTAAACAGCTATTTAAATGTTTTCAATTTTGTATTTTTATTGAACTATTTATTTATGTGGTTCATCAATTATAAAGCAATACATTTAATTGCATATATTTTAATAAAAATTTTAACAATTATTTGATCTTTAATTTTAAGTAGAGATTTTATTAAAGCAAATTAAAAATATTCTATAAGACACTGAAATAATGTGGATTTTTTTAAATTTAATATTTTCCTACCATTTTTTTTATTTTCAAAGCTCTACATAAAAAGTTTTCTCCATACTTACTCAAAACATTTATTTTACACTTCCATATCAATGATCATATTCTCCTAGATTGTAATGTTTCATGCAGTGTACCACAAAGAAGAAAACAAAACAGAGAACAAAAACTCATAGAATAAGACCTCTTGTCAGACTTTACAGAGGATACAAAAATGAATAATTCTCTTCTTAAATATCTAATTTCTATGTTTTCTTTACATTCTAATGATCTGACTTTAGAGATTTGTGATGTATAAATGTAGATGTACACCAAAAGATGTCAAAAAGATTCTGCAGAATTTCTGAGCGAAAGCACAGGGGGGTGGGGGAAGGGGGAGGTAATCAACCAAGGATCTTGTATGCCTATATGCATAACCTATGGACAGGGACAGTGGGGTGATGAGGGCCTGGAGCAGGGATCAAGGGCAGGCTGAAAGGGATCAAAGGTGGCAGGGACCCTGAGCCATGAGCCCATCTTCTGGTTGAGCAGCACTCCCGCTCTGGGAGCGCACTACCAGGGGACAGCTCCTGTGTTAAATGTCCGGGCATATGTAATACTTTGAACAATAAAGAATTATTTTAAAAAAAAACATTAAACATTTATAGTATCAATTAGATATAAAGGATAAAAGTAAAATTCAAAGTATTTTGATTCTATTTTACAGTAACACTTTATCTTCTAAGTTATGTACGTATATTTAGAACAGTGCTTGGCAAACTCATTAGTTAACAAAGACAAATATCAACAGTACAACAATTGAAATTTCTTTTGAGAGACGAATTTTTTAAACTTAAACTTCTTCTAACACCATTTCTTCAAAATAGACTCTCCCAGACCATTGCATTTTGTGAAAGAGCCACACTCAATGAGCCAAAGAGCCACATGTGGCTCATGAGCCACAGTTTGCTTACCACTGTTCTAAACCTATCAAACATTAATATTATATACAATAAAATAAGAAAATTCTAACATACCATTTCTCCTTGCCTATACCAGTGCATATCCCTGTACTAGGCATGCTTATGTTTTTTCTTGCCCTATTTTTCCACCTATTTTTTTCTTTCTTCTGTCTCCACCTAATTTTTTAGTAGTTTCATAATACATATGTGCCATAATATATTTTGTTCTATTAACATACAACAGACAGGCATTGTTTATAATTTTTAACTATAAGACATCAATCTTTATATGTGTACTAGAGGCCAGGTGCACAAATTCATACACTCAGAGGGGTCCCTCAGCCCCGTCTGCACACTTGTGCAGTCCGGGAGGCCTTGGAGGATGTCCAACTGATAGACATCCTTAGTGCCGTGGAGGAGGGAGAGGTTCCTGCCACTGCCACTGCACGTGCCAGCCATGAGCCCATCTTCTGGTTGAGCAGGACTCTCCCTGTGGGAGCGCAGTAACTATCAGGGGGCAGCTCCTGTGTTAAATGTCTGCCCCCTGGTGGTCAGTGCACATCATAGTGACTGATCCTTCAGCTTTTGAGCTGAAACTGGCTCTCCAACATCAATCAAGGGTCCCAGATTAAGAGAGGGTGCAGGCCAAGCTGAGGGACCCCACCAGTGCACAATCAGGGTCTGGGAGGGATGCAGAGGTTGGCCAGTGGGGAGGGACTGCAGGAGGACTCCAAGATATGTCCAGCCCATCCAGCTCAGTCTCAATTGGCTGGGCCCCAGCAGCAAGCTAACCTACCAGTCAGAGCATCTGTCTTCTAGTGGTCAGTGCATGTCATAGCAACCAGTTGACTGGTAGACTGTCCGCCCCCTAATGGTCAGTGTATGTTATGGTGAGCGGTTGAGCGGCCTTAGCATATCATTAACATATTATTCTAGTGCATTTTGCTCAGTTTTTTAAGTTGCTTGCTATTTTTTATCAGTAAGTGCTATTAATATATGATAAATATGACTTATTTTTGTAATGGCACATTGCAAAATTTTATTCATTTTTCACCAGTCTAATTATTTTGTAAGATCTTTCTTAAATAAATATGTTCCACATTATAAGTTATAAAATCTCATAATTGAAAAAATATATAGCTTTAGTGTCTATTTTAAGAAAATTTTTCACATTCCAAGATTAAAACATAAAACCACTTGTTTTCTTCTACATTTTATACTTTTATGTGTGCATCTTTAATTCATGTGAAGGTTACTATTATGTAAAACTTTGAATAGATATTTAACTTTCATTTTATTCCCAATTCCATAATTAAATGTAGAAACTGTACTTATTAAACATTCATTCCTTTTCCCAATAAACTCAAAAGCCAAATTTACCTATTATTAAATTTATTTCTTGTCCTAGGGATGTCTCTGTAACCCAACTTTTGTTTAATTTATTTATGCCTCTAATCTTGAAACTATCAATACTTTTTAATAATGTTTAAAAAAGCTAAAAATTGCTATTACAGACTAGGTCTTTGGCTAAAATTGAAAATCAGTTCATTTATTTATTTTCTTAGAATTACTAACTCCTAGAATAGCATAATAATTAAAATACTACATATTAGAATATAATATTTATTTTATATTTACTTATTTAACTTTCACCCAAGGGTATGTTTCATTGATTTTAGAGAGAGGAAAGAAAGAAAGAAATAAAGAGAAGGAGAGAGAGAGAGAGAGAGAGAGAGAGAGAGAGAAATAAGTTGCTTCCCATATTCATCCTCAACTGGGGATACAACCTGGAATCTGAGTATGTGCCCTGATTGGGAATCAAACCAACAACTTTTTGGAGTCAGGCGCAATGCTCCAACCAATGAACCACCCTTAACCAGAATCTAATATTTAGATATAAAGATAAAGAAAACATATGGTTTTAAACACATTCATTAAATATAACATATGGTATATGTAAAATAAATTAAATCTGCAGATCAGAAAATTAGTAAAAGCAAAATAAATTTTAAAATATGTAGTGGAATAAATAATAAAGATAAAATTAGAAGTTAATAAAGTAGAAAAAATAGAGCAAACCAAAATAATTGATGTGTTTAAGAATTTATAATGAGACAACTGTTCAACTGAATTAATTAATAAAGAGGATATAGCACATATATACAATCTAGAGTACTTGCAACAATTTTTCAGTAAAAAATAAATCTCATCTATGTCTAGTTTACTAAGTTGTTTTTGTTTCTTTAATCAAGAAGTGTTCTATTTTGTAGAATGATTTTTCTGCTTACTGGGTGAATAACATAGATGTACACAATGCTGAATAATTCTTATATTCAAAGAATTAGTACAACTAAGTCCTGATACATTATTTTTGGTACACTGCTTGATTCTTTCTGACCATATTTTATTAGTTTTTAATTTAAATGAGTAAGTAAATGAAAATTGCAAATTCTCTGCATACTCTTCTAATTTTTGCATAGAAGTTACACTGTTTTTTAAAACCCAGTTGAATACTTTTTTCACATACTCTGTAAAATATTCTGTGTAAATTGTGAATTAATTGCCCCTCTAAGATATAGTAAAACATACCAATTTAAAAGTCTTTTCAGAGTTTTTTATGAAAATTTTAACTATAAATTCAATGTCTATATAAAGTGATTATATTATACTAGAGGCCTGGAACACAAAATTCATGCAGTGAAGGGGGGGGGTTGGTGTCCTTCAGCCCAGCCTGCTCCCCCTCCAATCAGGGGTCCAGGATTCATCTTGGATCGGGCCTAAATGGGCAGTCAGACACCCCTCTCAAAATCCAGGACTGCTGGCTCCCAACTGCTCACCTGCCTGCCTTTCTTCCTGATTGCCCCTAACGGCTTCTGCCTGCCAGCCAGATTACCCTCTAACCACTCCCCTGCCAGCCTATTTGTTCCTAACTGCCCTCCCCTGCAGGCCTGGTCATCCATAACTGTCCTCCCCTGAAGGCTTGATCACCCCCAACTGCCCTCACTTGCAAGCCTGGTCCCTTCCAAATGACCACCCCTGCTGACCTGATTGCCCACAACTGCCGCCCTTTGCAGGACTGGTCCCTCCCAACTTCCATCCTCTGCTGACCATCTTGTAGTGGCCATCTTGTGTCCACATGGGGGTAGAATCTTTTGACCATATGGGGGTAGTCATCTTGTGTGTTGGAGTGGTGGTCAATGTGTATGTTACTCTTTTATTAAATAGGATAGGGGCCTGCCATATGAGTAGGGGCCAGCTGGTTTTCCCTGAAGGGTATCCCAGATCAGGGTGGGGGTTCCCTTGGGGCATGGGAGGGCCTGGGTGAGGGGCCTGTGGTGGTTTGCACACTGGACATGCCCCCCATCGACCCAGACAGAGGTCCTGGTATCTGGTATTTATTTATCTTCTACAATTGAAACTTTGTAGCCTAGAGCAGAGCTGCTTGCTCCATGTGGCAACCAGTGAAATTCTGTTGCCTTAAGCGGAAGCCTGGACAGGCCAGGGTATGTGGAAAGCTTGGCTTCCTCCATCACTGGGGATAACCCAAGCCTTCCTGTTGCTCTCTCTGTGGCCGTAGCCATCTTGGTTGTGTTCATTTGCATACTTGCTCCTGATTGGCTGGTGGGCGAGGCTTGTGGGTATAGCAGAGTTGTGGTCAATTTGCATATTACTCCTTTATTAGATAGGATTTAAGTTTGTTATACCTTCATAAGTCATATTTCATAATTTATATCTTTCTGAAAAAGTTTCAATTACATTAGGTGTATTAATTTAGTAGAGGCCCAGTGTATGAAATTCGTGCACAGGGGTGTTTTTGTTTTTTGTTTGTTTGTTTGTGTGTGTCTGTGTGTGTGTGTGTGTGTGTGTGTGTGTGTCTTTCAGCCCAGCCTGCACCCTCTCCAATCTAGGACATCCCTCTCAGAATCCAGGACTGCTGGCTCCCAACCTCTTGCCTGCCTGTCAGCCTGATCACACCCTAACTACTTTCCTGCCAGCCTGATTGATGCCTAACTGCTCTCCTGAAGGCCTGGTCACCATAATTCCCCTCCCCTGCTGGCCCAGTCACCCTTAATTATCCTACCCTTCATGCCTGGTTGCCTCCAATTGCCCTCCCCTGCTGGCACGGTCATCCCTAACTTCCCTTCCTTGCCACCTGGTCACCTCTAACTATTCTTTTCTGCAGGCCTGATCCCCCCATAACTGCCCTCCCCTGAATGCCTGATCACCCTCAACTGCCTTCCTGTGTTTGCCTGGTCCCCCCCAACTTCCCTCCCCTGTTGGCTTGGTTGCCCCTAATTGTCCTCTTCTGCAGGCCTGGTCCCCCTCTCACAACTGCCCTCCTCTGATGACCTGATCATCCACAACTGCCCTCCCCTGCCAGCTATCTTGTGGTGGCCATCTTATGTCCACATGGGGGTGGCCATCTTTGACAAAATGAGGACAGCCATATTGTGTGTTAGAGTGATGGTCAACTTGCATATTATCTCTTTATTATATAGGATTGGCATAAAATTAGTTTTGCTTATTATTTCACATATATTTTTGTTTCTATGTATAATAGGTGGTTTATTTCAGTCCTAATTTTATACTTCCCTCTTTTTATTCCTGGGGCTATTATCACTGGACATTTGTATAATTTATTAATTTTTCAAAATACAAGCACTAAAAATGAATTCCTTTTTACATCTATTTTACTAATAAATATGTGTTTTCATCAACATTATTTGTTTAGTTTTCTTTTAAATTTTTCTACTGCTTTTAAAAATATTTTTCAGGTAATTATTTGTATTAATTTTTAATAGTTTTTTTGTGGTTAATATATTTGTTACTATATATTTACCTAGATTTTCCATGAATTTGACATGGTTTTGCTCTAAATATTAATATAATTGATATTAATATCGCTATACCTGTGAAATATTGGTGTATATTTCTCTAACATTGTTTCCTTGCAGTCTTCTGACCTGTTATTTATAAGAGTATCTCTTACAAGCAAATATTAACAACATTGTCAGTATAAAGTATAATCAATAGAATTAATAAGATAGAACATAGTTTAAAATTAAGTGATAAAAGGGGAGCCACTAATGTTACTATCTTAGTGCAGAAACCTGAGATTTTTTAGATACTTTAAAAAGGTAGTGCATATAAAATCTCTAAAATATATCTCAGGTTACCCTACTACATTAAACTAAAAAGTTTTGCACAACAAAATGAAAAGAGAACTCATTGAATGGCAGAACATATTCACCAAAGATACATCTCATAAGAGGTTAATATCTAAAATTTATAAAGAACTTATACAACTCAACATCAACAAAATAAACAATCCAACTAAAAAATTGAAAAAGAACTTGAATAAACATACAGATGACTCTTAGACTTATGAAAAGGTGCTCATCACTAATGATTAAAGAGATGCACATTAAAACCACAATAGCATATCACCATATACCTGTCCATTATCTCATTAATAAATCAACATACAAGTGTGGGTGAGGATGTGGAGAAAAGGGAACCCTGGTGCATTGTTGGTGGAAATGAAGATTGGTGCAGTGACTGTGTATCACAGTACAGAGTTAACTCCAAAAATTAAAAATTAAATTCCCTTATGAGCCAGCAATTCCATTCCTGGAAATATATCTGAAAAAAAACAAAATAATGATTGGAAAGAATATATGTACTACTATGCTTATTTCAATGTTATTTACTATAGCCAATATATGGAAGCAAGCCATCAGTAGATAAGTAGATGAAAAAGCTATGCTATCTTGGAATACTACATGTCTGTAAAAATAAAGGAAATCTTAACTTTTGCAACAGCATATATGGAACTGGAGAATATTATGCTAAGTGAAATAAGCTAATCAGAGAAAGAGAAGTACCATATAATTTCACTTATACATGGAATATAATGAACAAAATAAATTAACAGACCAAATAGAAACATGGAGATACAGAGAATGATTGACAGCTGTCAAAGGGTAGGAGGAATGATAAGAGGGCTGGGTGATCAAGATGAAGGGGTTAAGAAAACCAAAAACAAAAAACAAACTCATAAATTCTTCCAACAGTAGTGATTAGGGAAAGAGGTGTGGGAAGATGTAGGAGAAAGTAAAGGGGGATAAACAGTGATAGAAGTAGGCTTCACTTGGGGTAATAGACACGTAACACAATATACAGATGATGTTTTATAAAACTGTACACCTGAAACCTATATAATATTATTAACCAACTAGAGGCCTGATGCATGCAATTCATGCAAGAGTAGGTTTTCCTTCCCGCAGCTGTTGGCACTGGCTTCCCTATGGTACCAAGGACTCAGGCTTCCCTCTGGCTCCTGGCAGACACCCTGTATCTAGGCTTCCTTCTGGCTGCCCCAAGGCACCGGGGACCTGGACTTCCCTCATAGCCCCAGCTTTGTCTGGAAGGTCTTCCAGAAGGATGGCCAGTCTAAATAGCATATTATGCTCTTATTATTATAGATGTCACCCCAAATAAATTAAATAAATAAATGATAAAATAAAATAAAAAACCCTCTTTAATCTAGTGTTCAATCTTAACTTAAAAAATAGACTTTAAACAAGCAAAAAAGTACTGAGATTCCTTCTATATTCAGTTTTCTATGTTTTTTTACAGATTTAAAGCATAAATTAAAAATATAAAACTATGATGTCCAGTGTATCTTCCAGTCAACTTAAAAAACACATTAATATATGAAAAAAAAATCTTCAATTCCCCTCTGAGGTAAGACAAGAATATTATCCCCACTTACACAATGAAGACACTAGGTACAGAGGAATTAAGCAGCAGAACTAAGAACTGAATCAACCAAAAGTGACTTGGGTTTGAATTCCATACCACTTTCCTTTCCATTTAATATTATCAATTTATTCCAACTGATCTTTTTGAGGATACAGAGCTTAATAAGTCACTGAAACAGATAATGGATAGGATATGAAACTTTTACATTAATATTAAAGTAGGTCCTCCCATATCTCCATTGTGGTTACAGCTAAATTTTTTGTTGGGATACCAACTATGTAGTTAGATTCCACATAGGCTAACATCACAGAGCTGTCCTCAGTTCCTAAGGAAATTGCATTAATTCTTTTTTTAATATTTTTTCTTTATTCATTACAGTATTACATATGTGTCCTTACCCTCTTTCATTGTCCTCTCCCCCCATATAGGGCTGAGGTCTAGCAAGCCAACAGGTCCTTTAAGTCTGTGTGATGTGAATACATACCAACTAGGAGGCAGTTGTTGAATCAAACTTTTACTGCATGCAAGGCACTGTGGGAGTTCTCACAAAGCATAATAGATCTAAGAAAAATCATTCTGATATTCTGTAGGGTAAAAATTTCTTAAGGATGCCTAAAATCACAGAATATGTTTAGGTGATTTCTAACTTTCTGTCTAGCTCTATGTTCCAACCCCATGATTTTACAGAAAAAGAGATTGATGTGTAATTGTTTTATTGTTTAAAATATTACATATATTACTACAGATATCTCCTTTTTCCCCCCATTGAACTTCCCCCAGCATACCCTACCCCCTGTCACATGCCCTCATCCCATACCCCAGTGTCTTGTGTCCATTGGTGTGCTTATATGCACGCATACAAATACTTCGGTTGATCTATTTCGCTCCTTCCTCAGCACTCCTGCTGTAATTTGACAGTCTGTTCAGTGTTTTACTGCCTCTGTATCTATCTTTTTATAAATCATGTTATAATGTTCTTTATTTTCCATAAATGAGTGAGTTCATGTATTTTTCTTTTATTGCTTGGCTTATTTCACTTAACATAATGCTCTCCAGATATATCCATGCTGCTGAAAATGGTAAGAATTCTTTTTTATAGCAGCACAGTACTCCATTGTGTAGATGTACCATAGTTTTCTAATCCACTCACCTGCTGATGGGAATTTAGACTGTTTCCAAATCTTAGCTATGGTGGGGCTTATATTGTGGGGCTATAAACATAGGGGCGCGTATATCCTTTCTGATTGGTGTTTCTAGTTTCTTGGGATATATTCCTAGAAGTGGGATTACTGAGACAAATGGGAGTTTTATTTTTAGTTTTTTGAGGAAACTCTGTATTATTATCCACAGTGGCTGCACTACATTCCCACCAGCAGTGCACCTTTTTCTCCCCATCCTTGACAACATATGTAGTTTGTTGCCATTCTGAAGGTATGAGATGGTACCACATTGTCATTTTGTTTTGCATGTCTCAGATAATTAGTGACTTTGAGCATGTTTTCATATGTCTCTTGGCCTTTCTTCTGGCTTCTTTCAAAAAGATTCTATTTAGGTCCATTGCCCATTTTTTTAATTGGATCATTTATCATCCTTATATTAAGTTGTATAAATTCTCTGTAGATGTTGGAGATTAAAACTATTTCAGTGATAACATTTGCAAATATGTTCTCCCATATAGTGGGTTTTCTTATGGTTTTATTAATGGTTTCCTTTGCTGTACAAAAGCTTGTTATTTTGATGTAGTCCCATTTGTTTATTTTCTCTTTAGATTTCATTGCTCTAGGAGGGTATTGAAGTATTTCTTTGGCATATATCTGAGATTTTGCTGCCTGTGGATTCCTCTAATATTTTTATGGTTGCCTGTCTTGTATCAATTTTGAGTTTATTTTTGTGTATGGTGTAAGTTGGTGGTCTAGTGTCATTTTTTTTGCATGTATCTGTCCAATTTTCCCAACACCATTTATTGAAGAGACTTTCTTTACTCTATTGTATGTTCATGCCTCATTTGTCAAATATTCATTGAGCATAGTGGTTTGGGTCAATATCTGGATTCTCCATTCTATTCCATTGGTCTATATGTCTGTTTTTGTGCCAGTACCAGGCTATTTTGTGAGCAGTGGTTTTCTAATACAGCTTGAAATCTGGTATTGAGATTCCATCTACTTTGTCCTTATTTTCAGGATTACTTTGGCTATTCCGGGTCTTTTTTTATTCCAGATGAGTTTTTGGAGAGTTCTTTCTAGGTCTGTGAAATATGCCGTTGGTATTTTAATGGAGAGTGCATTGAATCTATAGATTGCTTTGGGTACTATGGACATTTTAATGAGATTGACTCTCCCAATCTATGAACACGTTATGATCTTCCATCTGTTTATGTCTTCCTCTATCTTTTTTCAGTGTCCTGTAGTTGTCCATGTATAGGTCTTTTACCTCCTTAGTTAAATTTATTCCTAGGTACCATATTTTTTTAGGTGCAATGATAAATGGAATTGCTTTTTTAGTCTCATTTTGTAAGTTCATCATTGGTGTATAGAAATTCCATATATATCTTAGCCTTAATTTGTATCCTGCCAAAATCATTTAGCAAGTCTTTTAGATGGAGTCCTTTGGGTTTTTTATGTACAAATAAGAACAGCTTTACTTCTTCTTTTCCAAATTGGATGCCTTTTATTTATTCTTCATGTCTAATTGCAATGGCTAATACTTCCAGTTCCATTTTAAACAGGAGTGGTGAGAGTGGGCATCCCTGTCTCATTCCTATTCTTAGGGGAAATGGTTTCAGATTTTGCCAATTGCATATGATATGAGGTGTGGATTTATCATATAAAGCTTTTATTATTTTCATATATTATCCTTCTATTTCCACTTTGTTGAGAGATTTATCAAGAAAGGCTGTTGGATTTTGTCAAATATTTTTCTGCATCGATTGATATGACTATGTGATTTTTATCTCTCCATTTTTTTATGTCATGTATTACATTTATTAATTTGCAGATATTGTACCATCCTTGCATTCCTGGAATAAATCCTACTTGTTCATGGTGAATGATCTTTCTGATATACTGCTGAATCCAATTTGCTAGAATTTTGTTGAGGATTTTGGCATCTATGTTCATGAGGGATATTGGCCTGTAATTCTCTTTCATTGTATTGTCTTTATCTGGTTTTGGTATTAGGGTGATGCTGGCTTCATAGAAGGAGCTTGGAAGTGTTCTTTCCTCTTGAATTTTTTGGAATAATCTGAGAAGGATAGGTTTTAATTCTTCTTTGAATGTTTGGTAAAACTCCCATGTGAACCAGACTGGGCCCAGGCTTTTGTTTGCTGAAAACTTTTTGATGACTGCTTCAATTTATTCCATAATTATTGGACTATTGAGATGTTTAGATTCTTCCTGATTGAATTTTGGAAGGTTATATTTTTTTAGGAATATGTCCCTTTCCCTGTATTTCTGTGGGGTCTGTTGTTATTTCTCCTCTTTCATTTCTGATTTTGTGTATTTGGGTCCTCTCTCTTTGCTTCTTGGTAAACCTGGCTAGAGGTTCATCAGTTTTGTTTATCCTTTCAAAGAACCAGCTCTTGGTTTTGTTGATTTTTTTTTTGTCTCAATGTTCTTTATCTTTGCTCTGATTTTTATTATTTCCTTCCTTCTGTTATACTGGGCTTTTCTTGTTGCTCTCTTTCTAGCTCTTTGAGTTTTAGGTTTAGGTAATTTATTACAATTGTTTCTTGTTTTTTTGCAGTAGGCTTGTAGAGCTATGAACTTCCCTCTCAAGACTGCTTTTGCTATGTCCCATAGATTTTGGATTGTTGTGTTTTTTTTGTCATTTGTTACCCTGATATTTTTAATTTCTTTGATCTCTCTGGTAACCCAGTCATTGTTTAATAGTATGCTGTTTAGTCTCCATGTGTTTGATTTCTTTAGATTGTTTTTATTGTAGTTGATTTCCAGTTTTATGTCACTGTGATCTGAGAAAATGCTTGATATGATTTTTATCTTCTTGAATTTGAAGATACTTTGCCTATAACCCAACATATGGTCTGTCTTTGAAAATGACCAATGTGCACTTGAGAAGAATGTATATTCTGTGGGTTTGGGGTAAAATGTTCTGAAGATGTCAATTAATTCCATCTGGTCTAGTGAGTCATTTAGGATTGATGTTTCTTTGCTGATTTTTGATTAGGGGATTTGTCCAATGGTGCTGCTGGGGTACTAAATTCTCCTAGTATGACTGTATTACTGTCAATCTTTCCTTTGATATCCACCAGGAACTTTTTTTATGTATTTGGGTGCTCCTCTATTGGGTGTGTATATGTTTACCACAGTTATTTCTTCTCGTTGGATTTCTCCCTCTAATATTATGAAGTGGCTTTCTTTATCTCTTGTTATGTCCTTTACTTTGAGATCTAATTTTTCAGATATTAGTATTGCTACCCTAGCTTTTTCTTGCATTTTCATTTGCCTAAAAAATCTTTTTCCATCCCTTCACCTTCAGTCTGTATGCATCTCTTTTGCTGAGGTGGGTTTCTTGTAGACTTCAGATATTGGTTTTGTTTTCTTATCCAATTGGTTAACCCTATGTCTTTTGATTGGGGCACTTAATCCATTTATATTTAAAGTTATTGTTAATAGGTACTTATCTTTTGCCATTTTTATTCTTTACCCCTATATTCCTTGTTTGCTTCCTATTTCCTTTTTTTTTCTTTTTTACAGTAGAACCTTTAGTATTTCTTACATTGCTGGTTTGGTGATAATAAATTCCCTTAGTCCTTTTTTGTCTGTGAAGCTCCTGATTTCACCTTCAATTTTGATTGGTAGCCTTGCTGGATACAGTATTCTTGGATTCAGACCCTTCCTTTGCATGACTTTGTGTATTTCACTTCATTCCCTTCTAACCTGATGTTATTCTGTTGAGAAATCAGTTGCTAGTCTGATGGGGATTCCTTTGTAGGTAACTTTCTGTCTCTCTCTGGTCCCTTTTAAGATTCTTAATTTGTTGTTGGTGCTTGCCAACTTAATTATAATGTGCATTGGTTCAGTTTTGGGGTTTATTTTGCTTGGGTCTCTGTGAGCTTTTTGAATTTGTGTGTGTGTGTGTGTGTGTGTGTGTGTGTTTCCCTGTATTAGGGAAGTTTTCTGTCATTATTTCTTCAAACAGGTTTTCTATTCCTTGCTCAGTTTCATCTTCTTCTGGAACTCTTATTATGTAGATGTTGTTTTGTTTTGTGTTGTCCCAAAGTTCCCTTAGGCTATCCTACTGCTTTTTAATTTTTTTTTCTAGAATCTACTCTACTTGGGTATTTTCTTTACCTTGTTTTCTAGCACACTGATGACATCCTTTGCTTCTTCTTGTTTACTCTTGATGCTTTCCATTGAGTTCTTTACAGCAGTGATGTCATTTTTCATTTCTCTATTCGTTCTTCTTCATTTCCTTTTGGTTCTTACACATATTGTCAAATTTGTCTTCGATTCTTTTCAGCAAAATTATGATCATTTTTCTGAATTCTTTCTCTTAAAGGCTGCTTGTCTCCATTTCATTTACTTCCTTTTCTGGTGATGCCTGCTTTTCTTCCATATGTAGGCTGTTTATTTGTCTCTCTTCTCTGGGTGTCTGGTTATGTAGCTCTCTCTCTTGCATTGATTTAAAGGCACAAAATACAACACACCAAGGAGAGTGCACAAGGCTCTGAACAGAAATGTATTCATATAGTAATAACTCCAAATAAAGTTGATCACCAGAGAAAGGCAAATTAGAGGATAGGATATGAAGAAAAAGGGGAAAAAGAAAAGAAAGAAAGGAGTGCAAAATAAATTGGGAAAAGGAAAAGAAAGTAAGAGAGAAAAGAAAGAGAATATGAAAGAAGAGGTAAACATCCCATATATATGGGGAGAAATCTCCAATAGAACAGCCACTAATCCCACAAAATGTCAGCAAGAAGTATCTAGATATGAATACAAAATACATACAAAAACTAATAGCAAGTGAGGCGAGGGAAAACAGAAGCAAAATATAAACAAAAACAAAACAAACAAACAAAAAAGAATAAGCAAAACAGTCTCACAAACAAGCATAGAAATTGATATAATCAACAATCAAGCAAACAACAACAAAGGGACAGAGAAAAACAATTTTTTGGATAGTGAAGACAGAGAAGAGAGAGGTGTGTATGGACTTGGAGCAGGGGATTGGAAATTAGATATATAAGTAGTGTGAAAGTTTATCAGGGGGTAAAAAGAGAGAATAGGGAAAATATAAAGCAGAAAAAGGGGAAGAGAAACAGGACAACAAAAGGGGAAATTTAAGAAGAGAGTGATGGCATAAAGGTAAAGTTGAGAAAGAGTAAAATGATGCTAAAGGGAAGATAAAAATAAAATGTAGAATTCTAATCCCAAAGTAAAATAAAGAGAAAATAAAATGATACTTTTAAATAAAGGTAAAATAGTAGTAGTAATAATATTGATTGAAAATAAAAATGTAATAATTAAAAAGGTAAAAATCAAGTAAAGAACAAAGAAAAAAATAGTTCCTTAAGTGAAAGATGAAAAAAGTAAAATAAAATGTGTGGTAGTGAAGGTCATTCACTTTCTCTACTGTTCTGTTTGGCATACCTGTTTCCTAGTTAGGATAGCATTGCAGTTCCTTGCATTCCACTGCTCCTTAGTGTTGTAAGCCAGTCCTGATTTTTAAGCAGACAGTGTGTCTTAATTTCTTGTATTCTTTAATTTGTGTTTACACAGGGGCAATTTGTGATTCAACTCCTGGGTGACAGTGTTTCTTAATTGACCTCTGAGTCTATAGGTCCTCTCTAGCCTATGCTTAGATCTTGCTTTCCCTGTAGCATTCAATACCAGTCTGTGGAGTGGGTTGCCCCAGAGCTGGTTCTCTTATGGTTATTCCCTGCTCTGATACTCAGGTTTCATAAAAACAACCTTCCTCTGCAGTCTCTTAGAGTGTCCCCATTTGGGTGATCCTATGTATTGGGCTTAGTAATCAGAATCAATAATTTTAAGAAAAAAAGAAAAAACAAACAAACAAACAAAAAATAAGAGCCCACGTAAGTGTGTGAACTCCAGGGCTGCGTGCAAGTCTGTGCAGTCTTTTTTCTCCTTGGATCTAAGAAGCTGGCACACTTTTAAAAATTTTAGGCTGTCTTTTTGTGTCAGATCAAAATGGGTTGCTTTTAAGATTTCCTTTCTGTTAGCAGCTCTGAGGACCCCCTTCCACATTCATGGATCATGCCAGCCCCAACAGCCATGGATTTTTCTAGGCTCAGACTTCTCCCAGTCCTTTAGCTCCGGCAGTATGCATGTTTCTCTCTCCTGCTGGGAGCAGAGATCTCACCTTATCCCAGGAGAAATCTGATCTTTCCATGGTGGAGTGTAGAGCTCCTCTGAATCTGCATGTTTGCGTCAATTGCGAACCACTGTTCTGGGGTTCACAGCTGTTTGGTGAGTGCTGCAGTTGTAGATTTTCAGGCTTCTGATAATATTCACTTTTTCCTTCAAGATGGCGTGGATTCCATGTCCGAGCTGGTGGCTCTGGGAGGGAACACAGCAGCAGTCCTGGGAGGGCTTCCTGGTCAGGGGAGCCCTATCCAGAAGTCCCTCACCATCTCCTGGAGTATAGCTGTCTCTCAACTCCCCATCCAACCCTCAACTATTCTCCCTATCTGTTCCGATACAAGGCCCGGGACATGTCTGTCTATTCTGCCACCATTTTTTCCTCTCAGTTTTCTATGTTTATTTAAATTTTAGAAATTACAGAGTTAAAGAGATGTGGGATCATAATAAATTACCAAGCTGCCACCTTATCATTCTTCTATTTTTTATCCGAAGTGTTCAATCAAAAAGCAAATCATTGTGAAATAAATGCAGCAGAAAAACAAATCCCATAAGAAAAAGAGTCAGTATTTCAAAAGGACATTATAGGTAGAAAATCAATAAATTAACTGATGTGTCTCATTCATTTCCAAAATGTTTACAAGAAGTCACTGTAAATATAGGACTAATGGGGTGCTTTATAACATTAACTAAAAAACAAATTTTAACATATATCATAAAGACTAGTGACCATATACCCTACAGTTTGAGAGAAAAAAAAAGAGTTAATCTGAATCAGTAACATTTATTATATTGTATAAAATATCCTCATTTTAAACAATTTAAGATGTTTAAATGCATTACACAAAGAATTAATAATAGAAAATTTGAGGAAAATAAAAATTATAGTTTTATATAAAACATCACTGCTTAAAAATCTATTGAAGGTAGAATTCAAAATGCAATGTTTATTAAAACATACTTTCTTAATTGTGCAAAAAATCTAAATACTCAATATAAGGTAAGTTTGAATAAAATATAATATTCTATGACTTGTACATGGAATCCTTCCTCTTTAAGCTATTAAAAATCAAGAATCTTCCTATACAGTAATTATTAAGTAACAGAAGTAGATGTTTTTATCTTTGTATTCCTATGCTATGTGCATCTATTTCATAGAATTTTTTAAATAAAAAAGCTTACTGTGAGAACCCCAGAGAGCCACCACCATTTTTTGACAGGTATTATGAGTATCTGTAGCTAAGTTAGTAAATGAAATGAATTCAAACTTGAATAAACTTTATTCTTCAATAAGAAAAGCAGAATTTAAGAGTGAACTCTGTAACATTATAATTCACACAATGCTCAAATGTCTTTCTATTTTATGTTTTTACCATAGTAACATTGTTGAATATATTTGTATTACATGGAACATCATAGTAACAGGTGATCATCACTCATACTGATTGACATTGCATCAATTTTCTTCATTAGTTTACTCAACAATCTGCTACCCAGTCTGTTCCTAACACAGTTATAGGTGTGTGATCATTCGTTACATTTTTGTTTATCTCAAAAATGCATGTGCCCTTCAATTTTATAATGTTCTATACTTTGTTTTATTTTCCTGTTAGATGTTTTGCTAGAGAATTGTTTAAGTGTTTGAGCTTCAGATCTGGGAATAGAATCATAGTTTGTTCAAAATGTACACATGATTAGATTGTTGACAAATGTACTTGGAATTTTGAATCAGATATTTTCATGTTTTAATATCAAAATTAAATGAGGTTGGAGTTTCAAGTTAAGAAGATTCTATTTGCTTGATCTAAATCAAATACTTTTTTTGGCTTTCAATAAATAATTCCATTATTAAATCCAAATTTCTCATAATAGATGTTATTCATGACCAAACATTAATATTAAATAGTAAAGAAAAGAATTAAAATATACAGAATGGTTTTGCAAATATTTTTTACATATATATATATATATATATATATATATATATATATATATATATGCCTATGTGGCCATTATGATCAAATGACCAGAATGACTAGTCCTTATGAGAGGGAAAGAGGAGCGGGGGGGGGGGGGAAGGCAGGGAATTGTACTGTGGTGGAGCTCCAACATGAACATCTGTGTCCAGTGTCCATTCCTTCTGTGCCCAGCCATTAACCATTGCCTCCTCTCCCAACCCCAATGGGGCCTTCAGGCCTTGGACTGGGACAGGGAACCAGGGGTGGGTGGTGGCCGACATGGCTCCTTTATCAGGAGGGCCAAGGGTTGCCTCCCTTTTTGGGCTGGTGGCCAACTTCCTGTGTTCTATCCCTCCCCCAAGCTGGCAGGTGCCAATCAGTCTACTGCCTGCCCTCCGTGGTGGCAGTATAGTGGCAAGGGAAGGAGGAGGAGGTTTTGTGGGGGGGAACCACATGGTGGCAGGGCTTCAATGCAACATTGGCATCTAGCATCCATTCCTTCTGTATCCAGCCTGGCTACTATTGCCTCTTCTCCCGACCCCACCAGGGCCTTTGGGCCCCAGGCTGGGGGTGGATGGCAGAGGACATGGTGGCTTTCTCCTTGGGGGCTGGTGGCCAATTATTCATGTCTCACCTCTCTCCCAGGCTGGCCAACCTCCTGTGGTTCCTCCCCGCTATTCCTATCCCTGGCCGGCAGATACCAATTGGCCCTGATCACCAGCCAGGCCTAGGGCCCTCCCCCCTGTGCATGAATTCATGCACTACACCTCTAGTTAAAACATAAAATTGAAATTAAAATCATTAGGATAGATTTCCTCATTCAATTATTTCCACATTAGTCCTCAACCCTTACTACCTCAAATAATTTGGGATTGCATTGCATAATCAAATACAGATATATAAAGTCTATTGCAAAGCCTTTATTTCTTTATATTATACTTGACTTATACCCTGTGAAAGAGTGGTTAGCAGTATGGATTTTAAAGAAACTGAAACTGTTTTTGGAAAGGGTAAGCATTGATCAATGCTTATTGGAGTAAAGAGGAACACTTAGACATGCTGATGTTGGAGAATATAAACTGAGCAGCATTTATTGCTTGAAGCATTTTTCCTTTTATGTATGCCTTTACCAACTTGAAATTTTATATAAAAACAGGATTTTTGTGGGCAAGGTCAATTATGTCTGCATTAAGTAGATAGGATTATTTTTAAATGAGAAGAGATCACCAAAATACAATAATAAGGATTATAAAATAGAAGAAAATGTGAGACTTGAAATCAGGGTGACTAACACAGCAATAACAATGCATGCTTATGAAATCAGAATGAGAGTAATTATTCTGAGGGAGAGAATAACCTTTATTTCTGGGGGTGAAAATCATTATGTATTCACATATTAGTTTAGTTTGACCTCTAAAACTTTATTTCTACATAGCTGACTTGAAAAATTCAACCAGTTTCATGTGTTATTCTTTTACCATATGGTCACAATTATACTTAAACTTAAGGTAATTAGAGCTCCAGGGTCAATCAAGAGTCAGATGGAAATCGTGCTAATAAAAATAGTTATTTCAGCAGTGATCAGCTTATAAACTGTTTATTCTTTTCTGAGTCAGGAAGTGCTGTGATAGAGTTTTAGCCAGTAAAATTTGGACGATAATGGTAAAACCACTGTATCTTACTACAAATTCCAAAGTTTAGCTTAGATTGAAATTTCTACATTCACCTTAATATTTTTAAAAATTTATGTTGAAGTTATGTTTCCATGTATTGTTAGCATAGTATAATACCCGAACTATTATTCACATGATCATCTATACTAATAAAAGGGTAATATGCTAATTAGACCAGATGTCTTCCAGATGTCCTTCCTGACAAAGTTGGGCCTGAGACAAACCACCCACCCTGCAGTCCTGAGTGCCAATGCCTGTGGCTGCAGCTTGGGAGAGGGACAAGCTGCCTGCCTTGTGATCCCAGGCACCCGTGCCTACAGCTTCAGCCTGGAAGAGGGCGAAGCCGCCCGCCCTGTCCCCCTAAGGCTGCAGCCGGCCCCTGAGAAGCCGGCCCAGTCCTAGGTGCCTGTGGCTAGCCAAGGGAGAGAAACCTGAGTCCTAGGAGCCTGCAGCCAGTTGGAGGAGGGAATCCTGGGTCCCGGGTGTGGAGCTAAGGAAGAGGTGGTTAGGGGTGATCAGTCTGACAGGCAGAGGGGTTAGGGCCAATCAGGCAGTCAGGCAGGTTAGCAATTAGGAGCCAGCTGGGCCCTGGATTGCAAGAGGCATATCTGACTGCCAGTTTAGGCCCAATTCCACAGGGATCAGGCCTAAACCAGCAGTCGGACATCCCCCAAGGGGTTCCAAATTGGAGAGGGTGAAGGCTGGGCTTAGGGACCTCCCTTCTGCCCTCATGCATGAATTCCATGCGCTGGGCCTCTAGTATAATCGATAGTTAGAAAAGAAAATGGAAGCAAAAGAGTAGAAAATAATTTTTTTCAATAGTCTCAATTTTTATTTATTTATTATTCATTCACACTCAGATTCTAATATGAGCACAAACATATGATTGTTCACTATGTTAAATTAAATGACCACTTCTTCACCTCTATGATTCTTGCTATAAACACCCAACAGTCATTGAACATGGATATGTGACAATTATAAAATATTTTTGCATTGATTATTTAGGGCAACCACTTTGTTTTGTAGAGGAAGCTTAAAATCTAGAAGGACTGATTTTCCTGGTTTTATGCAAGTAATCCAGCTGTGAAAATGTGATTAGAACCTACATCTCTTGACTTTCCAGATTAAGACATTTCTGTACACTGCATATTTTGCTACTATTTTAAGTTCTGTAAGTTAATATGTTGATTTTTCTGGAGTAATACAAAGAGGTAATTCTTAAAAAGAAAACAAGAATGGAAAGCAGAGGAGAAAAGAGGGGAGGAGAGAGGAGGGGAAGGGAGGAGAAAGGAAGTGAATTCTTGATCTTTGGGCTATTTAAGTCTATGCCAGATAGCTGATGGCAGAAAAGGCTTGTAAAAATAATGTTGCTTATGATATAGTACTTGGTTGAAGGACTACTTGGTGATGTACTATGATGTTAAAGCAGAATTTAAAATATTTGAAATTAATTTATGACCTACAAAAATATACATTATATATAATATACCCAGGATTAATATTTTGTCATGCTACCCATAGATAAACACATTCCTAGAAACTTCAGAAGCAAAATCACAAATAAATATATAGAATTCCCCTCTGTGATTGAAAATTTTAAAAATATGTATTGACCAGTAGCCACAAACTGGCACCATAACAGCATTATTAAACTTCCTCTTCAAATTAGAAGTTTAACATCATCAATAACATAGGAAAGAAACACAGCCCCAGCAAACCAGCAGCTATAATTTTTTCATGAGTTCTTTGATATCCAGAAATACTTATCCAAATCTCGCTGGAATGTTTTTCTCTATTTTCATGAAGTGGTGATTTTAGCTAAAATATGGGAGCAATAGGATAGACTCCTCTATTACCTCATCAAATACACTTTGTCATACTAGCCACATTAGAGTAGATAGAAAAGGTTGAATGTAAGTTATCTGGGAGAATTTCTAACATATAGATATATTTCTTTATGAATATACAAAAGGAAGAGCTGCAGACAAAAAGGGCAATGATGTCTAAAAATTTCCTGGGCTCAGGGTAAAAAAGCTAGTACCAATTAGAGACTTTTTTTTAGTATTTCATTTGGAAAATGTCATTATCTCTGCTATGGTCCAAATATTTATGTCCTCCAAAATTCCTATGCTAAAGCCTAATGTGGTGACCTTTAGGAAGTGAGGACTTTAAAAGGTGACTAGGTCATGAATGCAGAGCATTCTGTATAATAAAGAGCTAATATGCAAATGGTCATCATGCCCTCATGCCTTAATGGCTCAGACACTGGGGAGAGAGGAATGGGGACCAGCCAGGCACAAATGAGCTCGCAAGGGATGAATGGGGATCAGCCAGGCTGTGGCCTGGGAGAGGTACAAGACACCTGCCCTGTGTTCCCCAGCACCAGCTACTCTGGCTGTAGCCCACATGAAGCTGCCTGCCAACAGTCCCCTGTGCCTATGGCCAGCCTGGGCAAAGATTTCCTGTGTCTTGGGTGCCTGTGGCTGGCCAGAGGGAGGGAAGCCTGGGTCCAAAGTGCCTATTAATCCTGGGTCCCGGTTGCAGGATAAAGCAGAGGGAGTTAGGAGCAATAAAGCCAGAAAGGGAACAGTTAGGGGTGATCACGCAGGCAGGTGAACAGTTAGGAGCCAGTGGTCCCAGATTGCAAGAGGCAGTTGGAAATTCCCTAAGGGGTCCTGGATTTGAGAGGGTGCAGGCTGAGCTGAGCCACCTCCACCCCCAGGCACACAAATTTTGTGCACCAGGCCTCTAGTTCATAAATAAGATTGTCTCTGCAAGAGAACTCCAGAGACAGTCCTAGCCTCTTCTGACTCATGAGGATATGACAAGGTTGAGAATGTTGGTACTTTGGACTTCCAGACTCTAGAACTGTGAGAAATAACGTTCTGTTGTTTATAAGCTTCTCAGTCTGAGTATTTTGTTAAAGCAGCTTGAATAGTCTAAAACAATCTCTTAAAGTTGCAACTGCTACTGTGACACCGATTTTCAATCTTTTTTACTCATGACACACATAAACTAATTACTAAAATTCTGTGGTACACCAAAAAATATTTTTTTTTCCACTCTGAGAAAAAGTAGGTATCATTTTATTTATTCACACTATTGTGTTGGCTGTTGTCATTTTTTTAAATTTAACAATCTAAAGGAAAAGAGGTCAGTGCCCCTGACTAAATAGTCAGGTATTGCATGTTTTAAAAATTCTTACAGCACAATGGTTGAAAAAGTATTGCTCTTTGGAAATAGTGTCAACTCTATTCCATTAAATGTCAATATTCTTCAGGCCCTCAAGGTGAAAATGTTTATTTTCTATTGGTTTCACAGGTCATGTTTTCCAGGGTTTTTAAAAGCATAATACTTTAGAAATGTTATGTTTTTTCTTATTCAGAAACTCAGGTGTTTATAAAATTATTCTTAAATAAGAAAAAGGCTAAAATATCTATACATTGTTTAAAATAGATTAATAAAAATGAAATTTTCCTACCAGATATTAAAACCTAATTAACTACTACCATGGTTATTAGAATAAGCAGAGAGAGTAAAACAAACAAAAAAGACAAGCAGAAACAATATTACTATCAGTTTATTGAATCAGATTCCTGTGAACTTGGAAATTAGCTTGCTCTTAGAGAGCTGAAATGTGACATCATCACATAACTGTGCACATAAAATCAGTGTGAAGAGGCCATACAATTGTGCACATTTTAAGCATCAGTAACATAATGACAAAAAATCGAACCGTTCTCAGATTAAATTAAGTCATACTCTTCCCCTTCTTCCACCCTCTGCCACAAGCCATTTTCTTTCTATTGTTGTTCTGAGCTATGTGCCAGCTTGCCTTACAGAAAAAGAATGCACTGATCAGGGGAGACATTAGTTTGTGGTAATTGTGACAGTTACACTTCTCATTGACATCTGGTTGTGTGTATCATTCTTGTGTGAGTTTGGTTTAGACATATCATCCCCAAGAGAAAAATTTATTTTTGATGTGTTGACAAATCAGGAGTTAGACTATGTCAAACAAAAAGGCAGACCCTGATGTGTAGGAAATTCATCATAAAATTGCCTTTCTAAGAAATGTCTCAGGAGGCAGCCTGATGACTTCCCTTGCTGATATTTGACTTGACTAATGGATGTACATGATTTTCTTTTGTTATTTTTCATTTGTCATTCAATATGTAATGAATATTATAACTGGTGAAATTTTGTCTTATTCAATAAAATATATTGAAAAGTTAAAGTATTTTGGAAGAAATTAATATACCATATTTTCTGGCATATAAGATGATTGGGCATATAAGGCGACCCCCAACTTTTCAAGTTAAAATATAGAGTTTGGGATATACTCGCCACATAAGACTACCCCTCTTTTAACACACACCAAATAAAAATTGAAAAAACATCAGATTTGATTTCAATATGGTAATTTTAAATCAAATGCTTCTGATATGCAGGTACTTAGCAGGAAAACTGTCACTTATAAACATAAGGCTGTTTGTCATCAAATATGTAAACATAAAACAATGCAAGTAGATTAAACATTTCCTAATTCACTCTAAAGCTGAAAGGAAAGATAAGACAATAAACCCATGGGAACTGCCATGCTATTTGTTTTCTAAGCTGTCAACCAAACGAATTGATGATGATAGGAGAAAGATAAAAAACAATGGAGAGAGAGTAAGTGCCAGGCAAGTCCCTGGCGAGTTAGCAATGCCCATCATAACTACAAGCTATGGTATTTTTACAGGTTTTGCTGGCGTGACAGTTTCCCTTTAAAAGCCTTCAAAATCCTCCTGTTCGTCATCAGGTATCATAAATACATCAATGACATCTGTGATACATTTGTAAGGCAGTCATCGTATGGATCGAATTCCATATCAGATGGTGTGGTCTCAGCTTCGGCTTCCTCTTCATCTTGCCACAAGTAGTCGTCCTCCACACCATCTAATGAATTTGATATGCCACACTTCTTGAATGACTTGATTACTGTTTCTGCATCAATATCATTCCAGGCTTTTACGACAAACGTGCACAAAACATCCAAATGTGGAGCACACGTTTCCTCCTTTTGGGAATGACTTTTCACCACTAACCACCCATTCATTCCACTGTTCTCGAATGCGATCTTTAAATGGCTTGTTTACGCACACATCCAGTGGCTGTACCAACGATGTGAATCTGGCAGGAATAACTGCCCCATCTGTGTTTAGTCTTGCAAGCCTTTGCTTGGTGCTGGGAATTAAATGAGCCCTGAACATATCCCACACTCTGCCTCTCAGATCTCGCACATGCGCACCTGCACCGCTTCACTGCAGTCCTCAGGAGCTAGATCTAAGAGGCTGAGAAGGAGGTACGGTAATAGGATACAAGGGCAGACCAGACAGGTGAAAGAAGCATGTTTTTTTCTGGGCACAGCACTGCTCTATTTTTTCCATACCCCGGGCAACCTGTACACCTGCAGCTTGCTTCGCCCTTCACTTACACCTTCCCAGTGAGGTGCCCCCTCACCTCATCATGGGAACAGTGTTAAGTCACTTCTTTCCACGAATCCTGGTGAGTGGATTTTCTTCTACCGTACTTGTACAGCGCCACCCTTCCTGCTTCCATAAGGTCGCCACATATGACGGGGATGTGACTGCGGCTGTTTTTTAGCTCCCCCCACTGTATGCAGTAACTGCAGATTCTCCAGTCCAGCTGGCAAGTTTCAGCACCCGCCCTATAAGATGACACCAGGCGTATAAGACAACCCCCAACTTTTGAGAAGATTTTCCTGTGTTAAAAAGTCATCTTATACACTGGGAAATATGCTAGACTCATTTCTTAATCAGTCATAAAAAATAATTTCAGTTGTACTGAAGTATTAAATGTGAAAAAAATAGATTAGAAAGACAAAATTGTAGATGAATACTCTGGATGGCAGTGACTTTCTGGGTATACAATTGATAAAATATCATAAAATGAAAGATTAATAGATTTTATCTAAAACAGTAAAATTGTATATGAATATAAAAAATTAAACCTACAAGTTGAAAATAAAATTATTGTCTATTGGTAGCAGGGCAATTAGATAATATCTATAGTCTATGAGGATCTTCTGAAGAAACTGTCAAACCCCACAATTAATAGAAATGGCACATTTGAGATATTCACAAAACAGAAAAATACATATAATTGAAACATTCATGAAAATGTAACAAAATTGACAGTTAAAGAGATGCAAATTAACACAGAAATAAGATATAATTATTAATTTTCAACTTATCAATAATTAATAACAATATTAATCTTTAAAGCTTGAATGAGATGGGCTAATTCATGCTACTTGAATGGAAAGTAAAATAATTAAAATTTTTTGGAAAATAATTTGTTGATATTTACACAACATGATTTCCAAGGTACTTTCAGAATAGATCTCAAAGCAAACCTCTCTTTCTCATCCCCTTTTGTAGTGGTTGCATTGGGAAAGGGGGCTCATCACAGCAATGAGAAACTATTTCTCTGGGGTGGAACACACATATCCCCACTGCAGAGTTTGGATTCTTTGGGAGCAACTGTGGGCTAATTCCTGAGTGTGCTCTACAAAGTAATTAATTTTCATAAAGACCTCTTGTTCTTTCTCTGTTGGTTCACTTTCCTTCCTTCTCTTCTGATGAATTCATTAAAAAAGGTTGCACATTCTCGTAGGTTAATGTCAGACATGAAATTAGGAAGAGAAATGACTTTGAAATATTTGGAATCTTAACATAAAGTATTATAATTCTTCCTTGGAGACTTTCTTTTGGAAATGCTAGTGCTGTGGTCTTTGCCAAGGGCATGCTTATGGGGAAAATGAAAGAAGGAAGCAGATTTAAATTTAGAAATCAATGAGGTAATCAGTGACTTTTATGCCCCATATGACATTTTCATCGTTAGAATAAGTTCTCCCATATCTAATACCTATCTAGAATGGAAAGAACATAAATCTGTTCAGAAGAGACCTTCTTGTCAGAGTATAACATGTGGATTCCTCATTCCTAAAATTTCAAAGTCTCCTAAAAGAAAAAAATATTATATTTATTTCAGAATTTAGATATCATTATTGTATTCTTTTGTATTAAATCCCTAATCTAGGTTCTATCACCTAATTAACTGTGAGTTCATACAAATTTGTTTAATTTCTCTTGCACATGTTTTCCATCCATAAAATAACAATAACATTCCATTGGGTTTTAATGACTATTAAGTGAGATAGTATATTCTTATGTCTAATGTAGACTGTAACCACATTATAAAATATGCTAGTATTTTTACTATTATTGCTATTATCATCATTAATATATATTAATGAAGAAACAGTGAGAGATATAAAGATTATATCTGATGCCTTCCAACCGAGGAAACCTGATGAAACAAGGAGCATAGATTAGCAAATGTGTTCTCCCATTCTGTGGGTTGTCTTTCAATTTGTTGATGGTTTTCTTTGTTGTGAAAAAACTCCCAAGGAGATATGTCATAAAATATATGGCTAAAAGAAATGTTCAAGATTATACATCCTATCTTTTCTTCTAGGATTTTTAAGGTTTTGAGTTTAATATTTGAAGTTTTAATTTATTTCCTGTGTGTGGTATAAAAAGTTGATCTAGTTTCTTTTTTTTTTTCTGGACATATCTATCCAATTTTCAAAACACCATTTATTGAATAGTTTAGCTTAGAATCTATTGTATTTGCCTCTTTGTCCAATATTAATTGACTATAAAGGTGTGGGTGTGGGAAGCCACCAATTGTCTTCACTATCAGAGAAGTGTAAAGGAGTCCAGAAAGCTGGTAAACCTTAAGCCCCTGGAAAAGGGCCAGAGCTATGCATCAATTGTTTAGTCCAGGCAATAGTGGCTCACACCATTTCCTGACCAAATAGTCTCAGAGTAAATCTTTTTAATACTTACTGACCTTTAAGACAGTCTGTCTGTTACTGCAATTGTCTGCCTGATTAGGGGCTAGATGTGTATCCAAAATTGAATAAAAAGTTGGTAAGGCCTGAGCATCAGTGGAAGTCCTTCTCCTTGCTTTGGAAGTTCTTCTCCTACCCAAATTATTTATTTCCAAATTATTATTTCTTGTCTTGTCTCTTATTTGTGTGCAGCCCTTCCCCAGATCCCAAACCCGGAACCACGGAACCACACCGGATGTGGCTCACACATATGGGATTATTTCAGCACTAGGTTGCATGCGAAGCAGGCTAGCAGCCTGAATTGCTGATCTCTTAGAGAGAGAAAGAGAGAGGGGCGGGGCTGATCAGCAGTGGCAGGGGCTGCTGGGAGAGAAAAACAGAGTGATCAGAACCTGTTTCTCTCTCCCTTGCCAGAGAGATTTTTATTTCATTCCTTCTACTCTGGGCTTTGTTTGTTTTTCTTTTATCAGTTTCTTTGAGTGTAAAGTTATTTATTTATTTGAGCTTTCTCTTATTTCTTAGATTTAGGTCTGTAATGCTATGAATTTCACTCTTAGGACTGCTTTCTCTATATCTCCCATGTTTTTATTTGTTTCAAAGTACCTTTTATTTTCTCCTTGACCTCAATGTCAACCTATTACTTGTTTAGTAGCATGTTATTTAGTCTCTTTATGTTTTTCCAATTTTGTTCTTATGATTGATTTCAATTTTTACAACATTATTAGAGATCCAGTACAGGAATTTGTGCATGGGTGGGGTCTGGTTGGCAGGGTTTGATTGGGAGTGGGTGAGCTGGGGGAAGGGAGTGTGGACAATGCGCCAATCAGACAAGCCCCCAAATAGGGTGGGGGTGCCTACTGAAGGCCTTTGGCTTTGGGAAGGGGCTATGGCCAGCTGGCCCTGTCCCTGATTGAAGTGGGTGGCTGATCTGGGTGGGGCTGGCCAGGAGGAGGAGATGTGGCCTTATCATGGTGAGGCAGACCAATCAGGGGCAGGGCTGGTAGAAGGGAGAGAGAGGGGGGTATTTGGTCAGCAAGCCCCACCCTTGATCAGGTGTGAGAATCTGATCAGGGGCAGGCTGACAGGTGGGGGGGTGATCCATTTCACAGGCCACAGTAGGCATCATAGTGGCAAGTCATTACAGTTGTTATGATTCCTGGCTTTATATATATATAGATGATCAGAGAAGATGCTTGATACGATTTCAATCTTCTTAAATTTATTGAGACTTATTTTGTGTCTTAACATGTCATCTATTTTAGAGAATGTTTAAGGGCACTTTAAAAGAATGTATATACTTCTGCTTTGAGGTGAAACGCTCCATTTCATCTAATATTTCATTAAAGGGTGCTGTCTTCTTGTTGATTTTATGTCTGGAAAATATATCCATTGATGTCAATTGGGTATTAAAATCCCCTATAATAATTCTACTTTACTCAATCTCTCCCTTTATGTCCATGGAGAATTACTTTACATATTTAGATGCTCCTATTATTGGTTCAAAAACATTTACAGGAGTTATGTCCTCTTGTTGAAGTGCTCTCTTTATCAATCTGTACTCTCCTTCTTACTCTCTTTTGTTTTGCCAGATACAAATATTATTACCCTAACTTTTTTTTCTCCATGTCATTAGCATGAAATATCTTTCCTCTCTCTTTACTTTTAGTCTGAGTGTATCTTTTTGTTTTGGCATGGATCTCTTGATACACCTGAGCTGGGTGCTTTCAGAATGTTACTTGTGCATGTTACGTGGGCCCCCTTGTTGTAATTGAGTCTTGGTTACTATTGGCTCATTCGTGCATGGTATCAGCCCTCAGGCTATCTGACAGCGAGGCTCAACTCCCAATACAGTGTGCAGGCTGTTGTGCAGGTGCTGATCACATGAAGCTAAATTAGCTTCAGCAGGTTTTGGCGTCTATTGAGATCCCCCTGGGTATATCATACTTGTATAGCTATTGGATTCTGCTCTGTGTGGGGGAAGCATAGGACTTGGTTGGAAAGCTTGTAAGAAGGAATCTGCAAAAGGTTGAATGCTTCTATTTTATGGAGCATTTAAACCATTTATATTTAAAGTGATTGTTGATAGGTACATATTTATTGAACATTTATTTTTTTTAAACTATGTTTTGTTTTTTGCCAGAACTGGCCCACAGACCCTGAGTGACAGATGAATGATTACTCTGATACAATGTTTGTTGTGTAAGAGTAGTCACTGTGTAAGGTAAGTAATCTTGGGAGGACACATGTGTCTTCAGAGTCCTTTAAGAAAAGACACCTAAAGATTAAGCATAAAGATTTCATAAACACTTAGGGGCTCAGACTTGTTTGGAAAAGTCAGGCAGGGTCTTGACTTTGCCAATGGCAGCACATCCTGCCTTGACTTTTTCAAACTAGCCTAAGCCCCTGGGTGTTTTACTAAAATCTCTATGTTTAGTCTTTAGATATGACCTTGTGGAAGCATGTGCTTTCTCAAGGATGCTTACCCTGCTGATAGTATCTGATAGTTAATTTTAATTCAAGCTGTTGTTACAATAAAAACCTAAGGAGGCAGTTTAATGGGACTGCTTGGTTCCTGTGGCCAAGCATTCCCTTCACTTCTCTATCATTGAAATGTGTGTCAGAGTAATACATTCACCTATCGCTCAGGATCTGCTGGTCAGTCCTGGCAGCTGTTTTTGTCTGAAACTGGCAACTAGGTTTATTGGTTCTGTGCATCTTTGGGGGTACTCTGATGCAAGCCAATGTCAGACAGACCCTGTCTGAGACTGGCTATGGGCATCCTATTTGGAGCTATCAGCTATCCATAGCTTGGCTCCCTCTGCTGGGCCTGGGTGCATGTGGAAAGGGCCAAGATGTGCACTAAGGTCTGCTTTTACTAGCACTAGGCCCAGGCAGATAGCACAACTCTCAAAGCACCCAGAAATATGCCTCAGCCTGTCTGTTCAAATCAGTCACTTAAATAGCCTCAGCTATACTCTTTGGCCAGGCTTAAGCTCCAGAGGGTGGGGTAAGAGGGATTCCAACTGGTGGGCTTTTGCTTCCCCTAGGCTGATGCTCTTCCTGAGAAAGGTGACTTCTGCAGTATGAAGGGATGACTCAGCCCAGGGATCCTAGTGGCTGACCTCTCCACTCTCCCGCAAAAGCCAGCAAACCCAGACTCTCCACATGCAGCTCTAGTCCACTCTGCCCTCCATCCGCCAGAGCCCCAGGTAAGTGGCAGTCTTGATGTGGCTTCCTCTGTAAGTAGCTTTTATTTTTAACCAAGATATTTGGCAAAATTTAAATTGTCAAAGTAGTTCAATATAGGAACAACTAGAAAATCATGATTTTTAGATATGTAAAGATTCACAAAAATAATCTAGTTTCTTTTAGTTGTTTGTTTGCATTCTTTAAAATATTTTCACTGGTTTGTAGAGAGAGAGGAAAGGAGAGAGAAAGAAACATTGATGTGAAAGTGGAGTAGAAATTAGCTGCCTCCTGCACCCCTCCTCCCAGGGATTGAGCCTGCAACCCCAGCATGTGCCTTAACTGGGAAACAAACCCAACAATTTTTTGATACATAGGACAATACCTATCCAACAGAGCCACACCAGCCAGGGCTCTTATAGTTGTTTTATTCTGGAAAATTTTCATAAGGCAAAGAATTACCACGGTAGAGCCCTCTTGTATGTGTACTTAACCCAGAACATAGGAAAAGTTTGCAGTTCAAGTCACTTAGAGTACATTTCTGAAAATTCTTTCTTGCTGAGTTGTTCCACTGCACAAAGGAACTGTGATCTGAAGTAAAGAAGTAAGTAAACCTTTCCCCTCTTGGAGATACAAAACTGGGCCTTATTTGCCAGCAAATATTGAAACTAGTGAGCTGGGTAACAAGAAAACAATAGCTTCTCATCCCTGTATGTCCATCACCTGATGCAATTATAGCAAATTTTCTCGACTTAAACAGAAAATAGAAATGCTACTTATGACAGAGCAAGGTTGCTATCGATTTTATTTCTCACCCAGGTTGAGTTGCATTTATTCAAAATCTTCTGAAGCAATCAGATATGTAGTTGCATAAATAAAGAAAATTTGTATGTTTCTCAAATAATGAATTAGGTTTTGATTAATGAATAGCAAAGAGCTAGAAAATAGTATACCAAATTTTATGACATGAAACATTATTTTTAAAAAAAATATCTTTATTGTTGAAAGTATTACAGATGTCCCCTTTTATTCTCTGATTAACCCCTTCCACCCTGCTCCTGCCCTTTCCCTAGGCCTTCACTGAACTATTGTCTGTAGGTTATGTATATATGCATATAAGTTCTTTTGTTAAACTCTTCCCACCTCTCTTACCCCAGACATTGAACACTGGTAATTGAACCCATCATGTGAAATACATTCTGTCTTCAGAAATAAAATGGTTAAAAATACTTCTGAACAGGAAAACATTACATTTTAAATAATTGAAAACATTTTTTCAGACAATTTATCTTCCTTTGTTATAAGGGCTTAGAATAAAAATAATATTGCATATTCAAATTATCTTTTCAATAAAGGATCCTTTTAAGAAATAATTAAGGCTGTGTACAAATAGGTAGTATATGAGGAATTTGAAAATGGAATTATGATGACAAATTGAGTCATTTTATTGAGAAAAATATATAGTTATTAATACTGTTTTGCTTTGAACTCTTTAATTTTGGAAAATTCTGGCAAGTAGATATGATTGAAAGTGATTGTTATACAACTTGAAAATAATTTGATAATCTGAAGAAAAAAGAGCTAAGGCAATGAGTGATAGCATTATCAAACATATAAGAGCAAGTTACTGTCGCATGAAAGGATAAAGAACAGAAGAAAATCCTAATTATAAAATGACTAGCTATTTATTTCTTAAAGCTGTAGAGACTATAAATAAAATGTCATATATAAAATACCTGGTATGATAGCTGGCACAGAGTATTTTTTTAACAATTGGTTGATTAATATATTGATTAATATTGATGTGAGTTTATTTATATCTTATACACAGAAAAAATACTTATATAATGTAAATATGTATACATGTATGTACTAGTAAATATATAAGTATATACATTATTTTCATTTAAAATTTCGAAAGAACACTGATTATTTATGTTGCACATGTTTTCTGTCATGTAGGTTTCCCATATAGGAAAATATCTGGGTTCTAATTATGAGAGGCTGTCCCTATTTTCTGGCCCTGGTGCTCACTATTTATGACTGCATTTTTAAAAGGTGATACAATATTCGAATAGGCACTCTTAGGTTTCTCATTATTTTTCACTAGAAGCCCGGTGCACAACATTTGTGTGTGTGGTGGGGGGTGGTCCCTCAGCTCAGCGTGCACTCTCTTGCAGGCTTAGGCTTGGAGAAAAGGCCTAAGCTGGCAGGTAGACATCCCCTAAGTTGTCCTTAGCCTTCTGCAGAGGCAGGAGAGGCTCTCACCACTGCTGCTGTACTCACCAGCCGTGAGCCTGGCTTCTGGCTGAGTGGTGCTGCCTCTGTGGGAACACAATGATCACCAGGGGGCAGCTTCTGCTTTAAATGTTTGCCCCCTGGTGGTCAGTGAGCATCATAGCAACCAGTCATTCTGCTATTCAGATAATTTGCATACACTTAATGTTATACAGTGCTACCTCGAGATACGAGTGCCCTAATATACGAGATTTTTGAGATACGAGCCCTCAAGTGAGCGATTTTTGCTTTGAAATACGAACAACATTTGAGATAGGAGTAATCGCGAGTCTAGGCCGACTGCACACGACCCACCAGTTTACCGCAACTCGAGCATCTCATAGTTTCCCACGCCTCAAGGTTATGGAACGAATTAAACTCATATCTCAAGGTACCACTGTATAGGATGCAGACTTAGTGTTGTGGCATCTCATTGTCTTTTTTCCCCTAACCCTACTCTAAGCCTATCAATATATGTCTCAACCACTAACTTCTCACAGATGTGGTCTCTCTTTGAAAAGAAGACCGGAAAAAAAAAAAACAAGCAAGGCCCAGAGAAATGGACTTAGAACTGCTTAATACGCCAGTGGGCTCAGAGAAAGATTTCAAATTCTGAGAAAAAAAACATGGAAAGGGAGACAGTGCTAGCCCTCCTCTTTTATTTTTTTCCAGCCCTTTCTCTCCCAAATAAGGGTTATTCTAATCCCCTTTGCAAGTTCTTAAAGAGCCCCATGTGCTGGAGCCTTGAGACCACAACTAAAGGCTTGCCCTGGTACCAGCACTGATAACTCTGCCTGGGGATGGTTTATGGCCACTCTAAAATTGTGGTAAACAGGTCTTGAAGGACAAGACAATTAAAGGGGCAGTGGTTAGACTATAAGCTAATAAGAATGTGCATTAAGTTAATGGCGCAAATTCAGATTGCTAGCTCCCTCCAAATGTCTCATTTTCCCCATCAATATAGTAAGCCTCTTTATACATAGTGTCTTCTTTTTTCAGTGAACATAAATCACCTATAAGTTGACACACTTTTTGTCATCTCTTAAATTGCATTAGTTTTCTTCTATATAATCATTTAATTTCTTAATACAATTTAAGTTTTTTGAGAAAATTGGGACATATTTTATTTGCTTACCTAATTTACTTCCTTCCATAGACACTCAATAAATATTTAGGGTCTTGGGAAATTTCCCCAAACAGAAAATTATTTATCAATATTATCCAATTGCATGCTAAAATTGCCACCTTAATAAAATGTACATGAGAGGTGAGTTTAAAGAATAATCACCTTTTAGTTTAGTTAAATAAATATGGTCGACAGGTAGTCCTCTTTAAAAACCTTGGATTCTATTCATCTCCATGTGTTCCTATGTCAAAGAATACATAATCCTAGCACTTCCCTGTATCTCCCACTACTACAAAGTTTCTTGGAAGCTGAGAACAGGAAAATTTTATTGTTCAGCCCAATCCATATATAGCATTCACTGATTAGATATCTCTTTAGTGAATAATAAAATTATATAATTTTGCTACTTAAATTTATCTTCTTTTATTACATTAAGAACAAGAAATATTTTAAGATTATGTGGCATTATTCATGGGAATGACCAAAATACATAGTTACGTTTTGACAAGTGGACTTTTTGCTAACTTCATTATTCCTTATTTTATGCAGTAGAAATGCCCTGAATGCATATAATTATTTTAATTTGGGGGGATGTATCTCTACTATGCTTTACTATGATAAATATATAGAAAATAATGACCTTTTTCTCTTAAACATTAAAAAGGATTTTATGCCAATGTAAAAATAACATCTAGCAAGTGAGGACAAACTGATTTCCCAGTAGCACTGTCTGCCAGCAGCAAATTCAATTTCAACCTGTCAGCATGCTATCTAATAAAGAGACAATATACTAATTCACTGCCAAGCCCTCATAAGATGGTGGCATCCACAGCCACAAGATAGCAGCAACCAGTCCCCTCAGCCCCACCTCATCCAGCCAAAGTCCCCCAGTCCCCACAGCCCCACAGGGGAAAGCAGTTGGGAGCAATTAGGCCAGCAGGTAAGGCAGTTGGGGCTGATCATGCTAGCAGGGGAGCAGTTAGGCATCAATCAGGCTGGCAAGGAAGTGGTTAGGGGGCTATCAGGCTGGCAAGCAGAGTGTTTAGAGGCAATCAGACAGACAAGCAAGTGAGTGGTTAGGAGCCAAGAGTCCCACATTGAAAATTTGCTATCTAGAGTTGGATCTGAGTAAATCTTTGTGGAGTAATCAACAGAATAAATGTTTTTCAAATAAGTAAATTAATAAGAAAATAATAATGAAAAATGGAAGTCTAGGTTTTTCTATAAATGGAAGCAATATCATTGAAAAAGTCTGAGATGTAGAATTGGTATATAACTTCCTCTATAAAGCAGTCCTCAATTCTAGAAAACACTGAGTTCACTCTTCCTTCTTCATATACAGAAACGTACATGCACCCTCATTTTAACATATATTAGCTTGAATTATAATTGCAAGTCATTTTTCTTCATAAAATAAATATTTTGTGAGAAGAGGCAACTTTTATTCTTCTATGTATACTTATTATGTAACATGGTAGCACACATTTAATAGATGTAAAAAAAATGAGAGAGCAAAAGCAAGCGAGGAGGTAAGAACACAAGAAAGGATTCAATGAGCTAAAAAAAGTAATCTATAATAATAAAAGCATAATATGCTAATTAGACTAGACATCGTTCCAGACGACCTGCGGATGAAGCTGGAGCTACAAGGGAAGCTTGGGTGCTGTGTGCCAGAGGGAAGCCCAGATCCTGGGTGCCAGAGGGAAGCCAGTGCTGGCAGCTGGGGGAAGGAAGGCCTACTCATGCACAGATTTTGGGCATTGGGCCTCTAGTATTTGTATGTTTTTCTGTGAAATATGAGACAAATGTTAGAGAATAAAGCAGCTCATACTACATAGCAAATGTATCTTACCTAATAATAAACATGTAAATTGAGTGTATCTCTGCTATGCCCACAACCAATCAGAGTGAGTATGCAAATTAACCAAAGATGGAAGTTAATTTGCATACATACTTGGGTCCCAGGAAACTCCTCAGCACCCAGGTCACTCCCAGCTGGCCATCTGGAGGAGGCTTTATGACTCAGAAGGGGCCGAGCCTGTGATCAGAGGGGTTGGGTGGTGGGACCCTTTCCAAAAGGTAAAGCCTGGGGCAGAGTGATTGGAGGTGTGCAGGGTGGCGGAACGTCTTCCCATGCCTAAAGCTTGGGGCAGAGGCTTTCGGCTTGGGAAGGAGCTGAGCCTGCGATCAGAGGGAAGGGGAAAAATCCATGAAAACATTTCCTCAGGTGAGGACAAAAAGAAAAAAAAATAAAGAAACGTCATATCCTATGAAAGACACATCTTGAAAATGTTTAAAGAAAGTTATCATTTTTTCATGGTGAAGAGACTGGAGTCTTGCGTTGATGGTAATACCTTGGTGGCTGCAGTGGTGGCAGTGGCTGCAGCAGCAGGGTGATGGGGCTTGTGCCTTCCCCTGATCAGTAGCTCCCAGTATGTGAGAGGGGCCAGGCTGCGCTGAGGGACCCTTCCCCAGTGCACGAATTTCATGCATCAGGTGCCTAGTGTTATATAAATGTTGCTATAGTTTCCTTTGGCCCAGTCTGTGTAAGTGCTGGCTTACATAGTTCAGCAGGGTATTTGAGAATAGTTGTGTGGTTTGTGAGGAGGAAAAAACGTTAAATTGTAGCTTTGACTGGATGAATGTTGTATTCTAATCTTGGAAACTGGTTATTGCAAAATAATCATTATGCTATACTGTGCTAAAGTATTTGCTTGAAACTAATTGTTTTGAACTTTTTATCAGCACCTGATGAGCTTCCTATGAATTTTTAAAAGGCTAAGCAGGAGGAAAATTGTTTAGTTAGCAAATTAATCTATAATGCATAAAATGCAAACCGCTGAAAAGCACAACCTTTCTTCTAAAGATTTTAGGTCCCTACATTCTATATTTTGATGCCCATGACATTCAGATAACTTTTTGAAATGTTAAAAATTCAGTCAATGCTGAAATTGTTAATGTCTGTAACATGCCAAACATCTACTTTGACATTTTGAACTAAATTGTCTGAATTGATCATTTGTGTTGACAGCAGGTAGATACACAGTTACAACCACACACAACACACACACACACATACCTATACACATTAAAACACTGGCAGTTTTTCTGCTTTATAATGATTTTTACTTATTCTAGGATGTTACAAAAACCCATATAATTATGAACATAATTGGTTATGGCATGAGGAGGTCTTTTTAGTAATAGTCATAAGGTAATTTTTAAACTTTCTGTTAATATCAGCCTCTGGACAAATAATTATATACTAGGCAGATTCTCTGCTTTTTCCATCATTTTTAGAAATTATTACTCCCCTGTTAGCTGCAGAAACAACTAACTTATTTTGGTAATTAAATTCCTGTCCTGGACATAAATGAAAATTAAAAAAACTCACATCTTTTGTGAAAAGTTGTTCCCTCCCCAGTGCCTGCCTGGCTCTCATGATGGGACAAGACGGGCTTCTGTCTTGCTCTAACTTCTCTCCCCGCAACTGGCACTGTTCATGACTCCTCTAGAGTTGGGCCAGGCTAACAGGTGAGGAGATTAAGCTCTTCATTAGCTAGGTCAACTGAATCCTGAGGTTTCATTTTCTGTGTAGGAAGTGGAAACTCCTAGTTCTTTATTTCATGAATGCTCTTGTAGATTTCTCAAGGATTATCTGCAGAGGAGTAGCCTGCCTCCTCTCTGTATGGCTGCACAGCCCACTCTCGGCCTGCTAGAAGTGCTCTTCCATTGTGCTCCTCAGCACTCAGGAGTCTTATTGGTGATGTCTCTTATAAGACTCCCTTTCACAGGGTCCACATTTGGACCCTGGGAAACACTGGCCTTGCCTAGTTGTCAGTGGAAATGCAATACTCACTGATGGTAACAGTACACACTTTTGCTCCTTCTTAGACATGAGAAACTCCAGCCACACTGGTCTCTTGACTTTTACTGTGGGTTCAAATGGCAGTCTCTGTGTCTCCCAAATTCTAGGTCATTCATGTGAGTGATCCTATTAAAGCTCCTCTCACTGGAGACAAGGAGAACACATCTCTGTGTACACCATCTTCTAAGCACCAGCCTCTTTACTGAACCACAGCTAGGTTAAGGACCAGATCAACAGAACTGGATCTGAACCTACCTTTTGCAAGTCCTGTAAACGAGGTGCAAGGATTCTTGAAGATTCATGGTAGGCAGAACAATTGAATTTCCTTTTTTTAGCATCTAAAGCCTCTTTGAAAATCTACACAAAGAGGAAAGTTTGCTTTTAATATCCAATTACATAAGGAATAACACAAAATCACTACAAATGTTACCTATTTTTTACTTATTTACCCTATTAACACAAATAAAATTGAGTTCATACTGTAGAGTTATGTATCACTCATTGTTATTTATGAGATCATGAGCTCCTCTTAGTATTATTAAATATTTATCCAAAATGAAAATGTGTAAATATTTGAATAACATTATTAGATTGGGTGTCTGAAAAAACAGAAAACTTGTCTTTCTAACCCATAGATTATTAGACCACAGGAGCCATGTCCTGACCTATTAAAAGGACTAACTATGGTCTGAAAGCCTGATGCTGAGCTTATCCAGTCTTATCCATGCAAGTCTCTGGATTAACTCTCAAGGAGAGGAAATGAGTGTTTTTAAGTGTAAGATAATAGAGAATAGATACATTGTTCTCTATCCCAGTTCCTGGCATAGAGCTCCTAAAACCCTTATAATTTCCTAAGTGATAAGAATAGTAAGAGCATTTCTTATTCTAATACTTGTCTTTAACTTCCTTCTTTGACACCAGGCTTCTAAACCATAAGGATTCCTAAGTAACAACAACACTAAAAGCATCTTTTGTTCTAATGAGGTGACCTTGGGTAGGCTGCTGGCTATCTCCTGCATGGAGGCTGGTCACAGAGAGTCTAAGCCATGTTTAAAAGCTCAGAATCTTCAACCCTACCTCTATCCACAGAAAGGGGATAAGGTTAGAATTAAAATTAATAATTGATCAAGGTTCATCCATGTTATAGCATGTATAAATAGTTCACCATTTTTATTGATAAATACTATTTCATTGCATGAATATACCATATTTTATGTATCCATTTATTAGTTGATGCTATCTTTATTTTCATTCATACCAAAATTCTTTCAAATTTTATGCATTACTATTAATTTCCAATATACCAGTATGATGTCTTCTTTGACCCATTATTTATTTCATACTGTTTAAGTTTGATAAATTTGTGAATTTCCAAAATTTTCTCCTGACATCTTCCCCTCTCTCTCTCTCTCTCTCTCTCTCTCTCTCTCTCTCTCTCTCTGTCTCTCTCTCTCTCATATTGGGACATTATATAACTTGTTCTATAGTCTGTTCCAATTCAGTTTTGACACCATTGCAAAAGTAGTTTTTGAAGCTATTCTCTGGGATTTGTTCTGACCTCAGAGGGCAGTTCCTATAGTCTATAGTTTAGCTCAGCAATTTTCATTCAGTGTTCCATGGCAGGCACACTAGTGTGCTGCTAGAAGCTTTAAAGCATGTCAAAGATGATTATTTATTTATTTATTTATTTATTTATTTATTTATCATCAGTTAATGTATATTTCATTGAGGAGCAGGTCTGCAGATGCTCATATTCTGAAGTAAATCTTTCTTAAAATTAGACAATACTTTATTTCATTTTATTTGACTTGTCTCAGATAATTAGAATGATATCATCCTTCACTTACATTTCTGCCAGGTATGTTTGGAAGTATAGTACATCCAATGCTCAAACGTAAATATATTTCTCATTCTCAAAGTATATTTAGTATAAATTATCCTTTTATGATTTACTTTCTCTTTCTAATTTGATAGTGTTATTGAATATCTTTTATTTTTAAGGCATGCATCAAGCCTAATTATCTGTGGAGGGCAGTTTGAATGAAAAAATGTTTTCTGGGCCGAAATTGATTTGGCTCAGTGGATAGAGCATTGGCCTGTGAACTGAAGGGTCCCAGGTTCGATTCCAGTCAAGGGCATGTACCTTGCTTGCAGGCATATTTTCAGTAGGGGGCATGTAGGAGGCAGCTGATCAATGTCTCTTTCTCATCCATGTTTCTAACTTTCTATCCCTCTCCCTTCCTCTCTGTAAAAAAATCAATAAAATATATTTTAAAAAAAAAGAAAAAATGTTTTCTGGTATTGATCTCAAATATGTATATACCTTTTCTATGATTTAGGTTTTCTTTCATGTATCAGTTGAACACCTCTGTTGTGCAAATGCCTTTTAGAGACATATCAAATTACTTCTTATGTATCATACTCGAGATCCAGTGCACAAAATTCATGCATGGGAGGGGTTGTCCTTTAGCCCAGTCTGCTCCCTCCCCAATCTACTACCCCTTGAGGGATGTCCAACTGCCCGTTTAGGCCCGATCCTACCCAGATAATAGAGACTAGGTAGAATCTGGCCTAAACGGGCAGTCAGACATCCCTCTCACAATCCAGGACTACTGGCTCCCAACTGCTCACCTACCTGCCTTTCTGATTGCTCCTAACTGTTCTGCCTGCCAACCTGATCACCCCCTCACCACTCCCCTGCCAATATGACCGATGCCTAATGCTCCCCTGCCAGCCTGATTGCCCCCTAACTGCCCTCCCCTGCAGGCTGGTTACCCCTAACTGCCCTCCCCTTCAGACCTGGGTTCCCCTCAACTGCCCTACCCTGCAGTCCCAGTCACCCCCAGCCTCTGCCAACCTGGTCACCCCTAACTGCCTCCCTTGCATGCTTGATCACCTCCAACTGCCCTCCCTTGCAGGCCTGGTCCCTGCCTACTACCCTCCACTGCTGGTCATCTTGTGGTGGCAATCTTGTGTCCACATGGGGTCAGGATCTTTTGACCACATGGGGGCAGCCATCTTCTGTGTTAGAGTGATGGTCAATCTACATATTACTCTCTTATTAGATAGGATAGAGGCCTAGTACATGGGAGGGGACCAGCTTGTGTGCCCTGAAGGTTGTCCTGGATCAAGGTGGGTGTTTTCTTGGGGCATGGAGTGGCCTGGGCGAGGGGCCTGTTATGGTTTGCTGGCCAGCCACACACCCCCGGCGACCAAAGCGGAGGCCTTGGTATCTGGGATTTATTTATCTCCTACAATTGAAACTTTATAGCCTGGAGCAGAGCCAAGCTTTCTGCTTGCACAGCCATTGAAACTTTGTGGCCTTAAGCACTAGCCAGGGCATGCAAAAAGCTTGACTTCCTCCATCTCCAGGGCAACCCAAGCCTCTCTCCTGCTCTCTCTGTGGCCATAGCCAACTTTGTTGGGTTAATTTGCATACTTTCTCTGATTGGCTGGTTGGTGTGGCTTGTGGGTATAGTGGAGGTATGGTCAATTTGCATATTACTATTTTATTAGATAGGATTAGTCTAATTTTGAGGAAGGGAAGCTGTGTTTCCTAACAATAAATTACCAGGAGAATATAATCCAATAATTTCTAGAATAAATGTTTATTGCTTCATTTCTTTTTCTGTAAAGTGGAGATAATTGTTAGTTTTATAATAAGGATGAAATTAATATATGCAAGATATATAAATGGAGTGCTTAGCATATAGAATGCATTCAATAAATGTCACCGTTTGCTGTAATTACTGTTATCGTTTTAAACTAAGATAGTTTGGCAATGGAATACACATTTTCCAATAAAACATTTTTTGTCAATATGAATTGATTTTAAAATATGGGGAGAGCTTAATTTTTCTTTTCACTCTAAACATTTAGAGTTTCCTGAGAAAATAGAGATAAAAATAAGCATCAGTTCCTGAGAAAATAGAGATAAAAATAAGCATCAGTTCACATTCATTTCTTCACAAAGAAATGAATGTCATTTCTTTGCTTCTAGTTCACATCATGAGACTGTTTTTGAGAACTTCCATTGCTTAGCTTTGAAGATGATTAGAGTTTCTTTTTGAAGGCTACTTCACCTCAGTTTCTTATCTGTTTTCTATACTGAACTCTTTGAGATTAAACACTCTTAAATCAAAAGATTTATTTGTTTGAGCTTATATAATAGGCTTAAATTATTTAAGAATTACAGCCTTTTTTGTAGTCATATCTGAAAAAATTTTTCAGAGAAAGAACTCCTGAGTGCAAAGTGACAATGCAAACATAAAAGATGATAAAAAAAATTTTGTTTATACTCAACTTTGATTCTGGATTGCACATAACATAATAAGATACTTTTAGCCCCATTTCCTTTTGCACAACTATTGGCTATCCTATCTAATAAAGATGTAATATGCTAATTGACCCTCACACCATCACAATGATTGTGGTGCCCACAATCAATAAGGAGAGAATATGCTAATTGACTACCATGCCTTCAAAGATGGCAGTGCCCACAGCCACAGATGGTGGTGCCCAGTTCCCTTAGGCCCGCAAGGGTGCCTGCCTCTGGAGTCCCCAGTCTCCTCACCCCCCCAGCCACCCAGACCTGGCCCAAGGCACAGGTAAACCTCAGATGACAGCTGCCCAGGGCCCCCCGAGGCTCAGGTAACCAGGGCTGGCAGACACTTGCACTGCCAGCAGTGGCAGCAGTAGAGGTGTGATGGGGTGTCGCCTTCGCCTGATCACCAGGTCGCCTCCCACCCCTGAGGGCTCCCGGACTGTGAGAGCAGACTGGGCTGAGGGACCCCACTTCCAGTGCATAATTTTCATGCACTGGGCCTCTACCTTTTTAATATAAGTTATAAATTGAGGAGATATGTGTTAAAAAACAAAATATTATTTCACCAAAACCAGTTTGGCTTAGTGGATAGAACATTGGCCTGTGGCCTCAAGAGTCCCAGGTTTGATTCTGGTCAAGGGCAAGTATCTTGATGGCGGGCACATCCTCAGTGAGAGGTGTGCAGGAGGCAGCTGATCAATGTTTCTCTCATCGATGTTTCTATCTCTCTCCCTCCTTCTCTGTAAAAAATCAATAAAATATATTTTTTTAAGAAGTATGATTTCATGAGACAACTTATTTCAATAAGCACTGACATTCATGCTTAAGCAATTTATAAATATTTTCAAGATTAAAATAGTTATGTAAAAATCACTTTATAGTTATGGAGAGATAATCTGAGATATATTTCATAATTCAGTTATGAGTTATGAAGAATGATCAGATATTTATACAACTTTTTAAAGAATAAAATGAGGTTCAAACAGAACATTAGAAAAAGGGATAGTTCATCATAACCCAGATGGGCTAGTTCATCATAACCCAGAAGTAGTGAAATGGCACTAGCATCTCTAAGTCAGACTTCGTGCAGATGCCAACCATCACTGGAATGTGGCTGAAAACCAGCAGTGATAGGAGGAATGCAATAGAGGCAGTAACCAGCAGGTCTTAAGAAGCTACCCAGATCTGGTGGGAGCAGGGAAGGGGTGTAGAAGGGGGGGGCAGATGTATTGAGCAAATCTGGAATGTCTCAAGTTGGGTCAGAAATATGAAATTAAACATAAATTAATTTAAATAATTACAGATGTAGCACTTTAACAAGCATTTTGCTCATTGGCTATGTGTCACATATGATGTAGGATTGTAATAAAATTAAAAAATAAGTAAAACCAAGCCTTGACTTCAAAAGGTTCAGTATTTTAAAAATGATAGGCATCAAAACAAGTTAAAACCAAGCAGTACCAGGAACCAACAACAAAAATATCATTTTGGTTATAATGGTATTGAAAAAGTAAAATATCTAGTTGTTTAAAAAGAGAAGTTGCCTAATATAACTCAAAAAGGATTTTCATAAATTTCCCAAGTTGAAACGCATGATCATCATAACCCAGAAGTAGTGAAACAGCTACTAGCATCATGATATGTATGAAGTAGTCCAGATCAACCTGCGTTCTAGTCCCAATTTTTTTTTTTTGCGGGGGGGCGGGAGGAGACTCAAGGAAATACTTATTCTTTTATGGATTTTTTGGCTTTTTAAAAATAAAATAGAAGAATTTAGACTGGAGTAAATATAAAGGCAATCTAGCCCCAAATTTTATTTTTTTATTTTTTTAAATATATTTTATTGATTGTTACAGAGAGGAAGGAAGAGGGATAGAGAGTTAGAAACATCGATCAGCTACCTCTTGCACACCTCCTATGGGGGATGTGCCCGAAACCAAGGTACATGCCCTTGACCGGAATCGAACCTGGAACTCTTGAGTCCATAGGCCAATGCTCTATCCACTGAGCCAAACAAATTAGGGCTAGCCCCAAATTTTATTTTATTTTTTTTGTTTTAGAATATTTTTATGTATAATCTTGAGTTGCATCTACTGCCACCAAACTGCACATTTTTATTTTCCCACTTTATCATTGAAAATATGGTAACTTTTAAAAAGAACATGCTTTTTCCTCTTTTCTCCTTTTTTTAAAATTGTGCAGCACACCATTTTTTAGCATAACCATTCCTTGACATGAGTCTTTAATACTAAATCACCTTTTCTGCTTTGGAGCAGGGGACTTAACATTTACTTACCTCGTCTTTGATCAATGTCTGGATGAGTTCATAATACTCTTTAAATAAACTGTGATTTCCTTTATTGACTTGTTAGGTCCTTTTATAAATAATCTTTTACTCTTATTTTCTTTATCTTTCAAATTCTATTTTCAAATATAGCACACTACTTCAGGAAAGAGAATTTATTTTCCCTTTGAGAAGTTGCTGCCCTGGTGGTGATTTAGTTGTACATTAGATTAGTGGTTGTAACAAATGATGTTAAGATATGGGCAGTATCTGTATACGGTGAAATCATATGAAGGCGTTTACTGACAATTCAATTTTTTTTTATTGTCTTTCACAGTTGAAAGACCTGGTTTAAAAATAAAGCTATATATGACACCAACGATGAGAAATCAGCACAAAGTAGCCACATACGATATTTAGCTATAAGGATTTTGTAGTTAGTAAGACTGGCTTATATCCTTCCACAGCACCAAACAATATAGGGTATCTGTGATCTATAAATGAATTGTTTCTACTCAGAAAATTGCCCTAGGAATGAACTGTCTGACATGTAATGTACGGGATCATTTTTAGCTCATATTTGGTGAATTATGTTATAAAACTCACTGATTGGTTGAACCTCTCTTGGCAAGAGAAAATGAACACTGAATTACAAAATGCAGCTTGCCTGAGCTTCTTCTCTCAGAAGCTATTTGCTTTCATATGGCATTTAAGTATGAAAATTAGGAGTAGTCTTAGGTTATTTACATGAAAATTCCTGGTGTTATTTCCTTCAATGTATCTAAACCAAGAACAATGGAATTATATAGTCATCCACATTAGATATCTAGTTTCTGGAATTAGATGTTGCCAGGTACAGTCTAGTATATAGTAGGTTTAATATGTATTGATAAAATTCTGGCATAATCATTATGAAAAATAGTATAAAATTCCTCAAAAAAGTTAAAAATAGAACTATTCTATGATTCAGTAATCTCACTTTTGGGAATATATGGGGGTGAGAAAAAGTAGTTTTACAGTTGTGAGTATGCAAAACACAGAGTCTAGTCTTATATTATTATTTATTCATTTATTATAATATCATTTATTATTATTAACCTAGTTTTGCCAACCTCTGTATCTAAAGGAAATTAAACCAGTATTTCAAAGAGATATATGCACTCCCCTGTTTATTGCAACATTATTCAAAATAGCCAAGTATGGAGACACTTCAATGGATAAATTGATAAAGAAAATATTTTATATACAATAGAATATTATTCATCCATTAAAAAAGGCAATTCTGCAATTTGCAACAGCAATCCACAGGGAGTGCACATTTTGACAGCATTATGCTAGACAATATAAAACCAGTCATAATAAGACAAATATTGCATTATTCCACTTTCATGAGGTATCTAAAAAAGTCAAAATTCATAGAAACAGAGAGTAGACCTATATGTTGCACTATCTCCAATTACTTTGGAGATGCTTGGCCTTTCAGGTTTCTTTCGGATCCTCTTAATCACCATATACAGGAGTTTCCTCACTAGCACCTGAACCCAGCAAAACTCATGAGGAAATTCTCAGAAAAGCAGATGGATTACCTACCATCCACTACCGCTCTCCACTGTGTAGATGTACCTCAACTTTTAATCCACTCATCTGCTGATGGGCAGTTAGGTTGTTTCCAAATCTTAACTATTGTAAATTATGCAGCTATGAACATAGGGGTGCATATATCCTTTCTTGTTGGTGTTTCTGGTTTCTTGGATATATTCCTAGAAGTGGGATCACTGGGTCAAATGGCAGTTCCATTTTCCACTTTTTGAGGAAACTCCATACTGTCTTCCACAGTGGCTGCACAGTCTGCATTCCCACCAGCAGTGCAGGAGGGTTCCTTTTTCTCCACATCTTCACCAGCCCTTGTCATTTGTTGATTTGTTGGTAATTGCCATTATGACAGGTGTGAGATGGTACCCATTGTCATTTTGATTTACAGATGACTAGTGACTTTGAGCACATTTTCATATGTCTCGTGGCTTTCTGTATGTCTTCTTTGTAAAGTGTCTTTTTATATCCTTTTTTTTTAGATTATTTATCTTTCTTTTGTTAAGTTGTATGAGTTCCCTGGTAATATTGAAGATTAAACCCTTATTGGAGATAACATTGGCAAATATGTTTTCCCATGTAGCGGGCTTTCTTGTTTTGTTGATGGTTTCTTTTGCTGTGCAGAAGCTTTTTATTTTGCTGTAGACCCATTTGTTTATTTTCTCTTTAGTTTATATTGCCCTAGGAGCTATATGGGTAAATATATTACATTGCCATATGTCTGAGATTTTGCTGCCTGTGGATTCCTCTAAAATGTTTATGGTTTCCCATCTTACATTTAACTCCTTTATCCATTTTGAGTTTATTTTGGGGTATGGTGTAAGTTGGTGGTCTAGTTTCTTTTTCTTTTTTTTAATTAAATATTTATTATTCAGATTATTATATTTGTTTCTCTTTTTTCCCCTCCATAGTTCCCCTCAACCCAGCTCTCAACCCTCCCTCTATTCTTACCTCCCTCCCGTTGACCTCATCCATAGGCATATGATTTTTGTCCAGTCTCTCTCTGTACACCCCTCACCCCTTCCCCCCTGAGAATTATCAGTCCACTCCCTTTCTGTGCTCCTGATTCTATTATATTCACCAGTTTATTCTGTTGATCAAATTTTTAATTCACTTAATTTTTAGATTCTCTTGTTGATAGATACATATTTGTTGTTCCTAATTTTTTATCTTTTACCTTTTTCTTCTTCCTCTTCTAAAAGAGTACCTTTCAGCATTTCATATAATACTGGTTTGGAATTGATGAACTCCTTTAGCTTTTTCTTCTCTGTGAAGCTCTTTATCTGCCCTTCAATTCTGAATGATAGCTTTGCTGGATAGAGTATTCTTGGTTGTAGGTTCTTGTTATCCATCACGTTGAATATTTCTTGCCACTCCTGTCTGGCCTGCATCATTTCTGTTGAGAAATCAGCTGACAGTCGAATGAGTGCTCCCTTATAGGTAATTAACTGTTTTTCTCTTGCTGCTCTTAATATTCTCTGTCTTTTGCTCTTGGTATTTTAATGATGATGTGTCTTGGTGTAGTCCTCTTTAGATTCCTTTTATATGGGTTTCTGTGTGCTTCCTGGACTTGTAAGTCTATTTCTTTTACCAGATGTGGGAAGTTTTCAGTCATTATTTCTTTAAATAGGTTTTCAGTATCTTACTGTCTCTCTTCCTCTGCCCCCCCCCCACAATTCTAATGTTGGTACGCTTGAAGCTATCCTAGAGGCTCCTTACATTATCTTCACATTTTTGTATTCTTTTCTCTTCTTGCTTTTCCAATTGAGTGTTTTCTGATTCTTTATATTTCAAGTTTTTGACTTGATTCTTGCCTTCCTCTAGTCTGCTGTTAGGTCTCTGTATAATATTTTTTATTTCAGTCAGTGTATATTTAATTTCTAGTTGGTCCTTTTCCATCTCTAGTTGGATCTTTTCCATCTCTAGTTGGTTCTTTTTAATCTCCTCTTGGGACTCGCTAACTTTATCCAACTTTTCTAGGATATTCTTGAAAAACCTTATAAGTGTGGTTTTGAACTCTATATCCAATCATTTGTTTTCCTTCATTTATTTTGTTTGTGATTCCTTCCCTTGTCTCAGCATTTTCACTATGCTGGGAGAACTTCTGTGTTGGATTCAGCCTTATGATACCAGACTTTCAAAAATGCAAAAGCCTCTCTGTTGAGCTTGGGATGGGTGGAGTCTCTTTTTCTTTTTCTTTTCTTTTCTTTTTTGCATGTATCTATCTAATTTTCCCAATACCATTTATTGAAGAGACTGTTTTGACTCTATTGTATGTTCATGCCTCCCTTGTCAAATATTAATTGAGCACAGTGGTTTGGGTCAATTTCTGGGTTCTCCATTCTATAACATTAATCTATATGTCTTTTCTTGTGCCAATATCAGGAAGTTTTGAGAACAGTTCAGAAAACACTTTGTAATAAACATACGTTGTAACAACAGTGTTTATCAACCAGAGAATGGACACAATATTCATGGTATAATCATTCAATAAACTATTTGGATTTTATAGAACTTTTGTTATACACAAGTAAACACAAGATTAATTTCACAATCTTAAAGAAAAGAAAAAATTACACTTGACATAAGTATAATATATAAAGTGCCCCAAACTGGTAAAACTAATCTATTAATTATATTTGAGAAGAGGTAGATATAACTGGGGATGAGTATAATCAGGGTTTCTCAAGTACAAATTATATTAATTCTTATTTAGTTACTGGATATACAACATGTTTAGTTGTGTTTTAAATCTGTTTTACAAAATCATTGAGCTATGAATTTTTCTTGTGCATTGTCCTCTTTAAAAAATTACAATGCTTGCATTGTAGTTGAGAAACCAGGTTCTATGACTGAAACAACTTCCTCCACACCTTGCAAGTAGTGTGATCTTGGGCAAAGGATTTTTTTTTCTATTTTATTCTCCTTATAGTAAAAATGGAAATAATAGTATCACCTATTATGTAGACTAGTGCATGAAAATACTAAGAACCAGGAATTACACAAATACATTTAAATATTGTTTTTATAAATATGATAACTGTGCAATATGCATATGTTCATATTTTTAATGAAATATATATATATATATATATATATATATATATATATATGCAGGTTTTTCTTTTTTGTTTATCCTAATAAGTTACAATTTTATCTCCTAGTACTTTATTTCTCTTTTGCAGTTATATGCATAAAAACTGGCACTAAAATGTAGTTTGAGAGTGCTCTGAAGAAAAGATATTGCAATAGCACCCTTTATTTCCTTTTTCAGACACAAACTAAATTCTAGATAACAACCTAAGGGATAACTTTTTGTCATTTTTAATTTGTGTAACTGGAGGATTAAGCTATATCATCATTGTAAAATCCATCTTCACTACTTGAAAACAATTGACTGGCTTGTTACCCTAAGGCAAAACCAAATACTCTTAATATATTATGTATTTTTTACGACTACTGTGGATATTGGGTCATTGACATTACATTAGAAGAAAATAAAAAACAGTGTCAAGTCTCAGAACAACAAATTGATCCTGACAGTTAAGGAGCATGACAGAGTGAAAAAGGAAAGTGTGATGATGCGTTTTTTTCCAGAATCTTAGAGACTACATCATAGTCAGGAATTCAATTTGACATGGGATAACCACATAATGTTTTTTATTAAACCAGGATATTCTTGAGGATAAAGTGAAATGTTGTTAATAATTTTTTTTTCCCCTGGGACATCAGGAGTAAGTTAGGATCCTTCTAGGCTGACTATATATAGGGTCATTTTAGTTACAAGGTTTCCCTTGAAGATAAATTTAATCACTAAATGGTGTGTGTGGTGGGTCAGGGTGAGTTGTGGAGTGGATTACTGGCTATGGTAGGCAAAACTAAATGGAGCTAAACTCTGGAGGGGCCCCAGATAAAGCAAGTCAGATGTTACCTAAAGTTACTCACTCTCTTAATTCATACACAGCCCAGCTGCAAGGACCATCTCATTGGATGTAGCATTTTAACCAGTCCATGAATTGTGTTGCTTTTTAAAAGATAAAATGGAAACATAGTTGGAGCAACAGGTGCCAATACTGGTGGTTAAATAAATATCACTGTGACATAGAAAACATTAAGATTTGATACTGACATGCACTGCCCCTACCAATTAACCTGTATTTATGACTGTACTCCCAAAGCACCCACTCCTCTCCAAAGGCCTCAGCTCTAGACCCCATGTGGACACCTTTCTTTCTCCTCAGGGCATCCTATGCACACTTCTTTCACACACATTTCTGCCAATTCTTCATTTACTCATGTGTCTCTTTGATTTTTCTTTCAAGGCTTTGACAGTACAGTCCATGTCACATTTTCCTCTGCATCCAAACACACTGCCCAGCTACCCAATGGCTGGTGTATGTTGAAACTTCACTAAAACATGACTAACATTTGGAATAAAGATTTACCTTTTACAAAGCACTTCCATGCCTATTTATTCCATTTAAAAATTTCTCGAGTAGAGTAGATGCTTGGTAAACATGTTTGAGTTGACTTTCTTTGGTTATCTATTTAGAATAATGCAAAGGCTCTACTAAGTGTATATTAAAGAGAAATTTTAAAAAATTGGTTTGTTTATTGACTATAATTCTATTTTCATGAAATAGAGGAAGAAGTCATTCAGGATTACACATGTAGATTTACATGTGGCCATCTCAGCAAAATGCTTACTAGATTTGTAAAGTATATTCAGGAATGTTGCAATACAACAGTGAAAAAACACCCAAATTTAGTATAATCTATTGTTGATCCTAATGTTTCACACATGATTGCTCAGCTCATTCCAATACATCAGAGTTCATTGCTGACCACTGATAAGCACATTTACCCTTGTCAGATAACTTTACAACACCTCTTTAATTTTATTGTCTTATTTAACTGTACTCTAACCGACAACATCCCCATGGGATCTACTAACCTAAATGATTCCATTTTTGGGGGGAAGGGTTGTTTTGGAATTTTAGTTTCTCATTTGAAGGTTTCAAAATTTTAGATTTCAAAATTTTAGTTTCCTCCTATACATATTGTTCCAATTAACTATGTAAGTGGGTGAACAGACAAACATATTTTAACTTATTTACCCTAGGACATCCTCATTAAGATCCAAAATTCTATTTACTACTTAACTTAATAGCTTATTTTCATATTTTGTAGGAAAAATTGGAAAGCTTATAATAATCAAGTATATGTATTTTATTGTGCTTAAACTATGACTAAAAGTAGTTGCCAGGTCAGAAACATTAAGTTCTATAATTTGTATGTCAATATAAGAAAATATAGTCAAAAGTGGTTCCTAAAAATCAAACTTGAAAATTAAAACATAGCATCATTTACTTATGGCTTTAGTAAATATTGAAGACTATGTTTAAAATTTATTAATTAACATTTGCAATAAAACTATGAAAAAGTGTAGAATTAATGCATTATGTAATATTCTTTTTACCTCAACACTGTTTGCACTCTTTCTTTAACTGCCATAATTTTGTAATAATGTACAACACCATTCCACTTTTCCACTTTATTCTTTCATTAAGAAACTTCTATACTGTAGTTGGTCATATATCATTATCTGGAACACTTCTTTTTTTTATTGATTCCTCTTTAAGCCAGAATTTCAATCAATTCAGGGAAACTGAGAATGTTAAAAGATCCAAAGAAAACAATGAATGTATCTAAGCTATATGGTAGTGTCCTTTTCTATACTCAAAACTTATGGTTTCTGAATGAGGCAGACATAATCATTAAGCAATCTAGTTTTGTACTTCCTATTTGGGCTCCAGTATTGTCAATTTCTTACTAAGACTGGGCCTCCTTTGACTCTCCTTCTATTGAATGGACCATAATATGAATCTGAACATGGTAAAAAATACAGCAGCTGGATAAAATAGAAAGTTTTCTTGCAAATGAGCTTTGAGTCTATGTGTCTAGATTATCAATACCTTTTAGTAGAAAATGGTCAGAATATGTATGCATATTCCTTCAATATATATAACATATAACATTTATTTTACATTATATATAATATGTTTAAATTATTTATATGGTTAATATCACATATAAAATATACCTTATTATTTTGTTTTTAAACCAGACATTTACTAAAACATATGGAGTTTTACTCTTAATGCCAATGAAAACTTAGCAAGATATTTAAATTTTAAAAAAAGCTGTTTAGCACACACTGACAGAAAATAGACATGCCTTGCCTGGCTTAGTGTTTAAACGTTTGACCTATGAACCTGAAGGTCATGGTTCAATTCCTGATCAGGGCATGCTTATTCCTGGGTTGCGGGTTCAATCCTGGGGCATGCAGGACTAAGCCAATCAATGATTCTTTCTCATCATTGATGTTTCTATCTCTCTCCCCCTCTCCTTTCTACTCTGAAATCAATAAAAAAAATTTTTAAAGAAAGAAAATAGACATAACTAGTCAGCTAGCTGTACTAGACATTTTTAAAGCTCACTGAGTTAATCAGTTTCATTTTACCATAAGTTTCAAAGACACACTGGTTCCTTGAACTTACCCTAACTAAAATGATGCCCAGAAAACATTTTAACAAGAATCAGCAAGAAAATCAACCTTCATTACTGAGCTGTTGAATTTGCAATCAAAGGGCTTAAGGCAAGGTTTGCTTTTAGAGAATTAAAATTTAAAAAAGCATGTGGAACTGTGTGAAGAGAATTAACTAGATTCATATGATTCTGGTTGATAGCCTTAGGTCCTAATAGAGTTATTCCAGTTTTAATTTCAAATCTGAAAGGTAATAATGGTAATAATTTTCCTAGCATTTCAAGGTATTATTCACTCAACTTTCTCTTTTAGGGTTACCCAAGTCTGCTGATCTTAGTAATATTTTCTTTTTTTAATCCTCACTGAGGATGTTTTTCCATTCATTCTTAGAGAGATTAGGAGAGCGGGAAAGACAGGTATAAATCAATGTGAAAGAAATGTTGATTGGTTGCCTTCTCCACTGATTGTTTAGCCCTTACCAGGGCCCAGGCTAGGGAGGAGCCTGCAATTGAGGTACATGGCCTTGACTGAAATCGAACCCAGAACCCTTCAGTCCACAGGTGGACACTGTATCCACTTAGCCAAACTGGCTAGGCCAGTAGTATTTTCTTCATTTTCAGTTTTGAGAATGATATTTTTTGTTTTTATTTTTGTTCATGATTAATAAACATTTTTTTCAATGATAGATTGTTTTAGATAAGCCTTTGTTAAGCATTTTTTACTTAACTATTAAACTTTTACATAAAAATTTGAAGAAGAAAATCTTAAAAATATACTGTTCTATCTTATAAAGGGATCTTCTTAGGTTGATTTTATATTGCTAAAATTGTAGAGCTAAACAAGGAGCAAGGCTAACAGTCTATGTCTTCTACAAGATAGTTAGGCTGATATATATGTAGGTAGATAGCAGAGAGAAGTATTCCACTAGCTATGGTTTCAGTTTTTGTAGCAGCCTTTTGATATCATTTAAAGACATACACTTAAACTGTGCATTCATTCCAAGACTGCTTAACATTTACTGGTTGAGAATAATAGAATACATACAATATGAAATAATCAAAAGGGACACCTTCAAAATTTTTTCAAAATGTTGATGGCTCCCTCTTCACTGGAGTTTAGAGTCCCAGTCTGTATGGTGCATAGGATATGTTTCACTGAATGTTTAAATAAGCATTTAGGCAAACTGTCCTCTACAATTATCAAGATGTATTGAGTTTATGCTACTTCCAAGCATTTTTTTTGTTCCTCTGAGCACTATAGTATACTACTAAAAGGTAGATATAAATTGATACTGAAAAATAAAATAGCATATAATAAATTTTTACATTTATAATAATCTAGTAATATTGCAGCTTTTCTTCCATATTGCTTAATATTTATCACTATGGTGACAAAGTCATAAGCTGCTTGATAAAAGATGATAAATAATTTGCTATTTATTATATTTTAAAATACTAAAGTGCTTAATATATTTGAAATTCTATATAACCTATCTAATAAAAGAGTAATATGCATATTGACCATACCTCCACTATACCCACCAGCCAATCAAGAGTGAGTATGCAAATTAATCCAACAAAGATGGCTACGGCCACAGAGAGCTTGGGTTGCCCCTGGCAATGAAGGAAGCCAAGCTTTCCACCTGCACTGGCGAGCCCAGGCCTTCACTCAAAGCTACAAAGTTTCAATCATAGAAGATAAATAAATCCCAACAGAAATGGCTGCAGCCAGGGAGTGAGCAGGAGGCTTGCTTCTGTTCTAGGCTACAAAGTTTCAATTATAGAAAATAAATAAATCCCGGACACCAGGGCCTGAAGAGTGTGGTTGGCCTGCAAACCACTATAGGCCCCTTGCCCAGGCCATTCCAACCCCCAAGGGAACCCCCACCCTGATCCAGGAAACACGTCAGGGCAAACCAGCTGGCCCCCCACCTTTGCACCAGGCCTCTATCCTATCTAATAAACAAGATAATATGCAAATTGACCATCACTCCAACACACAAGATGGCTGGCCCCATGTGGTCAAAGTTGACTGCACCCATGTAGACACAAGATGATTGCCACAAGATGGCTAGCAGAGGGCAGTTGAGAGGGACCAGATCTGCATGGGAGGCCAGTTGGCAGTGATCAAGCCTGCAGGGGAGGGCAGTTAGAGATGACCAGACTGGCAGAGGAGGGAAGTTTGGGGTGATTGGGCATGCAGAGAAGGGCTGTTGAGGGGGATGTAGGCCTGCAAGGGAGAGATCAGTAGTGGGGGACCAGTTCTGCAAAGGAGGGCAGTTAGGGGAAAACAGGCTGACAGAGGAGTTGTAAGGGGGAGATCCAATAAAAAAGTGGGCAAAGAACCTAAATAGACACTTTTCAAAAGAGGACATTTAGAAAGCCAAGAGACATATGAAAACATGCTCAAAGTCACTAATCATCTGAGAAATGCAAATCAAAACAAAAATGAGGTACCATCTCATACCTGACAGAATGGCTATCATCAACAACTCAATAAATGACAAGTGCTGGAGATTATGCAGATAAAAAGGGACCCTCTGTCACTGCTGATGAGAATGCAAACTGGTGCAGTCACTATGGAAAACAGTATGGAGTTTCCTCAAAAAATTAAAAATAGAACTGCCATTTGACCCAATAATACCACTTGTAAGAATATATCCCAAGAACACAGAAAAACCTACCAGAAAGGATATATGCACCCCTATGTTCATAGCAACACAGTTTAAAATAGCTAAGATTTGAAAGCAGAGTAAATGTCTATCAGCAAATGAATGGATTAGGAACTGTGGTACACAGTGGAATGTTACGCTGCTATAAAAAAGAAGGAATTCTTACCATTTGCAGCAGCATGATTGGAACTGGGGAACATTATGCTAAGTGAAATAAGTCAATCAGTTTCAGATAAATACGTCATAATCTCACTCATTTATGGAATAGAAAAAACATTTTAAACTGCTGAACAAAAATAGATAGAGGCAAAGATGATTTCTTTTGCTATGCAGTCTGTTCGGTAAAAGACTGTCAAACTACAGAGGGAAAATGGGTGAGTGTTGGGAGAGTAAGAAATCAACTGAAGGACTTATATGCATGCATATAAGCACAACCAATAGACTCAAGAGACTAGGTGGGATGGTGAGGGCAAGTACCAGGGGATAGGGGTGGCCAGGAGGAGGTCAATAGGAAAAATAAAAAAGGAGACATGTACTATTTGTAATACCTTAAACAATAAATTTAAAAAAATAAAATAAAATAAAATGAACCTGAATCAAACAAAACCTAAAATTTCATCATTTATTTTCCCCTGCCATTAAACACCTTCTCCACCTATATTTTGAGGTAGTTCCTTCCATGTTCAATCATTGTATTAAATTCAGCTCCATTGGATAAAGAAGATATCCTGCTGAAACTGGTTTGGCTCAGTGGATAGAGCGTCGGCCTGCAGACTGAAGGATCCCGGGTTCGATTCCTGTATCCTGGTTGTGGGCACATCCCCAGTAGGTGGTGTGCAGGAGGCGGCTGGTCGATGTCTCTCTCTCATCGATGTTTCTAACTCTCTATCCTTCTCCTTTCCTCTCTGTAAAATTCAATAATATACATTTTAAAAAAAAGGTATTCTATCTAATAAAAGAAAAACATGCAAATTGACCATACCTCTGCTACACCCATCAGCCAATCAGGAGCAAGTATGAAAATTAACCCAACAAAGATGGGCATACACAGATGCCAAGTGGCCTGGGTCTCAGGAACATATTTAGGACCTAGGCAGCAGGGGTCCCAGAACATCCTGGGCCACTCCCATTCCAAGCAAGTGGGGCAGGGCAGGAACATCTCCACCTCTGTGATGTGGGGATCTTCTTGCCCTGCCCCCCAGCTGCTTGCACATGCTCTGGCACCAAGTGGTAGTTAGGGTGGATGCCCACAGTCAGGCGCCCACAATGGGATTGACTACTGGCCTCTGGGGCTTTGAAGACAGGGATGTTCCCGCTCCACCCCCAGCCAGTTGTGTGTGCTCCAGCGCTAATCGGCACTTCAGGTCCACACCCCAGCCCAACGCCCATGACAGGAAGCCGGCTGCTGGCCTCTAGAGCATTTTGAGACCCTGGTGGCCACCATTGTGTGCATGCCCCCCAGCTCGGTGCCCAAGATGGGGCTGGCTGGTGGCCTCTGGGGCATTTGGAGACAGGGATGTTCCTGCCTAGCCCCCAACTGCTTGTGTGTGCTCAGGTGCCAAGTGGTGGTTTGGGTCCACACCCAGCCCAGTGTGTGGAGACTCCAATGGCCACTACTGGGTGGCAGAGACACACCCCTAGCACAGTGGATACAATGCAGGGGCCGCATGACCTGTGAAGGAAACACCATTTAAAAATATATATATATATATATTATTGATTTTTTACAGAGAAGAGGGGAGAGGAATAGATGGAAACATCAATGAGAGAGAAACATCGATTAGCTGCCTCCTGTACATTTCCCACTTGGGGATGTGCCTTCAACCAAGATACATGCCCTTAACAGGAATCAAACCTGGGACCCTTCACTGAGGGTCTATCCACTGAGCCACACCAGTTCCAACATAAACACCTTTTCTGATCGCTCATTGGCTAAGCTCCTGTCTGCCATCACTTGCAGTGTTCTTGGTAACTTGGGTTATAAGAATCCAAGAAGGTGGTCTAGGGTTTTTTCACCTCAGTCCTGGAGGAAAAAATGAAGGTCCGCTGTTGGAGGGGCTAAGAAATGTCATATCCTGCCCTAGCTGGTTTGACTCAATGGATAGAGCCCTGTTGACTGAGGGTCTGGGTTTGATTCTGATCAAGGGCATGTACCTAGGTTGCAGGATCCACCCTGGCTGGGGCCCAGGTCAGGGCTCATGCAGGAGGCAACCAATCAAAGTGTTCCTCTCACTTTGATGTTTCAATCTGTCTCTCCTTCTCTCTTCCACACTCTCTAAAAGTCAATGGAAACATATCCTCAGGTAAGGAGAAGAAAGAAAGAAAGAAAGAAAGAAAGAAAGAAAGAAAGAGAGAGAGAGAGAGAGAGAGAGAGAGAGAGAGAGAGAGAGATAGGGAGGGAGGGAGGGAGGGAGGGAGGGAGGGAGGAAGGAAGGAAGGAAGGAAGGAAGGAAGGAAGGAAGAAAGAAAGGTCATATCATATGAAAGACACATCTTAAAAATGCATAAAGAAAGTTTTCATTTTTTCATGGTGAAGGGAATGGAGTCCCTGTTGATGAAAACACCTTGGTGGTTGTGGTAACTGGCAGTGGCTGCAGCAGTGGGGTAATGGGACTGGCGTTTTCCCTTGATCAGTCCAGTCACCTCCCACAAAGGGAAGCCATGGGGTGCAGGCCTCAGCCATCAGTGGGACATCTCCTGAGGGCTCCCAGTCTCTGAGAAGGAACAGGCTGGGCTGAGGGAATCTCCCTACCTCAGCCATCAGTAGGACATCTCCTGAGGGCTCCCAGTCTGTGAGAAGGTGCAAGGAACCCCCCCACCATGCACAAATTTTATGCACCAGGTCAATACTATGTAGATATAGATAGAAGTAATAGAACATAATTTAAGCATAAGAAAGAATTAAAGCCTGCTGTTTATGATAACTTGAATGAACCTTGATGGCATTATACTAAGTGAAATAAGTTAGACAGAGAAAGACATGTTATATGATCTATATGTGGAATCTAAAAAAGTCATCTCAGAGAAATAGAAGTAGAGTGTGCTGGTTACCAGGAGTTGAGGGGTCAGAGAAATGGGAGATATTGGGCAAATGGTATAAACTTCCAGTTAGTTATCAGATTAAGAAATTGGGGGATCTAATATGCAGCACAGTGTATAGCTAATGACACTGTATTATACTAGTACTAGTAGCCCAGTACACAAAGTTTGTGCATGGAGGGGGGGTGTCCCTCAGCCCGGTCTGCACCCTCTCCAATTTGGGACCCCTTGGGGGATGTCTGACACTCAGTTTAGGCCCGATCCGGCAATGGATGTGGGGGTTGGTCCTAAACCGGTAGTTGGACATCTCTCTCGCAATCTGGGACTGCTAGCTTCTAACTGCTCACCTGTCTGCCTGCCTGATTGCCCCTAACCACTCTGCCTGCTGGCTGGCTCGCCCCCACCTGCCCCCCTTGTCAGCCTGATGGCCCTCATCTGCCCCTCCCCACCAGCCTGATCACCCCAACTGCCCCCCACAGTTGGCCTGATCACCCCCAACTGTCCCCCCTGTGGTCTGCTCAACCCCAACTGATTCCCCTGCCAGCCTTATGGCCCCCAACTGCCCCTCTCCACCAGCCTGATGAACCCCAACTGCTCTCCCCTGCTGGCCTGCTTGCCTCCAACTGTCCCCCCTGACAGCTTGATGACCCCCAATTTCTTCCCACAGTTGGTCTGCTCAACCCCAACTGACCTCCCCATCAGCCTGCTCACCCTCAACTGCCTCCCTCCCCCCCAGTTGGCCTGCTTGTCCTCAACTGACCTCCCTGACAGCCTGGTCACCCCAAATGCCCTCCCCTCCTGGCCTGATCTTCCCTACCCGCCTTTGCCTCAGTCCTGCCACCATGGCTTTGTCTGGAAAGACGTCCGGAAAGTCTCCTGGAAGGTCTCCCGGTCTAATTAGCATAATACCCTTTTATTAGTATAGATTCTTGGAGGTTGCTAATAGATTTAAATGTTCTCACAGCAAAAATAATTTGATAATTATGTGACAAGGTAAAGGTGGCAGTTAATGCTAGTGTGCTAATTACTTTTTAACATAAATGTATTAAATCAATACATTATATACCTGAAATATAATATTATGTGTCAATTATATCTCAGTAAAGCTGGAAAAAAACATCAACTCCATTTAGCCTCACCCTTTCTCTCTTTCTCTCCCATATCTTTACATTATTGCACTGATGATCCTTGTTGACTACCCCAAAAAACTGCTATACCTTTCAAAGAAATTCTTTCAAATTGTTATTAAAAATCCATTAGATTCAATGCTTCAAGAAATTAACTGGAACAATAAAATATTAATTTTCTTACTCTTACTCTAATGTTAGTGATTATTGAACATCTTTTCTATAATTCTACTGTATTTTCTTGCCTTTTAAATAGAATTCAGTTTGTGCCATCCTTAGCATACGATATCTAAACAAAATCAGATTTGTGGCATTTAAAAATAGATATGCCATAGTTTGATTAATCTTCAGGAATAAACAAGACATTGAGACATCTGCTTGTAAATGAAATAAATAATTTATTTAAATGGCTATAGCACATTTGGACTGGACACAGATTAATTCAACCTATGAAGCAATAATTTATATTAGTTAGGAAGACCTTAGCTCTAGTGACATTTGGGGCAGGAAAATTCTTTATTGGGGGAGGCTTTCCTGTGTGTGTAGAATATTTAGAATCCTTGACATCTACCCACTAGATGCCAGTAATACTCACTTTGCCCTCTCCACATATGACAACCAAAATGTCTCCAGATGGCATGAAATATCCCCTTGGGGGATGGGGTTAGGGGCAAAATTGCCCCCATCTGAGAAACACTGGGGAAGCACTAACTGCTATTAGAGATTCCCAAACACTTAACTGATGCTCTTGTCTCTCCTGATACTCCTGAGCAGGAATGCAGATGTATGAATCATCTCTGCTTCACACATTTTTTTTCAGGGACCCAGGCTGAAGGAGTCTTGGTCCTCTTCAATAGGGCTTTCAATCTAGTCTCCATTTTCTATCTAAGGCAGTGAAAAGAGGTAGAAGAGCATTAAAGGGGCACTTCAGTTTCTTAAAAGCTTTGGCACTGAAATAATGTACATTAATTTACATTATTACTAAGTAGGGCATATTAACTAGAAGAAAATTTATCTTCTTCACCTATAACCTATAAACTCCTAATATACAACTATCTCTCACATCTTAAATATGTAGCATACACATTATTTCATTTGCATTCCATTGCCAACAACTAGACCAGTGGTTCTGAACCTTCCTAAGGCCGCGACCCTTGCATACAGTTCCTCATGTGGTGGTGACCCCCAACCATGAAATTTTGCTACTGTTATGCATCGTGATGTAAATATCTGCATTTTCCGATGGTCTTAGGCGACTCCTATGAAAGGGTCGTTTGACCCCCAAAGGGGTCGCGACCCATAGGTTGAGAACCGCTTAACTAGACACAAGACCACACCAAACTGCAAGAGGCTTTGGAATATGTAGTCTAGCCCAAACTGTGGTCGGCAAACTCATAAGTCATCAGAGCCACACATCAATATTACAACGATTGAAATTTCTTTTGAGAGACAAATTTTTTAAATTTAAACTTCTTCTAATGCCACTTCTTCAAATAAACTCACCCCGGCCATGGTATTTTGTGGAAGAGCCACACTCAAGGGGCCAAAGAGCCACATGTAGCTAGCTCGTGAGCTGCCGTTTGCTGACCACTGGCCTAACCCAAAAGAAGATAGATCTTCATATTTATGAATAGTCAGCAAAACTATCAGTCTCAGATACACAATCTAATCTGAGGAATGAGAATCAACAATAAAAAATTATGCCTCAGGTAATATTGAGTGTCAAGTATGCTTACAATACTTTGCTTCTAAATGATCAGTCAGTGGTAAATAGTTTCCTAAGGAGACATCAGTGGTCACATTCTCTATGGGAGGAGGATGGCAGGTCATAGTCAGAAGACACTGTATCATTCCCAAGTGAAATGTATAATGGAAAAAGCAAGGAAAATATCCCTGATTTAGAGAAGACATCAATGGATTAGGGAAGAAGGCTGCAGCTTTAGGGGCACACTGTTTCTCAAGGATCATTCTGGATAATCTGGAGACTGCTTAAGATAATTCTAGACATCAGTGACTGGAGGGTGAAAACCTGCTTAGAAGCTGGTGAAATATGATCTGATAAGATTGGACTTCCTCATGTGATACTAACACTAAAAAGCTGGTAAAAAGTAGGGACAAACACTCATTCCTTTCAATGCTACTTTACTTTTAGCTTCTCCTTACATTTCTGCCTTTTTTCTAAATGTGTATAAATTCATTTATAGATTTTTTTGATATGTGGTTTCTAAAACTTTGCCAAAGAAAACCTGCACCACACAACTTCAACCACCAAGGAAGACAATTCATACTATTACAACAAGAGAGAGATACTTTTCTCCACTGAAACAAAAGGCAAAAGAATCTTTAAGAACCAGAGTGAGCTAGTGGAAAATTATTGGAGGACATTGTGGGGGAGGTTGGTTAATGCCATTAGGCAACTGTGTTTGCTAATTGGTACTTTTTGAAGTTGGGCTCATACTCTCCCACAGCAGTGGGAAGATAGAAGTATTATCTTTATGGATAATTACATTTTAAATGATGGCTCTCAGATCCTTGAGGAAAGCATTCCTGGGTTGTAAAACTGGCAATAGGTTATGAGAAGTTTTATATCTTAAAAAAGCAGAGAAATAACTTACAATGGAAAGTTTTCTAAAGTAAAGTAAAAGGACACACTGAGGGTATTAAAATACTGAATGTGTATTCAATATGGTGTAGATGTAGTCTTTTATTTATACAGTCCAAAGTTCTATTAGCTGCTTGGTGACTCAGATAAATCTATCGATTTAAATGGCTCATGTAAATCTCTCACCTAAAATGACTACGACTATTGGCTTTTAAGACTCAAAGCTAAGAGATATCCTTTGGTTCTATACTTGATCCCTTTAGATATTTCTTGATACCTCTATCCTCAAGTAATCTTAATTTTAATAATTATTTATATGATATAGTCATTAAATCTTTGAAACAATATCAAAGCAAATAAAGCTAAAATGACAATGTATAAGTTGTCTACTTTAATTAGAAACCTTATGCCTCAGTTGGGTAACAAAATTTATATAATTATATTAGCATTCAAGCCACAAGTCTCCACTTGTTCATAAGAATTTGATAAACACCTTGCCAAAATCCAGATATACAATGTCCACACTGTCCCCCAAATACTAACAAAGAAAGTACCAATTAATGTGAGGTGACTAATTTCAGGGTGGTTTGCTATTCACATTAGTCTTGTGTATCCATAATTATCATCAGGCATCAAATGTAACCTTTTAAAAGTGCATGCTTCTTCTCTGATTATTTTCAGAACTTCATCTAAATTTATTCATAGTAATGATCCTATTACATTATTTTATTTTTATTATTTCATTATTACCCATTTTCTCTTATTTTTTCAAAGAGTTTGTGTAAGTATTTTTTGTCACAATGTAATAATTGTTTTACTAAAAATAATCTTATGAGGTAAGACACTTTTTCTTTTATTATCCCTAGATTAAATCCCCCCAAATCCCGAGTATATGTATCAGGAGTGGCAAAAATTAGTTTATAGCTGTTACTATGCAAAATACAGCTTATTCTTATTGTATTAATTATTAATTAGAGGCCCAGTGCATGAAATTTGTGCACTGGGGGTGGGGATGTTCTTCAGCCCAGCCTGTAGCCTCTCCAATCTGGGACTCCTGAGGGGATGTCTGACTGCCGGTTTAGGCCCAATCAATCTGAGACTTCTGGCTATTCACATTAGTCTTGTGAAAGCGCCTGCCTGCCTGCTTTCCTATATGCCCCTAACTGCTTCTGCCTGCCAGCTTCATCACTCCCTAACCACTCTCCTTCCAGCCTGATTGATGCCTAACTGCTCCACAGCTGGCCCAATTGTCCACAGCTGCCCTCTCCTGCAGGCCTGGTCGCCCCTAACTGGTTTCTCCTGTTATCTTATCCTGATCACTCACAAATGCTCTCCTCTGTTGGCCATCTTGTGACCACGTGGGGGCAGCCATCTTGTGACTATATGGGGCAGCCAGCTTGTGAGAGGGTGTGATTGTCAATTTGCATATTAACTCTTTATTATGTAGGGCTAGAGGCCCGGTGCACAAAGTTCATGCATGGCAGGGGGGTTCCCCTCACCCCAGCCTGAATACTCTCCAATTCGAAATATCCCTCTCACAATCCAGGACCACTGGCTTCTAACTATTCACTTGCCTGTCTGCCTGATTGCCCCTAACTACTTTTTCCCCAGCTTTGTCACTCAAAACTGCTCTCCCCCATAGGCCTGGTAACCCTTTACTGCCCCCCCACAGACCTGGTAGCCCCTAAATGCCCCCCCTTGCTGGCCTGATTGCCCCTTATTACCTTCCCTCACTGACCTGATGCCCCACACAGCCTGCTGTTCAGTCATTTGGTTGTCCCTCACTAATACCCCTGCCAGCCTAGTCGCCCCATGCAGCCTGCTGTTTGGTCATTACTGTGAGGGCATCCTGACCAATTTGCATATTACCCTTTTATTAGTATAGATTAGAGGCCTGGTACATGAAATGAGTGCATGGGAGAGGTGTCCCTCAGCCCAGCCTGCACCCTCTTCAATCTGGGACCACTCCAGGGATGTCCGACTGCTCATCTAGGATAAAGCCTAAATGGGCAGTCGGACATCCCTTGCACAATCCAGGTCTGCTGGCTCCCAACTGCTTGCCTGCCTGCCTTCCTGATTGTCCCTAACTGCTTCTACTTGCCAGTCTGATCATCCCTAACCACTCCTCTGACAGCCTGATTGATGCGTAATTTTTTTTTCAGGTGTTTCTGAAAACAAGTTTTATTTAAATAAGGGTTTAAATACATAACATAACATTAAAACTGAAGGAGGGAAGAAAAAAAACACCCCAAAAATCTTTTTTTATTTTACTTCACATGACATTGGGCAGCTGCTGCTATTAAGTTGCAAGCTCTACAGCTAGCTACATGAGTGACACTTCAGTTTGGAATTTGTTCCCTTGTCAAAAGTTTAACTCGGATAGAAGATTGGCCTCAAATTATGGTGCTTGGACAATGAGCTAGGAGATGTCGGGTCAAAAAGACCTTGGTGGCAAGCCGGAAGTCCTTACACCGCGCTGGAGGGAAGGTGGCAGGCTGCTCTAAGCTCCATCCACCTGGTCAGGTGTAGGTCTTTGACTATGGAAGGCTCCCTCTAGTGGTACACATGCCGCTGCCACCTGACCCCTCTCCTCTCAGCTTCACGATGGCTGTTCAGGCAGTGACATTCTCTGAGGGCAGGGAACTGTGGTGAGGAGCTTTGGCCAGACATGGGCTTGGCTGAGACCTCACGGTACTGCTGTTTCAGGCTGGGCACTGCCAGGCGCCTACTGCTTGACCTCTGTTTAAATGAGGGACTTCAAGACTAGACAGCATGGCTCTTTTCAGTTTATTACATGAAGGAGTTACACTAGTCCAAGTTCAAAGCAGACCCCAAATGGTTACATTATACAAGCTGTGAGGTTTTTAAACTTGTGACAAGGGACAGAGGGGAAATTCTACTCATTGCAAAGAAATCCTCACTTAAGCTTCAGTGAGCCAAAAGCACTTAAAACCCGTGAACCTTCAGCTGGTCGTCCTTAGCCAGTCCAATCTCGATGAGGAAACTGGCATATGTTCTTGCACTGGTCACCCTGCAACTGAATTACTTCTCCATATTCTGGATGCTCAATTACAGTACCATTGCAGGCAAATTTCTTCTTAAAGGCATTCACTAGTTTCTTTTTATCGTAATCATCAGCAATCCCTTGGACGGTAGTAAGGGTCTTCCTGCCCTTTCTCTGTTGAATTCTTATATGGATATAATCCTCAGTGCCATCGGGAAGCAGATCATCACCCTTACTTGCATCAGCAAAGGGGTCGAAAGAGTGGAGGTTCTGGATAGCGGACATACGATACGATTCCTTTTCCTCGGTGGAAACGGCCTGTGGAAGGCTGCGGCGGGAGAAGGCGGGCAGGGGGGACGGAGCATCGGGAAGCGAGGGGGGCTCGAGGGGGAGGTTGCTGAGTCATTGGCGGCGGCTCAGTCACTCTGATGCGTAATTGATCCCATGCCAGCCTGGTCACCCCCAACTGCCTTCCCCTGCAGGCCTAGTCCCCCCAACTTCCCTCCCCCAACTGCTTTCTTCTGCAGGTCTGGGTTCCCCCTAATTGCCCTTCCCTACAGGCCCGGTAACTCCCAAATTTCCTCCTCTGCAGACCTGGTCCCCCCAACTGCCCTCCCCTGTAGGCTTGATTGCCTCCAACTGCCCTCCCTTGCAGGCCTGGTCCTTCCCAACTGCCTTCCCCTAGTGGCCATCTTGTGGTGGCCATCTTGTGTCCACATGGGGGCAGGATCTTTGACCACATAAGGGCAGCCAAGTTGTGTGTTGGAGTGATGGTCAATTTGCATATTACTCTTTTATTAGATAGACTAGAGGCCTGGTGCACAGATGGGGGCTGGCTGGTTTGTCCTCAAAGGTGTCCCAGATCAGCGTATGAGTTCCCTTGGGGAATGGGGTGGCCTGGGTGAGGGACCTGTGGTAGTTTGAAGGCTGACCACACCTCCCAGCATCCCAAGCGGAGGCCCTGGTATCTGGGATTTATTTATCTTCTAAAATTGAAACTTTGTAGCCTTGAGTGGAGGCCTAGGCATGCCAGGGTATGTGGAAAGCTTGACTTCCTCCATTGCCGAGGAAATCCAAGCCTCCTGCTCACTCTGTGGCCACAGCATCTTTGTTAGATAATTTGCATACTCTCTCCTTATTGGCTAGTGGGTGTGGCTTGTAGGTATAGTAGAGTGATAATTTGCATATCACTCTTTTATTAGATATAATTATTGTATTATTTTCCATACAAGCAACTGTAACTTACTTTTGCCATCCCTATATATGAACTATATCTCATATTTCTCCTTTAACTTTGAGCTGATTTTAACCTTCAGTTACTTTTAAAATAATAAATTCCTTATATGATTATTTTGTATCATTAATGTCTCTCATGAATGCTTTAAAAGTATTATTTACCTCTTTGGAAATTTTAATGCCCTTGAGTTTATGTTACCCTTGTCATTCCTCAGTAGGCCCATTTCTTTTTTGTAAGGAGAGTTATAATATTCTGTTCAGATAATGACCTTAAGTTTTAACTTTTAATAAAAAAAGAAGTTAATTTTTAGAATAGAATTAATTTAATGACCACTAAGCCTCAAGAATTTATAAAAAAGTTTTCTCTGTTTTTATTTAATGATCTGATTATTGAGAATATGTTTGGAGATATATTTAATGCATATTTAAATTGATTTTAATTGTTAATTTATTAAGTAAAATAAAATTTAAATATTATTGTCCTTTTTCTAAAGTTCATAAATCTAAAATAATTATAAAATAAATGATTGATCATGCTTTGACTCTTTAAAAATATAGACTTATCTGAAAGAGAAAAATTTGTTATGAATTCTAATAATTCCTTAGTTACAATATCGTGTCTTTAACATGTGAGTAATGATTATAATAAATAACTATTTTATAGACTTAATAAAATTTCATTGGTAGTATAGTAATTAATTACATAATATAGAGAATTTTCAGAATTTTCAGAATTAAAGGTACATTGAAAATTAAAGATTTGATTCCTTATAGTCAGGGAAGCCACAGAGAGTTTTTGAGTTATAATAAGATCATAATTCTATGGAAAATGAGTCCAAGTATTTAACATTTCTCCTATGGAATAGTCAATATTAAATTAAAGTTCTAAGATATCATACTGTTGATACATGAATTTGGATTTAATTGCTTTGAGCCTAACATGTTGAATCAAGTCTTTCAGACAGTAAATATGCCTGATTGACTCCAGTTTTTGCATTTCAATGTGGTTATGGTACTATCAGTTGAATATATAATACTTTAGTAACATGGAAGAAGAAATCACCAGTATTCATTTCCTAGGGCAGAGGTTGGCAAACCATGGCTCATGAGCCACATGAGGCTCTTTCGCCCCTTGAGTGTGGCTCTTCCACAAAATACCACGGCCTGCTTGAGTCTATTTTGAAGAAGTGGTGTTAGAAGAAGTTTAAGTTGAAAAAATTTGGCTCTCAAAAGAAATTTCAATCATTGTACTGTTGATATTTGGTTCTGTTGACTAATGAGTTTGCCAACCACTGTCCCAGGGTTTCTGTAACAAATGATAAAAAATCTATGGCTTTAAAAACAAAAACAAAAACAAAAAAAACACAGAAATGTATTTTCTCACAATTCAGGAGGCTGGGAATTTGAAATTAAGGACTTGGGTGTTGCCCACTTCCTACGCAGGCTCCAGGCATTAACCCAGCTTCTGGTATTTGCTAACAACCCTCGGCATTCCTTGATTTATAATTACTCCACTCCAATCTTCCTCTCAGGTCCATCCTTTTGTTCTGTGTGAATGAGACTTCACATAGCCTTCTTAAAAGGACATATGTTACTGGATTTGGAGCCCATTCCAATCCTCTGTGACCTCATTTTAACTTGACTATATTGTAAAGGCCCTGTTTCCAAATAAGGTCACCTTCACAGGTTCTAGGGATTAGAGTGCCAATATATCTTTCTGGGGGACACAATTCAACTCATACCATCACTAAACTTTGTTCCTGTGCAAATTAACCAACTAAGTAATTCAACTACTGTGATGTGGTCTAAAAAGCTATAAAATTGTAACAATGTAAATGTGCAATGTCAATTCATCTTTCTCACACACCTATAATATCCCCTTCTTGGTTATAGGCCTTAAGTTATTCTGCAACCAGAGTTTGGATACAATTTTATAGATTTGGTATGTGACTTCAAATGTCCATTTATATTTACCTATATTATCAAACTTGCTTTTCCAGATAATCTCAAATTGTGAAGTTGTCTTATGCTGGCTGTCATCTCTTTAAAACTTTTGTTACTCTAAAAATCACTTTTACATTTTGTGAATGACAAATGATTGTAGTTATTGAATATTATTGATATGCATAAGCACTGTCATATTTATCATAGGATTCCTTTTCTCATAATGTTTGTTGTAAAATTTGGGAGCACTCATAGAAGGCATGCACTCACTGAGGCTAATTATATAACATTGAGATATAAGTAATCAAACTTCTGTCACTTGGAAAATACTCTATGGAATGAAAGTGAGAAAAGTAGAAATTTAATAACAAGCATTTTATTTTTGAAATAAAGGTCAATAAACTAAAATAACTCATAGTGACTAAGAAAGGAGATTAAATATAGATGACAGCCAAATTGTTTAAAAATTTAATGTATAATTTCTAATAATGTGTAAAGATTAAAATATATTCAGGTTTTTCTATTTGCATGTTAAATAAAATTATTATTTATTATGGATAACTCTGAAAGATAATATAAATAGTAATTCTCCTACTTACTAATTTTAATTAAACATTTTTAAACAACATGTACTCTTAAATGAAAACTTTTATTAATTGTATTTATAGCCTTAAAAATCAGGTTGGAATGAATATTTTTGTTTTTTGGTGTTTCTTTATATTTTGACCAGAATTTTATTACTATAAACATCTGGATAAAATAAACATTTTTAATATATATCTCTTTCTAGATTTTGTAGAACCTACCACAATATCTGACATATGCTAGGAAAATAAGAAAAATATATATTTCATGTTTTTATTAAAAAACAAAATATAAATTTTCTAGTTGTGATTTCTGACTAAAACTTTACAAAAAAATTGATGACATTTTAAAAAAATCTTATAATAATATATTGGAATATGTGTTTTTCTTTATCCCCACTGTTGAATCTAAGGAAGAGGCTATACTTAACAGAACAACATATTTTGCAAATAGACTGCTATCTCATTTATCAGTTTATCAAAATATTCTGTATATAACCTTTATAACCTCTAGATTATTATTACTCAAATCATGTTCCTCAGAATATCTCCATTGAAATCATTTGCGCTACTAATTAAAATGCAGATTACCAGACCACATCCCAGCCCTCTATAATCAGGATCTAGGAGAAATGTCCAAAAATTTGCAATTTTATTAAACTCCACTGATGTGTTTTATGTACTCTTTTTTTTTTCAATTCATTTTTTACAGAGAGGAAGGGAGAGAGATAGAGAGCTAGAAACACCGATGAGAGAGAAACATCGATCAGCTGCCTCCTGCACACCCCCTACTGGGGATGTGCCGGCAACCAAGGTAATGGGCCTTTGACCAGAATAGAACCTGGGACCTTTCAGTCCACAGGCCGATGCTCTATCTACTGAGCCAAATACCTTTTCTAATATGTTGTGTGCATGTATAGGAAGACCCTGTCAAATTTCTAAATCATTGTTTTTTGGAAGTGAGGATAATGAGCAAGTCAGAACTAATATATCTGGGTTAGAAGGCTCTAACCCAACTAGAGATTACGTTGAAGGTAGGAAAACAGTTCAATATATGATTGTTTAATATATATTGCTCTGCAGGCACAGTAGGTTCAGGTGTAATTCATTATAATTCCTATAATTTTTTATGGGGAAGCCTACTTTAAAGACAGACATGGTGGCAGCTTCGATGGAATATGGTAAAATTCTGAGTCAGCCAAATTTAGATATCAAGGAATGGAAGGTTAATCTATTTATTATAGGAATCATAGTGGTTAGGGAATGTGAGGAGCAGGATCTTACTAAGGGTTTGACACACCGTATACAGAAGTCAGGGCAGAAGATCTATGGTTCATCATGCGGAGGTCTAGGACTCAGACTGCACTTCTCTCATTAGAAACAAGGCATGGAATGCTGAGGTCTACAAACCTAATAGAACTCCCAATTTTGTTGTAACTAACTCAGAAATCTTGACAACTGTAGTATTTGTTTGTTCATTATAGATCTCCACATTTTAAAAGAGAGAGAGAAAGAAGGTCTGACGCCATTTCTTGAAATATCAGAGACACTATTCTATATAGCAAGCCTCCACTGTGGAATCTGATCTCTTTCTCTGAAATAATAACTGAGATATTGAGCCCATCTACATGCTGAATTCCTATTGTCCTACACAGTAGATGTATGGGCAAACATTTGTTGTTTTGTGTTTGGATTTTCCTGGATTCACAAGTTTTTCATATGTCTTCATTATAATATTTTTCAAACCAGGGCTTTAAACCCAAAGTAGGAGACTTTTGTACCAGTGATATAGAAATTGAGTAGAACGAGGCTGCTAGGTGTATTTGATCATTTGGGTATTATTTGGGTATAAATAACAAGAAATAGGAGATTTAGGGCAAAAGATCTGCATATCAAAGACGTTGTTTATTCCGCGATTCTACATTATCTATGTTACCTAGAGAACTCACGTAAACTTTTATTTTTTTCACCTGAATTTCCTTATCTAAACAGGAATAAGTTACCTTATAGCCTTATGGTAAGGGTCAAATAGCAAGTGCTTTGTGAATGATAAAGTAATGGAAAAATGTTGGGACTGTTTTCAGCCTGTGACAGTGAGTGCAGAAGTATACACCTCGCCCAGGAGCAATGTCACAGCCAAGAGCTGAATTAACCAAGCAGAAATACCTGGTGAAAAACTGTGTATCTTGGACTAGAGTGTACAACTAGAGATCTGGGAAACATGTTCATGAGAGTAGATTGCATTTGGCAATATGATAACAAAGGAAATACTATTTTGAATTAGTGTTAATATTATGCAAGTATAAAGCACGCATCCAATTTTATACAACTTTAAAACTAATTTTTTTATTTTTTTGACAAGCATCACATAGAGAAAAGATTGTTTTTATGGAATCAAAGATAATGTCACTGGTCTATATTTAATCTGGCATACTAATCTGTTTAAAAAACACACACACACAGGTTCAAAATATGAACATTTTAATTCATAAGATGGTAAAGCCCCCATAGTTTGTGCTTGCATTTGAGGTTAAAGTCCTGATTATCTCTGAACTTGTAGGAGGCAGGGCATTTTAGCACATACACCTGGGGAAAGAAAAGACAAAAAGAAGTAGAGCCTCAGGTGAGGGCTGACTGAGCATGTGGCTTCTCCTCCAAGCATGACAGTGATTGAATAATAAATAAACAAATTCTTGTCCACTTGATGAAGGTCCAAATAGGTTGTCCTCATTCAAGTGGGCAGGAATTCATTGATTTATTTACTCACTCACTCAATTTGCCTATAAGTATAGATAATTATGTTAGATTATTAAAATAAAAGTAAATCAAGTAAAACTCATATCTTCAACTTGTTTAAAATCTACTAGAATATGTTTTTAAATTAGTATTATTCATTTGTTACTAAAAGCTGAAATTTGTTGAACATTTACTAGGCTAAAGGCTTTACAGGTATCCTTTAAAACCTATAGGCTAAAACAAACAAACAAACAAATAAATAAATAAATAAATACATCTCCACTTTAATTAATGTCTGAAGTGTCCAGAAGCTATGGAAGGCAGGAACTAAAAATTAACATTTAATTTTGTAATAAGGAAATCATTATTTTGAATCATAATATTACGAATTGAAGTAGAAAAAAATGGAAACATCTGACAGAATTGGAAATATTTAGAGCGAGCTCCTCATTTCAAAGATAGGAAAATAGAATCTGAGAGGTAGTAAATAAGAACTTAATGTTCATTTCTAGAATTCGGGCATAGATTTGGTGATGTTGCCTTAAAACTGATTTCTGTTATCTTGTGGTTATTTTCATAAGTGTCCAGAATGATCTTAAACAAACAAATAAACAAACAAAAAACCTTGAAGTTCTTTGGTTTAAAATTCTTAAGTAGATCACCATGGCTCTTAAAAGAATAGTCAAAATCTCTAATTGCTCCATACTGCCTGTAAGGCCTGGTCCTCTCTCTAATTACAGGCTTCCTCATGTCAGCCACATTAGCTGCTTCTTATTCTTCCAGAACTGTCATCCCGCCCCTGTCCTGAGGGTCTTTGTACATACTGTTTCCACTACCTGGATATCCCCCTCTAAGCATCATTTCCTCTGAGACAACCCCCTGCCCAGGCTTGGTGAACTACTTTAGCAATAGATCACATAGCTTTTAGAATTTTTATTTTATAATTGTATACTTATTTTGGGGAATATAAATTCTTTACATGTACATTCCAAACTGAGAGACCAGTAAATTCCACAGTGAGAAAATTCTGTATGGAGGGACCACACTGAGGGAAGAAAGGAAGGTCACTTATAACATGCATCTCACAACTGTCTGTCCTGAAAATTAAAGAGAAACTCATTTATTCACGGCTCCATTCTCATTGGTCTACAGTAGCCTATGGTATTTTGTCTGTTTTCTGGTGTACACATAAAGAAATGCTGAGTAACTCCCCATGAGGTCTCACTCCCTTGTGAGGCACATTGGGGATGGAAAGTGAAGGTCTGGGCTATTGATCCAAGGTGAACACTGTTCCCACCTGTTCAAAGCTGTACCACAGCAATAGTATTAATAAGAGATAGGAGGCTTAGAAGGGGGGCACAGGAATTACATCTTCCCAGAACAATCAAGCAAGATCTATGACCATTTTCCTCACTATTATATACAGGATTTACTAACTTATTTCATGCCTGGCATATAGAAAGTACCAAACATATTTTTTTAATAAATGGATTAGTAGAGTGTAGGAATTTCTTCCTTTTATGGAGTTTGCCAATCATATGATTTGTAAGAATACAAAATTTAAGCCTATAAGTGAAATTATAAAATTATTTCAGAGCTTTTTTTAAGGTACTGTGTATAATTGCTGTCTTAATTGGTTAGGAATTTTGTGAACCTTACATATGGGCTATTAAAATACATTTAGTGATTATTATCTGTTTAATAAGATGGGAGTTCTACCTGGGTAGAAGTTTTGTGGTGTCAAGGTTTTTCTGGCTCAGAAACAAAAATGCAATGCTGCCACTTTGGTTCATAAATATTAGGAATAAAGTATTCTAATAGGCTTCTGGAGCAGGCAAGTGACCCCACACCTTACCAAGGTGTCTGAGAGCAGTTGAAATAGGTAATAAAAATGAAATCAAATGAAAACCATGCACAGATATCAGGGCATAGGACACATTTGAATCAGAGATTAAAAGAATGAATGTGAAAGAAGTGGGGAGGCCTTAATCTGTTGGGCTCAGTGGATGGAGATTTGGTGTGAGAACTGAAGGGTCCCAGGTTTCATTCCAGTCAAGGGCACGTACCTTGGTTGAAAGGCACATCCCCAGTAGGGGGTATGCAGGAGGCAGCTAAATGATGTTTCTTTGGGGGGGGGGGAGGTTATATTCACTTTATTGATTTTCTTAAGAATTATATAGGACTCTTGTTTTGCCACTTTAAATTCTTTTTTAATTTTTTTATTGTATTACATGTATACATATCTTCCAATTGCCCCCCCCATCGCAAGCATACCCCAACCACCTAGTGTCTTGTGTTCATTGGTTATGCTTATATGCATGCATACAAGTCCTGTGGTTGATCTCTTATCTATCCCACCTCTCCTGAATCTTCTGGATGTAATTTGACAGTCTGTTTGATGCTTTAATGCCTCTGTATCTATCCTTTTGTTCATCAATTTATAATGTTCTTTATTACCCATAAATGAGTGAGATCATGTGGTGTTTCTCCTTCATTGACTGGCTTATTTCACTTAGCATAAGGCTTTCCAGTTCCATCCAGGTTACTGCAAATGGTAAGAATTCCTTCTTTTTAATGGCAGCATAGAATTCCATTGTGTAGATGTACCACGGTTTTCTGATCCACTCATCTGCTGTTTCCAAATTGTAGCTATTGTAAATTGTGCTGCTATGAACATAGGAATGCATAAATCCTTTCTGATTTGTGATTCTACTTTCTTAGGATATATTCCTAAGAGTGGGATTGCTGGGTCAAATGGGAGTTCCATTTTTAGTTTTATGAGGAAACTCAATACTGTTCTCCACAGTGCCTGCACCAGTTTGCATTCCCACCAATAGTGCACAAGGGTTCCTTTTTCTCCTCATCCTAGCCAACAACTGTCGTTTGTTGATTTGTTGATGATTGCCATTCTAGACAGGTATGAGATGGTATTGCATCGTCATTTTGATTTGCATCTCTCGGATAATTAGTGACTTGGAACATATTTTCATGTGCCTCTTGGCCTTCCTTCTGTCGTCTTTTGAAAAGGTTCTATTTAGGTCCATTGCCCATTTTTTTTATTGGATCATTAATTTTCCTTTTGTTAAGTTGTATAAGTTGGCTGTAGATTTTGGAGATAAAACCTTTATCAGTGATAACATTTGCAAATATGTTCTCCCATACAGTGGTCTTTCTTATTGTTTTGTTGATGGTTTCTTTTGCTGTGCAAAAGCATTTATTTTGATGTAGTCCCATTTGTTCATTTTTTCTTTACCTTCCATTGCCCATGGAGCGGTATCAGTGGAGAAGTTCTTTCGGCATATGTCTGAGATTGTGCTGCCTGTGGATTCCTCTAGTATTTTTATGGTTTCCTGTCTAATGTTTAAGTCCTGTATCCATTTTGAGTTTATTTTTGTATTTGGTGTAAGTTGGTGGTCCAGTTTCATTTTTTTGCATGTATCTGTCCAATTTTCCCAACACCATTTATTGAAGAGGCTGTCTTGGCTCCATTGTATGTTCATGCCTCCTTTGTCAAATATTAACTGAGCATAGTGGTTTGGGTGGATATCTGGATTCCCTATTCTAGTCCATTGGTCTATATGTCTGTTCTTATGCCAGTACCAGGCTATTTTGAGAATAGTTGCTTTGGAATATAGCTTGAAATCTGGTATTGAGATCCCACCTACTGTATTCTTCTTTCTCAGGATTGCTGTGGCTATTCACGGTCTTTTTTTGTTCCAGATGAATCGTTGAAGAGTTCTGTCTAGGTTTGTTGAATATGTTGTTGGTACTTTAATGGGTAGTGTATTGAATCTATAAATTGCTTTGGGTATTATGGACCTTTTAATGACGTTGCTTCTCCCAATCCATGAGCATGGTATGTTCTTCCATCTGTTTATGTCTTCCTCTATCTCCTTTTTTTCAGTGTCCTGTAGTTTTCTGCATATATGTCTTTTACCACTTTAGTTAGACTTATTCCTAGGAATCTTAAATTTTTTGATGTGGTGGTAAGTAGGATTGCTTTTTTTAGTCACTCTTTCTGTAATTTCACTATTAGTGTATAGAAATGGCACAGATTTCTCGGCATTTTGTATCCTGCTACATTTGCAAATTCATTTATTAAGTCAATTAGTTTCTGGATGGAGTCCTTCAGGTTTTTTATGTACAGTATCATGTCATCTGCAAATAAGGACAGCTTTACTTCTTCTTTTCCAATTTGGTTGCCTTTTATTTCTTTTTCTTGTCTAATTGCAATGGCTAATACTTCCAGTAATATGTCAAACATGAGAGGTGAGAGTGGGCATCCCTCTCCTGTTCGTGTTCTTAGGTTAAATGGTTTTAGTTTTTGCCCATTGTTAGCTGTGGGTTTATCTTATATGGCTTTTATGATGTTGAGGTATGCTCCTTCTATTCCCACTTTGCTGAGAGTTTTTATCAAGAAAGGGTGTTGGATTTTGTCAAATGCTTTTTCTTCATCAATTGATATGACTATGTGATTTTATCTCTCAAATTGTTTATGTGATGTTTCACATTTATTGATTTGCAGATATTGTACCATCCTTGCATTCCTGGGATGAATACTACTTGGTCATGGTGTATGATCTTTCTGATGTACTGCTGGATCCAATTTTCTAGAATTTTGTTGAGAATTTTGCCATCTGTGTTCATGAGGGATATTCGCCTGTAATTCTCATTCATTGTGTTGTCTTTATCTGGTTTTGGTATGAGGGTTATGCTGGCTTCATAAAAGGAGCTTGGAAGTGTTCCTTCTTCTTGAATTATTTTGGAATAACCTGAGGAGGATAGTTTTTAATTCTTCCTTGAATGTTTGGTAAAACTCTCATTTGTAACCATCTGGTCCCAGGATTTTGTTTGCTGGAAGCTTTTCGATGAGTGCTTGATTTCTTCCATAGTTTTTGGCCTATTGACATGTTTAGAATCTTCCTGATTGAGTTTTGGAAGGTTATATTTTTCTAGGAATATGTCCATTTCTTTCAGGTTGTCTAATTGGTTAGAATAGGGTTGTTCATAGTATTTTTCAACAATTCTTTCTATTTAAGTGGGGTCTGTTGTTATTTCTCCTCTTTCATTTCTGATTTTGTTTATTTGGGTCTTCTCTCTTTGCTTCTTGGTGAGCCTGGCTAGAGGTCCATCAATCTTGTTTATCCTATCAAAGAACCAGCTCTTGGTTTTGTTGATCTTTTGAATTGTTTCTTTGGTCTCCATGTTGCTTATTTCCACTCTGGTCTTTACTATTTCCTTCCTTCTGCATACATTGGGCTTTTCTTGTTGCTCTCTTTCTAACTCTTTCAGTTGTAGGATTAGGAAAGTTATTACCATTGTTTTCTGTTTTTTGCAATAGGCTTGAAGAGCTATGAATTTCCCTCTCAAGACTGCTTTCGCTGTGTCCCATAAATTTTGTATTGTTGTGTTGTCATTGTCATTTGTTGCCATGATGTTTTTTTTTTCTTCCTTGATCTCTCTGGTTACCCAGTCATTGTTTAATAGCATGCTGTTTAGTCTCCATGTGTTTGATTTCTTTCTATTGTTTTTATTTTAGGTGAATTCCAGTTTTATGCCACTGTGATCTGAGAAAATGCTTGATATGATTTCTATCTTCTTGAATTTGAAGAGACTTTTCCTATGACCCAACATATGGTCTATCTTTGAAAATGACCCATGTGTACTGGGGAAGAATGCATTTTCTGTGGCTTTAGGGTGAAATGTTCTAAAGATGTCAATTAATTCCACCTGGTCTAATGAGTCATTTAGGATTGATGTTTCTTTGCTGATTTTTTGTTTAGAGGATTTGTCCAATGGTGACAGTGGGGTATTAAATTATCCTACTATGATTGTATTGCTGTCAATCTCTTCCTTAATATCCTCCAGGAGATTTTTTATGTATTTAGGTGCTCCTATATTGGGTGCATATATGTTTACCAGAGTTATTTCTTCTTGTTGGATTGTTCCCTTTAGTATTATGAAGTGGCCTTCTTTATCTCTCATTATGTCCATTGTAACCCCAACTTTTTTTTTCATTTCCATTTGCCTGAAATACCATCTTCTATCCCTTCACCCACAATCTGTGTACATCTCTCTTTCTGAGATGGGTTTCTTATAGACAGAAGATATATGGATCATGTTTTCTTATCCAATTGGTTACCCTATGTCTTTTGATTGGGGCATTTAATCCATTTACATTTAAAGTTATTATTGATAGGTACTTATCTGTCGCCATTTTTAGTTTTTACCGCGGAGTTCCTTCTTTGCTTCCTATTTCTTTCTTTCTTTCTTTCTTTTTTTACAGCAGACCCTTTAACATTTCTTGCATTGCTGGTTTGGTGGTAATATATTCCCTTAGTCCTTTTTTGTCTGTGAAGCTCCTGATTTCACCTTCAATTTTGATTGAAAGCCTTGCTGGGTACATTATTCTTGGATACAGACCCTTCCTTTGTATGACTGTGTATATTTCATTCCATTCCCTTCTAGCCTGATGAGTTTCTGTTGAGAAATCAGTAGCTAGTCTTATGGGGGTTCCTTTGTAGGTAACTTTCTGTTTCTCTCTGGCCTCTTTTAAGATTTTTACTTTGTCATTGGTGTTTGCTAATTTAAATATAATGTGCCTTAGTGTCGGTTTTTTCAGGTTCATTTTGCTTGGGACTCTGTGAGCTTCTTGGATTTGTGTGGGTTTTTTCTTTCCTATATTGGGGAAGTTTTTCATCATTATTTCTTCAAACAGGTTTTCTATTCCTTGCTTAGTTTCCACTCTTTCTGGAACCCCAATTATGCTGATGTTGTTGTTTTTTTCATGTTATCCCGAAGTTCCCTTAGGCTTTCCTCTTGCTTTTTAATTTTTTTTTTCTAGAAGCTGCTGTATTTGGGTATTTTTTTCTACCTGGTCTTCTAACTCACTGACGTGGACCTCTGCTTCTTCTAGTCTACTTTTGATGCTTTCTATTGAGTTCTTTATAGCAGTGATGTAATTTTTCATTTCTTCTTGCTTCTTCTTTATTTCCTCTTGGCTCTTCTTCATTTCCTCTTAGTTCTTACATTGTCGATTTTGTCTTCCATTCTTTTCAGCCACCTTATGACCATTTTTCTGAACTCTTTCTCTGTTAGGTCTATTTATTCTTCTATTTTGTTTACTTACTTTTCTGGTGATACCTGTTTTTCTGTCATATGTGGGCTGTTTCTTAGTCTGCCCATGGTCTTTCTTCTCCAGGTGTCTGGTTATGTAGTTCTCTCTCCTACATTAATTTAAAAACACAAACTACAACATAACCAGGTACAACACACCAGGGTCTTATCCCAGGTGAAATCTGACCTTTCCATATGGTGTGTGGAGTTCCTCTGAGTCCAAGTGTCTGCACCGACTAGAGAGCCTAATTGATGTTCTTACTAATCAATATTTCTAACTCTTTACCCCTCTCCCTTTCTCTTTGTAAAAAATCGATAAAAGAAAATAAAAATTTAAAAAAGGTGAGAGAAAGACAAATGGAGCAGCCATACAGGACTTTTCTCTAAATTTCCAAATGTTAACATGATGCCTTTATGCTCCTGTCATTCAGTTCTATGCTCACACGTTACCTCACCAGAGAGAAGTTTTTGGTGCTGTTTTGTTATTGTTTTTAAATAGCTAGCTTTTCTTTGATTTCTTCTAATCCTACAAACCTATTCCATTATATATTGCTTCCTGATTCTTATCTTCACTGAAAACACTATATACTCGATTGTTAATTTAATAGTATTAATTACTATATACTAAGTTATAAATTTATTATCACCAACTCTGAGTTTCATTTAAAAAAGTTGTTTGCTCTCTTTGTTTTTTAACTTCAATGTCTGGAATAGTTACTGGCATAAAATATTTACTCAATAAATATGTAGAAAATGACTGATCAATCAAAGGAATGCACACATCAATCTAGGGCAGGAGCTGGAAAACTACAGCCTCACTTTTGTTACTATAAATAAAGTTTATGCCCCTTCATTTACATATTTTTTATTGCCACTTGGCCCACAGAGCTGAAAATATTTATTAAATGACCCTTTACAGGAAGAGTGGGCTAATTCCTATTTTAGAGCCCTAACACCCTAAAAGGAGGATTCGTAAGTTTAATTCTTACTCCCTAAAAATTGTTTTATAGGTATAGACTATTAACTGCTTTTACTTTTCAATGTACACATACACACGCAGGCATGCGTATAGGGATGGGCAAAAGTTGGCTTACCGTTGTGAATACACAAAACAGTTTATTCTTACATTATTATTTATTGTACAGAGGTCCAACACATGAATTCATGCAGGGGTGGGATCCAGACAGCTGCCCACAATTGGGGCCTATTGGGCATACCTGCCAGGTGGAGGGGGCACAGGTTGACTGGCTCACCCCACCTTGATCAAGGTGATGAACTCTTTAGCTTTTTCTTGTCTGTGAAGCTCTTTATCTGGCCTTTAATTCTAAATGAGCTTTGTGAGTAGAGAAGGGTTTGGCAAGAAATATTCAAAGTGACAAAGAGCAAGGACCTGCTGCCAGGGTGACCTTCCTTTTGAAAGGACTAGGCTGCTCAGTTTCCACAAAACCTGGATCAGTATTGCATTGGATGAGTGGAATCACTGAGGCCTATTTGAGAATCACTAAGGCTGAGATCGTGATCTCAGTGCAGTTAAGAGCACATGAGTGATGGGATGTTATGGGTTCCTCCTCTTCAAAAAGCTCGAGCATGTCTGTGCTACACCAACAGGGTTGCTTTAACACTGCAACCTCCATCTGCAATCCCACCCACCTCCAGGAGTTAGCGGAGGTTGAAAGTGGCCACATAGATGAGGCCGTAGCCAGGCGACCTGGCAGGAGAGACGGGCTCTGATATCATCACCATGAGGAGGATTTGAAGGCATAGACAATGGCTTCAGAGCTTCCTGCTATTTTTATTTTCATCTCCTTTTTCCTTTAAACCTCTCCAGGTTGTGTGTGTTCAAGAGAGGAGCATTCTTTGCAGCCTCCTCAGTGGAGAGTATACCTTCCATCTGGGTTCACATGCAGCCACACAGAGTCCTGTTTACAAACACGTGTGGGTCTTGCATTATTTATGCTATAACTGATAAAGAAGGTTTTATATTCTGGCACATAAATATGTTTCCTGCTTATCAATGGGGCAGGAGGCTGAACACAGCCACAGGCACAGCCATAGTTCATCACTCTTTCACAGGCCTCTGTACCAGGATTGCAATGCAGGCACTTTGCACATGGAGGGAGCCGGGGAGCAGGGTTGGGCAGCAAATGCAGAACTGCTTTTCCCAGACCTTCTCTCTCAGTCCCGATCTTCCCACTCCGGATTTCTAGAGTCTTTCTCTTCAGGCAGATTCAGTCATCTATGAGACATGATGCTTATCACACACTGTTTCTCCACATGGGTGATCATCATGGGTTTTCTGAATCAGGTTTCCTTTGGCATACCTGGGTGGGGGGACGTCTCCCTCAGAAGGGATGTGGACAGTACAGTGCTCCCTGTGTCTGAGACCAGCAGATGGGGGGGCGGGGGTTCTGCCATGGGAGGTGGGTGGGGGGCAATTGGGCCAGAACAGGTTGATTGGCTGCTGCAGTTGTTCTGGTCATTCTGGCTGTTCTGCTGTAACATTCACTGGACTTTTATATATATAGACTAGTGACCCAGTGTATAAAATTTGTGCACATTAAAATAAATTAAAGGAAATATTTTAATTTTGCTATTTTCCTTTCTCTATAATAGAAATATCAGAGATGAAATAAAATTGGTAAAATGTATGTGAAAATCTCCCTCCTGTCAGAGTCTAGGGCATGCTGCAGGACCCAAAGTCAATTGCCTACCCAACCTTGTATACCTTGAAATCGCTTGAGATCCAGCCAGCCCCAACCTCATTAGGTGAGATCTAGATCTGGCCCACACCACCTCAGTCAAGCCCTGTTGGGCAGGGAATGAAGCCTCAGGTCCCCTGGCCTGGCATCGGGCAAAGGCACAGCCACAGGTCCCCCACCAAGCTCCGCCAGGTAGAAGGTGAAGCCTCAGGACCCCCATCAAGCCCCATCAGATGGGAATGCAGCTTCAGGTCCCCCAGATCATGCTGGGAGAGGGGGGCACAGCCTCAGGTCCTCTGGCCCAATGCCATGGCAGGTCCCTTGGCCTGGCACCAGTGTAGAGAGTGAAGCCTGATTTCCCCAGTCTGGTGCTGGGATAGGGGAAATGGCCTGAGGTCGCCTAGCCTGGGTCAGGGCGGAAGCATGCTTTAAGGTCCCTGTCAAGCCCCACCAGGTGGAGAATGCAGCCTGAGGTTCCCAGCCCAGTACCCAGGTGGGGAGTGTACCTTGAGGTCCCCCATCAAGCCCCTCCAGGTGGGGGAGCATGGCATCAGGTCCCCTGGCTCAGTGCTGGGATAGGGTGTGCCCCGAGGTTCCCTGTCAAGCCCCACTGGGCGAGGGGCATGGCCTGAGGTCCCCTGTCAAGCCCTGCTTAGGGGTCCTGGCCTAAGGTCCCCTGGCCTGGCATCTGGACAGGGGATACAGCCTAAAGTCCTCTGTCAAGCTTTACTAGGCAGGGGATGCAGCCTCATATACCCTGCCCCGGCCCAGTGCCACACAGTCTCAGGTCCCTTCCGATTGCTCATTAAGGCCCGTTACAGGAACTTGACCTCCACTGTGGGCGCAGCATCTTGTGTTACAGAAACCCTGCCTCCACTCTGGGCATCTGCATCTTTGTTATTGCATGATAGTCAATTTGCATATTCCCTCTTTATTAGATTAGATTATTTACCATAGGAAAAACTATAAACCTATTTTAGCCCATTCCTTTATACATGTTTATTATCTTGACATTTTTCCATGACAAAATGCCACATGAATCATATCATATAATTTTTCTGTTATAAATTAATATTGTTTATGCCTATAACTCTTCTTAAAGGTGACTCCTTCAAGAAGAGCAGACAGAATATCATATATATATTCCTAGAAATACTCTCTAATTTAGATACAGAAATACTGGATTCTAGTCAAAGCACTGGCATTAACTAGATGTGTGACCATACATTACATAACCATGTAGAAAGACTTTTTTTTTAAATTACCTTGTTTTGTTACAGAGAGGGAGAAAGAGAGATGGAGAGTTAGAAACATCAATGGGAGAGAAACATTGACCAACTGCCTCTTGCACACCTTCTACCAGGGATGTGCCCACAACCAAGGTATATGCACTTGACCAGAATCGAACCTGGGACCCTTCAGTCCGCAGGCAGATGCTATATCCACTGAGCTAAACCGGTTAGGGCAAAAGACATTTTTTTTAAATATATTTTATTGATTTTTTACAGAGAGGAAGGGAGAGAGATAGAAAGTCAGAAACATCAATGAGAGAGAGACATCGATTAGCCGCCTCCTGCACGCCCCACAGTGGAGATGTGCCCGCAAGCAAGGTATATGCCCCCGACTGGAATTGAACCAGGGACCTTTCAGTCCGCAAGCCGATGCTCTATCCACTGAGCCAAACCAGTCTTGGCAAAAGAGATTTTTTATATGAAAAATGGTTTGACTAATTCTCAAGTAGTTGCTGTCTCTAAAATTCTGATAGCAATGATTATCTAAATAAGCATTTAGAATACAAATTTTTAAGGATAAAAGACAAGCCAGTTCAAAATATAACCCTTTTTATTTTCAAGGAATTTGCCTTTAGAAAGTTGCAAAACTGAGAAGGGAAAGGCACATAATGGCTTACTATTCTTTCCATATCAAAGCTGATGGAATGGATGTGACAAAAAGATAGATTGCGCTGGAATTATTGTTATCTGAAGTGTACTGATAGGGTCTATTTTTTTTATTAATGATGTATACTTTATTTTTTTAGAGTTTTAACATTATGTAAATTAATATTGAATAACTCGGATTTTGGAATTGTACTTTGGAATATTGCAATCAATTTTTATTGAGGTATGAGGGTCACATTATCTCATTTTGAGAGTGTGTTAAAGAGGTTAAGGTTACATGTTTTTCTAAAAGAAATAAACATTTCCATTTTCAGTTATTCTGAAGCAGGAAATGAGATAGTATTTAGACTGAGTGAAGAAGGAAATTCATCCTCTTTTTGAGTGAAGAGAGGAAACATGGAAATTATTGTTAATCAAAATGATTTACCACTGTTATGTGAAGGCTCACTAGCAGCAAGGCTAGCAAACTAAGGGCAGTTTGAAGTAGTGATCACTCTTTTAAAATTACCATTTATTTATTTTATTATACACACATTTTCCCCAAGTTGCCCTCAAGTTCTCATTAACTGTCATAAAGTTACATAACTTGTTTTTATCAGAAGATTCTGGTTATCCTCCCAGGTGGTGAACACTTTCCTCAAGACAAGAGAGAATCAATCGTATACTCCTGTGGAAGAAAACTCTGCCTAATTGATTTCACTATCTTGCAAAGGTTGTTACTCTTTTTCATTGTACTACCAGGTCAGAAGGTGCTTTCTTTAAGCATAACAAAATAATCACATTTAACAGAGCATGATTAGTATTTCTTATAACTATAGCTGGTGCCCACTGTTCTCCCTCCCACCTCTAACATATATAGTCATAGGAGTAAAACCAACCAACCACTTCCTCTATATTCATTAAAGATTCAAAGAGAAGAGATTCAAAGTCTAAGCCTTAAAGTCTGACAAGGAAAATGATTGGGGAGATAAGGAAGAATCAGTAAGGTGGTGTGAAGAAGCAGTTCATGAAATAAAACAAAAACACATAAAAGTGTCTGTTCTGTATAGGACATGAAAAAAATAGAGAGTAGATTGATTATCTGTGTCAAACACTAATAAGGTCAAATCAGATGAAGACTTGGAAATAACCTTTGAATTTATTAATATGGAAGATATTGGTGACATCCAAAACAACAAATTCTATGGAGTCCTGAGGATGAAAGCCTAACTGGTGTGAGTTGAAGAGAGGAGACACAAACATTCAAGACAGTGAAATAGGAACACAGATGTGGAATTATAGTTAAATGGAACATCTGTACTTTGTAAGATGAAATAAAGTACAAGACATGTGGATGCTGTTGAAAATGATCCAGTGAAGAGGAGATGTAACATACTTGAAAAAAAGGAATGGATGAACAATGTCCTTGGCTAGAGAGAGGGCACAGTAGAGGATTTGATCTTACATAAAGACAACACTAATTCATCCATGGTAAACAAAGAAAGGCTACAGAGGTTTATGTAGGAGCAAAACTTTGCATTTTTCTCTTCTAGGTTCATTGGCTAACCTAATAATTAAATCAACAAAAGACAGTTTAACAGATGAAAAACAAATTTAATTTTTTACATACAGAAGCCCTAGAGATATGAGACTCAAGGTCAAGTCCAACAATTGAAGCTTATAAGCCATCCTTTTCTAAGAAATTAGATGGAGGTCTCTGATTTCAAAAGTGTGAGGGTGACACTGCTGTAATTAGGTAGTTATTAATAACTATAGGCTCGGTGCATGAAATTTTCCCCTAGCAGCGGGGAGTGGTGAATGTCCCTCAGCCCAGCCTTTATCCCTATGGAGGATGTCCAACTGCTGGGTTAGTCCCAATCCTGCCTAAACCGGCAGCTGAAAATCCCTCACACAATCCCAACTTCTGGCTCCTAACAACTGGCCTGCCTACCTGCCTGATCACCCCTATCAACTCTCCTGCCTGCCTAATTGCCTCTAACCACTCTGACTGCCTGCCTGATTGCCCCTAAACACCTCTACCTCTGCCTGGCCACCACGGCTTTGTCTGGAAGGATGTGCAGAATGACCTCTGGAAGGATGTCCGGAATGACGTCTGGAAGATTGTTTGACTGTCTGGTCTAATTACATATTACACTTTTATTAGTATAGACTAAAGGCTTGATGCATGAAATTTGTGCATGGGGGGGGTGTCCCTCAGCCTAGCCTGCACCCTCTCCAATCTGGGACCCATTAAGGAATGTCCAACTGCCCCTTTAGGCCCGATTCCGTGGACAGTTGGACATTCCTCTCACAATCCATGATTTCTAGCTCCCAACTGCTCACCTGCCTGCCTTCCTGATTTATCCTAACTGTTTCTGTCTGCAAGCCTGATCACCTCCTAACCACTGTTCTGCCAGCCTGAATGATGCCTAACTGCTCCCTGCCACCCTGTTTGCCCCTAATTGCCCTCCCCAATGGGCCTGATCACCTCTAACTGTCCTCTTCTGCAGGCTAGTCACCCCTAACTGCCCTCACCTGCAGGCCTAGTCCCCCACAACTGCTTTCCCCTGCAAGCCTGGGCCCCCGCAACTGCCCTTCCCTGCAGGTCATCACCTTCAACTTCCCTCCTCTGCTGGCCTGATAGCCCATAACTGCCCTCCCCTGTTGGTCATCTTGTGGTGGCATCTTGTGTCCACATGAAGGCAGGATCTTTGACCACATTGAGGAAGCCATATTGTGTGTGTGAGTGATGGTCAATCTGCATATTACTCTTTTATTAGATAGGATAGACGTCTGGTGCATGGGTGGGAGCTGGCTGGTTTGCCCTGAATGGTATCCTGGATCAGGGTGGGAGTTCCCTTGGGTGGCCTGGGCCAAGGGCCTGTGGTGGTTTTCATGCTAGCCATGCCCCACACTGACCCAAGCAGAGGCCCTGGTATCTGGTATTTATTTATTTTCTACATTGAAACTTTGTAGCCTGGAGCAAAGCCAAGCCTCCTACTCAGCTCAATGGCCACAGCCATTTCTGTTGGGATTTATTTATCTTCTGTAATTGAAACTTTGTAGCATTGAGAGGAGGCCTGGGACCTGTAGAGTGTGTGGAAAGCTTGGCTTCCTCCATTGCTGGGGGAACCCAAGCATCCCTCCTGCTCTCTCTGTGGCCACAGCCATCTTGGTTGAGGTTTATTTGCATACACACTCCTGATTGGCTGGTGGGCATGACTTGTGGGTGTAGCAGAGTGATGGCTAATTCACATATTACTCTTTTATTAGATAAAATAGGAAAGGAGCAGAGGGGGAAGCCAGACATTATAGAAATGTTATTTGGGCAGCTTCACCAGGAAGCTACAACTTTGCATTCCCCAAGGAACCATCTGCCCATTTCCAGCAAATACTTGTGAGAGGGGTTAAAAAAAGGGGAGATAGGTGCATGCGAAGTGAAGTTGGAGTGATTAGGGAAAGCACTTGCCTGTCAGTCAACCATGGGACATAATGGATTGACCAAAATGGGTGGAGCCAATCCAAGACCATGAAAGTTTGGGATTATATAATCTACTGAACAAAGACTTTGATCTCTTGTGGCTCTTGGCTCTCTTGCATTTGCCCATATGGCCCGTGGCCATGTGGACCGACACACAATAAACTGATGGACTGCAGCTAGCCTGATGCTGTGTTGAACTATGTGGGCATGGAAAGGAAGCACTGGACATTAATTCTGATTCTAGTCTTGCTAAAGCTCCAGCTATACTTCCTCCTCAGGGAGGGTTGAGGGAGAGTGAAGGGAAGTGGGACCTTGAAAACTCATGGATTTCTTTCCATACAAATAAAAATTATTAATTTTCCTGTGTTAGTATCAGAAAATTATTTTTCTTGAAAATCCGAAAGAAGCCCATTCCCACCAGCAACAGATGGGAATGAGGAGCTCTCCCCTCAATTAACAAGGTGAGGGTAATTCAAAGGAGGATAGGAAAACCTGATGTTTGATAAGTAGACATTTATCCTGCCATTCAGATAGATTTTTCAAATAAAAAGTTATCACTGTAATATCTCTCTTCATAGTACAGGCTTCTATCTAAAGTCTGGTAGAAGATGGTGGCATAGGTGAACACCTAAGCTGCTGCCTCACACAACAATTTCAAAACTACAACTAAAAAACAGAATGGACACCAACCAGAACCACAGGAAAGCTGACTGAGTGAAAATTCTATAGCTAGAAGTAAAGAGAGGTACTGATGAAGACTCAGAGGAGCTGTAAAATGCTGGGGTATGAAGACACACTCATGGAGAAGATGGGCTGAGGAGGGTCTGGCTGGCTTCCTCTAGCAGGAGGGAGACGGAAAATCCCAACCACACTGAACCCCAGGTCCAGGCGAGATTCATAGGGGGAGTCTGGACTGTTGTGAAAAGGAAGAAGTGCACAAAAATTTAGGGGAGTCGCAAAAGACAGAAGTCTGAGGGCTTGCAAAAGTGCATGTTAAAGTGTACACACAGAGCACTGACTGCTGATTGTGCCTGGCTTCCTCTAGCGGGAGGAAAACAGAACCTTACTACAGCACTATAATCGAGGTCCAACTGCACAGAACCCCAGTTTTGGGCAAGACCCTGGGGACCCAGACTCATAGGGGTTCCTAGAGCACTCAGAAACTCAGGGGAACCCAAAGGTAGAGTTCCAGAAGCTCAAACATGTGCAAGCGCGAAAGCAGAGGTCTGGAGGCAAGCCCACATACGCAGACACAGCTGATCCTCACAACCAATTGGCTTAGAGGTCAATTCCTCCCTGTGATACCAACAACAATTAAGAATTACCTACAACAAGACTATACACACAGTTCACAAAGTGGTGTACCAAGAGTGTCTACCTCAGGTAACTAGGGAGGCAGAGTTACTGGGCCACATAGGACAGCTAGCACGCAAAGCTACCAACTCAAAGAAGCAGCAAAATATGTGGAGACTAAAGAACAGATCACAAACTGAAGAAATGGAGGAAAACAAACGACTGGATATAGAGTTCAAAACCACGGTTATAAGGTTTTTTTTTAAATTTCCCAGAAAAAAAATTTGATAAATTTAGCAAGACCCAAGAGGAGATGAAAAAGAACCAACTAGAAATTAAACATACACTGACTGAAATAAAAAAATATTATGCAGAGACATAACAGCAGACCAGAAGATCGCAAGAATCAAGTCAAAGATTTGAAACACAATGAAGTAAAAAACACTCCACTGGAAAAGAAAAAAGAAAAAAGAATAAAAAATGTGAACATAGTGTAAGGAGCCTCTGGGACAACTTCAAGCATACCAACATCAGAATTATGGGGGTGCTAGAAGAAGAGAGAGAGCAAGATACTGAAATCCTGTTTTAAGAAATAATGACTGAAAACTTCCCCCATCTGGTGAAAGAAATAGACTTACAAGTCCAGGAAGCACACAGAACCCCAAACAAAAGAATCCAAAGAGGATCACACCAAGACACATCATAATTAAAATACCAAGAGCAAAAGACAAAGAGGGAATATTAAAAGAAGCAAGAGAAAAATAGTTAATTACCTACAAGGGAGCACCCATTCAACTGTCAGCTGATTTCTCAACAGAAACGATGCAGTCCAGATGGGAGTGGCGAGAAATATTCAACGTGATGAATAGCAAGAACCTACAACCAAGATTACTCTACCCAGCAAAGCTATCATTCAGAATTGATGGTCAGATAAAGAGCTTCACAGATAAGAAAAAAATAAAGGAGTTCATCAACACTAAACCAATATTATATGAAATGCTGAAAGGTATTCTTTAAGAAGAGGAAGAAGAAAACGGTAAAGGTAAAAATTATGAACAACAAAAACGTATCTATCAACAAGTAAATCTAAAAATCAAGTGAACTGAAAATCTGATGAATAGGATAAACTGGTGAATATAATAGAATTAGGGGCATAGAAAGGGAGTGGACTGATAATTCTCAGGGGGAAAGAGGAAAAAGGGGTGCAGGGAGAGACTGGACAAAAATCATACACCTATGGATGAGGACAATGGGGGCTGGTAAGGGCAGAGGGTGGGGTGGGAACCAGGTGGAGGGGATGAATAGGGGGGGAAGAGGAACACTTATAATAATCTGAACAATAAAGATTTATTAAAATTAAAAAAAGAAATATCTAAAATAAATCAAGTACTGAGAACAAATAAAATAAAGTAAAATAAAATAAAATAAAATAAAATAAAATAAAATAAAAATCTGGTAGGTAGTTAAGGGAGAGGTAAAAGTCTTTTCTGAGTCTGCTGGGTCTTGATTGTTGTCAGTGCACAATAATCCACATGCTAGAGTGGCGCATTTTGGTACAACATATTCTGTTCTCCTTCACTGGTGATTTGGTAGCTTTGATGATGGGAGTTTATAATACTCTCTGTTGATTATACTTTATTCTCAGAATAGTTTGAGGATTATCTGAATGGGGTGGGAAAGTGTGAATAGTTTAAAAACAGAACAGAAAGTGGGGGTTTGTTTGCCCGTGAATTAAAGTAAAAATAATCAGCATGGCTGTTTGTGTGTGCGTGCGTGTGTGTGTGTGTGTGTGTGTGTTTTCAGTTTTGGGATTGTAGGTACAAACCATAGATTATGTTTTGCCAAGCGATTGTGGCAAGTGAGAGCAAGACAAGGAAATCCAGATGTGTGAGGGATCTATTATAATAATTGACCGTGGAATTTAAATTACCTTAGGAAGGAAGTGAAAAGGTGATAAAAATCAATGAGTTGTAGTTATTGATGACTATGCCATCAGAGGGTGAAAATTTAATATAGTTAGAGACACTTGAGATCACTTCAGTAAAGAACTCTGCAGAATAAACCACATAACTAGTCCATGTAGCAGGCATATTGTGCTCTGTAGAGAATCAAGAAATTTCAGGTTTGGAACAACATACAGTTCAATTTTTCTAAATTAAAAAAAAGCCCACAAAATATAAATTATATTTATTACAGTTTAAAAGATTATCTTTCATTGGTTATAATTGAATAATGCATTCTGTGTCCATTAATAGTTTAATATAATGGAGAAACTTGTGCCTCTCAATTAAGACTAAGCCGTAACTATATTTATTATTTAAAAAATATATGTAACAAATTCATAAAGCTTTTCATGATAATCTAATTTATAGTTATGTCTATCTTATTTTCTGAATCAATAGGAGCAAAGTCCTTTAAACCTTATGACCAAAATTACATTCATGAATTTTAAAATGCGTCTGTAGAAAGGACTATTTGCCAAATTTGCTATAGCAACAACCTGTCAGTAATATGATTATCTTTTCTTAAGTTAAATAAAAATAGGAAAAAAAATATTCTTTGAAACTTATCTCTCATGTGTCTAACAATGAAATAGAAGCCTATTAGAAGATTCATGCTATTTAGAATTAATGTTTGGGTTTGCAGATGTGAAGTGAAAGAGATGACTCAAAACAGTGAAGACAAGCTGGTTTAAAATTCTTCATAAATTATGCCATATTTCTGCAAACATCAGGCAAAACATGTTTCAGGGAGGTGTTGATATTCTTGCTTAAATATATAAGCCTATGAACTAAAGATTACATGGGTTTTGACTTTGTCTTCAATATAACCTTTTTCTTAAGATAGTTAGAACTAATATCTAAATATGTCACTGTCTTCTGTGGGCTAGGATTTATATATAGATCTGCAGAAATGTAGTGAACCCATATTAGGAAACTAATATAAAGTCTATAATTTTAAAAATAATGACAACAACACTTGAAATATTATATCAGACTGCTGAGTGACATCAGAGGGAGATAAGGAACTGGATACTGGCCAGATAGAGAGCCAAAGAAAGATTCTGAAAGCCAGGTTGAAAGATGACCCTCAAAACCATGAAAGGGATTAGAGATGAACCTATCTAAGGGCTTTGCTCTCCAGAATAGATTTCATTGAGTATAAAGCAGGAAGCCATAATTGTAATGTCATTACCTCACTATGACTTTCAAACATAGATAAAATGTAAGATTAAAGTTCCCCATTGTCTGTTTATTTTATTGTATTAAAAATATACATGAGTATTCAGATAAATGTCAGAAAATAATTTATAGGGAGCTATTTTTGTTAATTCTGTGATGGTAGAGTAAAATATTTTTAAAGTGTCATAAGTAGGCTTACAAATGCCTTCTCCCTCTCTCCTTCTTTCTTCCTCTCTCTAACATCAATTAAAAATATATTTTAAAATGTTGCCCTAGCCATTTTTGTTCAGTGGATAGAGCTTTGGCCTATGGACTGAAGATTCTATTCTGGTCAAAGACAAGTATCTTGGTTACAGGTTTCTCCCTGATCCTTTGGTATATGCAGGAGGCAACCAATTGATGTGTTTCTCTCTGTCTTTCCTTCATTCTTCCACTCTCTCTAAAAATAAATGGAAAATATCCTCTGGTAAGGATTAAAAATAAAGTCTTCTCTTCAAAATTAATTCATTTTCTTAGGGCAATATATGTAGTAAGTCAACATACTAGAGCCCAATAATAAAATTCTCAAATCTGATACCTTAACTTCATCAAAAATACAGAATTGTATAAATACTAGCTAAGGAACCTTTCTTAACCATAGGAGGAAATAAGGAATGTGCTACACACTAGTATAGAGATTATAAGAACAGGTGTCTATTTACGACTTTAAATGGTGATGGTTCTCAAATTTAGATCCACAAGCCAGACATTGTCACTGAAATTGAGACAATTTACTTGACATTTCACTTGACTATCTAACAGGAATCACAAACTCAATGTTTCCAAAATAAACTGATTTCATCCAGCAGACATGCCATTCTTCCTCACCTTTGTATTTTAGCAATTGGTCCTGAGTGCTTGTTTCCTCTCTGTTCTCACTTTCTATAACCAAAAATCAACCATGACTTCATCTCACATTTATCATTCATCCAAGTGTTTCCTCCTTACCGCTTCCATATGTTCAAAAACATCTCTTCTTGGACTATTGCATAATTATTAAAACTAATCTCTTATTTTCTACCCCTCAACCTTTCAAAGGTCTTAGAGCAGCCAATTTTTCTGACTTGACCATTTTTTTCTATATATATTTTTCTATCTTACAATCTTTTATCTGTCTCACTGCTTTTTAGCTATAATACCATAATTTCTTACACAGCTTTTGTTCAAACAAAAATGCTCCCAGAGTTTATTTTTCATTATAGCCTATTCTGGATTATTTAATTTAACAAAATCTTGAAACACACAGAATGCTTCTCAATTTCTTCCTGCTCCTGAGGGATGATAGAGGCAGTAGCTTTTGCTGACACCTGCAGATAGTACCGGCCCCACTTACACCCACTGCTGGCAGCAGCCCCAATCACTCTGCACTGTCAGTGGGTGCAAGCAGGACCGGTGCTGTCAGTGAGTGGGAGAGACAGTGGCTAGAGTGGGGCATCCAGAAGATATGGGCCTGAGGGCTCTGAAGGGAGGAGGGGTTGAGACCTGCCCCTGTGCCCACTGCAGCCTCATGGCCCACAGTTCCTTTCACAGTGCACAAATTCATGCACTGGGCCCCTAATCCTATCTAATAAAAGAATAATATGCAAATTGACCATACTTCTGCTACACTCACAAGCCACGCCCACCAGCTACAGCCACCAGTCCATTAGAGCACATAAGCAAATTAATCCATCCAAGATGGCTATAGCCACAGAGAGAGCAAGAGAAAGGCTTGGGTTGCCCCTGGCAATAAAGGAAGCCAAGGTTTGCTCAAAGCCTGGCAGGTGGAGGCCTCAACTTAAGGCAACAAAGCTTCAATTGTAGAAGATAAATAAATCCCAGATACCAGGACCTCACCTTGGGTCTCTGGGGGGCATGGCTGGCCTGAAAACCACCACAGGCCCCTCACCCAAGCCACCCCATGTCCCAAGGAAATACCCACCCTGATCTAGGACTCCCTTCAGGACAAACCAGCTGGCCTCCACCCATGCAGCAGGCCTCTATCCTATCTAATAAAAGAGTAATATGCAGATTGACCATCACTCCAACACACAAGATGGCTGCCCTCATGTGGTCAAAAGATCCTGCCCCCATGTGGACACAAGATGGCCACCACAAGATGGCCAGCAGGGTAGGGCAGTTGGCAGGGACCAGGTCTGCAAGGGAGGGCAGTTGTGGGTGATCAGGCCACCAGGGGAGGGCAGTTGGGAAGAACCAGGCCTGCAAGGGAGGGCAGTTGGGGGTGATAAAGCCTGCAGGGGAGGACAGTTAAGAGTGACCAGGCCAGCAAAGGAGGGAAGTTGGGGGTGACCAGGCCCACAGGTTAGGGCAGTTAAGGGCAAACAGACTGGCAGGGGAGCAGTTAGGCATTAATCAGGCTGGCAGGGGAATGGTTAGGCAGTCATCAGGAAGGCAATCAGGTGAGCAGTTGGGAGCCAGTAGTCCTGGATTGTGAGAGGAATGTCTGACTGCCCATTTAGGCCTGATCCTACCTAGACCTCTGCCTACCTGGATCAGGCCTGAACGGGCAGTCAGACATCCTTCAAGTGGTCCCAGATTGGAGAGGGAGCAGGCTGGGCTGAAGGACACCTTCTCCCTGTGCACAAATTTCAGGCACCAGGCCCCTGGTCTATGTAATAAAAGCCTAAATGACCATTACAGCAGAATGACCAGAACAACCAGTGCTATGATGTGCACTGACCACCAGAGAGCAGATGCTCAATGTAGGAGCATCCCCCTGTTGGTCAGAGTGCTCCCACAAGCAGAGCACCACTCAGCCAGAAGCCAGGTTCACAGTTGGTGAGCACAGCGGCAGTAGTGGGAGCCTCTCCCACCTCCACAGCAGTGCTAAGGAGTAGTGAGCCAAGCAGTAAGGAGCAGCAAACAGGCAGACGGTAAGGACTGAGGGGTCTTGGACTGCAAGAGGGCACAGGCTTGGCTGAAGGCCAGTGCAAGAATTTTGTGCACCAGGCATCTAGTATGAATATATTTATATATACTTTGTACATTTGAATAACTGGAAACTCTGTTATATTTATAACATATTTTTTGTTTTCCTTTAATATTTGTTTTCACTTATTTTACTAGTGGTGTGGTGCGTGAAAGTCATGCATATTAAAATGGGATTAATTAGAGGAAATATTTTAATATTGTTATTTGCCCTTTCTCTATAATAGAAGTGTCAGAAATGAAAAAAAAAATAGTAAAATGTATATGAAAATCTTCCTCATGTCAGAGTCTGGGGTGCACCTCAGGACCCAGAGTCAAGTTCCCACCCACCCACATGTGCCTCAAAATTGCTTGAGACCCAGATCTGGCCTCTCCACCCCCATTGCTCTAGATCCAGACCAGGCCAGTCTCACCCTTGTCAAGCTCTGCAAGGAGGGGTGTGGCACAGCCTCAGGTCCCCTGGCCTGGTACTGGGGTGTGAGGAGCAGCCTGAGTTCTTCCATCAAGCTCCTCCAGGCAGGGTGGCACAGCCTCACATCCCCCAGCCTGGTGTTGGTTGGGGGATGCAGCCTCAGGTCCCCCATAAAACACCACTCTGCAGGGGGTGTGACCTGAGGTCTTCTGGCCCAGCATTGAGATGAAGGTGAGTACCTTGAGGTCCTCCATCAAGCCCCACTGGGTGAGGTGTGCAGACTCAGGTCTCCTGTCAAGCCCTGCCATGTGGAGAGCATGGCCTCAGGTCCCCCATTAATCCTACCAGGCAGGGGTGAGACCTCAGGTCCTCTGGCCCAGTGCCTGGGCACGGGATGTGGTCTGAGGTCCCCCAACAAGATTTTCTTGGTAAGGGGTGCTGCCTGAGGTCCCCTGGCCTGGCACCAGGGCAGGGGGCATGTCCTGAGGTCCCCTGTCAAGCCCTTCCTGTGAAGGGCATGGCCTGAGGTCCCTTGCCAAGCTCCATTTGGAGGGGGGTGCAGTCTCTGGGTCCTGCTGATTGATCGTTAAAGCTCATTATGGGAACAAAGCCTCTGCTGTGGGTGCAGCCATCTTTGTGGCAGAGTAGTGGCCAATTTGCATATTTTCTCTTTATTATATAGGATTGTATGTTTTATTAGAATATCATAATGTATAACCATCCGATTCATTTAAAATATTATGTATTTTCATTCAGCTGCTATAAAATGCATTTTGATCAATTGTTTTTAACATATAAATTATACTAAAATGATGGGCCCAGCTGATGTGGTTCAGTAGTTAAGTGTCAACCTATGAACCAGGAGGTCACACTTCGAATTCTGGTCAGGACACATGCCTGGGTTGGGGGCTCGATCCCCAGTAAGGGATGTGCAGGAGACAGCCAATCAACATCTCTTGGATGTTTCTATCTCTCTCCCTCCCTTCTTCTCTGAAATCAATAAAAATATTTATGACATATAGTATAAGAACTATTTTACACTGCTTTTATTTTTATGTTTAATTATACTAATGTTGTCTTAATAAAACTCTCTTTCTCATCATAGATTTACTTTTAGTTCTTCATGTAATCTTAGTATTAAAGTTTGAATTAATTATTGGAAACATTAATTTTTGGAAAATATAGATTATCATATTTTCTATTTAATATTGTTCGAGACATGTAAAATAAGTCAAATTTATGATACACTCCAAACTTTTGAAGAGCAAGTTTATCATCAACACCTTAACATTTTTTTCTTTGGTCACTTTACCAGAAGTTTACTTTTCTTGAAAGTTTTATGAAGTATTTAACAGGGATATTAACTAAAACAGACTTATATTCACCTAGGAATGAATAGATAAAGATTCTGTGAGAAATACATATATGAATATTATTCAGCCACAAGAAAGAAGCAAATCTTGCTATTTGAAACAATGTGAATCAAACTAGAGGGCATATGATAAGTGAAATAAATAAGAGAGAAAGATAAATATTGTATAATGTAACTTATATGTAGATTGTAAGAATCAGAGACTAGAATGGTGCTATCGGGCTGAAGTCAGGGGAGGGGGAACCGGGAAGATGCTAAGTTATAAACATGCAAAGAGAAAAAATAATAAGTTGTAGAGATTTAATGCACAGCATAATGATTATAAGAAATAATGCTGGCCAAAACCGGTTTGGCTCAGTGGATAGAGCGTCGGCCTGCGGACTGAGAGGTCCCAGGTTCAATTCCGGTCAGGGGCATGTGCCTTGGTTATGGGCACATCCCCAGTCGGAGTTGTGCAGGAGGCAGCTGGTCGATGTCTCTCTCTCATGGATGTTTCTAACTCTCTGTCCCTCTCCCTTCCTGTCTTAAAAAAATCAATAAAATATAATATTTTTAAAACAAGAAATAATGCTGGAGAATCCAAGATGGCGGCACAGGTAAACATCTACACTGCTGCCTCTCACAACAATTTCAAAACTTCAACTAAAAGACAGAACAAACATCATCCAGAACCGCAGGAAAGCTGGCTGAGTGTACGTACTACAGCTAGAAGGAAAGAGAGGGGCTCACAGAGACCCAGAGGAGCTGCAAAAAGCTGAGGTACGGAGACGCGTGCGCTGAGAGAGAGGATGCCAGAGTACCTGGCTGGCTTTCTCTGGCAGGAGGGAAACGAAGACTCCCAATGGCATTGAACCCCTTATCTTACGACACTAAACCCCAGATCCAGCCAAAACTCATACGGGGGGAGTTTGGACTGTGAAAAGGAACAGGTGCATGGAAATTTAGGGGAGTTGCAAAAGATCAGAGGCCTGGTAGCGTGCATGGCACTGCGCAGAGGACAGATTGCTGATTGTGCTGCTGGCTTTCACGAGTGGGCAGGAGACAGACCCTCCCAACTGTGCCACTTCTGACTCCACTAAGCCCCTGTTTCGGGCGAAACCCTGGAGACCTAGACTCGTGTGGTCCTGATGCACAGGGGAGCTGGAAAGGCAGCGGTCTAGAGGCACTGCGGGCGCTCGCACACAAGGACCGTTCCAGTGATTACCCAGTCACGTGAGACTCAGGGGCTGTGGAGGCAGGACTGACTGGAAAGCAAGGTGGTCCCATAAGCCCTGAGACTCCACCCATCCAAAGCTCAACAGAGGCTTCCTCGGTTTTGCAAGTCTGGTATCATAAGGCTGAATCCAACATAGAAGTTCTCCCGGCCTAGTGAAAAATGCCGAGACAAGGGAAGGGATAACAAACAAAAGAAATGGAGGGGAAAAAATAACTGGATATAGAGTTCAAAACCACGCTTATAAGGTTTTTCAAGAATATGCTAGAGAAGATGGGTAAGTTTATCAAGTCCCAAGAGGAGATGCAAAAGGACCAACTAGAGATGCAAAAGATCCAACTAAAGATGATGGATAAATTTAGCGAGTCCCAAGAGGAGATGAAAAAGGACCAACTAGAGACACTGACTAAAATAAAAAATATTATACAGAGTCCTAACAGCAGACTAGAGGAAGGCAAGAATCCAGTCAAAAATTTGAAATATAAAGAATCAGAAAACACTCAACTGGAAAAGCAAGAAAAGAAAAGAATACAAAAATGTGAAGATAATATAAGGAGCCTCTGGGACAGCTTCAAGCATACCAACATCAGAATTGTGGGGGTGCCAGAAGAAGAACGAGAGCAAGATACTAAAAACCTATTTAAAGAAATAATGACTGAAAACTTCCCACATCTGGTGAAAGAAATAGACTTACAAGTCCAGGAAGCACACAGAACCCCATATAAAAGGAATCCAAAGAGGACCACACCAAGACACATCATAATTAAAATACCAAGAGCAAAAGAGAAAGAGAGAATATTAAAAGCAGCAAGAGAAAAACAGTTCATTACCTACAAGGGAGCACCCATACGACTGTCAGCTGATTTCTCAACAGAAACGATGCAGGCCAGATGGGAGTGGCAAGAAATATTCAACATGATGAATAGCAAGAACCTACAACCAAGAATAATCTATCCAGAAAAGCTATCATTCAGAATTGAAGGGCAGATAAAGAGCTTCACAGAGAAGAAAAAGCTAAAGGAGTTCATCAATTCCAAACCAGTATTATATGAAATGCTGAAAGGTACTCTTTTAGAAGAGGAAGAAGAAAAAGGTAAAAGCCAAAAAATTATGAACAACAAATACATATCTATCAACAAGTGAATCTAAAAATTGAGTTAAAAATTTGATCAACAGAATAAGCTGGTGAATATAACAGAGTCAGGAGCACAGAAAGGGAGTTGTCTGATAATTCTCAGGGGGAAAAGGGTGAGGGGTGTATAGGGAGAGACTGGACAAAAATCATACACCTATGGATGAGATCAATGGGAGGGAGGTAAGGGCAGAGGGAGGGGTGGGAGCTGGGTGGAGGGGTGCTATGGAGGGGAAAAAAAGAGAAACAAATGTAATAATCTGAATAATAAAGATTTAATTAAAAAAATAATAATATGCAATTTGACCATGAATCCAACACACAAGATGGCCACACACATGTGGACCCAATAAGGCTACCATAAGATGACCAGCAGAGATGGGTAGTTAGGGGTGACTGGGCCTGCAGGGGAGGACATTTCGGGGTAGGGAACAGGCCTTCAGGAGAGGGCAGTTGGGGGTGATTGGGCCAGAAGGGGAAGGCAGTTAAGGGCAACTAGGCCTGCAGAGGAGGACAGTTGGGTGGGAACAAGCCTGCAGGAGAGGGCAGTTGTGGGGACCAGACCTGTAGGAGAGGGCAGTTAGGGGTGACTAGGCCAGAAGGGGAGGGCAGTTAGGGGTGATCAGGCCTGCAGGAGAGGACAGGTAAGGGCAGTCAGGCCAGCAGGGGGGCAGTTAGGTATCAATCAGGCTTGCAGAGGAGTGGTTAGGGGGTTATCAGGCTGGCAGGAAGAAGCAGTTAGGGACAATCAGGCAGGCACACAGTAGTTGGGAGCATCAGTCCTGGACTGTGAGAGGGAGGTATGACTGTCCCTTTAGGACCCGGCCTAAGCGGGTAGTCCGACATCCCTCGGGTGCCAGATTAGAGAGTGTGCAGGCTTGGCTGAGGAATACCCGCCCACTCCATTAACAAATTTCGTGTACCCGGCCTCTAGTGATATAATAATTATGTTACATGATAGAGATATTAGCTAAATATGTAGTGATAATCATATTGCAATTGAGTCAATATGCTGGAAACAAATTCCAGCAGGTCATAATTATGCAAGAAGTTCAGCAGAAGGCTGCATATTATTACCTGCTGCTGGATAGCCTATAGGCATTTCCCCTCACCTGATAATCTTTTCCTGTTTATCAAACCTTACTTTGATATGTATATCTGCTTTCCTAAAGAGCCTATGTGTTTTCCTGTAAATAAAAAGCTATGGGTCCTGAGATTTGGGGAGTTTTGCCACTAGAACTAAGTTTCCATCTGGCTCCCCCAAAATGCCTTCCAAATTTTGTCTAGTCTCTATTAATTTATATTGTAGCCCCTTCTCCAGATTCCTGAACCCTAGCTGCAGAAAGACTGTAGCATATAAATGTATCAAATCAACATGGTGTACACCTTAATCAGATTGGGTACTATCCAGTCTGCAGGCTGTATAAGGCTCAAGAAATCATTTGGTCTGGCCCTCCCAAGACATTAAGGATGAGTTAACTAAATGTTTGATCAAATATATATATAGCAGGCTAATTTTTAAGTTAATAATTTTGTGTGGCCCATGGATAATGTTATAAATATCCAAATGGACCTTGGCAGAAAAAAGTTTATTCAGCCCTGCAACTTGTACAGTGTAACATGTAAATTAAAACAAACAAACAATTACCAAAGACATGTTCCCAATCTTTATTTCAATATTTTCTCCCAGTGATATTATTGAAACTTTTGAACTACAGTCAAATTTTATAGATTGTCAATCTTTTCTCTTCCAGGGAACTTGAACAAAAATAGTCTTTAAGGTTCCAGAACTGTTGATATTTTTCCACCAGCATGTTGATAATCCTCAAATATCTTTGTTGTCAGCTTGCAGACTATTCTGTAGTAGGTGATCAATGAATGTCATGGAAATTTTGAAAGGCTAAGAAACTATTTCTTCTTTTTACATTACTTTTAAAAGTAGCCCCACCATCCCTAGATTTTACCCAGATGAGAATAATGTCATAGAAAGATCTAAATGTATGTACTACACCAGTAGTTGGCAAATTGTGGCTTGCAAGCCACATGCGGCTCTTTGACCCCTTGAGTGTGGCTCTTCACAAAATACCACACCCTGGGTGAGTCTATTTTAAAGAAGTGGTATTAGAAGAAGTTCATAGCAGCACAATTTACAATAGCTACAGTTTGGAAAGAGCCTAGGTGCCTGTCAGCAGATGAGGGGATCAGAAAACTATGGTACATCTACACAATGGAATTCTATGCTGCCATAAAAAAGAAGGAATTCTTAACATTTGCAGCAACCTGGATGGAACTGGAGAGCATTATGCTAAGTGAAATAAGCCAGTAAGTGAAAGAAAAACACCACATGAACTCACTCATTTATGGATAATAAAGAACATTATAAACTGATGAACAAAAAGATAGATACAGAGGCAGTAAAGCATCAAACAGATTGTCAAACTACAGTGGGAAAGTTAGGGAGAGGTAGGGTAGATAAGAGATCAACCAAAGGACTTGTATGCATGCATACAAGCATAACCAATGAACACAAGACACTGGGGGGTTAAAGTATGCCTGGGAGGGGGGCCAATGGGAAGATATGAATACATGTAATGCATTAATAAAAAATTTAAAAAATAAATTTCAATCGTTGTACTGTTGATATTTGGTTCTGTTGACTAATGAGTTTGCTGACCACTGTACTACACAATAGCAATGGAAATATTTCCTCTCTGAACAGGAGACAGGCAATTTTACAGTAAATAAATCCTAAACTATGTCAGCATTTCATTAGATTCACATCTAGAAGAGCCTTGATTCTCTCTAAAAATATAAATTTATTGTAAAGGAGTATCCTAAATAGAAAATAGCAAGGATTATGACATCTGTGCTATACTTGGAATGAGTCCCTTCTTCAGTCTGTAATCCCCCCAGAATGGTAGACTCTGAGCTTAGACACAGATTCTCTTTCTCAGGTGCATTTTAATATTTCAAGAAATAGAGGAGGAGAAATGTAAATCATCCATCTGAAACTTCCAGGCCTGGGAGGCGTTAACCCTATAGTAAAGGTGTGAGCCACTTCTTTCAAACCCTATATTAATGTCATGTGTCAGTGGTGGTATAGGAGCCAGAAAACAGGGTCACTGAATATGTCTCCCTATTATCTTTCTCTGTTCTAGGCTTTAAACAGTGACAAGTGAGATAAGTAATGGACCCACTTCATTCCTCATCAAAAAAGTTAGTTACAAGGGAGATAAGTTGGAACTAGAATGAATAGTCTCAGGGACCCTGGTATAAGGCTTTCAATAAAATATACAGATAGAGGAATTTAAAACCAGCAAACAACTACTGAAGTAAGAGTAAAATGAACTCATTTTAGACATACCAACTCTTAACAAGATTAGCCACATACATGACTTCTGAATATGATACTATAAAATATGTAGCATAATAAGGAAATAAATCAAGAGAGAAAAAACATAGAATTTAAGACATAGTGAATCTTGCCAAAAGTCTTGTGAATAAATGACCAGAGCCCAGTGTGTTATAGAATAATTAAAATGTTCTTGATTACCATTATCATTAATCACTACTATTAAAACATGATAGAAAACTTATTGTCCACTTATTATATTCAAGGCACTATTTTCTATATGTTAATTCACTAAATACACACAGATTCCCCTAAAGTAAATATTGCTGAGGATAAGGAGCTTGCCCTAAGTGAAGCAGTCAGGCTATCAATTCAGGCAGCCTGATGCCAGAACCACACTCTTTTTGTTGTTGTCTCATTTATAGTTTTATTTCTTACTAGTACTTATTATAAGAAAGGATGAAAATGGAAAACCACAGTATGATATAACTAAATAAAAATTATATCATATGCATCTATTTTTGTGAATTTGGACCTTTATATGGTTTGTAATATAGCATTCTACAAAAATATTAATAAAGACCATGTCATGCAGTGGGTGTATCCATCATGAGTAAATCAAATTGCATATATCTGATCAAAGGATATTTTAATTTATGAAGAAAATCCTTTACTTAAAAGTTGACAATATGATGAGTCTTCTTTTGCTTTGTTTTATACAACTTTTAAAATAATTAATACAAAATTTAATTTTTTAAAAATATTAAAATAAATTATTACATACCAGAGGCCCGGTACACAAAATTTATGCATGGGGGGGGGTGCCCTCAGCCAAGCCTGCACAGTATCCAATCCAGAATCCCTTAAGGGATGCCCGTCTGTTGGACATCCTTCTCACCACTGGTTCATAACTGCTCACCTGCCTTCCTGCCTGATCAACTCTAACTTCCCCCTGTCCCCGCCAGCCTGACTACCCCTAACTGCCTCTTCTTGCTGGCTTGATCACCTCTAACTGCCCTCCCCCGCCTTCCTGGTTGCCCCCAACTGCTCCTCCCCACGCTACACGCCCTCCCCCCCCCCCGCCAGCCTGGTTGTCCTGTACTGGTGCCCCTGCCAGACTGAGAACTCCTAACTCCCCCCCGCCCCTGCTGGCATGGGCACCACAAATTATCCTCCTCGCCAGCCTGGTCACCCCTAACTGCCCCCCTGCCATCCTGGTCTCCACTTACTAACCCTCTGTCAACCTGATTACCCCCAATTGTCCCCCACTGCTGGTCTAGTCACTCCCAACTTATCCCCCTGCTGGCCTGGTCATCCCCAACTGCTCCCCTTGCCCCATGAAGCCTGCTGTTCAGTCGTTTGGTCATCCCTCACTAACACCACTGTCTCTCCATGCAACCTGCTGTTTGATCATTAATCCAGTTGTTTCTGTCATGATGGCCCCTGGCTTTTTATATATTAGGATAAAGAACATAATAGAAAGGTCTTTGAGATTTTCAATTAGACATTTCTACAAACTAAAGGTCATTTAAATTTTATAACAAAATGTAAATGATTATATATTTTAATTATCCTTTGTTTTTACACATATATACAGATAGGACAAAAGTAAGTTTATAGCTGTGAGTATGCAAAATACAGTGCAGAACCTATACTCTTATCTGGTATGTTCCAGAGACCCTACATCAATATCTTCCAACAGGAGGTACATTTTTTAAATAATTAAGAGTTACCTGTAGTAAAGAAATACCCCCTAAAAAAGAATATTCAACAAAATTAACTTATCTGAATCTAGGATTAAAACTGTCTTATAACTCTGGTTTGACTATTAAAAAGGGCATTACATTGAATAAAAATATTTTTCTAATTGCAGGATCAAGTTTCCTATTCTATGCTTGTTTGCTAGTACTTGAAGCTCCAACATTATGTAAGTCTACATTATGAGTCGTTGTTTTTATCATCCAACCACTAAATAAACATTGTGTGCATTGAAAAAGAGACCTACCTTATAATCTACATGATGATTAATTTATATAATATTTATAATAAAGCATCTACATGTGAGTCTTACTTGTGGTGCTTTCTCTTCTTTTAAAAAAACATTTTTATTGATTTTTAGAGAAAGAGGAAGGGAGAGGGAGAGGAAGATGGAAAAAGAAACATCAATGTGAGAGCAGAACATAGGTCTGCTACCTCTTCCATATCCCTTATCAGGGATGGATCCTGCATCCTGGGTATGTGCCGGACCAGGAAACCAACCAGCAACCTTTTGTGCATGAGGTGCTTTCTCTTAATTTAAAGTTATTATCTTAAAGAAAACAGTTGAGCCCTGGCTGATGTTGTTCAGTGGATAGAACATTGGCCTGTGGACTGAGGGGTCCCAGGTTTGGTTCTGGTCAAGGGCACATGGCTGGGTTGCAGGCTCAGTCCCAGTGGGAGGCGTGCAGGGGGCAGCTCATCAATGATTCTCTCTCATCATTGATGTTTCTATCTCTCTCCCTCTCCTTTCCTCTCTAAAATCAATAAAGAAATATATTAACAAAATAAAACAGTTGATTCTATATAATTTACTCACCACATAATTTATTTGGCAAGTAAATTAAAATTTTTTATGCAAATCATTGAAATACAGCATTAATGTTAATTAAGAATAAGTAGCTAATAAAATTAAACTAAACATAAAAATGACAGCACAAAAATGTAAATAAATAGATTAGAATAGTCTTTATAAAAGGGGAGACACTCTTAATTGTTTTTATTTATTTGTTTATTTATTTTAGAGAGAAAGGATAAGATTGATTTGTTGTTCCACTTCTTTATGCATTCACTGTTTGATTCTATTTTTTGTGAAGGTTTTGAATGCACTTTATTTCTCCAATCATGCCATATTTTAATGGGTACATAGTGCCTTCACTTGGCATCAATTATGAGTTGGTATTGAAGTAAATTCATTATTGCACCAGTTGGGATGTTTCCTTTGGGGTGACTCTGCCAATAGTGGACAGGTTCCATTGTGTTTCAATATGTGCTGCTCTATATGTCCATGTAGCAATACCGAAAGTGGCTCACTAGCTAATAAAGGATCACTATATGTGTCATGGAAATCAGATGTCCATTTCTGGGGGATCTGCCTTGCCATTATTTGCTGAATGTTTTGAACTGGGAGACAACTTAGCACATTTTTGACCATTGGAAACATCATGAAGCTGAAGACAGAACTGCGGCAGCTGCAGCTACTGGCTGCTGGAACTTTGTGTCAAGTGCCCTTTTGAAGAACCTCATTGTTTGCTTCTTTTATGTCTCCTGACCAGGTACTGAAACAGGTATCGGGAAGATGCTCTAACTCAGTGGTCGGCAAACCGCAGCTCACAAGTCACATGTGGCTCTTTGGTCCCTTGAGTGTGTCTCTTCCACAAAATACCATGGCCTGGGCGAGTTTATTTTGAAGAAGTGGTGTTAGAAAAAGTTTAAGTTTAAAAAAATTTGTCTCTCAAAAGAAATTTCAATCACTGTACTGTTGATATTTGGCTCTGTTGACTAATGAATTTGCTGACCACTGCTCTAACCAACTGAGATACCTGGCCAGGGCCTAGAATTCTCTTAATTTTTGAACACAAAAACAGAGCTTTATCTGTTATCCATAAATGATGATTATTATAAGAACTCCAGAGTAGGTCAGAGACTAAAGGAAACAGGCATTATGAAGCATCAGGAAACCCTCAGCTAATAGATCATCGGATAGGTACACTTTAAGGACCTGACACTCATATTTACTTGTTTTCTTATTGATATTTCCCCACTGCAATAGAATTTCTCATACATTAAAGGAATAGCTGTAGGTGGACAAGGATTTACATCCTCATAAATCCACAACCAGAAAGTAAAGAAGGTTTTCCTGCAAGTTAAATTACAACAAAATTAGAGAAAATCTCTGGCTCAACTTGAATCATGTATCTAATTATAAACCCATCACTGTGGCTGAATGGGTAAATATTTATGTTGGCTACTTTGAATCTGATGTTTTGACAATTTATTTTTGCTGCATATCCTATCGCCATGTCCAATTCCCATGGCCACTTCTGACTTCATCTGCAGTAGTGGTAGGCAGTGCTGTGCAAGGTTAGACTTATTATGGAACTATCCCCCTTTGAGAAACATTTAGATTTGGTTCTGCTTTTGTTGTTGTTCAGTATGTTCCATGAAGCCATAGGATCCCATATACAGGGGCAACCTGGAAAGTGGCAGGAGGTAGGGGAGAGTGATGTCAATGTCCAGGGAGCAATCCTCCTTTAACAGAGAATGAGAGCTGAAGAAAAGCCCCATTTCCCCACAGTGATAACCAGATTAATAATGCCCTTTGGGATGATCTTTCCCTGGATCATTCTTGCCACTCCCTCATTCTGGCTCCCTGATCACTTCCCAAGTAAACTACTCCTACCTAATACTTTTCTCAGGCTCTGCTTTCAAGGGAATTCAAACTAAAGGTGCCAATAACTTGATCAATTATTTTATCCAAGAAGTTAATTTTCTCTTGAAGCTTCTCCACAACAGTACTGCTTATTCCCTCTTACTCACCAACTGTAAACTTTGATGTGATTTTCATGTCTTCTCTATCTACACTGTCTGAATGATTTTATTAGTCTCATGTCTTTAAAAAGCATGTGTACTCTAGTGATTACAAATTTACACCTGTAGCTGAGACCTCTTCTTTGTATTTCAGAATTTTTACTCTAATACATCTTTGAAATTACTTGGCAGTCTAGCAGGCATCTCAAATTTAGCTTGTCCAAACACAAACTCTCAATACCCTTCCCAAACTTGCTCTTTTCACAGTCTCCCCATCTCAATACATGGTGACTCCATTATTCCAGTTCAGGTTCCAAGTTTGTGTAATATTTGAGACAATTTTCTTTCTTGAGACATCTTTCTTTCATATGCTACCTTTAATCAATCAACAAGGTTTCAAAATATACCTGAGATTCAGCTATGTCTTACTACCTTTATTTCTAGCAACCTGGAATATTGCAGTAGTATTCTAACTTGGTCCCGATATTCACCATTCACTGGTAAAATCTATTTTCTAAATAGCACTGAGAATGATCCTTAAAAACATGAGTCAAATGTAACACTACTGTTCAATACCATTTTAGTGATATTATTATATCACTCTGAGGAAAGACCAAATTCTTCATAATGGCCTATAAATACATATGTAATCTGATTATTTTTCTTCTATTACTGTCACCTACTTCACTTCATTCTGGTCACACTAACCTCTGTGCTTTTCTTGAATAAGCCAAGCATATTCCTCCAAATATTTCAAAGCTTCACTTTTTATATGTCTCCACTGAAGTTACATTATCAGAGAAGCCTTTCTTACTTACCATATGTTATAACCACCCACACTCCAAGATCTGTGAGGGGAAGGGATATTCTGCCTTGTTTATTTCCCTAGCTGCAAGACCCACAAGAGGAAGTGGCATGGAAAAGGCTCCCAGCTTGTACTATTTGTTGAATGAATGAAGGAGAGAGATGACAGTTCCAGTTCAATCAAAATCATTGAATTAATAAGCTAATAAGGAGGAGAGGAGATTCTTCTAAATGGAATCTAGAACATGAGTGATTTGGGTAATCAATAGAAATCAGTATGCACAGAGCAGGGCCCTTCCTCCCGCTGGGGTATACTACAGCCCTTTACTATTTCCAGAACAGAGTCAGAAATGTGACTATGTTTTGCAGGGACACACATACACATACACTGTGCCAATGATGTAAAATAAAAGAGAGCCTTATTAAAAGCACAGTTAATTTTGGCTTTAAATTAAGAAATGTTTTACTCTGTGACCAAATAGAGAGGATATTATATAGTCTAGTAAAGAATAGCTTGTGAATCTAATTATAAGAAGCACAGCAGTATTTTTTATGATTGTGTTTACAGCAAGAATTCAATGTTCTCACCTGATTTCAATTTTGAAAGTTTTTGGTGAATTTTTAAAATAAATGTATTCCTTATAATTCATAGAAATTAAAAAAAGTGATCATTGGCAGAAAGATATTAAAGAGAAAACCCAGTGACTAGTGACAATTAAATGAACTGAAAAAAATTGTAATTTAAAAGTAAATCTTTATTATTATTATTATATCTCTACATTCCCTAAGTCAAATATTGCAATCAACCCATTGGATCATTATGAAAACTGGATTAAAACCCATCCTTTTTTATTACAATTCAGCAATATTTTTCAAGTCAAGCAAAATGTAATAATTCATTGCAGGACTTAACAAAAGAATAGAAGATTTATATATCTAATAAGAATTCACTCAGTTCCAGTTGTTTTATTGAATTTGTTTCCATATGTCTTATAATCTATTAGATATCATTGTTTCTCAAAATACAAAGAATAGAAATTGCTTCTAAAGTAATTTTATGGAAAAATTTATTGATTTCTCAAGCATTCCATATGCCTGTCCTTTTAAAATGTGGTGGACTCAAGGGTACCTTGAAAATAAAAAATACCAGGGGAAGGACTTTTTGGCTGCTGAACTTCAGATCAATTTGTGATTGTAATGGTCTTTTCTTCATAATTCACACAGGTTTTTCTCTAAAGAGTTTTAGAGAATGAAGAAAGAGTTAAAGGTAAGCATTTCAAATGAACTTGAAATACATTTCTGTAGTTTAACTATAGAATTTAAGCCTTAGATTATTTTTATTTTTAGTAGCAAAGAGACTACTTCACTGGTGAATATTTCATAGCATGTCAAATTCTGTTGTAATCCTTCTTTTGTCAAGGAGAAGTAAGTGTAGTTCTCATGTAAAAGCTCTTTTGACTATTTTTTTGTAGCTCATCAATTAAGAATTAAGACCAATTAAAAATAGTCTGTAAGATTAACCCATTTGCTGGCAATTGGATGTGCCTACTCTGATTATAGGAATCTGAGGATTTGAATAAAGGGAATAGCCTTGTTTTATAAAGATTAGATTAGATGACAGTGGTAATATGAATTTCTCTCAACAAGATATGCTCTTCCTTTGAAGATAAAAATAGAGGTTTTAGAAGTGATATAGGGCACAGAATAAATTAGAAGTCAGCACTAGCCTCGGCTTTCTTAAGAAACATGGGTACTACCCCAGCATTTAAGAGCTTTGCGTAATAACTACCGGAGCAATGAATGTTTGTAATTCATAAATAAAACAATTGGGTTATTCATACTTTATAAAGTATTGAGTATTTTATTTCATTCGTTAATACAACGTTCTATAAAATTAAAACCTAATAGGCAAATCAACCAAACAGTAGAATGAATGGCAGAATGAACAGCGGAACGACAAGTTGCTGTGATGTGCACTAACCTCCAGGGGCAGATGCTCAACGCAGGAGCTTCCCCTAGTCAGGGACAGTTCCTGCGTTGAGCATCTGCCCCTTCCCCACCACCACCACTGAGAGAGAGGCAACAGGCAGCAGTGATCTCGGGGGTGTGGCCAGCCAGTGGGCAGCACCAGGATTCCAGTCAAGGTGGGTGCCAGCAGGGGCCCCTCAATCGCCCTCCCACTGTCACCCTGCAGATGGCCCTGATCATCAGCCAGGCCTAGGGACCCTACCCTATATACTGGGAATAGTCTCCTACATTTAAAAATTAAAATCTGGCCAAGCTACTCTAACACTGAAAAAACAAGATGATGCAGAGATGACATATGGACTCTGGCTTGCACATTTTGTGGTCAGCTCTGATTCTGACACTCATACTGCATATAAATATTTGGAATGAACTTAATTTGACCCAGTTTTTCTACTCATAATAAGAGGAAAATGGTTATATTAAGTCAGAAGTATCATATTATGTACTATGTTTTATAATCAGAGCAAAAAACTGTAGCTGCTCATACAACAGCAAGATGCTTTTCACCTGAATGAAAAATATGATCACTGGTGCATATAGCATCCCGGATTGCGAGAGGGATGTCCAAATAACAGTTTAGCCCAAGATCCCCTGAGGGCTCCTAGACTTTGAGAGGGCACAGGCCAGGATAAGGGAACCCACCCCAGCCCCCCAAATGCACAAATTTTGTGCACTGGGCCATAATAATATTAGAGGCCTGGTACACAAAATTCATGCACTTACAGGGGTGTCCCTCAGCCTGGCCTGTGCACTCTCACAGTCCAGGAGCCCTCAGGGATGTCCAACGGATGACATAGGCCTAAGGAGTGGGTCTATGGCACCAGTTGAACAGCCGTAGTGCTGCCACAGAGGTGGGAGAGGTACCTGCCACCGATGCTGCGCTCACCAGCAATGAGCCTGGCTTCTAGCTGAGTGGCACTCCGTGTGGGAGCCCACTGACCACTAGGGGGCAGCTCCTGCATTGAGCGCCTGCCCCCTGGTGGTCAGTGCACATCATAGCAACCAGTCATTTCACCATTTGGTCTATTTGGATATTAGCCTCTTATATAGGATCAAGATTACAAAAGAAAAATCTGTGCAAATCTAAATGCCGAGATTGCAAAAGAAAATTTAAAATAGACCACAAATACTTTATTTTCTGATAATTGATTTTCCTTTGAGTTTAATGTATCTTATTTGATTTAGACATATTTTTGCTTCAGCAAACCATTTTGGGGTTTCATTTTTCAATCTTGTAAAATACCAAAAACTTTCACCAAAAAAAGCTTTGTTTCCATTTGATATCGTTATTTGAATCAAAATTATAATTCACATGTTTTCCTACCAGTAATTAATGTCTAAAATATCATATTAAATATACAGTATTGTTAATATGAATGCTTTTTACACATTATTAGCTCAAATAATTATAGGACAGTTGGTGCTTGTGAACATAAATATTTGCAACGAACTTCAATTTGACCCAGTGATCCCACTTCTAGGAATACATCCTATCATCAACAAATCAACAAATGGAGAGAAACCAAGATGGCAGCATAGGTGAACACCTAAACTGCTGCCTTATATAATAATTTCAAAACTACAGCTAAAAGACAGAATGGATATAATCCAGAACCACAGGAAAGCTGGCTTAGTGAAAATTCTACAACTAGAAGGATAGAGAGGGTCTCACAGAGACTTAGAGGAGCTGCAAAAAGCTGAGGTACAGAGACATGAATGTAAAGAGGATGAGTGGCTGAGTGCCTGGCTGGCTTCCTTTACCAGGAGGAAGATAGACATTCTCAACTGCACTGAACTCCACCTTCAACTGCACTGAACCCCACCTTCAACTGCACTGAACCTCAGTTCCAGGTGAGACTCAGACAGGTAGTGTCTGGACTGTTGTGAAAAAGGAGGAGTGCACAGAAATTTAAGGGGTTCCACAAAAGGCAGAGGTCTGGAGGCTCACGAGCACAAGGGCACACACAGAGGGCTGGCTGCTGAGTGTGCTGTTGGCTTTCTCTAGTGAGGAAGACAAAACCTCCCAACTGCTCTGAAATCCACTTCTGACTGCATTGAACCCCAGTTTCAGGTGAGAATCTGGAGACCCAGACTCATACGGGTCCCCAGAGCACACAGAAACTCAGGCAAACTGGAATTGCAGAGGTCTGGAGGCACATGAGCGCAAGTGTGCACAGAGAGGGCTGCAACAACTACCGAGAGACATAGAAAACCAGGGGCAGCATAGGGCAGGGCTGAAGAGAAACCAAGGCTGTCTGCTGAACCCTAAGACTCTGCCCCATCCATGCGGAACACAGAGGCTTCTGTAATTTTGCAAGTCTTGTCTCATAAGGCTGATTCCAGCACAGAAGTTCTCCCTTCGTAGACAAAGCTGATCCTCACAACCAATTGGCTTGGAGGTCAATTCCGCCAGTGATACCAACAACAATCAAGACTTATCTACAACAAGGCTGTATACACAGTCCATAAAGGGGTGCACCAAGAGAGTCCACCTCAGGTAACTGAGAAGGCAGAGTTACTGGGCAATATAGGACACCTAGCACACAAAGCTACTCTACCAACTCAGGGAAGCAGTGAAAATGTGGGGACAAAGGAACAGAAATGGAGGAAAACAAATGACTGGCTATAAAGTTCAAAACCACGGTTATAAGATTTTTCAAGAATTTCCTAGAAAATATGGATAAATTGGGCAAGACCCAAGAGGAGATGAAAAAGACCAACTATATAAGGGAAAGGACCAACTAGAAACTAAACATACACTGATTAAAATAAAAATTATTATACAAAGACATAAGAGCAGATGAAAGGAACACGAGAATCAAGTCAAAGATTTGAAATACAAAGGAGCAAAAAACACTCAACTGGAAAAGCAAAAAGAAAAAGGAATCCAAAAGTTGAAAGATAGTGTAAGGAGCCTCTGGGACAACTTCAAGGGTACCAACATCAGAATTATGAGGGTGCCAGAGAAGAGAAACAGCAAGATTCTGAAAACCAATTTGAAGAAATAATGACTGAAAACTTCCCACCTGGTGCAAGTCCAGGAAACACACAGAATCCCAAACAAAAAGAATCCAAAGAGGACTACCCCAATACACATCATAATTCAAATGCCAAGAGCAAAAGACAAAGAAAGAATATTAAAAGCAGCAAGAGAAAAAAAGTTAATTACCTACAAGGGAGTACCATAAGATTGTCAGCTGATTTCTCAACAGAAACTATGCAAGCCAGACTTGAGTGGCAAGAAATATTCAAAGTGATGAATATCAAGAACATAAAACCAAAATTACTCTACCTAGCAAAGTTATTCAGAATTGAAGGTCAGATAAAAAGATTCACAGATAAGAAAAAACTAAAGAAATTCATCAACACCAAATCAGTATTATATAAAACTAGAGGCCCTGGCATGAAATTGTACATGGAGGGCAGGAGGTTTTCCTTCAGCTCAGCCTGCTCCCTCTCCAATCTGGGATCCCTTGAGAGATGTCCGACTGCCCATTTAGGCCCGATCCAGAAGAAGAGAGACAGCAAAATACTGAAAACCAATTTGAAGAAATAATGACTGAAAACTTCCAAGCCTTCTGCTGCACAGCCATTGAAACTTTGTTGCCTTAAGCAGAGGCCTGGGTGCTTGGCTTCCTCCATCATTAGTGGCAACCCAGGCCTCCCTCCTGCTCTCTCTGTGGCTGTAGCCATCTTGGTTGAGTTGATTTGCATACTCGCTCTGATTGGCCATTGGGCATGGCTTGTGGGCATGGCTTGTGAGTGTAGCACAGGTATGGTCAATTTGCATATTACTCTTTTATTTGATAGATGTTGAAATGTATTCTTTAATAGAAAGAAGAAGGTCGGACAGAGCCACCAGCGCGAACGCAGAGCCCGAGCGATCTTGCAGTGGGAAGTGGATGGCTGCGGCGGTCTGAAGCCTTTGGCTGGGCAACCATCAAGCAGCCAGGGACTCAGGGACCCAGAACTCTGCTCTCCAATCGGCACAGACATGCGGCAGAACCAGAGATCCACAGAGCACACGGACAGGAGAGAGAACTACATAACCAGACACCTGGAGAAGAAAGGCCATGGGCAGAAAAAGAATCAGCCCACATAAGACAGAAAGGCAGGTTTCACCACAAAAGGAAGTAAACGAAATAGAACCAGAAATAAGCCTACCAGAGAAAGAGTCCAGAGAAATTATCATAATGTGGTTGAAAAGAATGAAAGACAAATTTGACAATATGAGTAAGAGCCAAGAGGAAATGAAGAAGAACCTAGAGGAGGTGCAGAATAAACAAGAAGAATTGAAAAATGACATCACTGCTATAAAGAACTCAATAGAAAGCATCAAAAGTAGACTAGAAGAAGCAGAGGACCGCATCAGTGAGCTAGAAGACACGGTAGGAAAAAATACCCAAGTACAGCAGCTTCAAAAAAAAAAGTTAAAAAGCAAGAGGAGAGTCTAAGGGAACTTTGGGATAACATGAAACAAAACAACATCCAAATAATTGTGGTTCCAGAAAGAGTGGAAACTGAACAAGGATTAGAGAACGTGTTTGAAAAAATAATGACAGAAAATTTCCCCAATATAGAAAAGAAAAAAACCCACACAAATCCAAGAAGCTCACACAGTCCAAGCAAAATGAACCCCAACAAACCGACAACGAGGCACATTATAATTAAATTGGCAAACACCTACGACAAAGTAAGAATCTTAAAAGCAGACAGAAAGAAACAGAAAATTACCTACAAAGGAACCCCCATAAGACTAGCTACTGACTTCTCAACAGAAACTCATCAGGCCAGAAGGGAATGGAATGAAATATACTAAGTCATGCAAAGGAAGGGTCTGAATCCAAGAATACTGTACCCTGCAAGACTCTCAATCAAAATTGAAGGTGAAATCAAAAGTTTCACAGACAAAAAAGGACTAAGGGAATATATTACCACCAAACCAGCAATGCAAGAAATGTTAAAAGGTCTGCTGTAATAAAAAGAAAGAGGAAGCGAAGAAGGAACTCGGGGGTAAGGACGAAAAATGGCAACAGATAAGTACTTATCAATAATAACTTTAAATGTAAACAGATTAAATGCTCCAAACAAAAGACATAGGGTAACTGATTGGATAAGAAAACATGATCCATATATCTGCTGTCTGCTAGAAACTCACCTTAGGAAAAGAGATGCACACAGATTGACGGTGAAGGGATGGAACATGGTATGTCAGGCAAATGGAAATGAAAAAAAAAGCTGGGGTTGCAATACTTATATCTGACAATTTAGATCTCAAAATGAAGGACATAACAAGAGATAAAGAAGGCCACTTCATAATACTAAAGGGAACAATCCAACAAGAAGAAATAACTCTGGTAAACATATATGCACCCAATATAGGAGCACCTAAATACATAAAAAACTCTTGGAGGATATTAAGGGAGAGATTGACAGCAATACAATCATAGTAGGAGACTTTAATACCTCACTGTCACCATTGGACAAATCCTCTAAACAAAAAATCAGCAAAGAAACATCAATCCTAAATGACTCACTAGACCAGATGGAATTAATTGACATCTTCAGAACATTTCACCCCAAAGCCACAGAATATACATTCTTCTCTAGTACACATGGGTCATTTTCAAAGATAGATCATATGTTGCGTCATAAGAAAAGTCTCTTCAAATTCAAGAAGATAGAAATCATATCAAGCATTTTCTCAGACCACAGTGGCATAAAACTGGAAATCAACTATAATAAAAACAATAGAAAGAAATCAAACACATGGAGACTAAACAGCATGCTTTTACACAAAGAGTGGGTAACCAGAGAGATCAAGGAAGAAATAAAAAACATCATGGCAACAAATGACAATGACAACACAACAATACAAAATTTATGGGACACAGTGAAAGCAGTCTTGAGAGGGAAGTTCATAGCCTACAAGCCTACTGCAAAAAACAGGAAACAATGGTAATAAATCACCTAAACCTACAACTCAAAGAGCTAGAACGTGAGCAACAAGAAAAGCCCAGTGTACTCAGAAGGAAGGAAATAGTGAGGATCAGAGCTGAGAAAAACAACTTGGAGACCAAAGAAACAATTCAAAAGATCAACAAAACAAAGAGCTGGTTCTTTGAAAGGACAAACAAGATTGATGGACCCCTAGCCAGGCTCACCAAGAAGCAAAGAGAGAAGACCCAAATAAACAAAATCAGAAATGAAAGAGGAGAAATAACAACAGACCCTATGGAAATACAAAGGATTGTTAAAAAATACTATGAACAACTCTATTCCAACAAATTGGACAACCTGCAAGAAATGGACATTTTCGTAAAAAGTATAACCTCCCAAAACTCAAGGAGGAGGAAACCAAACTTCTCAATAGTCCAATAACTATGGAAGAAATTGAAGCAGTAATCAAAAAGCTTCCAGCAAATAAAA
>JAAGEH010000032.1:26586045-26601063 GCA_011751065.1 Lasiurus cinereus
TGCAAATCAAAACGACAATGCGATACCATCTTACACCTGTCAGAATGGCAATCATCAACAAATCAACAAACGACAAGTGTTGGCGAGGATGCGGAGAAATGGAAACCCTTGTGCACTGTTGGTGGGAATGCAGACTGGTGCAGCCACTGTGGAGAACAGTATGGAGTTTCCTCAAAAAACTAAAAATGGATCTCCCATTTGACCCTGTAATCCCACTCTTAGGAAATTATCCTAAGAAATTACAAATACCAATCAGAAAGGATTTATGCACCCCTATGTTCATAGCAGCACAATTTACAATAGCTACAATTTGGAAACAGCCTAGGTGCCCGTCAGCAGATGAGTAGATCAGAAAACTGTGGTACATCTACACAATGGAATTCTATGCTGCCATTAAAAAGAAGGAATTCTTACCATTTGCAGCAACCTGGTTGGAACTGGAGAGCCTTATGCTTCGTGAAATAAGTCAGTCAATGAAAGAGAAGCATCACATGATCACACTCATTGGGGGATAATAAAGAACAGTATAAACTGATGAACAAAAGGATAGATACAGAAACAATAAAGCTTCAAACAGACTGTGAAATTACAGCAGGAAGATTAAGGTTAGGTGAGGTAGATAAGAGATCAATCAAAGGACTTGTATGCATGCATATAAGCATAACCAATGAACATAGACACTTGGAGTTTGGGGTATGCCTGGGAGGGAGGGGGGGCAATGGGGAGATATTCATAAAATATTAATAAAAATTAAAAAAAAGAGAAAAGACTTAAGCAAAGCCAGGAAGCCTTAAATCAAAGCAAAAGTTTATTTTAGAGAAGAAATGTGGAGGCTATGGAAAGATGATCAAAGAACAAAGGTAGAATGGGAAAACAATATTCACTGAAAGATGAAAAATATATAAATGACACAATATTTCCACTTTTAGTAAGATGTTGGGGAAATATGGATTAGCTGGGTAGTTCATCAAATTAACTGGGAAATATAATTTCTGTTCATCACATTTAGACATCCAGTAAAATCTGAGAAGGCAATGTTAAAAGCAACAGTTGAGATTTGGAACACTGGAAAAATATATAACTTCTGGTTAGCTTTTAATACATAGTAACAAGAGCAATAAAATGAAAACAGTTCCATTAAGTAAGAGAAAAAAAAATAGTATCATGGGAGAACATGAAGTTGCTCAAGCCTTGAAACTGAAGACTAAGACTAGAAATAAATATTTGGAAAATTTTTATTTTCAAGAAGTGCTTTGCACAGTATATCTGTTGTGAAAGGTTTAAGAAATAGCACCACAGAGAGGCAAGACAAAAACAATAATACTTGGAGAATATTAGATTTAATATTATAAAAAGAATAAAGGACTAAACAAACAACTGAAAAAATTAGAAAATAAAGAATGTGACAGTACACATGCACTGTGTGTACTGTTTGTGTAGCCCAAAGACATAAGGCATACATTATGTGTTAACAGCTGATTTACATAGTTCCATCTCAATAACTCCATGAGTGGCAGCAATCTGAAAATACCATTGCTTTGGGATATTTTAATAAGGCACAGGAGTGTAAAAACACTGGGGTTTGCAATTATATCTGATTTGTCCCAGACACTTAGACTTGAGCCTAGGATGGATGGCACAGCAAGCATAATGGAAAGAAAAACAAGAGGATGTGGCAAAAAAAAAATCATAATTAGGCACATATAGGCTTAGCAAGCAAGAAAGTAGATAATTGGCAATTTTGTATCCTAGCCACTAAGCAATGGCTAAAATCTTCCACTTAAATTCTGCCCTCACCACTTTCTTTATTGCAAGCAAAGCCATTCATCAGTTCTTTCATGCTGGTTCAATTAAATCCTATAGTGCTCCAAGGCAATGAATGTAGCATCAGCTCTGGTGAAGAATTTCAATTCTATAAACAGGCCTGTAAATATGCTAGTGTGGATAAATTGGCCATCCGGGTTATAGAGAGTAGCAAACAAAAATGTCTGATTACAGCTAGTTTTAGTGTACTAGAAAGCTGCTGAGCCATTACTGTGAGCAAAAACAATGTTTTGCTCTCCTCTGCTTGTCTAGCAGTTTCTTTCTTTCCATATTAGCTATCTCTAGGCAAATACTCTGTCTGATTAATATTTCTTGGTTACTTTCACAATAACCCTGACATACATTCTTTTTAGAACTAAAATTTAACTTACCCCTCAAACCCATTTTTCACTGTACACCATTTTATTCATACTTCATCCTTCTAGGCCTTCCAGTTTTCAGGGTTGAAGGAATATAAACAACAAACAAATCTATTTGGTATTTTGGGGTTGTTGTGTAAAAATGTATTTATTGTTGACAGTATTACAGATGTTCCATATACCTCCTCCTTCTCCCCCTCCACCCAGCCCTACCCTACTCCAGGCCTTCCCCACAGTATTGTCTGTGCCCTTGAGCTATGTGCATATGCATATACATTCTTTAATCTCTTCCTGTACTCTCCACCCACCTCCCCTCTGAGATCTGTTAACATTCAGATTAACTACAAAATGAAGGACTCTTATCTATCTTCATGTTTTACTTTTTCTACTTTTATTCCCTTGTCCTATCTAACAAAAGAGTAATATGCAAATTGACCTTCACTCCAAGACACAAGATGGCCATCCCATGTGGACACAAGATGGCTGTCAGGGGAGGGAAGTTGGGGATAGTTTGGGGTGACCAGGCTGGCAGAGGAGGGCAGTTGGGGGAGACCAAGTCTGCAGGGGAGGGCAGTTAGGGGTGACCAGGCCTGCAGGGGAGGGGAGTTAGGAACAATTGGGCTGGCCAGGGAGCAGTTAAGTGTCGATCAGGCTGGCAAGGGAGTGGTTAAGGGGTGATCAGGCTGGCAGGCAGAAGTGGTTCAGGGCAACCAGGCAGAGCATGTGAGTTGTGGGGAGCCAACAGTCTTGGATTGTGAGAGGAATGTCCGATGGCCCGTTTAGGTCTGATCCCTGGGAGATCGTGCCTAAAGGGGCAATTGAACATCCCTCAAGGGATCCCAGATTGGAGAGGGTGCAAGCTGGACTGAGGGACCCCCCCCCACCATGCACGAATTTCATCCACCAGGCCTCTAGTCCTATATAATAAAAGCCTAATATGCAAATTTTACCTTCAACCTGGAGTTCAACCTGGAGTTTTCTCAGGGTCGGGGCCAGTGGCCAACTACTTGCTATCTCTTTTTCTGGCCAGCCCTGCCCCAGCTGGTGGCAGTGGCAGACAACCAGGAGAATGGAGGCCCTGGCCAACAGTCAGCAGCCAGCAGGCAGCAGTCACTAGGAAACCTACCTGTGCATGAATTTCATGCACTGGGCCTCTAGTTTTTATATAATACAGTACTTAAACAACCAAACTTGCACTATAAAAGGAAAAGCATTATTTAAAGGTTTTGGCTAAAATATATTACAATGGAAGTCACACTGATCTTCTGAGCAAACAACTTCTTAAAAATAGTAATATTTTAGAGAAAAAAAGTGTTATTCTATCCTATCAAAAGCTCTCTCCTCTAATATGCTAGTGATTTCAAAAAGGTATATCCCTGGCTAGTGTGGCTCAGTTGGATGGTGAAGGCCTGGGGCAGAGCAGGAGCTGGGTGAAGGGGAGCAATAGGAGGAAAATAGGGGGACATCTGTAATACTCTCAACAATATTTAAAAAAGAATAATAATTAAAATTAATCTTATTTTTTTATCAGAATCTTCTATGAGCACTCTAAAATGTATGTATTTTATATGTAAACACTAGTAAACACATAATTCTTATAACTAACTGACTAATTTACCTTATAATACAGTCGCACACTATAGAGATTGGGCTTAGATTTGGCAGATTAATAGTAAAATCATAGCTCTGCCATTATGAGCTATAAATATGGTAACAAAAATTATTAAAAGGTCATTTAACAAGAAACCATGTTCTTTTTAAACTTTGGTTATTCACTAATACCTTGACACTCAGATATTTCATTTGTAAAATTAGGGATAACAGTTGTTAGCAACTTATTGGGTTTTGAGAAGCATAAGTAACATAGTGTAGCCAGAGAAATCAGTGCGTTCAATTCCTCTGACATTAGTGAGGTGGAGTGGCTCTTGCAATAGCTTTAGAAAATGAATTTTCTAAGATTTGTATGGGAGTTTGAATGGCTTTTATTGGCATAGAACTGAATTCCTCTGATTGTAAAGTATCCTGCACTTTAACCCAGTCCTGAAACAGGTGCAGCTGGGGGTCCAGTAGAGCCAAAAGCAGGGCCAGTGTCCAAAGTGTCTATTCCATGATGGGGCTGGGGTTGATGCAGCATCAAGCCAGATTTATCCATCAGTCCACTGTGTAAGTTAACCTGGCCATGAGCCACGTGGACGAAGGCAGGGGAGTGTGTCCCCTGCAATGGGAGACAGGCACAAGCCGCAAGAGAAAGAGGGGCCTCCTTTGTTCAAAAGCTTAAATATGAAATTTCCCTGCTTGCAGTGGCCACTTCTGTTCTGACCACTGACTTGTTTCCAGGTGTGACTGACAGGTAAGCATCTTCCAGAGTCACCCATACCTTACAGGGCATGTGTCTATTGTCTAGTCACCTTCCATTAGCCATCTGCAGGGGACAGACTTGGAGAAAGTTAACTGCAGCTTTCTGGTAAAGTTCTATAATGGCATACCTGTATTGTCTAGGCTTCCCTTTACTCCTTTCCTGTTAAGTAATAAGCAGATTATTATAACAATAGGATGTGCAAAAAAATATACTACAGTAATTATGTTAAAAAAAGCACACTACTAGCACTACTAACAATAATAATAAATGACATCTATATTTCCTTATTTTCCCTTGCAATGTCTCTCATAGTGAATGATTTTTTTTCTCATTTTGTGATGTTAGTGCCATCTATTAAAACAATATACATGTTTTAAGAAAATGAAAAATTCCAAATAAATGACCTGATAGTCAACATCAGAGGTTCAGAAACTATAGACCATAGGCCATACCTGGTTTGCAGCCTGATTTTTTAAATCAGGTTTTATTCTGACACGGCTATGCCCATGGTTTTCCTACTACTTATGGCTGTTCTCCCAATGTAGCAATAGTGCACAGTAGTTGCTACAAGTGTCTGCTGACTTCTGATCTTACTCTCCCAGTTGCCAGTTAATCCCTCTGATGCATCATATCCAGCCTCTAAAGATTCGAGGAGCAGGTTTAGCCTTCGTTCCATAGTTGAGGAAACTGGCCAATAAACACATGTGTCTCATGCCTTAGTGTCAAGTCCTGCAGAAATCTCCGGGTAATAACTCACATTGTATATCTAAGGGTATATTTTCCTCTGTTTCTGTGTTTAATTCAATCCCAGGAATCAAATAATACAATAAAGAATAAAATGAGTTCAGAGGGCTCATCATTGTATTCCCAGGGCCCTTGGTCCCACACAAACAGCAGAGCTCAGTTATCCTCGAGATGAAAGAAAAGGAAAGAGAAACATGAAAGGTTTCCCAGCTCAGTCACAGAGACATCTCATAGCCACATACTAAGGACACGATATTAACTTAAGGGTGGAAAGGACACAAATGGAATAGAAGGTGGAGCTGTTTCCATTCAGATTCAAACCAAGTTAATAAGGCAGAAGAAACACTGGGTGCCATGGCAGAATAAGATGAAATGGTCCAGTAGGGAGTGTCACAGACCTCTCAGGGACAGCACCTAGGGTTCCAGATATGACAGGAGGAGAGGCTGGGGCAGGGTGAGATGAAGTGCATGGAAAGGCCTGGGAGTAGGAACAAGAGGGTGATATGCGGAAGGTGGACCCCACCGGGTGATGACTGGGGGCAAGCCTGAGTGAGGTGGCCAAGATGAGGGTTGCATGTGTCTGTCATCTCCATCAGCCACAAGTCAGTCTGTCCAGTAGTGTGTACTGATGTGCGGCTGATGGAGAGGGAGGTCATGGCTCTATGTGGATGAGTTGCCAATGAGAGCCTCCCTGTAGCCACAGTACTTGGTGTTCTCAACACGGCAGGAGCACAAGATCATGTACACAACATCACTAAATAAAAGCATCCTATTACCAACTTATTCACAGACTTCTGTTTCTGGAATCTATATTCCCAATGTGTCTACAAGTCCATTTGGAAAAAGAAAAAAGATTTGTATGTGATATGACTGCATTTTTAGAAAATCCAAGTAATTACAACCAGAGCACTTTTAACTCCTAATCAGCCCTATACACTAAAGAATAAAAATAGACCCAGAGACACAGACACATGAACAGGCTGTGGAATCTCTGAGGGAAGGTAGGAGAGAGTAGGTTGATGGGAAGAGATCAACCAATGGCCTTCTGTGCATATATGCATCACCCCTGGACACAGACAATAGGATGGTGAGGGCCTGTGGTAGGGTGGGGTGGTAGGCTGGAAAAGATTAATGGGGAAAAAGGGGACCTATGCAAACCATTCAACAATAAAGATTTAATAAAAAGAGTAAAAAATTAAATTAAATTAAGAAGGGAAAGGAAAGAAGAAAAAAAGAAAATAATAACTGTCCTGGCTGGGTGGCTCCATTGGTTGGAGCTTTGTCCTGCACATTGAAAGCTTGCAGGTTTGAACCCAGGTAGGGGTGTGTGCAGGAGGCCACTGAGGAAGTGGAACCTGGAGAAAGGAGGTTCCTTGGACCTAAACACACTCCAGGCCTCACCCATGATCCAAAGCCTATCCTCAGCTTCCTATCGAGTCCCTAGTCTCTGAGTCAGAAGGCTGCTTCCCCATGTTCCCCAGAATGCACTGTTCAGTAACCATTTATACTAATAAAAGGGCAATATGCTAATTAAACTGGACATCCCTCCAGTCAAAGCCACGGTAGCAGGGGCCGAAGCAGAGGTGTTTAGGGGGATCATGCCACTTGGGCCTAAACAGGCCGTCAAACATTCTAAACAGGGAGCCACACATTCCCCAAGGTGTCCCAGATTGGAGAGGGTGCAGGCCGGGCTGAGGAACTTCCCCACCCCATATGCATGAATTTTGTGCACCAGGCCTTTAGTGTTACTATAATAGACTAGTATACATTTAATGACTAAAACTTATCTTGTGGGGTTGTTTTTTTCAGACTTAATTCACTTTATTTCTCTTGTATAAAATTATAGGGTGGCCATAGCTAGAGCCTGGATCCTCTGCACAGAAACTCTGGTGTGAGTCTTTACAAGTGGGTCAGTGAATTACTGATAGAAAAACTTGTTGAGTAAGGTCTTATTCCAGAGATCTGGGGTGAGATAGCTGTAGATCTTAGGTGGCCTTGGGAAAATTGCCCCAGAGTGGCAGTGCAACCCCTTGCTGAGGTATGGCCATCATCAACAACTTCTTTGACACGGGCTGAGACAATGCTAGTACCCCCAGGGGCAGGGGTGAGGCATGCCAGTACAGAGCCACAGTGGCAGTCACCTTTCAAGGAACGTGTGAGGCTTGCTGAGCTTGTTCCCCAGTAGCCTCTCTGCACAGGGACAACAGAGAGCTTTGTCAGGTTAATGGCTCCACGGATGGCAGTGACTACTTCCTTTGAGCACTTACTAGGTGTATTGGTTAATAATGCAGGTTTTGTAATGAAAGAAATTCCACTCAGCCAGCTTTCCTGTGGTTCTGGATGATGTCAGTTCTATCTTTTAATTGCAGTTTTGAAATTGTTGTGTGAGGCAGCAGTGTAGGTGTTTACTTATGCTGCCTTCTTGGATTCTCCAGGCAAGATCTTTTAACGTGTCTTTAACTGGTTTTGAAGTGTGTGATGGTGCATAACCATGAAGCTAAATTACTTTGCGTGTCTTCTGGAACATTCTGGTTGTTTCAAGATCAAAGCATGGTTCAAATTGATTATTTGTTGTCGTTACAGGTCAGTATTAATGATTTTACCTGGTTTTAGGAGATCATAATACACTACATCTTCCTTATCCCATAAACGCAGAGCATTGTCTTCTTTCTAAGAGACTTGGCCTTGCAGTTGATGTTGATGGTGGACCTGGATCAATCTATGATTTTGTGCATTTGGGATTCTCAAAATAAATCCATTTTTCATGGCCAGTCACAATTTGATTCCAAAAAAGACTTTCTTTCATGCAGTTGAAACAACATTTACTGATGAATTTTCAGTTTTCCATTTGTCTTTTATTCTTTTTATATGGGTACCCATTTTTCCTTCCTTTAAAATATTTCCCATTGCTTGTAAATGATCAGAAATTGTTTACTGAAAAATTATTAATCTTTCTGCAAGTTGTTTTTGAGTTTGACACACATCTTCATCCAATAATGCTTGTAATTGTTGGTCTTCAAACTTTTTTCGATGACCTGGACATCTTTGTCTTTCACATCAAAATCATCACTTTTAAAGCATTTAAACCAGCATTTTCCAGTATCTTGAGATGGAGCATGTTCACCGTAAGCTTCCCAAAGTATTTAGCAGCACTTTTATTAAAAATAAAGCAATGAAGTAAAACTTCCCAGAAATGCTCATTTTTTTTTTTTTTGGCACAGAATTCAACATTTTTAAGTGTAAAAATATCTATAATGTTAATACCTTCAGAAAATTTGACATATGAAGTTTTGAAGCTTGTTGTCAATAAAACAAAATAGTATACATATCAAATCACATATATATCAACATATGTATAACTTCATCTATTGAAAAAAATCCACATTATTAACCAGTACACTCACTAACACCCAGAACAACATGTCCATTGTAGTTCCCAGTGGTGACAAATGCCTTGAACTGGGTCATCTGGACAGCATGTCTCTGCCTTTTCATGGGCATAATCTTTAAAACCTCATCTTTGAGGGATGCCCCCCCCCAAAAAAAAGTCAATGATTTCAGATTCCTTGATGAGCAAGGAGAATAAAGAGATATCCTCTAGGGCCTTGATCATGTCCTTGACCTGGCAGCCCAGTTCGGTGATGAGGATCCACTCCTTGTCCTCAGCCCTTGCCACCACCCCAGACATAACCTTGGCCTTTGGATGCCACTGTCAAATCCTCCACTGAAGTCACAGCAGCCTCCAATTTCAGGGCCTTCCCGCAGCAGCACCTGCAACAGAGCCACTTAGTGTTTGCTCAGAAAAGAAGCTACCTTATAATTGTTGAGGGCAACAATCCAAACTAGCTTTCACAGGCTAGCATCAAGCTTTTGGCAGCTGGGTTCCCTTTTGGAAGCTCTAGGAGATAATGCATCTTCTTGAACTTTCCAGATTCTATAGACCCCCATATTTCTTCAATGCCAGCAACAGCCATTGGAATCTTTCTCATGGAAGATCCATCTCTCTGGTACCACCTCCCTCTTCCTCACTTATGTACAATGTAAGGATCCTGGATAATCCAGGATAAACTCCTAGTCATAAATTCAAACATTAGTAATCTTATTCTATCTGCAACCTGATTCTATCATTCTTTTCCTATTTAACAAAAAAACATATTATATATATTTAAAAACTTGCTAAGAGGATAGATCTTATGTTAATTTTTCTTATCATAAAAATAATAATAAATAAAAGAATGGAAGAAAATTTTTGAAAGTGATAGATATTTTATGGCATAGATTGTGATGATAGTTTCATGGGTATATACTTATCTCTAAATCCATCAAGTCAAATATATTAGTTATGTATGTCAAAACTTTTAATAAAATAAAAAAGAGTTAAGAATAATCCATCTATTTTACTCTTAGGTATATATCCAAGAGAAATAAAAATGTGTGTTCACTCAATCATTTGTATACAACAATTTATTAAACATAGCAAGCATAAATCAAAACAACTCAAATGTTCAACTAATAAATGATTAAACAAAATGTGATATATATATACTTACATAGAATAATACTCAATAATAACAAAAAATAAATGATACCCTGATATATACTACAGTATCCATGAACCTAAAGAACATTATGCTAAGTAAAATTAGAAACCAAAATGATAAGGGTTTAACATTTATAGAGAACACATACAACTTCACAAAAATAAGATGAACAACCCAATCAAAAAATGGGCAACTGATCTAAATAGGCACTTTTCAAAAGAAGACAGAAGGAAGGCCAAAAGACATATGAAAATGTGTTCAAAGTCACTAATCATCAGAGAGATGCAAATCAAAACAACAATGTGGTACCATCTCACACCTGTCAGAATGGCTATCATCAACAAATCAACATAGGATAAGTGTTGGTAAGGATGCAGAGAAAAAGGATTTCTTTTGCACTGCTGGCAGGAATGTAGACTGGTGCAGCCACTGTGGACAACAGTATGGAGTTTCCTCAAAAAACTAAAAATGCAACTCCCATTTGACCCAGTGATCCCACTTCTAGGAATATATCCCAAGAAACTAGAAACACCAATCAGAAAGGATTTATGCACCCCTATGTTCATAGCAGCACAATATGCACCCCTATGTTCATAGCAGCACCATAGCTAAGATTTGGAAACAGCCTCAGTGCCCATCAGCAGATGAATGGACTAAAGAACTGTGGTATATCTACACAATGGAATACTATGCTACTGTAAAAAAAGGAGCTCCTACCATTTGCAAAAACATGGATGGAGATGGAAAGCATTATGCTAAGTGAAATAAGCCAGGCAGAGAAAGATAAATATCACAGATCTCACTCTTTTGTGGAATATAATGAATGGCATAGACTAATGAACAAGAACAGATCCAGAGACTGAGAAACATTGATCAGAACATCAAACCTTGGGGAAGGTGGGGATCACTGGGAGTAAGGGGGAGAGATAACAGAGGGACTTGCATGCATGCATATGAGCCTAATCAATGGACACAGACAACAGGGGAGTGGGGGATGAGTTGGGGGCAGGGAGTAATGGGAGAATAAGGACACATGTAAAAAATAAAAATTAAAAACATTATAAAGGAAAAAAAGTTAAAAATAAAATATTAAATCTAATCTATACTAGTGGTCACCATAACCTTAAGACAAATTGTTTCATGTGATAAAGATTTATAAATGAAACTCTCTGTAGCCTGAAAATTATTTTGGAAGGAAATAAAGAAAAGTTTCCTTCAAATGTCATAAGTATTGTAACTGAAAGTCAATATATATGTCCTCTTGAACTAAAGTAAGTAATCTGTGTTTTTGCCTCCCTGATAAAGTTTATATAAAGTTACAAAAAGAAATTGACAGCTAGTTTGAAGTTGAATTTTTATGGCCTAGAGCAAAGAATATCCTTGCATGATATTATTCTACAATGTCATTATAACTCTTGATATTTCACAACAGCATATTGTACAATTATCCCAAACAAAATTACAAATAAATTTTTGAATGTTTGGCAGCAATTTAAAAAAGGACATGAAAGGGTTTAATCCCTTTCAGAAGGAATTAAGACACTGGGAAGGCACTTGAGTATTCAATACTGGCCCCTCTTATCCTTTTTGCCAAGAGAAACCCTTTTGATCTTAGCTGTTGCCTGAGCTTTTCTAGTAATGCTTAGGTTGAAGCCTCCAGATGGCTGGTATAATGGATTTGCCTCTCACTCAATGGTGTGAGCTGGGCCCTCCCTGGAGAGGGAACCTGAGTTCCCAGAGATAAGTGACCAGTGCCAGGGCCCAGCCAGCAGGCAAAGGGATCCCAAGGCAGGTGCTGGGCGTAGAGGCCCTAGGGCATAGGCTACCAAGGAGACAGAACTGAACCTCACAGCACCCTGCTTGATCTATGAGGATGACTGGTTAGCCAGAGATGGGTAAGATTCCTCAGGGAAGGAACAACCTAAGACAGGCACAGTCGCAGAGGGGCCATCAGGAGAGAACTTGGGGTCAACAGAGGTGGGGCACAGACCCTCACCTCCCCAACCTTGCAGGGGCCTGAACCTTAACACCTTCGGAGGGAGATCTCCTGCCCCCATGGCTGCTTCACTTCCCATGCCCAGCACAGATCGGAACCCAGGTAACAGACAGAGACTTGGCTGACTGCAGCTTCTCTATATCTAAATCCAGCCTAGCAACAGGGCCTATTCAAGAATGCAAATAATCTTTTCCACTAATATTTACAGAGTAATCTAAGATGGTTGGTAGAGTATTAAATTTGACAGTAAAAGAGTAATCAAACTTTCAGATTAATTTAAATTGGCTAATTGAAATAAGTGAATATTCAAGAAAATCCAATTGTACTGGACAAAAAGCGGTTTCTAAAGTATTAACTGCCAAGACCGGTTTGGCTCAGTGGATAGAGCATCCGCCTGCGGAAGGAAAAGTCCCAGGTTCGATTCCGGTCGGGGGCATGTACCTTGCTTGCGGACACATCTCCAGTGTGGGGCGTGCAGGAGGCGGCTGATCGATGTCTCTCATTGATGTTTCTGACTTTCTATCCCTCTCCCTTCCTCTCTGTAAAAAATCAATAATATATATATATATATATATTAAAGTATTAACTAAAATTTCTATTGGTAGTTCATCTCATGGTAAAATTAATTAACATGCAGTGAACATAAAGCAATCGTATTTTTGTGCAAAAAATTTAAAGTTAATCACGATTGCATTAAAAATTTACAAAAGTATCCATTAATTAAAAAGGGGGATAGTAGGATAATATCATGTAAGGGAAAATATCCTGTAAGTAAATTACATCTAAAAAATTTTGCTTTGGAAAATTAATTTTCATTTGTAATGCTAACAGCAAGACACCCATGAAAAACACACATGGTGTCAAAATAAACCAAAGGAAAATTGTTTGGGTAAAAATAAAAAGGACCCCAAGTCAATTTTATAAAAAAGACTCCTTTATTAACTTTTGGTTGAGAATATGTTTATATAGTTTCAGAAAACAACTCCAAGACCTTGTGGACTCCTGCAACAGAGAGGACTTGACAGGTCTGCTCCAACCATGAAGACAAGAGGAGAAACAGTCCAGAGGTGTAAGAAGCTGATGATGCCTTACCTTGCTAGCAGTCAGCAGCTGTGCATCACTACAGGATGCCTAGGACCAAATCAGAGAGGGTTGGACCTGCATTGCCACCATTTGTCCACCATCCAGATACCATTGCTGATGTATACACGTAAGAACTGTTTGACATTGAAACTGGGACTCAGAACTGTTGGACATTGAAATTGGGACTCAAATATTTTTTGTTCTTATAGGTTTATTTCTAGTCTGTAGAGGCAAGATGTTTTTAAAGAAAAGAATCAGGGAGAAAAATAAAAACAGATGCAGAGGCAGAGAAGCATTGAACAGACTGTCAGGCTACAGTGGGAAGGCATGGGAGGTTGCAGGGGGCGGGTGGAAGCTGTAAGAGATCAACAGAAGGATTTGAATGCATGTATATAAGCATAACCAACGGATATAAGACACTGCAGAACGGGGGGCGGGAGGGGCAGGTAAGGTCATGTACTGGGTGGGTAGAGAAGGCCAGGAGGAGGTCAATGGGGGGGAAAAAAGGAGACATGTACTACTATTTCTAATACTTTAAACAATAAAAAAAGGAGAAAAGAAAAACACAAAAGGCGGAGAATCCAAGATGGCGGCATAGGTAAACACCTACACTGCTGCCTCTCACAACAATTTCAAAACTACAACTAAAAGACAGAACAGACATCATCCAGAACCACAGGAAAGCTGGCGGAGTGTAAGTTCTACAGCTAGAAGGAAAGAGAGGGGCTCACGGAGACCCAGAGGAGCTGCAAAAAGCCGAGGTACTGAGACGTGCGCGCTGAGAGAGCGGGTGTTGGTGTACCTGGCTGGCTTTCTCTGGCGGGAGGGAAACGGAGACTCCCAACAGCATTGAACCCCTTATTTTACGACACTAAACCCCAGATCCAGCGAAACTCATACGGGGGGGAGTTTGGACAGTGAAAAGGGAGAGGTGCACGGAAATTTAGGGGAGTCGCAGAAGATCAGGTCTGGTCTCGCACGCGCACGGTGCTACGCCCAGGACAGATTGCTGATTGTGCCGCTGGCTTTTGTGAGTGGGCGGGAGACAAACCCTCCGAACTGTGCCACTTCTGAGCCCACTAAGCCCCTGTTTCGGGCGAAACCCTGGGGACCGAGACTCGTGTGGTGCTGGTGCGCAGGGGAGCTGGAAAGGCAGTGGTTAGAGGTACTGCGGGTGCTCCGGCACAAGGACTGCTCCAGCCATTACCCAGTCACATGAGACTCAGGGGCCATGGAGGGCGGGGCCGACTGGAAGGAAAGGCAGTCCCTTAAGCCCTGAGACTCCACCCATCCCAAGCTCAACAGAGGCTTCTTCGGTTTTGCGTCTGGTATCATACGGCTGAATCCAACACAGAAGTTTCCGCAGCATAGTGAAAATGCCGAGACAAGGGAAGGGATCACAAACAAAAGAAATGGAGGAAAAAAAACGACTGGATATAGAGTTCAAAACCACGCTTATAAGGTTTTTCAAGAATATGCTAGAAAAATTCGATAAATTTAGTGAGACCCAAGAGGAGATGAAAAAGAATCAACTAGAAATTAAACGTACACTGACTGAAATAAAAAATATTATACAGAGTCCTAATAGCAGACTAGAGAAAGGCAAGAATCAAGTAAAAAATTTGAAATATAAAGAAGCAGACAACATTCAACTGGAAAAGCAAGAAGAGAAAAGAATCCAAAATGTGAACATAATGTAAGGAGACTCTGGGACAGCTTTAAGCATACCAACATCAGAATTGTGGGGGTGCCAGAAGAAGAGAGAGAGCAAGATACTGAAAACCTGTTTAAAAAAAAATGACTGAAAACTTCCCACATCTGGTAAAAGAAATAGACTTACAAGTCCAGGAAGCACACAGAACCCCATATAAAAGGAATCCAAAGAGGACTACACCAAGACACATCATAATTAAAATACCAAGAGCAAAAGAGAAAGAGATAATATTAAAAGCAGCAAGAGAAAAACAGTTTATTACCTACAAGGGAGCACCCATACGACTGTCAGCTGATGTTTCAACAGAAACGATGCAGGCCAGACGGGAGTGGCAAGAAATATTCAACGTGATGAATAGCAAGAACCTACAACCAAGAATACTCTATCCAGCAAAGCTA
>JAAGEH010000032.1:26601463-26616768 GCA_011751065.1 Lasiurus cinereus
GGAGGGAGCTAAGGGCAGAGGGAGGGGTGGGAGCTGGGTGGAGGGGTGCTATGGAGGGGAAAAAAGAGAAACAAATGTAATAATCTGAATAATAAAGATTTAATAAAAAAAAAACACAAAAGGCCACATATTGTATGATTTCTTTCATATAAAACTTCCAAAATAGACACATCTATGTATGGAGAGAGAGAAAGTAGATTAGTGGCTATCCAGGGCTTGGGGATGGGAGTCATTATTGATGAGTATGAACTGTCATTTTGGAGTGAGAGATGAAATGTAGACTTGATTGTGATAATGATGGAATAACTCTGGGTATATTAAAACCACTGGATTGTACTTTGAACTGAATTGTAGGGTATGTGAACTGTAACTCAAGTTGCTCTTTAAAAATACAAAATTACAAATAAAATGTTTTTCTTATGAGAGGAAAATTTAGAGACATAATAATTATTAGTGTGCTGAGTTGTGTACAGTGAATTATCACTAAATATCTATTATTTTTATATTATTATTCTAATTTTTAGTAATATGAGTTCTTTAATTTTGTATTCAAATATATAGAATGGTTCAAGAGCAAGGGTAAGAAGAAAACAGTGAATTATGATATAATAATAGCTAAAATTAATTTTGATTATTGTTTGACCACTGTATGAAGCACCTTTCAGAGATTATCCCATTTTAGCTCTGTCACCAATTCTACATATAAAAGAAACTAATACTTCAGGAACCTATGCAGCTATGAAGTATCAGAGATGGGAAACAAATCTATGCTCTTGATCTGGGCATTATTCCTGCCCATGAAAATTCATCAGCTCCCTACATATGAGCTCAATTACCAAGTATAAAAAAATGAGTTTAGAATTATCAAACATAAGAAAAATAGTAAAATTATGAGGAAATGAATTCAGGCAGAGGGACACACTACTCAACCCTTTTCGGAATCCTGACATAAATTTGAAAAAGTGGCCTAAAGTTGATTAACCAAAAGGCTACTCATGGAATTAAATTAAAATGCCTTCCTATTTAAAAAAAAAAATAAGAGGGGCTTTTAAATATTGATAAACAAAAGCAGTCTTGAAACAAAAGACCTGCAATGCAGGAGGGGGCTATGCTAACATTTAAAGCACAATATCACCTCAAATATGCCTAGACATACAAATACACATAGCAATCAGACAATAATTGATCTCGCATCTGTTCTTGAAGCACAGCATTTGTCAAGCAACGAGGGGCTCTGGAATCTTCTTTGGCTCTGAGTTACTGTAGCACTACAAAGTCTTCACTTGTGTGAAGAAATTCCACGTCTGACTAGATCTATGAGAAAGGAAAATGCAATGAGGTTGGACTTCTGCACAGTGAATGGAACACTAACTGTAATAGAAAAAGAGTAATATAAGTGTTCCGATGATTTGAAAGGAGACATAATAACAAAAAGGAAAAAATTAACATTGCAATGTTTATCACACATAGTCATCTATTGTGCCAAATGTGACAATATTAATGACCCAAGTGAATGTGACTGAAAGACTGATGTCACTGTAGAGAGAAAGTTACTGTTTCAATGAAACTTGTGCATTGTCTACAACACAACATTTAGCTTTATGAGATTTGCTTTTATAGTGAAATTAAGCTAGCTAGCTTAATTGCAAGGTTTAGGGAATAAAGAGGGTCCATGGGAGAGGAATGCAAAGATAGGGACTTAAAGATTCCTCATTGCTTATCTTACTTGGATAGAGATAGAGAGGGGTTCAGGCAGATGGAAACATTTCGGGCCTGAGCAATTAAAACAGCCATAAACCAAGGACAGGGGTTTCTCTGGCCTGAACAATTAAAGTGATCATACATTAGACCAAAAGTAGCCCTGACCTGAGCATCTAGGAGAGATATAAGACAAGACATCCCCAAGCCAGCACAACTGGGAGGAAGCCATAGATAAATCAAAAGTGGCTCCCGCCCTAACCGGTTTGGCTCAGTGGATAGAGTGTTGGCCTGAGAACTGAAAGGTCCCAGGTTTGGTTCCGGTCAAGGGCATGTACCTTGGTTACAGGCACATCCTCAGGAAGAAGTGTGCAGGAGGCAGCTGATCAATGTTTCTCTCTCATCGATGTATCTAATTCCCTATCTCTCTCCCTTCCTCTCTGTAACAAATTAATAAAATACAGTATAATTAAAAAAGAAAAGTGGCTCTAACCCTAAACAAATAAGATGACCAAATGAGGAAAAGTGCAGACATGGGGGTCCTGGAAGCTGATTACAAGATTAAGATCCCACAGAGGAGAAGGAGGGTCTCCAGCCTATTTAATCCCTCAAGACAAAGAAAGCAGCGGTCACACTTCCTAGGGCCCCCACTGTCCATCCAGGAGAGAAAGAGTCTTAGGATTAGGAATTTATACGACACTTTCCCTAGGTGGCCCCTCTACCCCTCTGTGCCAAGAGGGACAGAGTTTTAGGCTTAAATTTAGAATAAAGGCTTTAGAGGTAATATTTGATTGCAATGAAGTTTTTATACTTTTAACCTACCACCTTTTGTCCTTGGCTTCATTCTTCAAATCCATCTGAACAAGGAACTGGGAAAGAAATCACCCTGTCAATAAAATAATAGGAGATATTTTACAAATCTATAGTTTGTAGAAAAAGGCAAAAAACATTTTCCTCTGGCCTTGTCAGGTAAGTAGTTCAATTGACTTCTTGCTCCTATTGTGGAAGAAGTTAGTTTTGCCTCCATTTATACATTTGTTTTAGTATTCCTAATCTATAAAGATGTCTATTCTTTAGTTTCTATTTATAAAAATGTTCTTATTAAGAATTAAATAATATAGCTAACATGCATTCATATGTATAGCTGTATGGGAATCATAATTTTAACTTTTTTGAAAATAATTCTTTAACATTGATATCACAATTAAACATACAAAGCTATCTCTGGTATATCTAAATCTACTGTATTTCTTGCTGAAAAAAATTTCCTTTACCTTCTCATTCTTTAAGCAGTGTGGGTATTGTGGAAAGCAAAAAATGCATTAAGAGATTATTTGATCCAATAGGGAGAGCATTCCTTTTTTATTGATTTCGGAGAGGGAAAAAAAATAGAAACATTATTGATGTTTGATCGACTGCCCCTGCAGCCCCACACTAGGGATGAAGCCAACAACCCAGGCACATGCCCTGACCAGGAACTGAACTATGACCTCCTGGTTCCTAGGTTGATGCCCAACCACTGAGCCATGCAGGCCAGGCAGGGAGCACATTCTTTAATGATGAATTAGAGGAAAAAGGGAAATGAACCTAGGTTTTATAGAGATCAGTAATGGAATAAGTGAGATTTTGTTTACATAAAGTAAGAGTAAGCGAGACTATACAGAGGTTGGCAAACTCTTTAGTCAACAGAGCCAAATATCAACAGTACAACGATTGAAATTTCTTTTGAGAGTCAAATTTTTCAAACTTAATCTTCTTCTAACGCCACTTTTACAAAATAGACTTACCCAGACCATGGTATTTTGTGGAAGAGCCACACTCAAAGGGCCAAAGAGCCTCATGTGGCTCATGAGCCACAGTTTGCCAACCACTGCTATAGGATTATGATGACAAACAAAAGCATGATAAAATATTTTTCAAAAACAATGGAATCATTCTTATAAAAATCAGGTCCCTTTATAGAGCAGGGAGAACATGTGGTCTGTAAGTGATAAACAGGCTATTTCTAACATTGGCAATGTTTATTTCTTAATCTGGATGATGTTTTCAGTGTGTCAATAGTCTTTAATTCTATATAAGTTTTTATAATCCTCTATCTATAAGTCACAATTCATAAAAGTTAACCTCATTTTTAAACTATTGTTATCACAACTTGTTCTAGCACCATGTTTGGAATCATTAACTCAATGATCTGTAATGCCACTTTGTAATATATCAAGTATTAATATAACTGAAAGTAGATGCTAAATTAAACTTGTGAACTTGATAGTAGATTACTATCTGGTATACCTGAAGAACTACCCCACATCAATAGACATATGACAATTCTATAGGAAAAATGATAAAAAGCAGAAACAGTCATTTCACAGGAGAAGAAAAATAAATGCCCAACATAATTAACGTAACTGCAGTCTGATAAAATCCAACAGTCTTTTTTTTAAAAAAATATTATTTTAAAGCAGTTTTAAACTCACATAAATATTGAACAAAAAGCACAGAGATTTCCCATATACCTCCTGCTTCCACCATTATCATTATCTTCCACCAGAGTAGTATATTTGCTACAGTTCAACCCACACTGACACACCACAATAATCCAAAGTCCATAGTTTGCACTATGGCTCACTATTGGTATTGTACATTCTGTGAATTTGGGCAAATGTATAATAGCATATCCATTTTAATAATCCTGCACAGAGTATTTTTATTGCCCTAAAAATCCTGTGCTTTATCTATTTTTCATCCCCATATCCTCCACCCCAATGCCAGGCAAATAATAATATTTTTACTGTATCCATAGTTTTGCCTTTTTCATAATGTCATATATCATACAATATGTAGAATTTTACTTTTGGCTTCTTTTACTTAATAATATGCAATAAAGTTTACTGAATATGTTTTCATGGCTTGATTGCCAATTTCCTTTCAGCACTGAATAAAATTCCAATTAATTTATCAATTCACCTACTTAAGAATATCTTGGTTGCTTCCAAGTTTTGAAATCCTATCTAATAAAGTGGGGATATGCTAATTGACCCTCACACTGTTGCAAAGATGGCAGAGCCTACAGCCAATGAGAGAATGTGCTAATTAACTGCCAGTCCCTCAAAGATAGTGGCATACACAGCCAATAAGAAGGGAATATGCTAATTGACTGTCATGCCCTCAAAGATGGAAGCACCTACAGCCACAAGATGGTGGCGCCCAGTCACTTCAGCCCTGCAGGGTGGCAGGCACATGGCAAGGCTGGGCCCATGCCCAGGCAGTCCCAGCTACTCAGTGCACCTGCCTTCAGGGTCCCCCAGCTCCTCAGCCCCCCAGCTGCCCAGGGCTGTCCAAGGCTTAGATAACCAAGGATGGCAGCAGTGATAGTAGCAGAGGTATGATGGGGCATCACCTTCCCCTGAATGCTGGGTTGCCTTCTGCCCAGGGCTCCTGGACTGTGAGAGGGGGCAGGCCTGGCTGAGGGACGCCCCCTCCAGTGCATGAATTTTCATTCATTGGGCCTCTAGTTATGAATAAAGCTGCTGTATCTACATGCAGATTTTTGTTTAGACATAAGTTTTTAATTCCTTTGAGTAAATACCAAGGAGTATAATGGCTGGATCTTATGATAAGAGTATGTTTAGTTTTGTAAAAAAAAACACTAAATGTATTCTAAAATAGCTGTACCATTTTGCACTCCCATCAGCAATAAATGAGAATTCCTGTTTCTCTATATCCTTGCCAGCATTCAATGCCAATGTTCTGGATTTTGACCATTCTAAAAAAGTATGCAGTGATTTCTTGTTTGAATTTGCACATCCCTGATGACATATAATATGGAGTGTCTTTTTGTATGCTTATTTGATATCTTCTGTAACATTCAGCCTAGAGTTAAAAAGAGAAGAAAATTCTACCTTGGAATAGAAAGGAACTTTCTTAATTCAAGAAAATATATCTATTGGATCATATAGCAAATACAGAGACAAAGGTAAATATTAAAATCAGCCCATAAAATCAAGAACTAAAATGCTTGCTCTGTTGGGTTATAAGCCTTGTGGGGCTACTCAGATTTCCTTGACTTTCTTCTTCCCTCTTGGTTATAGCACCTCACCATTTTCTGACTTAGACAAAATGCCACATAGCATTGAACATGGGGTTTGGCTTCCAGAGTAATCACCAAATAACATCAATCAGAAGTTCAGTCATTAAGGGACCTTGGCCAATGAAAAATGAGGGATAGAAGAGGGATAGATAAATTCTATCTCTTCTGGTAAAGGTTCTGATGTGCTGTTTCTTCTTCGCTGGACCAGCACGTATATCAAGTTAACACACCTAAGAGCAATCATCTCTTTATGGCTCATTGTCACATATTATATGCTGTATTCTTCTGCTTTGCATCTTGCCTTGCTTCATTTCCTCTTATTTGCCACTTTTAATATTGTAGACTTTCACTTCACAAAAGGAGCACCATGTCAAGTTCTATTTTCTAAAGCACCTGAGCTAAAATATTTCTTCTCCAACTTCTAGTTAACATAATATCGCAGGCCCTAGTGCACACACTAAAAATAAGAAATATATAAAAATTGGATAGTCTAAAAAGCTATCATAATTTGCAGTTGATATGACTACCTATGTGCAAAATAAGAAATACAAAAGAACCAAAAGACAAATCATTAGAATAAACAGAATTTAGTAATATTACCTGTTGCAACATAAATATAAAAAACTCAGATATATTTCTCTATTCCAGTAATAAAAGACTTAAAAGTGTGAATTAAAATATCCTATCTAATAAAAGAGTAATATGAAAATTACCACACATCTGCCTCACCCAGAAGCCACGCCCATCAGCCAATCAGGAGTGAGCATGCAAGTTAACTCAACCAAGATGCCTACGGCCACAGAGAGAGCAGGTAGGAGGCTTGTTTTGTCCCGGTGATGGAGGAAGGCAAGCTTTCCCCACACCCTGGCCACTCTAGGCCTCAAGTTAGAACTACAAAGTTTCAATTGTAAAAGATAAATAAATCCCAGACACCAGGGCTTCTGCTTGGGTCATCGGTGGGTGTGGCCAGCCTGCAAACTACCACTGGCCCCTTGCCCAGGTCATGCTATGCCCCAAGGAAACCCTCATCTTGATCTGGGATACCCTTCAGGGCAAACAGGTCTCTATCCTATCTAATAAAAGAGTTATATGCTTATTGGCCATCACTCCAACACAAAAGATGAAAGCCCCTATATGGTCAAAGACCCTGCCCATATGTGGACATAAGATGGCCACCACAAGATGGCCAACAGGGGAGGGCAGTTTGGAGGGACTAGGCTTTCAAGGGAGGGCAGTTGGGGGTGATCAAGCCTGTAGGGGAAGGCAGTGAGAAGTGACCAGGTCATCAGAGGAGGGAAGTTGGGGGTGACCAGGCTTCCAGAGAAGAGAAGTTGGGGGTGGGAGTGACCCAGGCCTGCAGGGGAAGGCAATTAGGGGTGACCAGGCTTGCAGGGGAGGAAAGCTAGGGGTAAATAGGCTGGCAGGGGAGCAGTTAGGCATCAATTAGGCTGGCAGGGAAGTGGTTAGGGGGTGATCAGGCTGGCAGGCAGAATCAGTTAGAGGCAATCAGGCAGGCAGGCAGGCGAGCAGTTGGGAGCCAGCAGTCCTGGGATTGGGCCTAAACGGGCAGTTGGACATCCCTTAAGAGATCTCAGATTGGAGAGGTTGCAGACTGGGCTGAAGGACCCATGCATGAATTTCATGCACCAAGTTTCTAGTATAGTTTATAATACCAATAAAATTGTTTTCTTAGAACAAATCTGATAAATTTTATTAATGTAAAAATTATAAAATTGTATGAGAGATTAATCATATTACCAATATCACACCAATAAGTTTAATAAAATTTGTGAATGACTTTAATAAAATCTAAAGAACTGAAGAGACATAGCACATTATGAAAAAAGATATTTGACATCATACATATCTGTCCATCTTGGTCTATAGACTCAACACAATTCCAATAAAAATTCCATCCCTGTTCTCTTCAATATTGACTAGCTGATTCTTAATTTAATATGAAAATGGAAGGGTCTTGAAGAAATATAAGAATGTGAAGGAAAACTCTGCATGTTCTCATAATTGTCATAATAATTTTAATTTTACAATTGGAATTGTTTTGAAGTTTAGAAAATGAATACTCTAAAAGTTTCAATAAATTTGTCAAGGTTACAAGGAAAGTAGAAAGCAGAACCAGGATCTAAACAAATATCTATATGTTCCAAAGCATTTGCTTTTTCAACAGCTACAACAAACTAAATTTTAATTATCATTCCTATATCAGCTAGAGTTTGTTCAAGGAAGCAGAAATACTAAGAGTAATATGGAATAATAAGCATATTGCAGGAATTATATTTTGCAGAATAATTGGAATAGCTGGGAAAGAAGTTCTAAAGGGGGTAATGAGTGATCAGATAAAAGTTAATAAAGACACAAACCAGGGACCATGAAGAAATCTAGTGAATGCTGTTGCTTCTCTCCTTGTGGTGGATCTGAAGTCATTATGAGTCAGGAAGACAGACAAATGAAAAAATAAATAAATAAATGCAAAGTGAAATATGAATAAACTTGATCCTACAAATGGGACCCATGAGGATAAACTGAACTCCATGAGGACAATCTGAAATCTAGGTCTGTCAGTGCTTTTTACTCTCTATGTGAGACCAAACAGAAGACTGTGCACATCAGCACAGCTGCATATATTCCTGGCCTGGGTCTCAGAGAAAATAAATGGTGAGATCCAGCATGGGTTGAGGAGCTGATGGGTTGCTGCCATTCTTCAATGAGGTGTGTTAGCAAATCAATTACATTCATGAAATGCAGTGATACCTGTACTCTGCACCAACTTTGTGACTATAATAGTTATTTCTGTCTTTCCAAATCTCATGCAAATTGCCTTTGTGATCAAGCACTCTATGAAGGAGAGAATTCTGGGAAACATTTTCAGCTTATGTAAAATAAGTAGGCAATGCAATTAGAAAGACTATAATATTTATCATGTCTATATACATTAATATGACTCTAGATAAAGTTACCATGTTTTTTCTTTCAATTTATTGTTGACAGTATTACAGATATCCCCCATTTTCCCCTCTCTCATTTATCCCCCTCCACCCAGCCTCTGCCTTCCCCATACTATTGTCTGTGTCCATGGGTTATGTATATACATGTATATCCTTTAGTTAATCTCTACCTGTCTCCTCTACTCCCTCCCTTCTGAGATCTGTTATTCTATTCCATACATCCATGTCTCTGGACCTATTTTGTTTGTCAGTTTATTTTGTTCATTAGATTCCACATATAAGTGAGATCATGTGTTATTTGTCTTTCTCTAAATGGTTTGTTTACTTTAGCATAATAATATTCAGGTCCATGCTGTCCCAATGAATAAGAGCTCCTTCTTTAAAAGGTGTCTACACTAGATTTAAAAATATCATGACTTCTATTTAGTAAGTAAGAGTATGGAGTTTAAGTGACCCTCCACTAAAATATAACTAGATTCTGTTTATATTTATTACCTTCAATTACATTTCTAGGTTCACTGGAAAGTAAATAAATCTCTAAGGATCTAAAAACAGAAGCAAAGAACTACAGGTTGAAACTGAGGCAGAGAGTTGTGAACATTTGGCAAACACAAAGCTGGTTTATTCCCAGAGACACACGTCAATACATACAGCAAAGTCAGAAACCTGGCCTGAGAATTCCACATTCTTAACCCTCATGACAAGAGAAATTGGTTCCAGGATGGTGGCAACCCAGGAACAAGGCCAAATTCACTGTAAACCCAGCCTAGTGGAAAAAATACCTACAGGTATTGGTGTACTGTGGGAAACTTGTTGTGCTTGACAGCCATTTTGTAGTAAGCTCCAGCCACTGTTAGCACTAACCTTGGGCTAGGTTTCTATTACCCCAAACCCTATATCTTTCCTGTAAGCCAGGCATTTCCCCTTAGGGCTAGGAATTTTCGCTGACTTCCTCATTCCTCCTTCTCCCTATAAATACCCCGATATACTGCTGAATAAATGAGACTTGATCAGAACTTTGTCTTGTCTCCATTCCTTGTGTCTCTTGTCCCTTTCATCCCCACTCCCCCTCTAGGGTCCTCGTTGACTTAACCCGCGGGTCGGGACAAGTGGCGCCCAACGTGGCTCGAGAACGGGGGATCCAGTGAGGGACGCTGTCTGGAGAGCCGGCACAAAAAGGAGAAGACAGAAGATAAGTTGACTCGGGAACCTGTTGCGTTTTCTACACCTCAGTGAGTAGACAGCGATTATGGGTCAAGAAATGAGTCAGCATGCGATTATGGGTCAAGAAATAAGTCAGCATGAAATGTTTGTTAATGGACTTAGGAAAGCTTTAAAGGCACGAGGAGTAAAGGTTAACATTAAACAGTTATGTGATTTTTTTTATTATATTCAAGATGTTTGTCCTTGGTTCCCTATTGAAGGAACTATTAATAGTAAGAGATGGAAAAGGGTTGGAGATGCCCTTAGGGATTTTTCTGAAAGATTTGGGTCTGAAAAGGTTCCTATAACTGCCTTTTCATACTGGAATTTAATCGATGAGGTCATATCACAGAGGCATGGGGATCCTATAGTTGCTAATGTAATTGAAAAGGGAGAAAAAAATCCTTCAAATAGATAAAGAGGATTTAAAAGAACAGCAGAAATTAGATCAAAAAGAAAAAAGGATTGAGAAAGAAAGTGAGGACCTCATGTCTTTAGATAGCAATGTTGAGGAAGAAAGAGGGGCGACACAAGGAACTGAAAAGAAAAAACTTGAAAATAGAGAGCTATCCAGGGGCCAGACGATCCTTTTGCAGATTTTGTTCATCTTTTAATTACTGCAGCTGGCAGAATTTCGGGTAATGCTGACGAAGACACGGAATTTGTAAAACAATTGGCCTTTGAAAAAGCTAATGCTGCTTGCCAAGCGGCGCTATAAGAAAAAGACTGAGGAGGGAGAAAATGGCGGCGGAGTAGACAGATGCGTCTGGAGCTTTGTCTCTGGGCAGAAGGAGAGAGAGAGGCTGAGAGTCGCATTGGGAGTGTTTGTTGGCAAGCTAGGAGTCAGTTGTCCTCCAGGGGAAGGCGGGGAACTGGTGGAAGGGGCTCTCCTGGCCAGGCAGCCCCACTGCAACGGGGCTTTTGTCGGCCAGAGCCACAAGCGCGAACGCGGAGCCTGAGCCATCTTGCAGTGGGAGGTGGATGTCTGCGGCGCTCTGAAGCCTTCGGCTGGGCACCCATCGAGCAGCCAGGGACCCGGGGACCCAGAACTCCACTCTCCAATCGGCGCAGACACGCGGCGGAACCAGAGATCCACAGAGCACATGGAAAGGTCAGATTGCACCTGACTTAAGGGGGAGGTAGAGGTCTGCTGAGACCTGAAAACTGCGACTGACGGAGGCACCCACAGAGCAGCCAGGACCCAGAGCGTGGCTTCCCAGGTGGCAGGGACACGCAGGCGGCGGATTCGGAGATCCACAAGGCGCACAGGGAAGGGTCAGATTTCGCCTGGGTCACAGTGAGGTCTCCTACCCCCGCACAACTAAGACCGGCACACTGTGGGAGCCGGGCTGCAGGAAAGCTGCCTCTGGAGAGGCCCAAGGAGGTGGTCAAGCGTGATCCCTGAGTGTGAAGGCAGACCCTCTGAGCTGTTGACAGAGGGGAGCTCTGGAAAATGACTTTTTTTTTTTTTCTGGGGCAGAGGGACAGACTGGGAGTTACTACAGTGTCCCGGCTGCAAAACCCCCACAAACTGGCTTTGAGAACCACAGAGTAGCAGGATCTGAGCACAGCCTAGAGAGGTCCTGTGCTTTGTCTCAGAGACAAATTCCGAAACACTGCCACCAAGTGGATGACGCACAAATTGACTCTGGCATAACCACAAAAGAATAAAGAGATTAAAACACCAAGAGGGGAACACAGGGAGCTGCAGTCCCTTCCATGCTGGGAAACAGGAGTGCCAAGCAGAATAATAGTGGAAGTGAAGGACCATTCTATTTTTCTTCTTTTTTTCTTTTTTCTTTTTTCTTTTTTCTTTTTCTTTAATTTTTCATTTTTCATTTTCACATATTTTAACTAAATAATATTTTTTTTCTTTCCACCTCAATTGATTTTACCTTTATAATTATTACATTTTTGTTTTAAACTAGTATTATTAATTACTACTAGAACCTAACCGTTTTGGGAAAAAAAAAACACAAGTCTCATTTTGTTTTCTCTTTATTTTATTTCGGGATTAGAGTTCTACATTCTATTTTTATCTTTCCTTTAGCATAATTTTACTCCAACTCAACTCTACCTTTATGCCAACACTTTCCTCCTAACTTTCCCCATTTTGCTGTCTTGTTTTTCTTTCCCTTTTCCAACTTTAGATTCTCCCTATTTTACTCTTTACCTGGTTAATATTTCACCCCATTTATATATCTAATTTCAAATCCCCTACTACAAGTCCACACAAACCTCTCTCTTCTTGTCTTCACTAGCCAAAAAGTTGTTTTTTCTCTATGTCCTTTTGTTGCTATTTGCCTGAAAAGTGATTATATTAATTTTTTGAATTTTTTTTGTGAGATTGTTTTGGTTTATTCTACTTGTTTTATTTTGGTTTTTGCTTGCTTTGTTTTCTACCTCCCTCTTCCCTCACCTCCCTCGATACCAGTTGCTATTTGCAATTTGCCTTAATCTCTAGGTACTGGTTGCTGGCCTTTATTGGGATTAGTAACTGTTCTATTGGAGTTGTCCCCTGACATCTATATTTTGTTCCTCTTTTTTCTCTTGTACACTTTCCTTTCTCTCTGACTTTTTTCTCTTCCTCTTTCCTACTCCTTCTTCTCCTTTTTATTTTCTTATTTTATTTTATTGTTCATTTATTTATCTTTATTTTTTCTCACTCTCCCAATTTGATTTTGGCATTTTTTCTTTTATTCTTTCCTCATTTTCCTCTTCTTCTTTCTCTATTTACCCCTAATTACTCCTTCATTGGCGGTCACCTTATTTGTGATTATTAACATCTTGAATACATTCCTACTCAGTGCCTTGTGTGCTGTATCTGGTCGTGTTCTAGTTTGTGCCTTTCAATCAACGTAGGAGAGAGAACTACATAACCAGATACCTGGAGAAGAAAGACCATGGGCACAAAAAGAAACAGCCCACATAAGACAGAAAGGCAGGTTTCACCAGAAAAGGAAGTAAACAAAATAGAACCAGAAAAAGCCTACCAGAGAAAGAGTTCAGAGAAATGATCATAATGTGGTTGAAAAAATGGAAGACAAATTTGACAATATGAGTAAGAGCCAAGAGGAAATGAAGAAAACACAAGAGGAGATGAAGAAACAGCAAGAAGAAATGCAGAATAATCAAGAAGAAATGAAAAATGACATCACTGCTATAAAGAACTCAATAGAAAGCATCAAAAGTAGACTAGAAGAAGCAGAGGACCGCATCAGTGAGCTAGAAGACACGGTAGGAAAAAATACCCAAGTTCAGCAGCTTCTAGAAAAAAAAGTTAAAAAGCAAGAGGAGAGTCTAAGGGAACTTTGGGATAACATGAAACAAAACAACATCCGCATAATTGGGGTCCCAGAAAGAGTCAAAACTGAACGAGGATTAGAGAACGTGTTTGAAGAAATGACAGAAAATTTCCCCAATATAGAAAAGAAAAAAACCCACACAAATCCAAGAAGCTCACAGAGTCCCAAGTAAAATGAACCCCAACAAACCGACACCGAGGCACATCATAATTAAATGGGCAAACACTGATGACAAAGTAAGAATCTTAAAAGCAGCCAGAGAGAAACAAAAAATTACCTACAAAGGAACCCCGATAAGACTAGCTACTGACTTCTCAACAGAAAATCGTCAGGCCAGAAGGGAATGGAATGAAATATACAAAGTCATGCAAAGGAAGAGCCTGAATCCAAGAATACTGTATTCTGCAAGACTCTCAATCAAAATTGAAGGTGAAATCAAAAGCTTCACAGACAAAAAAGGACTAAGGGAATATATAACCACCAAACCAGCAATGCAAGAAATGTTAAAAGGTCTGCTATAATAATAAGAAAGAGGAAGCAAAGAAGGAACTCGGGGGTAAGGACTAAAAATGACAACAGATAAGTACTTATCAATAATAACTTTAAATGTAAACGGATTAAATGCTCCAATGAAAAGACACTGGGTAACCGCTTGGATAAGAAAACATGATCCATATACCTGCTGTCTGCAAGAAACCCACCTTAGGAAAAGAGATGCACAGAGATTGAGGGTGAACGGATGGAACATGGAATTTCAGGCAAATGGAAATGAAAAAAAAGCTGGGGTTGCAATACTTATATCTGACAAATTAGATCTCAAAGTGAAAGACATAACAAGAGATAAAGAAGGACACTTCATAATACTAAAGGGAACAATCCAACAAGAAGAAATATCTCTGGTAAACATATATGCACCCAATATAGGAGCACCTAAATACATAAAAAAAACCTCTTGGAGGATATTAAGGGAGAGATTGACAGCAATACAATCATAGTAGTAGACTTTAATACCCCACGGTCACCACTGGACAAATCCTCTAAACAAAAAGTCAGCAAAGAGACATCAATCCTAAATGACTCACTAGAACAGATGGAATTAATTGACATCTTCAGAACATTTCACCCCAAAGCCACAGAATATACATTCTTCTCCAGTGCACATGGGTCATTTTCAAAGATAGATCATATGTTGGGTCATAAGAAAAGTCTCTTCAAATTCAAGAAGATAGAAATCATATCAAGCATTTTCTCAAACCACAGTGGCATAAAACTGGAAATCAACTATAATAAAAAAATACAAAGAAATCAAACACATAGAGACTAAACATCATGCTATTAAACAACGACTGAGTAACCAGTGAGATCAAGGAAGAAATAAAAACATCATGGCAACAAATGACAATGACAACACAACAATACAAAATTTATGGGACACAGTGAAAGCAGTCTTGAGAGGGAAGTTCATAGCCCTACAAGCCTACTGCAAAAAACAGGAAACAATGGTAATAAATTACCTAAACCTACAACTCAAAGAGCTAGAACGAGAGCAACAAGAAAAGCCCAGTGTACACAGAAGGAAGGAAATAGTGAAGATCAGAGCGGAGATAAACAACTTGGAGACCAAAGAAACAATTCAAAAGATCAACAAAACAAAGAGCTGGTTCTTTGAAAGGATAAACAAGATTGATGGACCCCCTAGCCAGGCTCACCAAGAAGCAAAGAGAAAAGACCCCAAAAAACAAAATCAGAAATGAAAGAGGAGAAATAACAACAGACCCTGTGGAAATACAAAGGGTGGTTAAAAAATACTATGAACAACTCTATTCCAACAAATTGGACAACCTGCAAGAAATGGACATTTTCCTAGAAAAATATAACCTCCCAAAACTCAAGGAGGAGGAAACCAAACATCTCAATAGTCCAATAACTATGGAAGAAATTGAAGCAGTAATCAAAATGCTTCCAGCAAATAAAAGCCCGGGTCCAGATGGCTACACAGGAGAGTTTTACCAAATATTCAAGGAAGAATTAAAACCTATCCTCCTCAGA